>CM054057.1:570901010-571588478 GCA_028641055.1 Alopecurus myosuroides
CTGGACCAGAACGAGTACAACAGAGCTCACGGCTTTACGCCTGTGGTTAGGAGGCCTGCCAAGGCAGGCGCTGCGCGCCGCAACCTAGGCACCGAGATGGCAGCAGTTGGTGAAACTGCTGGCCAAGCTGATAGCCAAAACACCGCCACCACCAGACCCAAATACAGCACCCCCGCCAAAACCCTTAGAGCTGCTGAGGCTGTAGCTGCTGAGTTGCCGCATCTCGCCGGCGACGCGCGCGTTAGGCAGCAGGAGAGGCTCAATGAGCTAGTGCTAGAGGCTGCTATGCAAAACGAGGAGTTCCGGAAAGCCAATCCGGGTGCTGGAGCTTCTCAGGTGGTGCATTCGCATGCGGCTAGATCTAACGATCAGGCCTCATCACCGCATCCCAGCCGTGAGAAGGACCGGAGTGGGTACTCTGGCAGAGACAGGCAGATGCAGGTGTACGACCCGGCTGTCGCCGCGAAATAGCACGTTGTGCCGCGACAGTCGGGTCAAAAACACAAGACTGCAGGAGCAGGCTATCAAGCCCGTAAAGCTCATAGCCAGGCGCGAAATGGAGATCGCCCAGGCCCTTCTCAGCATCAGGTTTCTCAGCCTACTCGGCAGAGACCGCAGCCGCATGCGATCGCGCCAGCCGCCAACCCGGTGGAGCAACCTGCAGTCGTGCAGGTGGACAGATATGATAATGGCTACTCAGCTATGGGGTTGGATGGCTATGATATCATGGATCGCGTGGGTGAGCGTGTGCTGGAGCCTAGTGATGCCAGGAACAAGCTGGACCGGATTAACCTATCCGCGCAACTCGAGAGCAAGGGGCCGCCTGGCCCAGAATGCTTTGGCCCACGCATCATGACAGAGCCATCTGTGAAGCAGTTCCAGCTCGCTAGGGGGACCAAGTGTTACAACGGCAGCACCAAGCCGGAAGATTGGCTTAATGACTATGTCACAGCCGTGCACATTGCAGGCGGCAACCGGAGATGGGCCGTGCGGTACATCCCGCAGATGCTAGAAGGACCAGCAAGAACTTGGCTCAACAACCTGCCCAAGCACAACATCAACTGCTGGCTTGACTTCGCGGAGGCCTTTGTCAGCAACTTCACCAGCACCTACCAGAGGCCGAATAGGCCGCAGCAGCTATCCGCTTGCAGGCAGAGGGAAGAGGAGACGGACCGAGAGTATCTTACTCGGTGGAGTACTCTGAGGAACACCTGTGAAGGTGTGAACGAGGCCCAGGCCATCACTTGGTTTGCGCAGGGCTGCAGACATGGCAGCATGTTGTGGCAAAGGCTGCAGAGAGAGATGCCGAGTACTCTCGCTGAGACCATCCGGATTGCGGATCAGTACGCACTTGGTGACCCAACTCAGGCTCTTCTTGATGCTGCTGAGCCGAGAAGGAACTACAACAACAACAAGCGCAATGAGTTCCGCAACAAGCGCAGAGGTGACCGGATTGATACCCGGTACGATCCTGAGGAGGTGAATGCTGTGGCTACCGGAGCTGGGAGTAGCTAGAGGCCAAAAACTGCTGGAGCCCAGTACGGGCAGAACCAGAATCAGGGCCAAGGCATCAAGAAGTCGTACAACGCTCCCCAGCAGGGTATCGGCAACTCGGGTACTGTTCAGAACTTTATCTTCAAGGACATGAAGGATGGCCCATGCAGCTTCCATACTCGGCATCCCGCTAGACCCGCCAACCACACTACTCGGCAGTGCAGTTGGTGGGAAGAGATCAAGAATGAGGGCCTGCCTCCTCCTCCTCCTCCTCCTCTGCCAGCTGCGAATGCCATTGTGCAGCCTGCTCGCGCACCGGCTGCCCGGCCTCCAGCATTCCCGAGAAGAGAGAACGTGAACAAGGTGGCTTTAGGAGCCAACCGCTACTTCAACAACGATGTCTACCGCAACAACAACAACAACGACCGCAACCGCAACAACAACAGAGGTAACAACAACAGAGGTAACAACAACAATGGTAACAATGGCGATGGAGGCCGCAACCAGTACCAGGAGCATCACGAGAGCTACATGATCTTCACCTCTGAGCCCGTCGACAAGCAGTCTCAGCACAGACATGCCATGGAAGTCAATGCTGTGATCCCTGTTGTTCCTCACTACCTGCACTGGTGGAACCAAGAGATCACGTGGTCCAGAGCGGATCATCCTAAGGTGATGCCAAACCCGGGTAGCTACGCCTTGGTGGTGGATCCCACCTTCTTGGATACTCAGAAGAACGTGAAGTTCAGCAAGGTACTGATCGACAACGGCAGCAACATCAACATTGTGTACCGAGACACGCTTGCGAAGCTCGGTATGGCCGAGAACATGCTGCTACCCAGCAAGACCACTTTCCACGGCATTGTGCCAGGAGTTTCTTGTTCTCCAATTGGCCGAGTGTGGATAGACGTTCTATTCGGCACCAGGGAGAACTGCCGCACAGAGAGCCTGCAGTTCGAGGTAGTTGATCATCAGAGCCCCTATCACGCCCTACTCGGCAGGCCTGCTCTGAGCAAGTTCATGGCCTCTACTCATGCTGGATATTTGAAGATGAAGATCCCTGGCCCCAATGGCGTGATCACCATCTCTGGTGATTACAAGAAGTCTATGGAGTGTGCCTCTGCTGGTTCTCAGTTGGCGGAGTCCATGGTGATTGCTGCCGAGAAGAAGAAGATGTACGAGGTGGTGGCTATGGCGCAGTCCGCGCAAGGTGGTGCGCCTAGCATGCCGAGTTCCCAGCACGGGACGGTGTTCCAGGCATCCCAGGAGACGAAGAAGATCCAGGTCGACCCTGAGTTCCCCGACCGTGTTGCCATCATTGGCTCAGGGTTGGGGAGAAATAGGAAAGCGAGCTCATCCACTTCCTCCGTGAGAATCGGGACGTGTTCACCTGGTCCAATGAGGATCTACCAGGTGTCCCGAGGGAGTTGGTTGAGCACTCGTTACATGTGCGCCCTGACGCCAAACCAGTGAAGCAGGCTATGCGCCGCTTCGGAGATGAGAGAAGGAAGGCCATTGGTGATCAGATCACCAAGCTGCTGATAAGAAATTTCATCATGGAGGTGTTGCATCCGGATTGGCTAGCCAACCCGGTCATGGTTGAGAAGAAGAAGGAGGACCCCAAGGCCGCTACCGCATGGCGCATGTGCGTCGACTACACCGACTTGAACAAGGCCTGCCCCAAGGATCCCTTTCCGCTACCCCGCATCGACCAGGTGATCGATTCCACTGCTGGTTGTGAGCTTTTGTCTTTCATAGATGCCTACTCTGGTTTTCATCAGATAGCTCTCAACCCTGCTGATCAAATAAAGACTGCTTTCATTACCCCGTACGGGGCTTATTGCTATCGTGTCATGTGCTTTGGGTTGCGGAATGCGGGTGCTACTTATCAGAGATACATGCAGAAATGCTTGCATGATCAAATGCCCCAGCTATTTTGGCGCCGATCCTTCCTGAAGGGCGTCGGGTGTACCTCCTTCCCACTACCTGTGGAGCACCGAGGGAAACCCTAGGACTAGTCCGACAAGCAGCGTATTCGCCGTCGCTTTCCCTCTTGAAGGTGCTGCTTGGTACGCGCGATTCAGAGTGCTAGGGTCGTGGTCGGATTACTCCGGAGGACGCAGCGGTTGCGAGCCATTTTTGTTTTCCTTGTCTCGCCAGAGTGGACTTTGTTTTCTCTTTCTTTTATTTTGGGCTTGCATGTGTTGTTTACCCCAGCAGTGGACTCAATCGTGTATCGGATGGTTGCTATACTAATATAGCGGGGCGAAAGTCTGTTTCGAAAGATTAGAAAAATTAAGTAAAGAGCAAAATGGCTCCAACTTCGCCGAGAGCGGCCTCCATCTGAACCATGGGCGTGGAATTAGAGGTATATATAAATGGAGGCTCTCCATCTTGATAAAACAGAAGCCTGAAACAAATAGGTTGAAGTTACCGCGAGGCCGGCGAAGTCGTCCAACCCCTGTCATGCCGCCGGTAAACGCCCTGTGACCACCACCCGACGGCGATACAAGCTCGTTGTACATGTGAGATCTGCCAGCGCCATCTACGGAAACCTCGCTGGCGCCACGGTACTCGAGCTCGAGCTCGAGCCATGGCAGGTGGTCGTGTTCTGTGTGTCTCCCTTCCTAAGAGACCTCCAGCTCGTGGTGCGCATGTCCATGCACAGAACCACGATTCATACAGGGATGGATTTCAGAATCTAGCCTGCCCCTGAGGATCAAGCTTGCTGATGCCCTTGTCGAGAACTTCCAACCATCCTCCAGATCGATCCATAATCTTTCCCGTCCTTTCCCTGGTTCGGCCGCCATCGCTGGCAGACCCGCCGATTCACTCCAGGCGAGGCCAGGGTTTCTGTCGTTGGGGGACAAAGAGGAGAGGAGACAGGGGCTGGTCATGCTCCAAACTCTTTAAACAGGCGAGTCGACAACGGAGTCCAAAACTCGGTACGATAGAGGGGTCGGAGTCCAAACGAACTAAGCATTTGACAGACGGCGTACCAACCAACGAAACAAACAAAGGAAACTGACGGACAAATTTTTTTGGAGAAAGAAAGTTTAATGCTTTTATTATTAGTAGGTATAGATCGATATATTTTTTAATTCAACAATTACATTGCTTGTATTGCGACCTGACTAGTGAGCTGCAAGGTTGGCACATTTCCACTCGAAACTGGCCTCTATGGTCTCGATTTTATAGGCACAACTTCACCTCTGTCGGGGGCTACCCCCGAGTAGGGGTAAGGCAGGTTGTAACAAGAGTTCAAGATATTGGTTACCGAGTTCGGCCGTACCGAGTAGGTACGTGCCGGATAGGATGGTACCCAGTTGATGGATGCCGGGATGGAGCTATCCGGTAGGAAGAACAAGAGACCAATGGGAAGATTCAAGTATCTATCTGGGTCAGCCGAGTAGCACTTGGATGATCCGGATAGAGGTAGTTGTTGTTCTACCCGGAGGCAAAGTCAATGGAGCCGTTGAGGTGAATCCTGCATATCCAGGAGTCGTACAGGCATGCGGTTCAACTTACTAGGTGCGTGATAATGCGTATCCGTACGTGGGTACAGTCGGTATGGGCAATGCCATATCCTTTCTCTGACAAGGGGGACAGGACATGTCAGCAACCTAACCGTGAAGACTTTCGGCGACCTATCAGCGAAGACACGGAGGCGTGCGGTGCCGCGGAGGGTGTAGTCACCTAGTCAGTACTTTTATTTGTAGAATAGTAGGTGGCCACCAGTATATAACGTGGCCTCCCCTTCCTGTGGGAGGGCCGGTTGATTGATTCCAGAGGCATTACCACTCACGAGAGAGAAAGAAACAGAGAGAGATTCTTCTTCCTCTAGCTCATCGAGCTTGAGGAATCTTTGTACTCGGCACATACTTATACAGAGAGAGAGGCAGGAGTAGATGTGTTACCTCCACACGAGGGTCCCGAATCTGGGTAGATCTTATTGTTTGCAGTGTTCTGAGCGCGCCAGCTAGACGTGCGATCCCTGAAGATGGGCCTCCAGACTAAATATTTGTGCCACCTCTTACCATACACGAATGGGCCACATGGGCTTCTAAGATTTTCAGGAGTTTGTGGAGCACTAAAATAGGCTGGACCATATTTGGACTAAAATTCCAACAAAAGACACCGACAGGGTCGCTGCACACTCTGGTACCTCTTCTTCCTCAACGAAGAATAGTGGTGCTAGTCGTACGTGTAGCTTCCCGGCCTCTCCGCCCAGCGTTTTCAAAAGCTAAAGAGACGAATTAATTATGCCCACTGCTTTATGTTTCTTTTTCTTAACTCATTTCCCTTTCTTGCCCCCAAAATTATTGATCCTTTTGTTCTAGTATTATTATTGTGTTTTGCTGAGACAGTTACCACGCGCGTGAGATCAGTGATCAACAGTTCACCACCATACCATCCTCCATCGCCGTTGTGACTGCGATCAAACACCAAATCCATCCAGAGACCAAACAGTTCTTAACAAAAAGTTTATTTTAAGAGAGAAGCCCAAGAAAATTACAGATACGGATGACACCGACTGCTGTACTGGGTCCACCCCCGAGTGCATTTTTCGTCGGAAACCGACCAGAACCTATCGGACTTTTACTACTGCCACGTGAGCCGGTTGTGAGTGGCGCCGGGACATGCGTCGCGATAGTGCCGTGGCCTCTGCGACCGGCCTCCGCCGCGCCAAACCCGGTGATATCGCTTGGTCATCCCATACTTGTCTTGACTGCAGAATTTCTCGGCGGTTTACGTGTACTAGACGAGGCAGCGCGCTTCGCTGCGCCGGCTTGTGTGCATTGGTGCATCGAATGGTCGGTGTGACGTGTATTGCGTTGCAGTGTAATCGGCCAGTGCGGTGCATGCATGCGCGCTAGCCTATTGGATTACATATGTGTAAATTAATCTGTTTATATTTAATCTCGACATATAATTAATACCGTTGTGTTTCTACTCAAAATCACTTTTCTCATGATTATGAGTTCTATCACATAAGTTACATGCTAAATGAGTAAATCTTAGTCAAATGTTGGACCAAAGAAAACAAAACATGCCTTGTATTTGAAACGGGGGTGGTAACTAAACATAGTTTTGTTTCAATAATACTCCGTATATAACAATACATATTTGGGATACATCACGATATATGGATATACAAGGACTACATCAATTAGTCTCTAATAATTCACCATTATCCCAATTGCATTCTACAATGTAGGCAACATATGCTGTGAATTCCAATTAACTTTGTGTATCTGTGCATCCGAGACTTTTTGGCTGGCCGATCTGTATCCAGCGCCAGCAATCCGAAACAGTACAAATTTGTAGAATCATATGCGCAGCAGGCTACCTATGCTAGCCATGCTAAATTGCGAATACCCCGCTCAGCTACACACGTCTGCGGCCCCAACTCTCTACACAAAGTTAATTGGTCCAACTCTCTACACACGTCCGCTTAGACATGCTAAATTCATGTCGTCTGCAGCCCCAACTCTCTACAGTTCTGTACTCTCCTAAATCCATCCATGCTCCCTTGTTCAAAAAGACCGTGACTGCCAACACCAGCATTTAGTTAAGATTGATGGGAAGCTCTAATTTGAGGTGTCCTTGTAGGATATGTGTTGTAACTTTTGTCTGCAAGAGAAGGATGCTATCAACCAAACCAGTAACTTTCTCAGTCATGATGTCAAAGAATGTACTAAAATCTTGAATTCTAAGAAGTGTCCTTGAATGTTTTTTTTCTAGTTTTGACATCAAATCTCTAGCAGCAAAAACAACAATAACTGCAATGTCTGCTCCTCTTAGATGTAGGTCTGAGCATAATATTTTGGCGACGCGGCATACAATTTAATCGTGCTTCCATAAATGCTAGAAACCCGTCGAAAACATAAATTTTCAATGTTTTTTAATAGTCTAACAAACATTAAACTTGACACAAATCAAGTTAGATTTAATTTGGTATAACATGATTTCTAATCCATTACATGACTTCAGTACATCGAAGTGTAAATCATAACAAAATTCAAAAAAGTGTAAATCATAACATGGATAAAATCGTTCTCCATGTAGTACCTTCACTTCTCTCTCCTTCTTTTTTTATCATCCCCAATGGTCTCTTTTTCTCTCTTTATTCTTTTGCATCTTCCCACTGTATGAACATTAGTTGGCAGATGGTATATTTCAAGCAAAAAATGGCTCATGTTCCTCTTTCCTAGTGTGCTTGGTAGATGCAGGGACTATTTGCGGTCCAGAAGTGTCTCAATGGTCAACACACTCGATGATAACTGCTAACTGCATTTCCAAACCAGTGATCTCATCAGTATTGGGCATGCATGTATAACTAAATGGATGTCAATGCCCAAAATGAATGTTGGCTTAGCATAGTCTTAGTCTGCTATAGTGCAAGATGCTCTTCAGTTCAGGCAAGTATAAATTTAAAAGCACGGCCACCTGAATTAAACTGCATCGACTTCAGGGTAGCAAAGAGAAGTTATGGAAAATTGGCTTCTCGGATTGCTTGGGTGAAAATTAGATTTAAGATAACTTAATTATCATGTAAAGCTACTAAGTTCATTTTCTAAATCAAGTAGTGGTCAACTTAACAAATGAAAAATATACGTAATAAAATTTGTCTAGTCTTACAGGGAAGAAATATGCAACACGTAGCATGGCCTTAACTTCTCAGTTGAAATTTTCAAAGTTAGAAACAGAGGGCTCCTTTTTAGGGGGTCTACTAAAAACTTCACCATTTATATGCATCCGCAACTTGTTGATTGCATTCATATAACTGCACACACTGCTTCAGATTTCACACACGCTAAATATTTGTATGTGTTACCTGAAGCTTGTGGTGTCCCTTTTTTTTAGAAATGGGAGCCTCGGCCCCAGCCTCTGCATCAAAATGATGCACACGGCTGGTATTTATTAAAAGAGTGTCGAAAATATTTAGAGTTTACAAGTCATGGGTCACTTAACGTGGCCACAAACACAAGCCAAATAAAAATTACACCGTTATGCATGAATACGCCGTTCATTAAGCCACCCACCCTGGCTGTAAATAACCCGAACGACCGCCATCATTCGAGCACAACCGGTATCCATAAGTCCTCGCTGCTCCGCAGGTAGGAGGAAAGACCAGAGGTGAATGTAGGAGACCGCCATGTTGATAACCTGCATAAAATGAACACCCTTTTTCTTGTCAAACACAACACTATTTCTACAATTCCAAACAGCCCAAAGCACAGCAGCAACGCCTATTCGTATGCGCGCCTTTGTCTTTTTATCCGTTCCATTCAACCAAGGACCAAACATATCCGCAATGGAGGTCGGAGGAGAAATAGAAAAGGTGAAATGCAGCAAACGCCAAATATGTCTCACAAAAGCACACGATATAAATAGATGATGAACGGTTTCATCTTGGTCACAGAAAACACACCTTTTACATCCTATCCAATTGCGTTTTGACAATCTTTAGTGAGAATAACCTTACGATTAAGGAACCAAAGAAATTTTTTAATCTTTAGGGGGACCTTTAACTTCCACAAATACTTCCGCAAGTATATTGTTGACCCATGCATAATATCAGCGTACATTGTCCTAACAGAGAATGTAGCATTCGCAGCTAATATCCATTGGAACTTATCCCTGTCATCTGAGAGCCGTACATTCATCAAACGCTCTACCAAATGCAGCCATAGGGCCCTCCTCGGCCCCGATATGGTTCGTCGAAACTGAATATTCAATGGTGTGTTGGATAGCACGTTTGCCACCGTAACACCACGATTTCGAACCACACTAAACAAGGTAGGATATTGATGAGACAACGGTTCATCTCCTAACCAAATATCCTCCCAAAACCTCACCTGTTGTCCATCCCCCAACCGGAACGCACCCCGATCAAAGAAATGTCTTTTATATTCATTAGTCCTTTCCAAAAGGGTGAATCAAGTGGTTTCATTTGTATGTGAGATAACGGTTTATCTCCAATATACTTATTAGAAAGGAGTTCATGCCAAACTCCTTCTTCATTCAGCAATTTGTGAAACCATTTGCTTAACAAACAAATGTTCTTAATATCTAAAACTTCAATGCCTAGCCCCCCCTGATCTTTCGGCCTGCAAACTATGTTCCATTTAGTCAACCTATATTTTCTTTTCTCGTTGTCACTTTGCCAGAAGAAACGAGACCGATAAAAATCTAACCTCTTCCGTACCCCGATAGGTATCTCGAAAAAGGATAGTAGAAACATAGGTAGGCTCGTTAAAACTGAATTAATCAAAACAAGACGGTCCCCATAAGACAACAATTTACCTGACCATGAACTCAATTTTTTCTCAAATCGATCTTCTACCTCCTTCCATTCCTTATTCAATAGTTTTCTATAATGGATCGGAATACCTAAATACTTGAAAGGTAAGTGACCGATATCACATCCAAAAACAAGCCGGTATTCATCCTGTGAGTTTAAAGCATCCCCAAAACAATACAACTCACTCTTATGAAAATTGATTTTTAATCCCGACAATTCTTCGAAGAATGCTAGGATTAATTTCATATTAATAGCTTTGTCAATATCATGTTCTAAAAAAAGTATCGTATCGTCCGCATATTGTAAGATAGAAACCCCTGCGTCAACGAGATGCGGAATGAGCCCACCAACTTGGCCATCCTCTTTGGCACGAGCAATTAAAATGGCCAACATATCCGCTACCAAATTGAATAAAATAGGGGATAGAGGATCTCCTTGCCTCAAGCCTTTTAACGTTTGAAAATAGTGATCTATATCATCATTAACCTTTATCCCAACACTACCACCTTGAACAAACCGTGATATCCATTCACACCACGTAGGTGAGAATCCTTTCATTCTCAAAACTTGTTGTAAAAACGACCAATTTACCTTGTCGTATGCTTTTTCAAAATCGATTTTGAAAAGCACACCACTCATTTTCTTTCTTTTTAACTCATGTATTGTCTCGTGTAAAACCACAACCCCCTCTAAAATATTTCTGCCTGGCAGGAAGGCAGACTGGGTTGGTTTAATAATTCTACTAGCAATTGAGGTAACTCTATTGGTACACACTTTGGTAAAAACCTTGAAACTGACATTAAGAAGGCATATAGGTCTATATTGTTCAATACGGCTTGCATCATCTTTTTTGGGCAGCAAAGTAACAACGCCAAAATTGAGCCTGTAAAGTGGTAAATCTCCCTTATGAAGTTGGGAAAACATATTCATCAGATCGCTTCCGATAATATCCCAACCGTGTTGATAGAATTCAGCACGGAACCCGTCAGGTCCCGGTGCTTTATTCTTTTCCATTTGAAAAATAGCCTCCTTCACCTCCCTTTCCGTAAAGGGAGAT
The DNA here is from genome assembly GCA_028641055.1 of Alopecurus myosuroides. Taxonomy (NCBI): domain Eukaryota; kingdom Viridiplantae; phylum Streptophyta; class Magnoliopsida; order Poales; family Poaceae; genus Alopecurus; species Alopecurus myosuroides. The sequence goes on from CM054057.1 coordinate 570,911,870, forward strand.
GTGAGCAAAATATTTTCCTCGGATGAAACCTGCGGCACATCGTGGGTATCCTCTTCTAATAGAGAAACAAAGCTCGGATTCTCATCTCCGAATAACCTCTTATAATATTCCGAAATATAAGATTTTAAATTTTCCTGTCCCACAATTGTACCCTCATCTTGTTCTAACTGAAAGATCCTTTTCTTACGAAATTTACCATTCGCTATGATATGAAAGTATCTCGTATTACTTCCCCCTTCCTGAATATGCTTGACCTTAGCCCTCTGTGCCCATTTCGATTCCTCATCACGCATTAACTTAGATAATCCTTGCTCTGCCTCCTTCTTAGCAGCCCGCTCGGCATCACTAAGAAGAACCGTTTCCGCTTTTATATCAAGTTGATCTATTAACAAGGTCAGCTTATCTTTCAATAATTTATATTGTCCACTCTGGTGCTTAGCCCAACCCCGAAGGAATTGACGGAGATGTCTTATCTTGTGTTGCCATCGCTCAATCGGAGACGTACCCGATGTTACCGATAGCCATTCCCGCCTAATCATATCAAGAAAACCTTCTTGTCTGAACCACGAAAGTTCGAACGAGAAGTTTTTGTTATTTCCTAGATGGGCCTGCTCTCCCGAATCCAACAGCAGTGGTGTATGATCTGAACCCGACCTGCCCAATGCATGGACAGACACGAGCGGAAATTTTTGTTCCCACTGTAAACAAGAAAGAAAACGATCTAGTTTCTCAAAGGTTGGTACCGGTCTCCTGCTAACCCACGTATATTGTCTACCTGAAAGTCTTATTTCCTTTAAGTCCAGGCTCTCAATAATAGCGTTAAAGATAAATGGCCATCGCGCATTGAAATTGTCATTATTTTTCTCTTCTTGCCTTCTAATAATATTAAAATCTCCTCCTACTAGCATCGGTAATTCATCGTTATCACAAATTCTCACCAATTCCGCTAAGAAATCTGGTTTTTTAGAATCTTGTGCGGCACCGTAAACCACTACGAGACTCCAAAGAAACCCATCCTTCTTATTTCTAACATGAAATTTAGCGCAAAAAGTCCCAGTCACAACGGTTTGTGCTGCGATGTTTGCACTAAAAAATCCTATTAACATACCACCAGAGCGTCCATTGGGTGGAAGAACAAACCACGTAAATTCTCTTCCAGCCGCTAAAAAATTCAGAAAATGGATAGAGAACGAATCCCTACCTGTTTCCAAAATTGCTATAAAATCAAGATTATAATCTCTCACAAAATCATGGACCGCAATGTGTTTTGCATGATCACCAAACCCATCACTATTCCAAATTAAACCTTTCATTTCTACTTGTGAGATTTCTTTAGACGCACACTTCTTCTAGGTTTTGTAAATGTAGCACGAGTTTTCTTTTGGTTACGTTTAACCAAAGGAACACTAGGAGTTAAAATTATATGGTCTTTTTCTACTTCATACTCATCATTCAAATCTTCACTTAAATTGGTTGCTTCTTTTAAACTTAGATTACTGTTTGTATGATCATCCTCTTGAACCATGTTATTATGAAGGAAAGTTACCGTTCTCTCTTCTTTTTTTTTTAATAAACCGGAAATCGCTAATCTCTTTTGCTCCGCCGTTTTCCCTAAAGAAATTCCTAATCTATTCGCTCTAGACAAAATTTCAGAAGGAGAAAATGAACTGAAAGAAAATTTAGCATATGCAGTTGTACCTTTAGCATAGGAGTCGTCCTTTCGTTCCGCCAATGCCCGTGCACGCTCCAGCTGTGGAAGGTCAGCGTTCGTCTTGGCACGCAGCCGTGGACTCGAACGCACCTCACCAACATCCTGTAAGCCGCCAAATGCAATCACCTCCTCCTCCGATGGCCTTCCTCCAACAAGCATCGATCCCCTCGACCCCAGCCCGTCTGGCTTAGGGGAGAGAATCCCCTCATCCGCAATGAAACAGTCCAGAGGAGGTGAGCCCCCCAACCCGCATGATTGAGTGTTTGGCCGGGCCTCTAAATTGAAAGCTTGTGTTAATCCCCTGGGAAGTAGCCACTCGTGAGGAGTATCAAAGACTTTGGTAGCATCCTCCACCGTACGGAGAGAAGTCCCCGCATCCACAGAATGATTTGAGGACGCCACACGGAGGACCTCCTTAGCAGCTGCAGACGGCGCGCCGCTCACTGCTGCACCGCCACGAAGACGCGCAGACAGCAAGGGGGACCGTGGCGAAGAAGGCAGGGGCGGGGGCGCAGCAGACCCTGCGGCAGCGCCCACGGCCACGGCAGAGACAGCGGCTGCCGCGGCAGAAAATTCGCCCAGGGCAGGCTGCAGTGGAGCCAAAACTGGCCGAAACTGTGCCGGCAGCTGCTGTTGCTGTTTCTGACCCGAGACCTTGGAGACTATTTTGACGGCAGGGGAGGATTGGTGAACGTCCATGATACCATGCTGCGTTTGGCCAACAGAAGTGGACGCATTCCTCTCTGTTGAACACATAGTAATGGTGTCCTTGTTGAGATGATCTGACACCTTAGCACCATGAATATTATGCAAAAAATTTTGTCTAGCAGATTTGAAGGAGGAGGCCACCATAGGAGATAAAACCACTCCCGATGAGAACCCCTTTTGCTGTCCAACTGAGCCTCCAACCGCAGACGTACTAGGGGCTGAAGTATTCGTTGTCCCATTGCCTTTTTCCTCAACACCTTCTTGCATTTTTATCTTTTTGCTTATCATTTTTGTCTGTATCACCATCATTATCATCAGACTTATCCACGGCCATAACATCGTCCTCATCCCCAGCCGGAGTTTCCACAAAGAATTTGAGTTCATAGAAACCATCTTTAATAAAGACCACCCATTTCTCCGGGACTAACGTATAGTCCACACAACCAACAAAAATTCTCAAGACCCCATGCTTTCTTGTATATTTCATATCAACCTTCAACGTCTTCCCAAACAGAGAACCCAGACTCCATAAAAGCAAAAAATCCCCCCTATAAATAGGAGGAATATCAGAGATCCGAATCCACACCTCTGGAAGTGTCCACAGAGGTTTCATCTCCACTGTCCAAGCTTCTATAGTGATGACACACTCACTATTAGGGACATGACAGGCTCCAAAATTTATCATCCTCTCTAATTCTGCTTTTGACGGAAAAGAGACTTTGAAAGCATTGTCCCCCACCTGCATCACCTCCCATTTAAAACCCTCAGAAGGAACTAAACGCTGAAGTTGAAACGAAATTTCTTCCTCAGATAGCCCACCTCCTGCAACAGACAATTTTGCCACCCTAGCCGAGTCAATCTTCGGCTTATAAGTCGCTGTTGGAATAGCCTCATAAAACGTAAGTCTATCATCAATGAAACCGTGTGTGATCACCTGTTGTTTTGCTACAGAAAGAAGATGACAATCATCAGGCAAGTGACCAGATCCCTCACAATAGTCGCATACCTCAATTGGACATAATGCACTCAAATGCCCCGGTGCCCCGCATTGATAACACTTTGATTTCTTAGCCTTTTTAGCCCCTTCATCCGAGCTCTCAGCCACCCTAGATTCTTTGATGCCAACAACTGAAGTGGATGCAATCTGAACCTTAGGAACATACACAGGTGCTGTTTGGGAAGTAGCTGCAACACGGACAGGTGCAGCACCTATTGGAGCAGTTCGAACAACAGCAGGCACCACGGCAGCAGCAACCGGCTGCACAACACTTGGAGGATCTTGCACCGCAGCAGAATTGCCTTGCACCGGCGTGGCCACCTGAGCACGAAGCACTTCGGTGACCTGGCGTAACACAGCAGCCACTGCATCTTGTTGCACCTCGGATGAAGCTTGACCATTAGGGGGATGGTTCACTCTCCCCCCTCCACGGCCACGGTAGCCCGCGTAACCACGCGTCTGATTGAAACCTCGACCACCGTAGGGACGCCGGTATCCACCTCCGTTATTAGCATAGCCTCCATTACCAAAACCGGCGCCGGCGTTGAAGTTACCAAAGCCACCGGCGTTGTTGCCGTTGAAACCGTAGTCCCGGTTGAAATCTCCCTGGTTCTGTCCCCCGCGGTTCCCAGCGTAGTAGCCGCCGTAGCGGCCACCCATGCCACCACGGAAGGGAGGGGCGCGGTCGTCCCGGCCATCTCCTTGGCCTCGACCACCGTAATTCGCCATGGGAGGCAGTACCAAAGGCGCCGCAGAGTTGCAGTGATCGTAAGGGAACCCTAGCTCTCGATGACTACGACGTACGTAGATCGGAGGGGTACGGTGGCCTCGGCCTGTAATACACAAGGGCCTTTTGTTCTTCTCCTTGTAAGCCCAATACTCAATACGGTTTATACGGCCCGTACGACACGAAGTCGTAGAATACGAATTCAAAATTCCATCGGATCCGGAAAAACAGCGACCCTTTGTCCCTGGTCGCTACTAAGTTACTGGACCTGAAGTTCCATTGCTCTGAAGTTGTTCAAGATTTTAAAAACCTGAGAGAGATGTAATGGAAAATGTTTTCAAGGTAGCTTTACTCCTTAGTGGCAGGCTAATAAACCATAGCAATTCAGAATTTCTCATCTCTCTCCAACAAGATGCGAGCAACATCTAATAGTCTACCAAAATCCTTCCAAGTAACACTATTCTTTATTCCTGACTCAAATACTTCTATTTCTATTTCATACATGCACAGATGCAACCAAAATACAAATAATTTTAGCAGAAACCTACCAGAACTAAGATTAGAACAAATAAGTGAACCGAAACCAATTGTTAGTCCTTGCAACAAAGGCCGACACCGTATAGCTTGACGGAGGCAAGAGGAGCGAGCGAAGCAGCAGAGATCACCGATTTGGGTGGGATACACATCGCTCGATCGAGGAACCTAGGCATGCGAAGACGGATAAATGTGAGGTGACATGTGATGAGGCGGGAGCATCAGTCGTAATAGCACACTGAGGAGGGCGGAGGTGGATGGAAGGGATTGTGCTGGCGACGACACAACGCTGCTCATAGCTCCACATCCCCTACCAAATCCGATGGCGAGAACCCTACTAAAAATAGGGGAATCGGAAAACAGAACCAGAAAGCCGCCGCCCCTAGTGTGTCCTCCCTTCAACCAGCCGACAAAATCTCTCCTCAATCCTAGAAGGGGGACACACGTCAGCAGAGCACACAATAGAGCCCGTACAACTCTCAACTTTCTCCTACACACATCAGATACAGACATCTACTGTAGCTGAAAATCCAAATTTTTGATGCCATCATCTAATGAAATTATCTTTCCCACAAGTTTTATAACTTGATCACTCTATCAACCACCTCTGAAGAGTGTTGTATTCTAATCAAGAATGCACTTGATACTACTACTAAGGTGGTGAAAGAACGACTGGTACATGTGCAACTAATTATGAGAAGAGATGTGATGTCCAGGTGACTCCACAAGTATCAAATGAATTGCTGAGTGATGCACGTCTCAAGAAAAAGGAGGCTCAGAAGCAAACTAAAAAAGTTGAGTTTCTTTGACAGACAACACAAGATAATAAAGAAGAAAACACCATCTGCTCACAAGGGAAAAAACATGACATGCCAACAAAGACTCACACAATGGAGAATGGTGCCTCAAAAAGTTCAGAAAATAAGAATGCGACAACACCAAATGAACCAGCCTCTAAAACTATGAGTTCATGGGAAGCTTCACTGATCTTTTGACAGCTCCAATTGCTGAAGACATCAACGTTGATACATTCCCATTATGATCAGCACTTTGTAAAATATTTTAGATGCTATTGTTGTCTACTTCTCTAAGATTCAGAAACATGTAATGAATTATCTGCTATGTTAAGCTACTGAACAGGTCTGATTCAGTCACACTTTTATATTTATTTGGTACTGTAATTCAACTCAAACTGATTCCTAGATTAATTGGGAGTCTTTAGAGTATACAATTGGTCGAATTGGAATGATACTTACCAAATTTCACGGAGAAGAAGAGGAGATGAAGAGAAGGTGCAGAACGAAGGGGCGGATGACAGCACTGCGAGTCGACGGAGCCGCTGCCGCAGCGCGGGCGATTCAGTGCGAGTCGACAGAGCCACCGCCGCGGTGCGGGCAATTCACTATCGTCGAGCCCCAGCGGACACTGCCCCTTCAGCAAGCGGCCGGATGGAATCGGCGCGCTCCCGCGGATCATAAGAAAGATGGGAGACCTGGAGATAGAGGAATCCCTAGCTTTTCTCACCGCCCCTGCTCGCTATTCTCTGCCGCCATCACTCGCCGTTCCTGTTGCCATTGATAAAAAAGGGGGGAGAGGTTGAGAGAGGAGGGAGAGAAGGTACCAGGAAGACAAAGAGGAGCAGAGACCGTGGCCTTCCCCGGCGTTCCCTATGTGGCTGCCGCCGCTACCGTCCTGAGTAATGGATAGATATCTCGGTGTTGCCGAGGGACAGAGAATGTTGAAAGACAAGTTTGACCGAACAACATATCCCCCACAAACAGACCCCACACGGGCCTACCTGGCAGAGTCACACAAACGGCAAGTGGTCTCAGAATCCAGCGTTGCCTCCCGGCTTAAAGCCTTAGATAATTACCTTGTTACGTATGCTCCGTGATATGATGCCTTTTCAGCATGTGCATATATATCCGTATCTTTACATCCGTGGTGTACGATGTTCCGTGGTACATCATGCTTCCCCGCACAGAAATATACCCTCGCTAAAAGGCTGGAAGCTACTCTCACGCACGAAACAAATCCACAAGAACGTCCACGATCTCTCGTAAGCCAACCACCGCCCGCTAGCCTCTTCCTGCACGGAAACTCAACTCACGCAAAAAAAAAAAGGGAAGACAAGCCACTAGTCTATCCCCGCGTGAGTAAGAACATCTCCACCAGTGCACTCGGCAAAACGACCTGGCAGACTTAGCCGGCGATCATTTCGGCCCGGGGCTAACATTTTCAGTCGCACCCCAGGTTTTGGCAAACAAGCGGAAAAAAATAAGACGAATTCAAACAACTTTTTCCCGCTTCAAAAAAAGGCCTGATTCGGCGATCAACATGCCACAGTTCGGCGATCAAGGATGGCAAAAACACGTTATAGCATGGCGACAAGGTCCGTTGACAGGAATCAGACAACTGGCTCCTCTGGCGAAGCAGCGAACTCGGGCGCGACGGTGTCCCCGGTCTCAGGCGCGCGGGGCCACCGGTCTCGGGCGCGGCGGAGTCCACGGTCTCGGGCACGGTGGTGTCCTCGGGTGGAGTGGCGTCGTCCGGCGCGGTGGTGTCCTCGGGCGGAGTGGTGTCCTCCGGCGCGGTGGTGCTGCCCATTGTCGCTGTCATCGGGTTGAGGATGGCCGAGCGCTCGGCCATGTACCACGCCGTTGCCTGCGGGTCCAACGCCGCCGGGTCAGCGCTGACTAGAAAGGCCAGTTCCGTGTTCCGCTTCTTCGCCGCAACGTTCGTCTTGAGGAGCTCCAGGTTGACCGCCTGCTTCTCCATGAGCTCGTCTCACCTAGACTTCGCCTGTAACTCTCTCAGTGCGGCGTGAGTTTGCAAAGGTCGATCGACGCTTGCAGGCGCTCTGCTGCGAGCGTCGAGTCCCTCGCCGCCTTGGCCTTCTTGTTGCCGATCGGACGATCCTCCACGGCGTCTGGCGGCGCGTCTGGATTGTACATGTCGTTGTTCTTGACGAGGGACAGTCGGACCTCCTTCCGTTTCTGGCACATCTCAATCCGGGCGAAGACATGAAGAAACATGAAGTCTCCGTTGTTGTTGTCCTGGCGGTATAGGTCGAACATCAAGACCATCTGCACAAACACCGACATCGATCGGTGAAAGGCATGGCGAAAGGCGGCGCCGATCGGTGAAAGGGGTTTGGGTATACCTGGCGGTCGATGTTGGCGCCGCTCTCTCGCCGGGACTGGACCTCCTCCTGGATGCCATGCCATTTGTTGCACGCCTACTGGATCGTTGCCCAGTGGTTGGCCATCGCCTTCTTGCCACGGTCCATGTGTATGCCTTTGAACTGGACGTCGACCAGCTTGCGCTCGTCGAACGCCGTCTTCACCCTTCGCGAGTAGTTGTCAACGTTCTGGTTTGCGTCGGTGGTCGGGTCGATGCTGATGGTCTTTCATGCTTCGGCGATACACTCGTCTTCCTTCGTCGATCACTTGATCCACGGTTCTCCCGACAGCTTGGCATTCTTCCGGCGCTTGCGTTTCCCATTGGCGTCCGCCTGCGACATCTCGGCTGGCTCCAGCTCTTCCACCTCCTCAACATCGTCCAGGTCGACGCCGTCCGGTTCGGCGACCATCGGATCCATCTCCTGCGAGTCGACCTGCCACTGGTAGAAAATAGGCATATAGTCCCGGTTCGCCAGGGCCAAAAGTCCCGGCCGCGCAACCGGGACTAGCTATGCGCGACTAAAGACCCCCCCTATAGTCCCACCGCTTACGGACCGGGACTAAAGGCCCGTCCACGTGGGCGCCAGGAGTCCGTCGCGGCGGAGGACCTTTAGTCCCGGTTCTTGTGGCTAACCGGGACTGAAAACCTGCGCAGGTTTAGGGTTTTAGGCCCCCTAAACCTGGTTACTTTTTAATTTGTTTTGTTTTATTTCTTTTATATTTTATTTTGTGTTTTATTTTAATTTTGATGAAGTTTCAGTACACATATATATATATATATATTTTACGATACTATATACATGCATATATATATATATATATATGAAATTTCAAACAAGGAGAATTCAATAGGAATATATATTCAATATCGGGTGACCATATACAACCTCGAACAAGTTTCCATATTACACAATTAAGATGGATGACCATACACAAATTCGAACAAGTTTCAAAGTAGTCAGGGCTCATGCGTATAATAGTCATCGTCGGTGGACGCATGGTACTCTCCTTTCCTATCGATGACATGCCTAAGGAAAAATCCTGCTATTTCCGCTTGAATTGGTCGGAAGCGAGCTTCTGGAGTAAGCGCCCTCCGCAAGTTATTGAGACCCCTCCGCGTGGTCTCGTCCTTCTTCCTCTCAGAGATTTCTTTCCGTATGTTCTCACAGACATAGTATCCACATAGACCGGTCCCCGGTGGCTGCTTATCCACACCTTTGACCATATTTTTAAATTGTAGCTGTTCTTTGAATCCACCGACATGTCCATGTGAGAACCGTCTCCAAACTCTACATTGCAAATAAAATTAAATGAACAAGGGAGTTATTAGCTACTGCATATTAGGAAATGAACAAAAGATGAGACCGATCGATATAGAGCGGAAATGATTGAAGATAATTACCTTTGCATCATTTTTCTCATGTCGACCCAAAGATTTGTATCTGAATTCATAGAGTCAATGATAAAAACAGTGGAGGTGTCAAGTTCAATTTTTAGCAGAATCCAGTGGAACCTGCGGACACGTTACATGCACAGTCATGCATAACTTATCGATTAGACATACCATGCATGGGAGTAAACAAAAGAGAATGGGAACATGAGAGAAACACTCACCCAAAATGGTAAGGAAATAGAATATAACTTTTGGATTCATGCTTTTTAAGAAAATTATACAAGTCTTTCTCCACGTCTTTGGGGTGACGTTGTAACATAGTTCCATTAATGATTTGTGGGTCAATGACCCAACATCATGGATGAGTCTTATTCTGCATTCCCAAATCTTCAATCTGCATAATAGCGTACGCAACAATATAGTTAATTAGGACTATATATATATATATATATATATATATTTATATATATATATATATATATAGTGTAGGCAATGAACAACGAGATGAGGTAGCAATAAATCACTTACAGAACGTAGCAACTCAAGATAGATTTGTCGAGCTCGCGCAGATTGAACAGCTGGAACAATTCACTCATCTCAACTGTTACAGAGTACTTTTTGGTGTGATGCTCCTCTGTATAATCCACATACACAAATTCTTTGTCGGTCCATGATATGAAATGTTTGTACCAACGTAGCAGACTTTGCATTAGTGGTGGTAGATCCTTTTCCTTCGTAGGCTCGACGAGAGGCCCTTTCTTCTCATATTGTAATGCTACCTTAGCCATTGGCGCATCGTCTAGGCCTAAAAAGAGACGAAGAGACATACCGGCCTCGGACGCATTTTCCATGGCAGTAGCTACAGTCAATCCCATTGCTGCCACAGCATTTATGACCTCGGGGTCCTGTTCCGGAGCGGCTTTCACTGAGCGGGGGATCGATTGTTTACTCTGCATCCCGAGCTGGTCAACTTGTTTCCCGCTTTTTTTTTTCTTTTTCCTTTTCCTTTCTCCTCATCCAATATTTTTGCTTTCTCCTCCTCCAATATTTTTGCTTGCTTACGAAGTTCAATATCATAGTCTTTAGGAAAATTCTTCTCGGCTTGGGACGGTGTCGACAAAAAACCCGTAGCCCACTTGTCTACAATCGAAGGGAATACTTCCTTGGGCTCAGGCTCCTTTAGCGCCTTCTGACGGGCCTTCCATTTCTCAACGTCAGCCTTCACGGCCAATTTGGTTTCAGCATCACTAAGTTCCCAAGCCCTTCGGGGGAGAGGCTTCAGTGATGGCTCCGGTACCCGTGTGGTCTTAGGTACATAAGGCTCCGGGTTAATAGACCAAGAGTAGGTTCCCTTGCTGTCCGCCTGCTTCTGTTTCTTCGCTGGAGGAGGAATGGGGGGCGACGTCTGCTTATCCTCCGGAGGAGGAATGGGGGGCGACGTCTGCTTATCCTCCGGAGGAGGAATGGGGGGCGACGGCTGCTTACCCGCCGGAGGAGGAATCGGGGGCGATGTCGAATGGCGTGAAGGAGGCGTAGGTGAACCACCACCACCACCACCACCAGCACCTGAACCATCGGGGGGGGGGGGGGTGGACTTGTTAGCCTTGGCGTCTCGCCTGGAAACACTATGTACTTTTTTTTCCATAGAATGAACTGGCGCTTGACATCTCCAAGTCTTCTCTCCCCTTCGGGTGTAGCTATGTCAATCTCCAGGTCCTCAAACCCTTGGACTATGTCTTCCACCGTGACACGAGCATAGCCATATGGAATGGGGTTGTTGTGATGGAGTGCTCCAGGTGTATAGGGTAAAGCACTGCCTATAGCTACATTCATGGAAATGTTCCCCACGGGATAATGCAGATCACATTCTTTCATCTCCTTTACATCATCCACGGGGTAGTGAGGCTCCGGTGCACGACTCTCGGTCATCGGTGCATTAGCACCTACAGGCGGGGCCTCCGTGGAAGCCACGCTGCTTCTCCGCTGATCCGCTGCATGTTCTTCATGCGGCCCTGCAGCCGCCGCTGTTTCTTTCTCAACTATTCCCGCCACGGTCTGCTTCAACTCACTAACTTCCGTTGCAAGCTTCGACAGAAGATCTGCAGCTTCGACAGCAGCCCGGTCCACATTTCTCTTACGGCTTCTGTAACAGTACGGGTCACCCTCCTGGGGAAACCCTACTTTCCATGGCAATCTGCCTTTGCCTCGTATATGTCCTCCGTGTTCAGGATTCCCGAGGGCATGGGTCAGTTGGTCTCTCTCTCTGTTGAACCTGAGAATGCCCTTTTGAGCTTTGGTCATTGCGTCAACAAGGTCTTTTGTGGGAGCAAACGTTGTCTGCCGATGAACACACGCCCCTGTCTCCGGGTCTAGCGATCCCCCATGCCCGTACCACCACATTTTGGCTCTTTCGTCCCATCCCTCTGTACCTAGAGGGATTCCTCTTGCCCTCAGGCCGTCCTCCATCGCCTGACACTTAGGCGCCGAAACGCGGTATCCTCCTGGCCCCATAACATGATGGTACTGTTTCTTATCCGCATTAGCCTTATTTTTTTTGACATTTCCTGGAAATGCTCCGATTTCTTCTGCGTCACAAATTCTGTCCAATCATCTCTCAGTTTCTCATGTTGTCCAGTGAAAAGCGGAGTCTTGCCCTTGCTGACATATTCACGGAACAATTTTTTCTTGAAGTTCCGGAATGCTTCGGCCATCTTCTGAAGAGCGAACTCTTTGACTAGCCTCCTCCTCTGACGTCCACCCGGAACCTCCTCACCGAATTCATCTTTTTTGTGGTATTCCGGAGGTAGAATGAAATGTACCATAAGCTTTCTGAACATCTCCTTTTTTGTTCTCTTGTGGACATAACTGAAACCAAGACGTGCTTTCTTTGGCTCCTTCCATTCCTGGATGGTGATCGGGACAGTGTCTCTAACAATGAATCCGCATTGGTTGATAAACTTTGTGGTGTGCTGTAGGGGCTTGCCGGTTATAGCGACTGATTCGATGGTATATATTTCGGAATCTTTCATCGCCTTGGATTTGCCACGCGTTGTCGTACTCGATCCGGCCGAGGGCTAAAATAAGAAAGAGAGTCGCGCGCGCGTTAGTGCATATGTATTCACATTTCAGTAAGTTTGTATCACGAGAGGCTCAATGTATATATATATATATATATATATATATATATATATATATATATATATATATATACCTCGCCGGAGGTGGTTGTTCTTTGCAATGGGAGATCGTCGTTTGTCGACGGTTGACCTCCGTCATCAATGTCCATTCCTTCACCTCCTTGATCATCGACAATGTCTGTTCCTTCTTCACCTCCTTGATCATCGACAATGCCCGTTCCTTCATCTTCTTGATCCTCAAGGTTCAGATAAGAAGAGATTACATCATGTTCTCCGGCTATGATATCTAATATAAAACCTTCAGCCTCTTGTTCCGCCGTCAGGTCTCTATTGTCCGCCATATGTCACTCCTGCAGACATGCATGTAGTAAAAATTAATTAAGTATATAGGAGACTTAGCAAATATTGTCGTAGAAGGAGGGAAAACAGATTGCTAGGGTTTTGGGTGGAAGAACGATAACCACCGGAGGGGGAAAACCATACTTTAGAGGTGTGTCCAAGATTAGTTTCTCAAATGACTTGGAGAACCTCATAGCTAGGTTGCATTTGCTTTCCTGGTCATTTTGGTATATTACATTTAATATTCTGAATTTATTGAATTAAAACTTATTTTCATCATTATTTTAATGAATTTAATACAAATTCAAATATGGTCTCATTTTGAACTTTGTCAAACATGATTGAAAATGATATAAACAGATAGCTTACATTTTTCTGAACATTTTGCATATTTTTCCATAATTTTTGGAATTATAAATTAAAAGTTATTTTATTTAGAAGATTAATTATGTTCTGTAATTCCATATGAAGTGGGCCCCACGTGTCACGATGACGTCATCAAAAAAAAAATTCTCGCCAACAGTGGCCAGGTGACGTCATCATGACGTCACCCCTGGTGTCACACGGTGGCCGGCGGTTGCAGTTTAGGCTCTCGGCTCTCCGGCGATTCTGGCCACGGGGGAGGGAACGGAGATGGGGAGGAGGCCACGGCCACTGTTCGATGGCGCCGTTCGATGGCGTTGGTTCGAGGGCGACGGCGACGGCCCGCGGGGAACCTACCGGAGAGACGGCGACGGGGCAGGGACGGAGCAGGGTGGAGGCGGTGGAGAGAAGGGCGCGCCGACGGCGACGGCGCGGTCCTTTGCGCGGGCGACGACGACGACGACGACGAGGCAGAAGACGAGCGCGACGGCGACGGCGACGAGGCAGAAGACGAGCGGGCGCCGGCGCGAGGGTCTGGGACTTAGAATTTTGCGGCAGGAAGGCACCGCGCATATATAGGTCCAGCCTTTAGTCCCGGTTCGTGACAGCAACCGGGACTAAAGGTCCCCCGGGGTACCCTCCGCGGGCCTTTAGTCCTGGTTTGTGTCACGAACCGGGACTAAAGGTGAAATGTTTCGCGGCGTTTTCGTTCCCGCGCAGAACGAGCCTTTAGTCCCGGTTCGTGACACGAACCGCGACTAAAGGTGGTTATTCAAATACTTTTCCTTTTCCCAAACTTAAAAATACAAATAATATATCAGAAAATTCAGAAAAATAAAACTAATTCTTTTTAAAATCTTAAAAATAAAAATATATCAGAAAATTCAGAAAAATAAAACTAATCATAAAGATTCCCACACATCTTGAATATATATATAGATAAAAAGGCAGTACATAATGGCTAGAGTGGATCTAAACCTAAACGGAGAGCATAGATGCATGATCTGATATCTGCTAGTCATACTCCTGCCTAGGCCTATAGTACATGTACTCGTAGTCGTCGTAGTCGCCGCCGCCGTCGTCGTCACTATCGTCTGACGGTGCTCTTCACTCCCTCGGAGGATCACGACTCCAGGACTGGGCCCGAGGGTAGCGCAGGCGGGGGATATCGCCGGCCCTGATGTAGTCCATGACGCTCTGTAGAGTACGGCCGGACCACCATAGCCGACGACCGGCCTCGTGAAAGTTCCCAGGAGGCAGGCCGTCCTCCTCATACCTGGCGAGCGCCCTCTCACGCCAATTGATGAAGAAGGCATCCCAAGTATGCTGGTTATCGGGATGCCAACTGGGATTCCTCCGCTGCTCCGGCGTGAGCTCGTGATAGTAGTGGTTCGTGATGGCCGCCCGACGCGCCACACCTTGAGGAAGAGGGACCGGCACTCCTCCGGCGCTCAGCATCCAACCGGCGGGAACGTTGTAGCCGCACGGGCAGGGGTAGTTCGAGGCGGAAAGTGCCTCCGCCTGGATGAATGTTAGAGTGGGTACGGTAGAAGCCATGAGAGAGTGGTGAGTTTGTATGTGTTTATGCCAAGGGTGTGGCAATGCATACATATATATAGCGAGAAGAAAACATCCCTTTAGTCCCGGTTGGGGACACCAACCGGGACTAAATGGGTTAGGGTTTCGTTTAGACCAATCAGATAGAATCACACGGATCGTGTGTTTCTTTAAAGCGCTTGTGAGTCGTTGGATCCGGGGTGTGTTTCTTTCGAGCTGTTGTGAGCCGTTCGATCAGGGCTACGGTGTGTTTCTTTCGAGCTGTTGTGAGCCGTTGGATGAGGTGGTTTCTTAACCGTTGGATCAAACCCTAGCACAACACTTTGTGAGCCAGAGGACCCTATATATAGCCCACCTTCATACACCGGTCAGTTCATAGAGCAAATACAAAACATCCGGATTCGCCATCATACGTCCTGCCGTGCATTTGGTATGCATATTGCACCCAGTAGCCACGGTGGGGCTGTATGATGGAGATACCGATTGTTTTGTTCTACATCCCTTTAAGGTTTGATACATCATATATTCAGTTTATCGAGCAAATACAGAACATCCGGATTCGCCATCATACGTCCTACCGTGCATTTGGTATGCATATTGCACCGAGTAGCCACGGTAGGGCTGTATGATGGTGATACCGATTGTTTTGTTCTACACCCCCCCCTTTAACACATCCATCCATGCTTGGGTCAGTGTTCACTTTGAGCTCGGGTAATAATGTGCAACTATTTGCTTGGTTGTGTTAGGGTGGCGCGTGGCGCGGGAGTTGCGACGCGTGGCGCGGGAGTTGTGACGCGTGGCCAGGAGGGCGCGGTATAAACTGTCGCCTCGAGCGCGTCTTCTCC
This sequence comes from Alopecurus myosuroides, assembly GCA_028641055.1. Taxonomy (NCBI): domain Eukaryota; kingdom Viridiplantae; phylum Streptophyta; class Magnoliopsida; order Poales; family Poaceae; genus Alopecurus; species Alopecurus myosuroides. The sequence continues at coordinate 570,927,363 of CM054057.1, forward strand.
TCTCCACGCACCGTCGCGCTTCCACCATGCCTCCGAGGAGGAACAGCACCACCGGCTTCCGCGGCGTCCGAGCACGGCAGAACGGAATGTTCAGCGCAGATATCCGCTGGGGGGGACGACCGCATCCCCCTCGGCTCCTTTGCGACGGCGGCGGAGCCCGCCCGCGCCTGGGACGCGGCGGCCTGGCGCCTCAACCGCCCGCGGTCGCTGATGAACTTCAACGACTGCCACACCGTATGGGAAGCGGAGGCCAGGGCGCCGAAGCCGCAGATCGTCACTGCCGCCGACCACCTCCACCTCCGTCACCGCGCGTTTCAGGGCCTAGTCGACGCCAGGGAAGAACGCGTCGTCCGCGAGTATTACCGGAACAACCCGGGGGAGGAGAGCGCCGACGAGGAGCTCTGGAAGACCCGCGCGGCTGAGCGGGCGGAGCGCCGCCTCGAACGCCACCTCACGTTAGATGCCGCTCGGGAGGCGAGGACGAGGGCGCTGCAAGAGCTTCGTCGCCGCCGCGCGCCGGCGAAGTCTGGGCCTCCGACGATCCGATGTGGGGGCCTATCTCGGACATACCATCATGCACCTCCGACGACGACGAGGAGGTCACCGACGAGTTCGCCGAAGACGATGACCCGGAGGAGGTCACCGACGAGTTCCCCGACGACGACGAGGAGTAGTGTTTGTATGTTTTCTGTTTTTAATAAAAGTTATGAAATCAGATATTTTATCTCACAAGGTTTTGAGACATTTAAGTAACCTTCTGTTTTCCATGCTTTCCACTCGTTTTCCCAAATATTTTGCAAAGGAGTTAGTCTTAAACACACCAGAGATAATATAATTCACATGATCCATTCAAAAAAGTTTGGTACACAATAAATTATTACACATCAATTCTTCCCTTGTGTCCCTGCTTTCTTACGATTTGGCCGTATCCATGGAGCATCCTCATCATTTAACTTAATGCTTGGGTCAGTGTTGACTTTGAAGGGCGGAATTTCACCAAAATTATAATCTTCTGACATGTCTGTCTTGTCCTCCACTCCCACGATGTTTCTTTTCCCTGAAAGAACAATGTGGCGCTTTGGATCATCGCATGATGTACTGATCGTTTTCTTATCTTTCCGTTTCCTCGGTTTGCTACTCATGTCCTTCAAATAGAAAACCTGAGCGACATCTTTGGCTAGGACGAATGGTTAGTCAAGGTAACCAAGATTGTCGAAATCCACCATTGTCATTCCGTATTGCTCGTCCACCTTTACCCCACCTCCTGTTAGCTTGAACCATTTGCACCGGAACAAAGGGACCTTAAAGGAGGGTCCATAGTCAAGTTCCCATATCTCCTCTATGTAACCATAATATGTGACCTTTTGCCCAATCTCGGTTGCTGCATCAAAGCGGACACCACTGTTTTGGTTGGTGCTCTTTTTATCTTGGGAGATCGTGTAAAAATTCCCATTAATCTCGTACCCTTGGTAAGTCATTATAGTCGAAGATGGTGTCTTGGCCAACATGTACAGCTGATCTCCAACATCATTGTCATTCATTAAATGTTTTCGCAACCAACTGCCGAAAGTCTCCATGTGGGCCTTTCTAATCCATGATTCAGGCTTCCCGGGTTGTCCGAGCGTAAAATATTCTTGTGTTGCTCGAAGTACGGAGCCCAAGCTCGAATTTTGCAGAACTGTGTGGTGTGCTTCAGTCATAGAATGACCGTCCATACATATCGTTGATTTCCTTCCGATCGTGCCTTTTCCACTTAGTCTCCCCTCGTGTCGTGATTGAGGAATACCAATCGGCTTAAGGTCAGGAACATAGTCAATGCAGAACTCAATTACCTCCTCATTTCCATAGCCCTTTACGATGCTTCCTTTTGGCCTAGCACGGTTACGAACATATTTCTTTAATACTCCCATAAACCTCTCGAAGGGGAACATATTGTGTAGAAATACAGGACCGAGAATGGAAATCTCTTCGACTAGGTGGACCAGGAGGTGCGTCATGATATTGAAGAAGGATGGTGGAAACACCAACTCGAAACTGACAAGACATTGGACCACATCGTTCTGTAACCGTGGTAGATCTTCTGGACTGATTACCTTCTGAGAGATTGCATTGAGGAATGCACATAGCTTCACAATGGCTACTCGAACATTTTCCGGTAGGAGCCCCTTCAAAGCAATCGGAAGCAATTGCGTCATAATCACGTGGAAGTCGTGAGACTTCAGATTTTGGAACTTTTTGTCCGCCATGTTTATTATTCCCTTTATATTCGACGAGAAGCCAGACGGGACCTTCATGCTGCTCAGGCATTCAAAAAAAATGACCTTCTCTTCTTTCGTAAGAGCGTAGCTGGCACGACCTTGAAACCATTCCGGATGCCAGTCATCTGGGTCTTTCAAAAGTTGCTGGTCCTGCCGTGCTTCCTTTGTATCATTTGTCATACACGCCCAAGAAGCTTAGCAGGTTCACGCAAACATTCTTCGTAACATGCATCACGTCGATTGCAGAGCGGACATCTAGGACTTTCCAATACTGTAGCTCCCAAAATATCGATTTCTTTTTCCACATGGGTACGTGCCCGTCAACTCCCTGCGGAACTGATTGTCCGCCAGGACCCTTTCCAAAGATGACTTTCAAATCCTTGACCATATCAAATATCTCAGCTCCAGTACGTTCCGCAGGCTTCGGCCGGTGATCTGCCTTGCCGTTGAAATGCTTGCCTTTCTTTCTTACGTTATGATTTCGGGGAAGAAATCGACGATGACCCAGGTACACGTTCTTCCTACAATTATCCAAAAATACACTTTCAGTCTCATGTAAGCAGTGCGTGCATGCTTTGTATCCCTTATTTGACTGTCCCGAAAGGTTACTGAGAGCAGGCCAATCGTTGATGGTTACGAAAAGCAACGCTCGTAGGTTAAATTCCTCTTCTTTGTGCTCATCCCACACAGGTACACCAGGTCTGCCCCACAATTGTAAAAGTTCATCAACTAATGGCCTTAGGTACACATCGATGTCGTTGCCGGGTTGCTTCGGACCTTGGATGAGCACTGGCATTATAATGAACTTCCGCTTCATGCACAACCAAGGAGGAAGGTTGTAGATGCATAGAGTCACGGGCCAGGTGCTATGGCTGGAGCTCTGCTCGCCAAAAGGATTCATGCCATCAGTACTTAGACTAAATCTTATGTTCCTTGCGTCAGCTGCAAAATCTTTGAACTCTTTGTCGATCTTTCTCCATTGCGTTCGACCAGCGGGGTGTCTCAACTCCCCGTCGGACTTACGGTCCTCTTTGTGCCGTCGCAACAACTTGGCATGCTCTTTGTTCCTGAATAGGCGTTTCAGCTGAGGTATTATAGGAGCATACCACATCACCTTGGCGGGAACCCTCTTCCTGGGTTTCTCGCCCTCAACGTCGTCACCAGGGTCATCGCCTCTGATCTTATAACGCAATGCAGTGCATACAGGGCATTCATTCAAATCCTCGTATGCACCGCGGTAGAGGATGCAGTCGTTAATGCATGCATGTATCTTCAGAATCTCTAAACCTAGAGGGCACACAACCTTCTTTGCTTCGTACGTACTGGCGGGCAACTCGTTATTCTTCGGAAAATTCTTCAACATTTTCAGCAAATTTTCAAATGATGAGTCAGCTACACCTTCCCGTGCCTTCCATTTCAGCAAATCCAGTGTGCAGCCCAGCTTTTTCAGACTATTGTCGCATCCTGGGTACAGCGACTTCGTGTGATCCTCTAACATGCGATCCAAATTCTCCCTCTCCTTGTCAGTTTCGCAGCGTCTCCGTGCATCAGCAATGGTCCGACCAAGATCATCAGCGGGCTCATCATGTGCCTCTTCTTCACCTTCACCAAACCCTTCCCACCTTCGGCATCATCCTCCATGAAAGTATCACCGAAAGCGTCATGATAGTTGAAATCGATATCATCCTCTTCTTCATCTTCTTCCATTCTAACCCCTCTTTCTCCATGCTTGGTCCAACAATTATAGCTTGGCATGAAACCGTGCCGAAGCAGGTGCGTGTGAACGACTCTTGAGGAGGAGTGACCCTTCTCATTCTTACATTCAGCACATGGACATATAATAAAACCTCGCTGCTTGTTCGCATTTGCCACTACGAGGAAATCTTTCAAACCCGTAGTGAACTCGCCGGAGAGTCGGTTACCGTACATCCATTGCCGATTCATCTGCATTAACCATCATGCATTTGTTAAACTAACTAGCTGGAAATAATACAAATCATGAAAGGTTCAATTTGCTAACCGCGATCGCGGAGGTAAAATAAATGAAAACGCTCAAGTGCGGCTCGGACACTTCATATCATGTGTGTTTCATGCTATCGGGCATTTCATCGAACACCTTGTGTGCATAGTAGGAACCAAAAGCATACCCACCACCCCTTGTGAATGTTGTGAGCAGAAGTGACACCAAATGTGGCTAAGTGCAGCGAGCTAAGTCCCTATATAGGGATGGGCCTTTAGTCCCGGTTCACCTGGACAACCGCGGCTAAAGGCCTTGGGGACCTATTAGTCCCGGTTGGCCTGGCCAACCGGGACTAAAGCCCCTCCCGTCCGCCAGCTGTGGACCGAGCGCGCTGGGCCCAGACTGTTGGTCGCGGGTCTCCTCCCGAACCGCGACTAGAGACCCCTATAGTCGCGGGTCGATACTTTTGGGGACTAATGGGGGCGTATGGAAGGCCTATTTTCTACCAGTGTGCGTGAAGAACCCGGGAGACGAGGCGGCGTCCGTCGAGCCGGAGGCGATGATGTCGTCCATCTCGTCCTCCGTGGCGCTGAACTGCGGCGCCAAACTTGAGCTTGCACCGAAGGCGAGATGGCCACGACGCAGAAATTGAGCGTGGAGGGACGGGGAGTGAGCATATGAGGCCGGGGAGTAGCCGTAGGGGGACGTTGAGCTCGACGGCGAAGACGGGTGCAGATGGAAGGGCGCATGCCGGCGGGCAGTTGTGCTGGAAGGCGGTGTTGGGGCTGAAGCCGCCGAGAGGGTCACCGTCGACGTAGGCCGGCGACTGGGAGTACCTCCACACATGCGGCGAGAAATCGGCCGCTGGCGATGCGATGCTCGGCTGGCTTCCCCATAACCCGTGCATGTACGGGCTTGACACCGATTTGGCGGGCTAGGCGGGCTGCTGGGGGAGTGGAGGCGTAGGTTGGCGAGCTGCCGCATTGCTCTCCATGACGGCGCGGGACTCCTCCTCTTCCGCTGCTGCTGTGTCCCTGATCTTCTTGGCCAACGCCCTGCGCTGCTTGTCGTCGAAGATGGTCGTCCTGCGATCCAGGTCGGCTTTCCAGTCGGCGCTCGTCATGTCGGGCGGCCTCGGCAACGGCCTCCGCGTCCTCCTCGCCTTCGTCTGCTCATCCAATCCGGCGGCGCGTGGCCGCTTGTATTTTTTCGGCGGCATGGAGGACGCCTGAGATCTATGGAGGGAAGAAAGGGCGGGAGATGGGATGGTGAGGAGGTAGTTGGGCGCGATGGAGGGAAAACGGGGGAAAAATGGCGCGAAAACAAGCCACACCCGCCAACAGGACCGATCCACGCGTGGTTTCGCTTCATCCGGCGTCCCCAGCAGCCCCCAGCGCCCTGGGTTCGGCCTAGATTCGTCGGGCGCTGATTTGGCCCAAACCGGCGCTATCGCATGTTCTGGGGGCGCGACTAGACGAAAATCGGCGTACCGGCGTAAAAAAAAAAGCGGTTCTGGGAGGGCTCGTGGGGGGACGGCTGGAGATGCTCTAATGCCCGTCGCTCTAGAAAAAAATCCGGAAGAACCAGCCCTGTTCAGATCCCCCGATGCAGTCAACACCCTCCATTAGTAGTTCCAACTTCCATCCTGCTGTGCCGCCGAATCCACCCACTCGATCTACCCCGGTGAACCCCAGCTCAACCGCGCAGCACCCGACGACCATATTCTGCATCCTGAATCCCCGCCACGCCTCCGACCCAATCCCTCGGCTCCGCCTCATCTTTCGTGGCAAACTGCCGGTCAACACCGTGTGTCATCCATGGCAACCGCCGGTCAAGGAAATCGGGAACCGCCGATCGTGGAATGCGTGGTGTTACCACCTCCACCAGTACAAGGCCCCCTACCCCGCCCACCCTTGATCTCCACTTCGCCTGTCTCCTCCCGTCCGTTGTCTCGATTTCGGCGGCTGGACCAGTTGCCACCGCGGCGATACCTCCAAGCGGACGTACATTTGTACGCCACCGACAGTGTCTACGACATCGCGCCGTTCATCTTGCTCGCCCCGTACAATTTATTAATTGCGCGAGAGCGAGTTACAAGTCGACCAAGGTGAGTTCCTGGACTATGAACTCCTTCTATTAAGCAGTGCTTCTCATTTGCATGATTTCGCTTGCTATTTCCTGATGTTCGAGTGTTCCTCACAGGATTCGGAGAGGAAGCCAAAAGGGAGAATACTTTTGTCCAACGCACCAAAAGCCCAGATCACAGGTATATGCAACTACCATATGTACTGCCAGTTACCTTAGGACTTGAGCCAACAACACTAGTGGCGGACAGCTCTTTTGCCCCGGTTGGGGGGGGGGGGGGGGCTTACGCACCGGCTGCCCAACCGGGTTTCGCAAACCCGGGCTAAAACCCCCCTAATGACCCGGTGGTTGATACCAACTGGGGTAAAAGGGGTGCCCACGTGTGCTCTGCGCAGCGTGCAGGCATGCACCCTTTTACCCCTGTTTGTAACACCAACCAGGGCAAAAGGTTCTCTGCCACGGCAAAGTTTTAGGTGTTTCTCTGCCACGACAGAGCTTTGCATGTTTCTTTTTGGGGTGTTATTTATGTCCTGTTTTTTCGGTGAGGCTATAAATGACATATTTTTTGCACATCGATAGTAATCATCATAAAAATCATTGCATGCATTGATATCATCAAAATATATTTACATTGATCTCAATTAGATCATTACATCCGAATAGATTTATGCACATTGAGATCATTACATGCAGATCATTGTTTATACTTAACAATGCAATTTTCCATTTTCAGCTATGACCTCCTTCAACAGAAAACCCGCAAATTCCTCTTGAAGTGCTTGTAAGCGGTCTGCCGGTAGGAGCTCCCTCTAGAGATCATGGAGCGTTAAATTTATCCTTCTTCCTAACCGCTCATTCACGATTGTCCTTATGTTCTCAATAACATAGAAGCCACATAAATTTGTTCCATGTGGCTGCTGGGGGCACTTTACGAGAAATATAATTGAGTCAAATAATGCTCAAGGAATTAAAAAGGGATGTGTGAATGTAGCAAGTACTACTTACGATGAGTGTGTCAAATCTCATATTCAACTCCGTTAAACCGGGTTGTTGCTTCCTGAACCGCTTCCAAGCCATGTCCGGTAAATAAAAAAAAGAACATATGGGTCATTGTACGATAATGATTGAACAAAAGGGGACGGTGTAGTGCGACAACGATTGAACTTACTTTGTGAGCATTTAAATAATGGACTTGTACTCCTCTTGTCCTTTATCCATAGAGTCCATGAGATCAACTATTCCGGTGTCAACGTGAATGTTGAAAAGAATCTAGTGAAAACTGCACACGTGATTATATACATAGTCATGCATAACTCATCAATTACACTTAACACCGACTTAGCAAAATAGAAATGTGAAGGAATATGCATAAGACGGTAACACTCATTCTTGTCTGTAAGGAAATAGTATTTCACTACAGTGAAACTGTTTCCTCAAAAACGTAACTATGTTATCCTCCGTCTCTTCAGGGAATTCCACTAAAACGTAATCATTGATGATATATGAGTCAATGAACCCATTGCCACCATTTCCATTACATTCCAGAATCTTCATCCTGCATAATATATATCGTGTAGTGAGGATAATATATATAAGAAACAATTATCGAACTAGCTGAGGTAGATACTTACAGACAATAGGTGTTGATGATCGATTTGTCGAGGGCGTTTAGATTATAGAAGAAAAAGAGATCTTCAAAATCAATAAAAATCGAGTCATCGTGGAAGTAATCATGTTCTCTAATTTTCAGGATGAGTTGGTCTAGCCCCTCATTTGCGGTTTGGATATACCACATATGCAGTTGGCGCTTGAATGTTGTCAAAGAGTTGAGCTGATCAGGTTTGACGAGAGACTTCCCTAACTCATATTTCCATGTCAATTTAGCCGGTTCGAAGTTGTCGGATTGGCCTAGGAGTTGGTCAACTGTTATACCATAATCTCTGGCAAACCTCTCAGCTGCTTCCTGATCAACTTGATTGTAGGGATTCTGTACAGTGTCCGACACCTTGAGCGGGGGGGATGGGGGAGGGCGATTGTTTTGGCTGCTTCCTGAGCTGGGGAATTCTTCTCCCCGCCTTCTTGACTTTGTCATAAGTCATCGTTAATCCGCGATCATAGTCAGATGGCAAATTTATCTTAACTTGAGATGGCATCTCCAGCATATTCTTGAAGTGCTTCTTTACAGTCGGATCTATTAATTCCTTTGGCGGCTCCAAGGTTCTCTTTCCCCACGAAGCCATCTGACATTTCGTGTCCGTAGTCACCCACTCGTCGGTCTCCTCATCATTCATATGGTAAGCCAACTTTCTGGCAGCTTCTTGGCTTTCTTATTTATAGGATGTTTCTTTTTCGGGGAAGACTTAGAGGCAGCAGCCTTCCGCTTAGAGGACTTTGTGGGCGGCGGTGGACTCGGGCTGCTGATGTCCATGGCGTTGACGTGTGCTGGCGATGATCGAGCTGGGCTGCGTCTCAGAGAAGTAGGTGGCGGCGGTGGTGGTGGTGGTGGACTGCGTCTCGGAGAAGGTGGCGGTGGTGGCGGCGGTGGACTGTGTCTCGGAGAAGTAGGTGCTTGTGCTGGCGGTGGACTGCGTCTCGGAGAATTAAGTGTTGGTGGTGACGTCAGACTCCTCGGGGGAAACACTATGCCACTTTTTTCCATTGAATGATGGAATTGACGACCTCTCCAAGTGTCTCTACCCCGTCACCTCCGGGGATGTCAAGCCGCATTATCCTCCAATCCGGCTGAACATCATCAACACCAACACGAGCATAGCCAGGTGTAATCGGACGACCATGCGAGGTCGCTCCCTCTACACAAGGTAAAGCGTAGCCGTCCGCCACCTTGATGGATATGTTTGAGACCGACACGTAAAGCGCACAGCTTGTCTTCTCCATGATTGCATCCATGGCCTCCGTCTGTGCAAAGGCATCAACAAGCATAACTTCAGCGGAAGCCGGTACCTCCGTTGAAGCCACGCTGCTCCGGCGTTGAGATGGGTATGTTTCGTCGAATGTAGTGTCTTGCGTCTAGGAGCATCGGCCAGTAAGCTCATTAACTGTTTTTGCTGCATCATCACTGCGGCTTCCAAGACACCAACCCGTTCTACGACCACTGCCTCCTTCTTTATCTTTCCTCTTCTCGGCTTCTATATGGAAAGGGACAATCTTCCGGCTTTTGAAGCCAAAGTACCACGAATATCATCCTTTGCCTCGTGTCCAGCCGCCATGTTCTGGATTCCCGAGGGCCTTTGTAAGCTCGTCATTCTCTCGATCTGGCTTGAACTCTCCCTATTTAATCTTTTTGAACACTTTCTCAAGTGTCGCAAAGGGGACCTTTATTTTTTCAGTCATAATAAGGTGCCCTTCTTCGTTAAACGCTGCCCCATGCCCAAGCAACCAATTCCTTGACCTCCGCGGAAAATACTAAGTACCTGAAATGATCCCCTTCTCTCGCACATCTGCCTCGAGTTTGTCAAACTTAGGCACTTCAACTCTGTACCCACCTGAACCTATCTTATGGTGATGTACCTTCCTCGCCGCATTTGCCGCATTCTTCGCTGGCCTTTTCTTCCTCTTTTCTGGTTCCTTGTACGCCAGAAATGCTGGCCAGTGTGCCTTCTGCTTCTCAAGCGGCCCCTTGAATTTCGGGACTTCTTTTTTCTTCTGATATTCCTTCCATAATCTTTTCTTGTAAGCATTGAAAGCCTCGGCCATCTTCTTCAGAGCCTAGTGCATCACTGCGTCGCGCATTTTCTTCTGTGTCTTCGCGGTATAACATTCTAGAAGACTGAAATGGTTATCAGCTTGTCGAACATGAGTCGTTTGGCCCGGTCTGAGACAAAAGAAACTGCCAGACGGTGAGGATCGTCTTCGTCCTTTGCTGGCGCATTCCATTCTTCAGTACTTATTGGGATCATGTCCCTAACAATAACTCCACATTGTCTTGTAAACTTAGTTGTTGTCTTCATGGGCCAAGCAGGTTCGCCGGATCGATAGACTTACTCGATTCGCAGATGCACTTTCGAGCTCATCTCTTGAGCCGGGCCTCGTTTCGACCTCTTGCTAGACGATATCGATGCAGCCTTCACTAAGGCTTGTTCATCACTGGTTTTCTCCGGTTCCGCATATGTTCCTTTCAATTGCTCTTCTTCCTCCATTCCTTGGCCCGATTCATTCAGGTAGTGCGAGCCGTCGTCTTGACCTCCACCGTCATTGGGTCCACCGGGGAGTGTACTTTCTTCTATTATCGCGAACACCTGTTCTTCACCCTCTCTACCGTCCATAGATCAACTAATACAAATGGAAGATAAAATACTTTAGTAAGTTATAAATTATCTTGAAAAAATAATATTCCACTAAACAATCATCACAACAGTACACTTTAGTAAGGAGTATGACTAGCAGATCAGATCGAGTCTTGCCGAGTAAAGTTGCGACTCGAACGGGACATAACAGATGTAGCATTCCAGATTATCCATATCATGTGTGAAAACATTGCAGATCTCTCCCTCTTCTTCTTGATTGGTCGGATTCAGACACCATCCAAGGAAGAAGAAGAGGAAGAGATCTGCAATGTTTTCACACATGACATAGATAATCTGGAATGTTGTTATGCCCGTTTCGAGTCGGAAGTTTACTAGGCAAGAGTGGATCTGATCTGCTAGTCATACTCCTGCCTAGGCCTGTAGTACTCTGACTCGTAGTGTTCGTCTCGGTTCCCTCTCGGTCCCCTCTCGGTTCCCCTCGGTTCCCTCTCGGTTTCTGAATTTCGTACTTGTTACGAGGTAGTACAGGTGATGGCGATGCAGGGGACACATATATACAAGCTAATGGTATACTTATAGCTAATGGTATATATAGGATAATCATCGGTTTGTGTGCCTCATCCATATTACTTATAGCTAATGGTACTAAGAAAGAAAAATAGCTAATAGCTAATGGTATACCTTATAACTTAATAGCTAATGATACTTATAGCCGAATACCCGAATAGCTAATGCCCGAATGTTAACACTAAAAAATGCTAATGCCCTAATAGCTAACACTAAAAATGTTAACACTAATACCCGAATGGCTAAAAATGTTAACACTAATTAACTTATAACTAATTAACACTAAAAAATGTTAACTAATGCCTAATTATTAACAGTACTAATTAACACTAAAAAAATAGTGGTTAAAGAAACCACCGCACGCGCGTGGCCGGCCGGCGGCGGCACTCTCACCTCGAGTCGGAGGGCACGGCGTCGGAGGCGACGAGGGCGCGGAGGGGCACGAGCGGCGGAACAAGGGCGCGAAGGGCACAGGCGGCGCCGAAGACGGTGGCCGACGGCGAGGAGTTGGGAGCGCGCGGAGAGAGGCACAGCATGGGAGGCGCGGAGGGTCACGAGCGGCGTGGAGGGGCACGAGCTCCGCGGAGGGGCGCGGAGGGCGGTGAGGATCTCCGGCGGCGAAAATCCGGCAGCCTGACGGCGTCGTTGGGGATTTCGTCGTCGGGGGACTTAGGCGTTTTTGCGGGTTTCCCCGGGCGGTTGCTCCGCCCGGGGTTATACAGGTGGGGGCCTTTTGCCCCGGTAGGTAACACCAACCGGGGCAAAAGGCTCAAATTTTCGTTTTTTAAGTCCTGCCGCCATTTTTTTCCCTGCCCCGTTTAAATACTTTTTTCAAAATGTTTTTTCAAATACATTTCAAATGATTTCGAATTAGGAGAAACTTTCAATATGAAATGTGTTTAAAATTGAAAAAACATTTCAAATACATTTTCTGTTTTAAAAAATAATTATTCTAACTATTTAAACTAGTAACAATTTTTGAATTTTCAAACATTTTTAAAAACCCTAGTTTATGAATGGTTTTGAATTTGAAGAAACTTTCAATATGAAAAGTGTTCAAAATTGCGTAAACATTCCAAATACATTTTCTATTTTAAAAATATTTATTATAACTATGAAAAGTGAGGCGCGGGAGTCCTGCCGCGTGGACGCGTGGCGCGGGAATTGTGCCGCGTGTCCACGAGCGCGCGGTATAAACTGTCGCGCCTCGAGCTTCTTCTCCTCTCCACGCGTGCACTCCTCTCCACACACCGTCGCGCCGCTACCATGCCTCCGAGGAGGAATAGCACCACCGGCTTTCGCGACGTCCGAGCACGGCAGAACCGAATGTTCACCGTGCATATCCGCTACGGGGACGACCGCATCCCCCTCGGCTCCTTTGCAACGGCTGCGGAGGCCGCCCGCGCCTGGGACGCGGCGGCCTGGCACCTCAACCGCCCGCGGTCGCTGATGAACTTCAACGGCTGCCACACCCTCTGGGAAGCGGAAGCCAGGGCGCCGACGCCGCAGATCGTCACTGCCGCCGACCGCCGCCACCTCCGCCACCGCGCGTTTCAGGGCCTAGTCGACGCCAGGGACGACCGCGTGGTCCACCAGTATTACCGGAACAATCCGCGGGAGGAGAGCGACGACGAGGAGCTCTGGCAGACCCGCGCGGCTGAGCGGGCGGAGCGCCGCCTCGAACACCACCTCGCGTTAGATGTCGCTCGGGAGGCGAGGACGAAGACACTGCAAGAGCTCCGTCGGGCCGACCACGCCGGCGAAGTCTGGGCCTCCAACGATCCGAGGTGGGGGCCTATCTCGGACATACAATCATGCACCTCCGACGACGACGAGGAGGTCACCGATGATCACCGAAAACGACGACCAGGAGGAAGTCACCGACGAGTTCTCCGACAACGACGAGGAGGAGTAATGTTTGTCCGTTTTCTGTTTTTAATAAAAGAATTTGTATTTCGGCGAACTGCGGCGTGCTAGAGCGTCTGTTTTCTGTTTTCCGTGTGATATTTTCTGATTGGTGGGATTCAGACGCCAGAAAGAAACACCCCTCATCCAACGACTCACAAGAGCTAACATTAGGAAGGAGGCTGGTACATTTGGATAGATAAACAAGGCACAGTACATAATGGCAAGAGTGGATCTAAACCTAAACGGAGAGCATAGATCTAGATAAACAAGGCAGTACATAATGGCAAGAGTGGATCTGATCTTCTAGTCATACTCCTGCATAGACCTATAGTACTCCGACTCGTAGTCGTCGTAGTCGCCGCCGTCGTCGTCACTATCGTCGGACGGTGCTCTGGACTCCCTCGGAGGATTGCGACCCCAGGACTGGGCGTGAGGGTAGCGCGGGAGGGGGTTATCGCCGGCCCTGTTGTAGTTCATGACGATCTGAAGAGTCCGTCCGCCGCCCCACCGCAGTTGACGACCGGCCTCGTTGAAGTTCGAAGGAGGCGGGCCGTTCTCCTCGTACCTGACGAGCGCACTCTCACGCTGATTAATGAAGAAGGCGTCCCAAGTAGGGCGGTAGTCGGGATTCCAACTGGGATTGCTCCGCTGCTCTGGCGTGAGCTCGTGGTAGTAGTGGTTCGTGATGGCCGTCCGACGCGCATCACCTTGAGGAACAGGAGGGACCGGCACTCCTCCGACGCTCAGCATCCAGCCGGCGGGGACGCTGTAGCCGAGCGGGCAGGGGTAGTTCAAGGCGGAAAGTGCCTCCCCCTGCAGGAAGGTTAGAGTGGGTACGGTAGAAGCCATGGGAGAGTGGTGAGTTTATATGTGTTTATGCCAATGGTGGTAATGCATACATATATATATAGTGAGAAGAAACAGACCCTTTAGTCCCGACCCGTTTTACCAACCGAGACTAAAGGGTTACAGTTTTGTTGGGACCAATCACAAAGAATCACACGGATTGTGTGTTTCTTTCAAGCGTTTGTGAGTCGTTGGACCAGGGGTGTGTTTCTTTCGAGCTCTTGTGAGCCGTTCGATCAGTGGTACGGTGTGTTTGTTTCGAGCGCTTGTTAGCCGTTGGATCAAGGGTGTTTCTTTCGAGCGCTTCTTAACCGTTGGATCGAAACCCTAGCAGAACACTTTGTGAGCCAGAGGACCCTATATATAGCGCACCTCTCGGAGTCCCTTCATACACCATTCGGTTCATCCACCGAATACTAATCATTCGGATTCGCCAGCATACGTCCTACCGTGCATTAGATATGCATATATGCACTCAGGAGCCACGGTGGGGCTGTATGCGGGCGATACCGATTGTTTTGTTCTACATCCCCCATTCAAGGTTTGACAAAAGGTTTGATGCATTATTCAGTTCATCGACCGACTACAAATCATCCGGATTCGCCAGCATACGTCCGACTGTGCATTTGATATGCATTTATATATGCACTCAGGAGCCATAGTCGGGCTGTATGCTGGTGACACCGTTTGTTTTGTTCTATATATCTACAAATCCTCCAGTTCACACGCCCGACAGTCATGTTGATACAAAACATGTCGAAAACAAAGGTAGACTAATCTAAATACATGAATCATGCAGGTTTGATATATTATTACACAATAGTCTAGCAATATTACATATTTGCTTTCTGCGGGCTCAGATTGCATTATTCTCTCGGACATTTCATCGAACACCTCTTGTGCATATGAGGCAAAAACAAGTGAGCACACCACACCAAAAAGTGAGTGACATGAGGATTGGAGAGGGCTGGCATGGCAGTGTTTATAAAAAAAGAGAATTTTTTATTTGAATAAAAAAAAGAATTCTATTAATTTTCATTTTCCATCTATTTGGTTAGTTTTTCTTAATGAAATTGAAATTATTAACTAAAGGGAAATATAGAAATAAATATACAATTTTCCATCTAGTGGGGGTCTTTTGCCCCGGTTGGTGGTTCCAACCGGGGCCAAATATCACCACACGACGCGTCCTGCTCGTGCGGGCCTTTAGCCCCGGTTTGTGGCTCCAACCAGTGATAAAGACCCCCCCAACCACGCGCCCTGCTCGCTCTAGCCCCACCGCTGCAGCCTTTTGCACCGGTTGGTGGCCGAACCGGGGCAAAATGGGTGCTCGCCATAAAGCAAAAGCCCCGTTTTCCACTAGTGCAAAGATGAATACAAGAATACATTCGTTGCAAATGTACTACCTGTACAAAACTTCAGTTTTCTTGCCTTAGGACTTGAGCCAACAGAGATGGATGCAACATGTTCCATTTAATCTTGAGATGTTAGTCCTGATGAAATATTAGCTTGTTGTCGAACTACATATTAGAGGGCTAATTTTTGGATGCCCTCATAATACCAGCACCAAAATTCAGTTTTCTTGCCGTACTTGAGACAGCAGACATAAATGTAATGTGTTCCATTTAATCTTGAGATGTTAGTACTGATGAAATATTAGCTTGTAGTCGAACTGCATATTCAACGGCTAATTTTAGTATGCTCTCATATTTCGTGAATGTAGAGTGCAGAAGTTTTAGATTCAGTTTAATTATTCTGAGATGTGCAAATGAACCGGATATATCATATCTTCCATTCTATTCTATATAAGAAGTTACTGATCGATAATTCTAAGTCTAACAATGACTCGCCTTATGTGAGTACAAATTATTGCACGAGGGCTTTGCCGTGCCGGCGCTTCACGGTGGCGCCGACGTCTAGGTTTCCTACATAAGACGCCGGCAATTTCAAAATGTTCAACGCTGGTGGTCCTAAGAGTGAGCATATCACTATAACTCGGTGCATTTTGTGGGAATATTAGTATGGCTCATTGAACGGAAAACCTCCTGATCTTTGAGTATTTTCTTCACAGGATTCAGAAAGCTAGCCACGAAAGAATCCTACTGTCGAGCGCAACAAAAAACAGATCACGGGTATCCTGCTCTTTTTGAATAGTAGTACCCGAGTTTATAACCGACTTCTTTTTTCTAAATTCACATGAGTCGTATCAGTGTGCCCAACTTTGTATTAGTGAGTGTGTAATTGGTACAGCCTCCTCTACTTCGGTAGAATTCGAGGATGGATATATAGTATGCCTCTTTGGTCTGACTAAATTTAGTTGTCTAACTATGTAAATGTCCTATGTTTAACGTGATCACTGAATGGCCTCACTTTAAATGACTAGCATTACCAGCCCAGTAACATACATAATATCTGTCTATGTTGTTACCTACTGGCTACCGCTTCTATGTAAAGATTTTCATTGGCTTCTCAAGTCGTCCAAGCACGAAATTTTGATACTCTCGCTGACTGAGATGTTGGTACTTGGTCAACCTGCCATGATATATGATGTCTGACCTTGGTCTATAAAAAAATCATGCATGCAGTTTAATGAGCAAAAAGTTGTTATTTCTTTCTTGGTTCCCAAATTCATCATTTATCAACTTGAGATGCATTTGTCAAATGGTTATAGCTCTCTACGCTCCTCAATTCAATGGTTAACCTACACGGGTACATTTAACATCAACTTAACTGAAAGTTTGATGTTTGCTTTTCCCTCGAAATGACTGCTCCTCAATTGTTGCCTTGATGGGATCATTTAAAAGGTCAACTTTGTTCCCTTGCCATTAGAGGTCCTGTCTAGCCATGATTTTTATGATACAATGTCCTTCCTCCAGTGATATAATCTGCGGTGACCCAACACACCACTGCATGTGTAGTGCGCAAGTTGTTGACATAATACTCAAAGAAGGATATCCGTGAATATTACATCCCTTGGAGTGGTACAACAGAAACATAGCAGATCCAAGCAAAGTTATAGGATACAAAATTTCATTACAAAATCTCGAGAATCTGTTTGATGAATCAAAGAAGATCTCATGCAAATGAAACATCAGAAGAAGCAATTCGAAGCTCCAAGCTGGAGAATAACTCTAGCTCAGAACCTATTTCTTAAATCTTGTTGGCACATTGTTAAAGAAGATGCCTTTGTGATGATTTTTTATCTTGGTAATCTTAACCTGGAGAACATTAATATGGGATACATCACTCTTATTCCTAAAATTCCCTCTCCACAAAGTGTAAATGATTTTAGGCCAATTACTCTTCCGAACTGTTGCCTTAAATTGATTACAAAGGTGCTGGCTAATAGGCTTCAGAATATAATCTTGCAAATTGTTCATAAGAACCAATATGGCTTCCTTAAAGGGAGGAGCATCCAGGATTGCATTGCCTGGGCTTTTGAATTCATACACCAATGTGATACCTCTAAGAGGGATATTGTGCTACTTAAATTGGATTTTGCAAAGGCTTTTGACACTATTGATCATACAACAATGCTTAGGATCGTGAAACAGATGGGATTTGATGATAAATGGCTTTATTGGATTGAAACTATTTTTGGATATGGCATGTCAGCTGTTCTTCTAAATGGTGTTCCTGGCAGACAATTCCACTGCAAAACAGGAGTAAGACAGGGGATCCTCTATCCCCACTTATTTTTGTGTTGGCAGCTGATCTTCTTCAAGCTGCCATTAACAAGGCCTTTCTAGATAATACTATAAAGGCTCTTCTTCCACATTTTGGATTTGATTATCCAGTCATTCAATATGCAGACGATACAATTATTATTATGCCTGGATGCCCTGTTCAGGTCATAGAAATGAAGAGCATTCTGGATTCATATGCTAGGTCTACTGGTTTACATATAAATTATCATAAATCTGTTATGATTCACATGAATGTTTCCACTCCCACTGCTGGTAATCTTGCTGCTCTTCTTGGTTGTGATATTGGGACCATGCCTTTCACATACCTTGTCCTACTTCAAGGTACTACTAGACCCTCTGTTCCAGATTTCATGCCTCTGGTGGATAGAGTGGAGAGAAGTCTTACTGCTAATTAAATGATGATGGCTTATAGTGGAAGAGTTACTGTCATAAACTCGCTGATCACTTCTGTGGTTACCCATACCATGTGTGTCCTTAAAATCCCCAAGAAGATTTTGAATCATATTGACAAAATCAGGAGGCACTGCCTTTGGGACAAAAAATTAGAGTCTAGAGACAATTGTAACCCCCTCATTGTCTGGAATAGAGATTGTCTGCCTAAGCAGAAAGGGGGTATGGGAGTTCTCAATTTAAAAGTCCAAAATGAAGCCTTGCTACTCAAGTTTTTGGATAAATTCTACAACAGAAAGGACACCCCTTGAGTACAATTGATTTGGCATGCTCACTACAAGGATAAGGTTCCTCATGCTATTGACACTTGTGGCTCATTCTGGTGGAAGGACATCCTCAAGCTCACACCAATTTTTAGAGGGATCTCCGCCTGTTCTATTCGTTCAGGGAATTCAGTCCTTTTCTACAAGGACAATTGGGGAGAAGGAATTCTGGCTGATCTTTTCCCAAGAGCTTTTTCCTTTTCTATAACTGAAGATAGCTCGGCTTTGGAATTTCTCTCAGCCAACAATTTGTCCACCAATTTTTCTCTTCCATTGTCTAGTCAGGTTCTCGGAAAACTCACACAAATTCAGATTGCTTCATGACATATTGTGATTGACATGGGATCACGTGATAGTTGGTCTTATTCTTGGGGTGCTTCTTTTTCTTTCAAGAAATATTATGAGTTCTTTTTCAGAGATTTACAGCCTAATGTGGCCTTTTCTTGGCTTTGGAAAGCTGGCAATACTCCTAAACTCAAATTCTTATGTTGGCTGCTTTTATCAGACAGATTGAATACCAGGAATATGTTGAGAAGGAGGCACTTCAATATTAACAGTGGGTACACTTGCAGCATGTGTACCTGTTGGGGAAATAGGTAAGGAGGAACCTTACTAGCCACCGATATAAGCCGGAGATTGTCCAGGCGAATGGAGGTTACATAATCCGGGTTATAACTGATGGAGTCGGGTTATGATCAGAAGAACCGGGTTATGGTGACTAAAACCCGGACATGGCGAAGGGACCGGCCCAAGGCCCAGGAGAGAAGACAGGGAAGCCTGGAGGCCCGGAGGACGATGCAAGGCCGGCAAGGGAAAGCCGGGTCATGATTAGAACCGGCGAGGTAATTGAAAGCCGGAGGAAGCTAGGACTCCAAGGACGGGTGTGACCCGGACTTTCCTTGTAACCCGGAGGTCTCGTCCATTATATAAGGAGAGGCCCTTGGACGTAGAAAGACAAGTTCTAAGTTGGTAGAAAATAGCTCGAGGCATCGAGAGCGAGATTGTCCCTTGGTAATCGAGACCTTGTTCCCTGATAGTCAGAAGGCAGGAGTAGGTTTTTCCCTCAATAGAGGGGCCAAACCTGGGTAAACTCGCGTCTCCCGTTTCCATCTTAATCCTTTCGAAGTTTCGCTTAGAAGAAATGGCCTCGCAATCCAGTTCTCGTATGAGGACACTTGCCATGACAAAACCACGACAGTTGGCGCCCACCGTGGGGCCTGCTCGTGGAAGCGTCGTCTTTTCGGAAGGAGCATTACCTGGGATCGAGAAGCTCGCAATAGGCCGGCTCAGGAGGACCCGGCGTGGAAACTATTACAATCATGACACGTGGGGCCCTGAGTTCGCCTCCGTGGAGTCAGGACTTCACGTCCCCTTTGGGAAGATCCACGTTTTCATTGGGTACGTCGGGACAACAACTTCAGAACCGGACCAACTATCAGATTCAGTGTCTTAAAAGACCATGGTGGTGGATTCTGATGGGGAGTCCTCAGTTGGGAAGAATGATGATCATGATGAAACAGACTCGATCCACTAGCTCTTTGGAGACTGGTTAGGAGGAGATCTAGAATTGGATACGCAAGGTTCCGCTGAGGCAACTTATCATGCTGCCGTCTACATGGCTGGTCCCACGCGACCAACCGAACCCAGGTATGACTCAGAGGGAAACCTTATTGCAAACGAGGCTTCAACCTCAAATCCGGTTCTCGGAGCACCAGGCATTACAGGCACAACACCAACTGGGCCAACGGTAGCCCCTGGAGGACCAGCGGTAACACCCTCGACAGGACATGGAACAACAAGCTCTAGGCCAGGGGAAACAGTGATCGACCTGACCGGGCCTGCGCCATATAACCCGAGGCCTGAGTTGATGGCTGCAATGGATTCATTAAATAAGATTTTGGCAACTCCGATCACCCCAGAAAACTTGGCGCAGTGTAACACGGAGATAGAAAGGCTCCGACAGGAAATAACTCAGGCCCGTCGGGAGATCGAGAAGGAGGCAACCTGCATAAACAAAGCTCGGTCAGAAGTTCTGGAGGAAGCAACACGTCTGGAAAGGGAAGGAATTCATCTAAGTTTCAGGCAAAGGGAGTTAGCCTCAATACAGAATAGACGTCATCATACTCGTATGAACAACTAGTTCGGGGTAGGTCTCGATCCCACTAATCTCCAGAATTTATTTACACCCCCTGCTGGGAACCCCGCAGCTCGTAACCCGGCTGGCCCAGGTCACCCCATGAACCCGCCGGTTATTCCCGCCCCGGTTCATCCAGCACGTTTCCAGCCGCCCATCAAGCTGCATGGCATCCTGAATCTAGTGCCAACTCCAGCACAGCCCCTGCAAGAAAGGTTTCATACGCCTCCGGGTCACTTCAATAATCCGATGTATAACATTTGGGCAGCTACCACTAGTCGGCACATATCCCAGTTGACCCCAATAATCCTATGGCGGTTGAAGCTCAGAGGGCTATTGAAATGTTACAAACAGCGGTGGTTCAGCAGTTGAATTACAACAATCAGGACAGAATACACTCGACCCCCTATCATAGTAGGACAGCTTTGCCAAGGAGTCACCATGGGAATTCTCCAGCTCTAGCAGGATCCAGCAACGCTAACCGACAGCAGCCTAACCCACCCAGGCAAGAAGTATCTTACGCGCCCGGAGTCCTAAATACAGGACATAGAGTCGCAGAACCAGAAAACATGAATCCATGTCATATTCAAAACCCGGCTCAAATCACGGTCTCAAACCCAGTTCAAGCCGGGTCTCGGAGGATTGGAATTCAATGTCTCGGTCCTGCAATCAGGAACGAGAGAATACCAGCTGATTTTAAAGGACCTCGCAGAGTTGTGAATTATACGCCTGACATGGAGCCCGCAGACTGGATAGAGGGATATGAGATGGCCATGGAGATACTGGAAGTAAGCGACACGATGTGCGCGCGATATTTAAGCGTGATGCTAGAAGGGCATGCGAAGTCTTGGCTAAAGAACTTACCAGCAAACTCAATTAATAGCTGGCATGAGTTGAAGGACCAGTTCATCAAAAACTTTCAAGGGACCTGCAAGCGGCCAACGACCATCACTGACTTAGAAAACTGTGTCCAGATGGAAGGAGAGTCTGCTCATCACTAGTCTCGACGTGTCGCAGAAATTATACATTCATCTGTCGGACTCACAGCTCAGCAGGCAGTCACAGCATTGGAGAGGAATTGCAGATTTGACCCGTTAAAGCATAAGATGGGGCGCATTAAGCGATATGTGAATGATATGAGCGAATTAATGGATACAATGACCAAGTATGCGAAGTCTGACAAAACAAAAGATGCAAACTCAGATGATGAGAAGTTCGCAAAGGTGAAGAAAGCTGGAAACAAGGGTAGCTAGAACCCGAATCAGTGTAACAGCAACCCCCGGAACTTGAATAATAACAAGCGCAAAAACGGGGAAGGGACCTCAGATTTTGTGGCTAACACAAATACAGGTTACATAAATCAACGTCAGGGGAATAACTTGAGAGGAAATCAAAATTTTCGACCTAACGGCTTTGCTCAAGCTCATCAGGCTCTGAAAGGACCATGCCCCAGACATAGCAAAAACAGAAAGTTAGCAAATCATTCCTGGGAAAATTTATTCATCATGCAGGGTTTCAGGCCCAGTGGTAATAATAACCACGGACCAGGAAACAATGGAGAAGGTAACTCAGGTAACATGGGAGCTGGACACCCGGGACCTGGCAATCCAGGACCCAGAAATCAGAATCCGGGTCACCCTGGTAAGAGTAACCAGAGAAACAACCAAGGCGGTGGTCACCAAGGAGGAAATTCTGGTTTTCAAACAAACCCGAAACAGTTAAGCTCAGGCCAATACCATGTGTTTAGTACGAGTTCATGCAGAAGAGAACGAAAGGTGCAGAAGCGTGCAGTCAATACGGTAGCTCCTTCTGTCCCCAGATGGCTCAATTGGTCAGAGCAGCCCATAACCTGGAGTCGGGCAGATAATCCTCCCCGAGTTGATAGTCCGGGAAGCGTGGCTCTCGTCGTGGCTCCGCAAGTCGGAGGTTATAAGTTGGACAAAGTATTGATGGATGGAGGAAGCAGTATAAACATACTCTATTACGACTGGTTCAAAAGGATGAACCTGCAAGAAAACCAACTCTAGCCATCATCAACTGTTTTCCATGGGATCGTACCTGGTAAGTCCGCACAACCTATTGGGAAAATATACCTTGAGGTTGCCTTTGGAGTATTTGAAAATTACAGGACGGAGATGCTAGCGTTCAAGGTGGTAAAATTCAAAAGTCCATATCATTCCTTGTTTGGACGACCGGCTTATGCAAAGTTCATGGAAAGGCCTTGCTACATCTACCTCAAACTAAAGATGCCAGGACCCAATGGAAACATAACTGTCAATGGGGACAGAGACATAGCCTTGGAATGCGAGGAAGGCGATGCAACATATGCAGAGACTGCATGTAGAGAAGAAGAGTTGAAACTATATAAGTCGCAAGTTGATCCAGAAGATATGACCTCGCTTAAAAAGCCATCAGCTAAGTCTAAGTTAAAATTCCAATCTGCTCAAGACACCAAGTTGGTGGACTTTACCCCCGGGGACTCGTCCAAGCAGTTCAGCATGGGGGCTCATATGACAGAAAAATAGGAAAGCGCGCTCATCAAGTTCCTCTGTGAGAATTAGGATATTTTTGCATGGAAACCTTCTGACATGCTAGGTGTCCCAAGGGAACTTGCCGAGCACAGTCTAAATGTGGATCCTAACCTGAAATCTATTCGTCAATTCCTCCGTCGTTTTAATGATGAGAGAAGTAAGGCAATTGGACAGGAGATAGCGAGGTTACTTGCTCCAGGGTTCATAGTTGAGGTGTTACACCCAAAGTGGTTACCCAATCCAGTTCTGGTTCTCAAGAAAAACGGAACTTGGAGGATGTGCATTGACTACACAGACCTGAACAAAGCATGTCCTAAAGACCCGTTCGCTTTACCCCGTATCGATCAGATTATAGACTCTACGGCTGGTTGCGAATTGCTATGTTTCCTGGATGCATACTCAGGTTATCACCAAATCAAAATGAAGGAAGAGGATCAAGAGAAGACGTCATTCATTACTTCGTTCGGAGATTTCTGTTACACGCCAATGCCTTTCTGGTTAAAAAATGCAGGAGCAACTTATCCGAGATGTATTCAAAATTGTCTGGAAAGTCAGATTGGGAGAAACGTGCACTCTTATGTGGATGTCATAGTGGTAAAATCCTAGAAAGGTGACACTTTGATCTCAGACCTAGAAGAGACGTTTGCCAGCTTACGCAAGTACCAGATGAAACTTAACCCAACAAAATGCGTTTTTGGAGTGCCAGCTAGGAAGCTACTGGGTTTCATTTTTTCAGAGAGAGGTATTGAAGCAAACCCGGAAAAAATTCAGGCTATACATAACCTGAAAAAGCCGGCTTTCCTGAAGGACGTTCATAAGCTTACAGGTTGTGTTGCTGCCTTAAGCTGGTTTTTAAGCAAGTTAGGCGAAAAAGCTATACCTTTGTATCGACTCTTGAAGAAATCTGACACCTTCGTATGGAATCAAGAGGCGGACGAGGCTTTGGAGGCTTTGAAAAAACAACTTTCTAATGCGCCTATCTTGGCTGCGCCTGAGAAGAAGGAACCCATGTTATTATACATAGCAGCCAATAACAGGGCGGTCAGTGCGGTCGTAGTTGTTGAACGTCAGATGTTAGGAAAGGAGGGTCTTGTCCAGCTCCCGGTTTACTATGTCAGTGAGATCTTGACAGAGTCCAAGCAACGTTACCCGCATTGGCAGAAGTTAGTTTTTGGGGTATTCATAGCCAGTCGCAAGCTGAAACATTATTTTCAGGAACATCCCATTAAAGTGGTCAGTTCAGCGCCCTTGTCAGAAAATATTCAGAACAGAGAAACAACAGGGAGAGTTGCAAAATGGGCTATTGAGATGGGGCCATATCACATCAAATATGAGCCCAGGACCGCAATAAAGTCTCAAGCCTTGACCAAATTTATAAATGACTAGACACAATTACAGGTTCCACCGGATAAACCTGATACCAAATACTGGACTATGCATTTTCACGGGTCTCGACAACTGGAAGGTTCAGGAGCTGGTGTGGTGTTAAAACCCCCAAGAGGTGATAAATTTCGCTACGTCTTACAAATTTCATTCAAGTGCACTAATATGCAGCAGAATATGAAGCTTTGCTTCATGGACTTCGAATTGCAAAGGAGATGAGCGTAACTCGGATTCGATGTTTGGGTGATTCAGACCTTGTTTCTCAACAAGTTACAGGAACCTGGGATTCTAAAGAACCAGTTATGGCAGCTTACAGGCGAGCGGTTACCCAGCTAGCCGGATATTTTTCGGGATATCAGGTTGATCACATTGATCGACGTCTTAATGAGGCAGCTGATGCACTAGCTCGTTTCGGTTCCCAGAAGAAAAAAGTTCCACCCAATGTTTTCCTGGACGAACTTCATAGTCCGTCAGTCAAGATTACAACTGAGGAAGACCTAGCAAACCCAGACCCGGAATCAGAATTGGTAGCAGCATTGCATACAAGACCAGAGTGGACTGAACCATACCTAGCGTACCTTACAAGAGGTGAACTCTCGCAGGACGAGGTTATGGCTCGACAGGTTATCAGAAGGTCAAAATCATATACAGTTATAAATGGTGAGTTATATAAGAGAAGCGTAATTAGAATTTTCCAGAGATGCGTTTCTCCAGAAGAAGGATGGCAGATCTTGAGGGAAATTCACTCAGGAGTTTGTGGCCATCACGCAAGTTCAAGATCTTTGGTTAAAAAAGCCTTCAGACATGTTTTTTTCTGGCTTACCACAAATGCTGACGCGGAACAAATTGTGAAAACTCTGAAGGATGCCAAAGATATGCAAGGCAGGATCACGTACCAGATCAGGATTTACGTATGATTCCCATAACTTGGCCTTTTGCAGTTTGGGGACTAGACATGGTGGGACCTTGCAAAAGGTCATCAGATAAAAAGACTCATCTTCTGGTGGGAGTGGATAAGTTTACAAAGTGGGTAGAAGCAGAACCAATCAGCAAATGTGACGCGGTTACAGCAGTCAAGTTCTTAAAAAAGTTGATTTTCAGATTTGGTTACCGACACAACATTATAACACACAATGGTACAAATTTGTCAGAGGGGGAAATACAGAAGTTTTGTGAACAAAACCATATACGACTTGACCTTGCTTCGGTGGCACACCCACAGCCCAATGGACAGGCAGAACGAGCTAACAAGGAATTGCTCAAAGGTATCATACCCAGACTTCAGGTACCGCTGGAAAAAACTACGGGGTGCTGGGTCGAAGAGTTACGAGCTGTCTTATGGAGCATACGAACTACTCCAAACAGATCAACAGGTTATACACCGTTTTTTCTGATCTATGGAGCTGAGGCAGTTTTGCCAAGTGATATTTGTCACGATTCATCACGAGTGGCTGCTTATGTGGAGACTCAGAATGAGTTAGCTCGTCAAGACTCGCTTGATGCTTTAGAAGAAGCACGCGATCTCGCAGCATCCAGATCAGTCATATATCAGCAGGACCTGCGTCGCTATCATAGCCGCAGAGTTAGAACTCGAAGTTTTCAAGAAGGGGACTTAGTGTTACGCTTGATCCAAAAGAAGGACGGGATGCACAAGCTAAGTCCTCCATGGGAAGGACCATTCGTAGTAAGTAAGAAACTACATAATGGGTCATATTACCTCATTGATATGCGTGATGCTGATAAATCACGAACATCTGAGTATGAAACTAGAAGACCATGGAATATAGTCCAGTTGAGGCCATAATATACATAGGATCATTGTAATCACTATGTTATGATTGGCAATAAAAAGCAGACTTAGACAAAATCTGAGTTACTAACATTCATTTCATGGAGTTATCATTATAATAAAACATTTTTTATATGATTACTTGGGGGCTGATGCTAGAGCACATGCTATATCTCGAGAATCTGGCATATGCCAAAATATATTTGTTATACTTGCCTGCCAGTCAGTGGTTACACGCAAATTTATGACCTAGACGTTTAAACCTGGATGAGTCAATCATGCTATAACCCGGCAAAACCGGGTTACTATGACCCTGAACTCACCAGAGTTAGAACACTAGAATATGTGCGAAAAACCGGCTGAGCTAGATAGCAAAGAAAAAACAAATCAAGGAAAATTTCGAATATCAAATTAAGGGTACTGCCAAAGTTTGTAACCCGGAAATAAACTTCGCATAACCTTGCAGGAAATTAGGTTATCACAAACCAAATTGTATATTAAGCGCACATGTGCACTTTCAAAAAATAGGACTAGAAATAAAGCAATTTATCTAGCCTATTACAGACCCATCAGGGCCAAATTATTGTTTCTCAAAAATTCAAAGATTACTCCGCAACATTTTTTCCTTTCTGCTTGGCAGGGTCTTCAGCTGCCGGGTCTTGGGTCTCCGGCTCAACTGTCGCCTGAATGACCTCTGTCTCTTTAACCTCATTGGCAGGAACGTACTTCCACTCCAGCTGAGCCAGAGCATCAGTAGTGTTCTCCGGTTTGTATAAAGGACGAGGTGGAGCGGAAACAGATGGGGTGACAGTATGAGGCACGCCAGACGAAGATACTACTGAAAGCCAGCTCTTTTGAGGGACTTGGTGGACATCAGCTATTGTCTGGCGACAAAAGGCCATCTTACGCTCACCTGATGATGTATAGCCCGGACACATCTCCTTCATCTTGACCTTCTCAGCAATAGTACAAGCTTGGAACCGGCACTCCCTCCCTATCTTGGCGAAGTCTTTTTTCTCATACTTGGACATATCAGCTTTATATTCTGGGAAACCTTTGGCGAGAAGACCTGGATCAAGTTCCGGGTGATAGGCTTTCGCCAGGGACATCACCTTGATAGCTCCACGGCGACAGGATGATAACTTGTGCTCTTCTATCCATTGAGGGACATGAGATAGTTCTTTTTTTTGAAATTGACATGAGATAGTTCCACAAGCATATCACTGAGCCTTTGGGGAGGATTATCCCAGTTCCGTACAGCTTTAATACACTCTCCACCCCCAACATATAACTGCCGGATCAGGGTGAACAGAGCTTTCAGTTTCATGTCAGGGAGTTGGAGGTTATTTCCGTGCATCCTGCCAGCAAGTTGCAGTAATATTTTTGATAAGAACCTAGTTATGGATAACTTAGCAAATGAGACTATGAAGCAGAAAGGCAAAACATTAAGCCAAGGGACACAATCCAGGTTAACTTACCAAAAACGCTGCTAGTGATGTCTCTCAGCAGATTCTTGACAATGTTAAAACTGGTACGGGTTTCCTCCAGATCTTTTTCATCCTTTTTAGCCCTTGCAATAAGGGCCTTTTCCCGGGTTTCAAAGTCGTGTTGCAGCACAGACCAAGTCTTAGCTGCCTCAGTGTTTTGATCTTCAAGCTCCCTCTACTGGGTCCTGGCCTCTTCAGTCTTCTTTGCCTCTTGCGCAAGCAGGTTCTTCAGATTGGAAACCTCCTTCTGTGAGGAGGATTCAAGACTCTGCACAATTATTGGTTACATTAGAGCAAGTTACCATAAAAGTTCCAATTATAAGAAAAGGGAATTATAACTTGACATATTATAACCCGGACAATGGTGAGATCATCACAAATTCAACATTTTTCAGGATTATGATAAGTCCCGGGCAGCAGCAGGCTTGCAACCCGACCCTTGGGGGCTACACAATTTCAGCACAAATTCTAAAGATTAAGCACAAATGAAGAACAAGTCCCGGTTTACAATAAAATTATAAATCGGCACTTGGGGGCTATAGGCATTCAGTTTTCAGATAAGCTATATCGCAAAATCTTCAAGTATATATTACATAATATAAACTAGAATATTGGGGGCTACAGGTTATGTACATCAAGGTTACCTCGTATCTTTGCTTCAAAAATTCTATGATATCATCGGTGCGACGCAGGCTTTCAGTAACTCCTTGAGTCGGTGCATCAAAACCTTGACCTTCAATGTTCAGGCTAGGAGGAGTTTTCTTCTCTTCTGGCTTCACCTTTAGGTCTCCAGTAACCTTGGAGAGCACTTTCGAGGTCCCAATAACTTGGGTGACCTGAGACCCGGTGATTACCACATATGGGTCTTGAGTAGCTTCTTTTTCAACCGGAGGATCATTACCCGGGATATTATCAACCGGGTTCACCTTTTCTTGTTCTCCAACGGTCACATCCATGTGATCCGGTGATGGAGCAGCCGGTTCATCCTTTTCTTCCTCCGGGTCTCTCCTCTCAGGGTCCACGGCTGGGGCAGCAGATGAGACAGGGTTCACCTTCAGCACGGCTTGGGCTCTGCGGTGAAGAAAGAACCACAAGTTAGGTTATACAAGCAAAGAGTTAGCAGAAATAAAGGATGAGATGGAAAAGCTAACTTACCTAGAGTTAATGTACAACTTGGGACGAGTCTGAGATAGGAGAATCTGAATGAAAAGTTTGACTCAGTTTGGTCCTTAATTTTCCACCTAAAGGATGAGATGGAGTGGGCGAAACTTGAGCTTGGTAGACCCTGCGAAGCGGAGTTTTCTCAGGCAAACCTGGTTCTAACTCACTGGAGCCGGAGCTCCGGGTCCTTTTTCTCTTGCTCCCCTCCTCATCATCCTGCATTTGCTTTACATGAGAGGATGGTTTCAAGGGATTTTTGGACAATCTAGAGATAGGCACCTTTGCAACTGCTTGTCGGGTCCTCTTGTGGCCTACGGGGGAATCATTCTCAATCACCACATTGGATCCGGTGATGGGAGTGGAAGGATCAAGACCCCGGGGGGCTGTGAGCCGGCGAGCCATGACCCGACCCATCTTCAGTTGCATGACCCAGCGTATTTTCAGTTGCTTGACCCTCAGCTAACCCGGCGCCCTCTTGCTCTACCTGCTCACCCTGCGAGTAACCAGAGTCAGCTAACTGATTGTGCAAGTGACCGAGGGAATAAAATTCAGAAACCTCATCCTTGTCGTCACTCGATTCCTCCAAGTCTTCTTCTTCGGGAGTGGCAGGGTCCTCTGTGGTAACCCAGAAGGGATCTGATAGCTGTAAACCGGACAAAATCAGGGTTAGACTATGCATAGTTACGAAAAGCAAAGGTTACGCAAACAAAAGGAACTTACAGGAGGAGCCGGGTTGGTGGAGTTATATGGTGCCAGGCCAACGTCGAAGAATTTATCTTGCTTAACTCCAACTAACAGTTTTAGTGAGTATATCATCTCTGACCTAGACACAATGGAATCTGAATATCGCATGGGGCCCAGTGAACCGGAGTATTCATGGAACAGCCGGTCCCTGACACTGAGGGGCTGGATACACCAATCTACCCAAGTTTTGGTTAGATCTAAACCCGTAATCTCGTGAACTATAAGCGAGGTTACGCGTTTCAGCAAAGGCCGGATCTTGACTCTATCAGAGGGCTTGGCGTAAGAGTTCATGGTGCTGGTGTAGGTCAAGCGTTCAGAACGGTAACCCGACAAGGCCGGTTCACCTAGGAGAAGTGTTTTTGATGTTAAAGTAGGATTTTTGCCACAGTTTAGGGTGGCTAGCCAAAGGGATGCCCGGATAGGCGATATCTTTCCGCCTCTGAAATGAGACCCCCCTCAGTGCGTAAGTTAGCCCCCCAGCGACCTCTGGATGTTTGTTGCAGTAAAAATACTCGAGAAAGAGATCTAGGTTTGGCTCTATTTGGAGGTAGTCCTCACAGAGGACTACGAAGTTGCTAACATTAAGAATGGAATTTGGAGGGAGGTCTTGAGGATGGAGGCCATAATAGTTTAGAAGCCGGCGGAAAAAGAGAGACCCAGGTGGACGGAACCCGCAGAGAATATGGGCTTCGAAAATTGTTACCTCGTCCGTCCCAGGTTCGGGCCGGATCTCATTCCCAGGAGCGCGCCAAGACAAGTTCTTGGGCAATAATCCGTACTCCTCCATCTCCGTAAGCCGGCCTTGGGTCATGTTCGACTTACACCAGTTCACTTGGAGTTTGCCTCTCCCTAAGCCGGCAGCTCCAGAACCGGACGTTCGTCCAACTTTCTTCTTCCCCTTAGCGCCAGCCTTGGATACCAAAATTTTATCTTTCACCATTTTCCTCTGAGGCAAAACGCCGGCGATGCTCCGGCCGCGGCGGCGCAGGAGAGAAAATAGAGCTCGTAAGCTTAGAGCTGGAGGTGGAAGATGAAGTGGAGAGAGCGGGGGGCGAATGAACCCAGGGGGGGCGTGCCTCCATTATTTATAGGCGGGGCCAAAATCCTAGGGTTAGGTGGTAATTTTACACAAAAGCCCCTTCATATTAACATTTTTGAAGGAAATATACGGTGAGATTGGATCTAGGAATTGATATCTTTTCCGAGGAAAGTGCACCGAGAAAAATCCGGGATAGTTCAAAAACTTTTTCGTTATCAGATTCTTGGTGATAAGATGCGGAGTTATCTTTCTAGAAGCTGGAAAGATATGATCCTGATAATAAATGATGGTTCCCGAGTAATCCGGGACAAATATTTTTGGGAGGTTATTTTTCTTAGACTTGATATTATCATTTAAGATAGCGTGAAAAAAGCTTAATGTGAACTTCTTAAGTTCAAACTTAGGCGTTCATGTTAACCCGGGGGCTAATGTTGGGGGAATAGGTAAGGGGAACTTACAAGCCACCAATATAAGCCGGAGATCGTCCAGGCGAATGGAGGTTACATAATCCGGGTTATAACTAAGGGAGTCGGGTTATGATAAGAAGAACCGGGTTATGGTGACTATAACCCGGACATGGCGAAGGGACCGGCCCAAGGCCCAGGAGAGAAGACATGGAAGCATGGAGGCCCGGAGGACGATGCAAGGCCGGCAAGGGAAAGCCGGGTCATGATGAGAACCGGCGAGGTAATTGAAAGCCGGAGGAAGCTAGGACTCCGAGGACGGGTGTGACCCGGACTTTCCTTGTAACCCGGAGGTGTTGTCCACTATATAAGGCGAGACTCTGGGATGTAGAAAGACAAGTTCTAAATTGATAGCAAATAGCTCGAGGCATCGAGAGCGAGATTGGCCCTTGGTAATCGAGACCTTGTTTCCTGATAGTCAGAAGGCAGGAGTAGGTTTTTCCCTCAATAGAGGGGCCAAACCTGGGTAAACTCGCGTCTCCCGTTTCCATCTTAACCCTTTCTAAGTTTCTCTTATAAGCAATGGCCTCGCAATCTAGTTCTCGTATGAGGGCACTTACCATGACAAAACAACGACAGTACCTCTGCTTCCGAGGAAACAATTGAACACCTCTTCTTTTCTTGTCCTTTCAGTAAGGAATGCTGGAATAGGTTGGCCATGCCTATTTCTAGTAATACCCAACAGAATCGATGTCAACTCATCTTATTCTCAAAGCAACACTGGAGAAAGGCTATGTTTATGGAGTTTTTATCACTGCTACTTGGAGTATTTGGAAGGAAAGAAACAACTACTACTTCTAGGGGATTACACCCTCGGTTTCTTCTTGGGTGACCAGGTTTAAACAAGATTTCCTTCTACTTGTGCATAGAGCCAAGGAGGACAAGCATAGTTTCATTAAGCTCTTGGTGGAGTCTTTGTAATTCTTAGTTTTTGGTTCCCCTCCCCCCTCTCCTCCCTGAAATGTTTTCTGGCCTCTTGTACATGACACTATTCTCTTTAATATACAAGGCAGTAGGAGCCTTTCCTACTATCATAAAACCTCAAAAATAATCTATGGCTTGTAAACAACTAAGTCCAAGTATGGACTTCACCTACACCTTGATAGCTTCTCCTACACCGGCGTTGTTGATGACGATGCTTCACTGGCTAAGTAAGATATGACTCCACCTAGCTTCCTTAGACATCGATGGCTTCACGATGACGACTTCCATAAGGCTTCAATTATAAGAAGGGGGTCAAACGGGAACGAATGAGTAATGAGCGTTACTCAACAAGGTAATGAGATATAGTGGGTAGTTTGATGCACTAACTACAACTTTAGACTCGAAAGATTCATAAGCTAATGCAAGGTTTTTGCAAATCTTTCTTCAAGAGTTGCTTTTAATATAGAAAACTATGCCCGGCAGACCATCACAGGAGTTAGAACTCATGGAGTTGCCTTTCCTGTAGCGTTCGCAGTTCCTTCCCGGAACATGGGGTAACATGCCACATCCTTTTACACTCTGCAGAGGTGCGTTACTTTACCCATAGGCGATCAATACCAAGTTGCACAACCAGGCGTACATTCTTGTCCACTCCCACTCAGGTGTGGGGCCCGGTTGTTGATCCAAGCCAAAACATGCTTCTCCGCACAACGCATGCCCACCCATTTATGCCGCGCAAGTTTAACCCCTGATTCCACCCCTCACGATGGATATCTATGCGCCCCAGGCAGACCATCATAGACCCTAGAGTCCATGGGAATTAAGGGATCCCATCCATGTGCATGTAGTCTCGCAAGACCTACAGCGAACGGCTATGTCAGCCCGTTGACATGCGAATGAGAAAAGATCATAACTGGCTTACTCGCCCCATACAAGACCCATGGTTAACGCGGTATTTACGGCGCACCGAGTTCTGACGGCATTTGTGGTTATATCCTAGGTAATACTTTCCCATGCAGATGGAACCTTCCTTTGACCTATTCATCTTACCATGGCCCCATCCGGTCACCAAACATAACACTACCACTTGGGTAGTCATTCAAGTAGTCATATTATTATAAAAATAGGATCATGCATTCTTTTGAGAATATGTGGTAATACGATAGGGTTTTTGCAAATAGTTTGTTATGAAATACTGCAAAGGATATGAGCAAGTGATGAACTTTCCTGAGATCGAAAATAACAATAATAATCCATGTCTTCGAGTTCGAGGGTCGCATAGAAAATCCCGAGATCTAAAAGATGGCAAAGTAGTCCCAGTAAGGACTACTGAAAACACTGGCAATATGATACATGCATAGTAATGAGATGCATTGCGAAATACCCTGAAAATACCCCAGCTTACAAGTGTAAGCTATGATCGATACGATACTAAGATCACATTTTTTTATATATTTTACATATTCGAATTGGAAATGATTTTCTCTTTGATTTTATATAACATTTGAAGCTTTCTAAAAATATTTGACTAAGTTATTAATTTCTTAATTTTTAAATGAATAAAATCACTAGGCAAAATATTGCACACATGAAAACTTGTTCAAATGACTTTGAAAATATCATAGATGAGTTGCATTTGTCAGTTTGAGCATTTTGGTATATAACTTGTCTTTTTCTGAATTTTTGAATTATTTATTATTTTTCTCATTTTTAAATGAATTAATTTAAATTCAAAAGTATTTATTTTTAAACTTTATCAAACATTTTCGTAAAGTTGATAAACATTTAGATTTTATTTTTCTAATCATTTTTATATTTTATTTGTATTTCTGATTATTGAATTAAAAGTTATGGAATTATTATCTTTATTTATTTTCTACCATTATTTAAATTGACACGTGGGTCCCACGTGTCATATATGATTTTTAAATAAAAAAATTAAAAGAAAAAGAAAATAAATTTACCATGACGTTTGATACGTCATAAAAGTATCCTTAATTTCTTATATTCCATGTTGTTTTCTTATTGTTTCCCACATGTTTGCTATACACTTTATGTCATTTTTATCGATTTTTCGGACTAACCTATTGACAAGATGCCACAGAGCCAATTCCCTGTTTTCTGTTGTTTTTAGTTTCAGAAAAGTTGTTCTGGAAATATTCTGTAAATTGGAAAATTCGAAGCCCGAAAGTCTTAGAATTCCAAAGGGTTCAACGGAGTCCCGAAGAGATCCGTAGGGGGGCCACGGGGGGCACACAATAGGGCGGCGCTCCCCCTGTCCATGCCATGGGGTGGTGTGGGCCTCTCGGCCTCCACCGCCTTTTCCCTTTCGCCAAATTATACCCTTCCGAGACGTAAAACCTAGAGATATACCACTTCATCCTGAGAAACACCCAAGGCTGCCGTCATTGTCATCCCGAGATCAGGAGGGTTCTGGAGCTCTCTCCAACACCCTGTCGGGAGGGGAATTCATCACCGGAGGGGTCTACACCACCATGCCCTCCTCCGAAGTGATGGTGAGTAGTTCATCCCTAGACTACGGGTCCATAGCAGTAGCTAGATGGTTGTTCTCTCCACTTTGTGCCTCATGTTTAGATCTCGTGAGCTGCTTCACATGATAGAGATCATCTTTGTGTAATGCTACATGTTTTTTTTGCTGGGATCTGATGAATGTTGAATGCTATGTCTTTTGATTATCAATATATCATGTTATCTTCATGCTTATGTTATTTATGATCTTGCATGCTCTCTGTTATTAGTAGATGCTCTGGCCAAGTAGATGCTAGTAACTCCAAGAGGGAGTATTTATGCTCGATGGTGGGTTCATGCCTCCTTTGCATTTGTGCTCGAGTGACAGAAACGTGACAGATGGAGGATGTGATGTTCCATTAGGGAGAAAACAACAATGCTTTGTCTAAGGATGATGTTATTGTTTACATTACACACTTTGCTTACTGCGATTATCTGTTGTTTGCAACTTAATACCCAACGTTTGTTCGGATGATATCTGGAGGGTGGATTATTAGTCATAGATGCAGTATGATGACGGTCTAGGTATTTTGTTCTAGTATTATTATTGTGTTTTGCTGAGACAGCTACCACGCGCGTGAGATCAGTGATCAACAGTTCACCACCATACCATCCTCCATCGCCGTTGTGACTGCGATCAAACACCAAATCCATCCAGAGACCAAACAGTTCTTAACAAAAAGTTTATTTTAAGAGAGAAGCCCAAGAAAATTACAGATACGGATGACACCGACTGCTGTACTGGGTCCACCCCCGAGTGCATTTTTCGCCGGAAACCGACCAGAACCTATCGGACTTCTACTACAGCCACGTGAGCCGGTTGTGAGTGGCGCAGGGACATGCGTCGCGATAGTGCCGTGGCCTCTGCGACCGGCCTTCACCGCGCCAAACCCGGTGATCGCGCTTGGTCATCCCATACTTGTCTTGACTGCAGAATTTCTCGACGGTTTACGTGTATTACCTTGTTACGTATGCTCCGTGATATGATGCCTTTTCAGCATGTGCATATATATCCGTATCTTTACATCTGTGGTGTCCGATGTTCCGTGGTACATCTATACTACTTATAAAAGAGCAAACATGTTGGGATACATTAAATCTAATGCGTTCAATAGCCTCGAATCAACGACCGAGATGCTCCTAATGTTGAGCAAAAAAACGTTTCGTTTTTTTACACGTAACACGCTAACAAAGCCGCTCTCTCTTCATCATTGTTATTTCCCCGCGACAGAGAAGCCTCGCCGGCGGCCTCCGGCAGCGCGCTGGCTTTCTCCTCCTGTACCTCCCCGACGCTTCACCCTACGACGTGCACCAGCAGCCGCCTCGCCCTTGCCTTCATAACTCGGTACGCCGCCACATGAAGGAGTACCTGCGCGAGCTCCGAGAGCTACTGCTGGCTGCTGACGGTGAGAATTAATCAGGGCGCCAACGTTTCGCCGCCGCTGAGCCTGTTCGTGAATCGTGATAGGCCAGTACCTGATGGCGTGGAGTCTTGCATGGAAGTGGCTGAGAGCGGAAAGCACAAGGAGATGCTGCCTTGGGCCAGGGCACACGGGGTGACGTGCACGGCCAAGGACGGGCGCAGCTGCGAGGGTGTCGCGACACATGTTTTTGTGCCGTGCCTGGAGTGCCTGGAACGGCGCTCACGGCTGTACGAGGTTGGGGTCGGAGCTCGACCAGGAGCGGACTGAAGCAGGGCGCGTCGACGTCGTAGGCAGGCGCGCTTGAGTACATGCATTAGACGGCCAGGAGCCGACCACCCCGACCTTCTTCTTGGCCGAAGCCTCTCTTCTCCTCCCCTATCTCCGCGTCCCGCTGCCGCTTGCCTCAGCATCCACGAACGTCCGTGAGTAAACTTCTAATTTTAATTGTACCCGGATGGATGCGATCTGTTCGAAGGCCACGCTGCGCCGGGTGATCTCTTTCGGCCGGACATCGTTCATGCGCGTCACGCAAGGATACCTACGGCGCATCACGGCTTTTGACGCCTGTGAGAATCCAGCACGATAAACCCATTTATTTTCCCTTCGTTTTGTTTGATTTTCATGCATGGTGTGTCATTCTCCTTATCTACATATCGGTGACGAATAAAGCCATAAAGTACTGCCACGTTCTTACTCTTGGATGTAGAAGCACAAAGAAAGATTTAGCTAACAATACTGGTCAATTTTATGACTGTTCTAAATGCACCTAGAATTCAGAATGCATATTGTATCATCTTTACTGAATGGCGTCGTAGCCCAAGATAACCCCATTCATCACCGGCACCATAAGTCCCACATATAAGGAATCCTATCTTTTCTAGGTAATGAGAGATAATAAGTATGTGTAGTGTATCCTGATATCTTCTGAGCATAAATAGCTAATTTTTATGATCCCAGTAATGCGTTGTGTGAACCTTCAAGTTAGCTGAAAGGAAATGCTCACGTTGAGAGAGATACAACCTGACATCATATTTCATGTGTGCTTGACCTTCATTTGCAAAAGTCTGATTATCATTACAGAGCTTTTAGTCCATGAAGTGTCATGGATTATATTGTTTGGCATATTCAAAAAGCTGGATATAATATGCATTTTTGTTACTACAGAGAGACTCCAGATGATTCAACCTCTGTTGGTAGCTGTGTTTCAAAGGGCTTGACAAACTGATTGACTTAATATCGACCGATCAAAATTTTCAATCTGGCATAGATGATTTATGGTCGATCTACAATATTTATCGGGAGCTTTATTCTTATGACGTAATAACCTGATTTATAAATAAATATTTACGGTTTCTACCAAACTTCTGAATATTATCGTTCATTTTACATTGGTCAACACGAAATGTTTTTAACAGATCGTATAAACGTGTGTTGCACGTGCATGTGTACTAGTCATGCTAAAAGGCTGGAAGCTACTCTCACGCACGAAACAAATCCACAAGAACGTCCACGATCTCTCGTAAGCCAACCACCGCCCGCTAGCCTCTTCCTGCACGGAAACTCAACTCACGCAAAAAAAAGGGAAGACAAGCCGCTGGTCTATCCCCGCATGAGTAAGAACATCTCCACCTGTTTGCCCCCAGTGAACTCGGCAGAACGACTTGGCAGACTTAGCCGGCGAACATTTCGGCCCGGGGCTAACATTTTCAATCGCACCCCAGGTTTCGGCAAACAAGCAGAAAAAAATAAGACAAATTCATACAACTTCTTCCCGCTTCAAAAAAAGGCCAGGTTCGGCGATCAACATGCCACAGTTCGCCGATCAACAGGAGGGCAAAAACACGTCATAGCACGGCGACAAGGTCCGTTGACAGGAATCAGACGACTGGCTCCTCTGGCGAAGCAGCGAACTCGGGCGCGACGGTGTCCCCGGTCTCAGGCGCACGGGGCCACCGGTCTCGGGCGCGGCGGAGTCCCCGGTCTCGGGCACGGTGGTGTCCTCGGGTGGAGTGGCGTCGTCCGGCGCGGTGGTGTCCTCGGGCGGAGTGGTGTCCTCCGGCGCGGTGGTGCTGCCCATTGTCGCTGTCATCTGGTTGAGGATGGCCGAGCGCTCGGCCATGTACCACGCCGTCACCTGCGGGTCCAACGCCGCCGGGTCAGCGCTGACTAGAAAGGCTAGTTCCGTGTTCCGCTTCTTCGCCACAACGTTCGTCTTGAGGAGCTCTAGCTTTACCGCCTGCTTCTCCATGAGCTCGTCTCACCTAGGCTTCGCCTGGAGCTCTCTCAGTGCGGCGTGAGTTTGCAAAGGTCGATCGACGCTTGCAGGCGCTCTGCTGCGAGCGTCGAGTCCCACGCCGCCTTGGCCTTCTTGTTGCCGATCGGACGATCCTCCACGGCGTTTGGCGGCGCGTCTGGATTGTACATGTCGTTGTTCTTGACGAGGGACAGTCGGACCTCCTTCCGTTTCTGCCACGTCTCAATCCGGGCGAAGACATGAAGAAACATGAAGTCTCCGTCGTTGTTGTCCTGGCGGTACAGGTCGAACATCCAGACCATCTGCACAAACACCGACATCGATCGGTGAAAGGCATGGCGAAAGGCGGCGCCGATCGGTGAAAGGGGTTTGGGTATACCTGGCGGTCGATGTTGGCGCCGCTCTCTGGCCTTGACTGGACCTCCTCCTGGATTCCATGCCATTTGTTGCACGCCTACTGGATCGTTGCCCAGTGGTTGTCCATCGCCTTCTCGCCACGGTCCATGTGTATGCCTTTAAACTGGACGTCGACCAGCTTGCGCTCGTCGAACGCCGTCTTCACCCTTCGCGAGTAGTTGTCAGCGTTCTGGTTTGCGTCGGTGGTCGGGTCGATGCTGATGGTCTTTCATGCTTGGGCGATACACTCGTCTTCCTTCGTCGATCACTTGATCCACGGTTCTCCCGGCAGCTTGGCATTCTTCCGGCGCTTGCGTTTCCCCTTGGCGTCCACCTGCGACATCTCGGCTAGCTCCAGCTCTTCCACCTCCTCAACATCGTCCAGGTCGACGCCGTCCGGTTCGCCGACCGTCGGATCCATCTCCTGCGAGTCGACCTGCGTGAAGAACCCGGGAGATGAGGCGGCGTCCGTCGAGCCGGAGGCGATGATGTCGTCCATCTCGTCCTCCGTGGCGCTGAACTACGGCACCAAACTTGAGCTGGCACCGAAGGCGAGAGGGCCACGACGCAGAAATTGTGCGTGGAGGGACGGGGAGTGAACGTATGAGGCCGGGGAGTAGCCGTAGGGGGACGTTGAGGTCGGCGGCGAAGAGGGGCGCAGATGGAAGGGCGCGTACCGGCGGACAGTTGTGCTGGAAGGCGGTGTTGGGGTTGAAGCCGCCGAGAGGGTCACCGTCGACGTAGTCCGGCGACTGGGAGTACCTCCACACCTGCGGCGAGAAATTGGCCGCTGGCGATACGATGCTCGGCTGGCTTCCCCATAACCCGTGCATGTACGGGCTTGACACCGATTAGGCGGGCTAGGCGGGCTGCTGGGGGAGTGGAGGCGTAGGTTGGCGAGCTGCCGCATTGCTCTCCATGACGGCGCAGGACTCCTCCTCTTCCGCTGCTGCTATGTCCCTGATCTTCTTGGCCAACGTCCTGCGCTGCTTGTCGTCGAAGACGGTCGTCCTGCGATCCAGGTCGGCTTTCCAGTCGGCGTTCGTCATGTCGGGCGGCCTCGGCAACGGCCTCCTCGTCCTCCCCGCCTTTGTCCGCTCATCCTATCTGGCAGCGCGTGGCCGCTTGTATTTTTTCGGCGGCATGGAGGACGCAGGAGATCTATGGAGGGAAGAAAGGGCGGGAGATGGGATGGTGAGGAGGTAGTTGGGCGCGATGGAGGGAAAACGGGGGAAAAATGGCGCGAAAACAAGCCACACCCGCCGAAAGGACCGATCCACGCGTGGTTTCGCTTCATCCGGCGCCCCCAGCAGCCCCCAGCGCCCTGGGTTCGGCCTAGGTTCGTCGGGCGCTGATTTGGCCCAAACCGGCGCTATCGCATGTTCTGGGGGCGCGACTAGACGAAAATCGGCGTACCGGCGTAAAAAAAAGAGGTTCTGGGGGGGGGGGGGCTCGTGGGGGGACGGCTGGAGATGCTCTAATGCCCGTCGCTCTAGAAAATAATCCGGAAGAACCGGCCCTGTTCAGATCCACCGATGCAGTCAACACCCTCCATTAGTAGTACCAACTTCCATCCTGCTATGCCGCCGAATCCACCCACTCGATCTACCCCGGTGAACCCCAGCTCAACCGCGCACCACCCGACGACCATATTCTGCATCCTGAATCCACGCCATGCCTCCGACCCAATCCCTCGGCTCCGCCTCATCTTTCGTGGCAAACCGCCGGTCAGCACCGTGTGTCATCCATGGCAACCGCCGGTCAAGGAAATCGGGAACTGCCGATCGTGGAATGCGTGGTGTTACCACCTCCACGAGTACAAAGCCCCCTACCCCGCCCCACCCTTGCTCTCCACTTCGCCTGTCTCCTCCCGTCCGTTGTCTCGATTTCGGAGGCTGGACCAGTTGCCACCGCGGCGATACCTCCAAGCCGACGTACAT
This sequence comes from Alopecurus myosuroides, assembly GCA_028641055.1. NCBI lineage: Eukaryota > Viridiplantae > Streptophyta > Magnoliopsida > Poales > Poaceae > Alopecurus > Alopecurus myosuroides. Next base: position 570,967,871 of record CM054057.1, read on the forward strand.
TTGTACGCCACCGACAGTGGCTACGACATCGCGCTGTTCATCTTGCTCGCCCCGTACAATTTATTAATTGCGCGAGAGCGAGTTACAAGTCGACCAAGGTGAGTTCCTGGACTATGAACTCCTTCTATTAAGCAGTGCTTCTCATTTGCATGATTTCACTTGCTATTTCCTGATGTTCGAGTGTTCCTCACAGGATTCGGAGAGGAAGCCAAAAGGGAGAATACTTTTGTCCAACGCACCAAAAGCCCAGATCACAGGTATATGAAACTAGCATATGTACTGCCAGTTACCTTAGGACTTGAGCCAACAACACTAGTGGAGGGCAGCTCTTTTGCCCCGGTTGGGGGGGGGGGGCTTACGCGCCGGCTGCCCAACCGGGTTTCGCAAACCCGGGCTAAAGCCCCCCTAATGACCCGCTGGTTGATACCAACCGGGGTCAAAGGGGTGCCCACGTGTGATGCATGTAAAATGCATACATGAACTTTGCATGTTATTACTTGTTTTTCCTACATATTAGCAACTTATATTCATGTTTTATAATGATTTGGGGGATTTTCTGAAAAATCTCTCTTCTTTTCGTTCTAACCCCGTTTTTCCAGAAAACGTACTTTTTAGTGTTTCAGACTTTCCGGGAGCTTCGGGACTCCAAAAAGGGCAAGGCCAAAGAGCACGGTTCAGAATTTTCGAGATGAAGACCATGGGCCAAAGTAGAGGGCCAAAAGGCCAACCATGTGGCAAAGAGGACCCTCCACGCGGCCAGATTCCTTGGCCGCGTGAGAGGCCCCCTCTTTGCCCCCGTGGCTCCGATGCGGTCGATCGTTCTTCTCCCGAGTGTCTCGTGACCTAAAAACGACTATATAAAGGGTCCCCTGGCCTTTTCGAGAAGGGGGCGGCGCCGAGAGACGAAACCACGAAACAGAGAGACAGAAGGCTGCCGCCGGAGAAGATCGGAGGGGGGAAACGCCGCTGGGATCACCCCCGGAGGGCTCCACCCCCCTCCGGCGTGTTCATCATCAACATCTACAGCAAGATCAGCTCCATCTCTCCACTGTAATATCTTGGCAAACACGATGTATGATGCAATACTATATTCCCTTGATGTATTGTGTCTCCCCGTCTATGTTTGAGTAGTGAATTGTTCTTGGCAATGGTGAAATAGTTCGTTGATTGGTTGCATACAAGTTTGTTATCTTCTATGATTGTCTTCATGTACAATATATGAGTGCACGCATATGTTGGGGAATGCATGTAAGGTGATCACCGGTAGCATAATGGAGTGGTGGTGACTTGGGAGTGACAGTAACCTGAGACCGAGCTACAAAGTTAAGTTATTGGGGGATATATATATAGGGACCTTAGAACGTAAGGCTATGGTGGGACTTTATGTTTTAATCAATCTTGTGCAGTCATTTACTTGGCCACATGATCCATCATAAGGGGTTGTAGATCATTTACTTGACTATACCTATTCATGGCTCCTTCCTAGAAGAAACAACTAAGACTAAAACATGTGCTTCACTAATTGTGACAACCACACGAACGAAACACCTATTGCTAGAACACTTGCTCCCTTGAGATACTTGAGATATTTGTTGCTTGCTACTTGTGAAATTTGCTTAGAAGTTTGCTTTAGGATTACTTGCATTTTAAACTTGCTTCACTAGTTACTAGACAAACCACACTCCACGTCACTTGCTTTTAATTAGTTAGTTCCTTTTATTCAAACTTATTGCTTTGCATAAACAGCCATATAAGAGGGTTATAGGTCTTTAGAGAATAGGTAGCTTACCTTCAGCTCCTCGTGGGTTCGACACTCAAATACATATCGAAAGGTACTACAATTGATCTCCTGCACTTGGGAGTCATCAAGCACTTTTCTGGATCCGTTGCCGGGGAGCGTTGTGCTAAGATTTTATTCTTGTTTGCATTGCATACAATTATAAAATGGAAAACAACCAAACAATTTTAGAACTGTATAATATCTACCTTGAATTAGGACATGAAGTGTTTGAGGAGAAATTGAAAAATTATTTGCACAACAATCATATTTGTGGTAGTACTAATTCTTTGAACACCTTTATTGCTAAGGAAAACCTTGAGCTTGGGGAAGTTTGTCTTGATGAATATGATATTTTTAGTCCCCCTACTATTGAGGATAAAAATATATACTTGCTGATTCTATGGAAAGTTTAAGCTTGGGAAGTTGCTTTTGATGAGCATGATATTTCTAGTTCCCCAAGCTTGGAGGAGAAAATTCACTTTGATGATACTATGCCTCCTATATATGATGATTGCAATGAAAATTATGAATGTTTAACTCCCACTATCACTAATAAGGATTTTACTTATGTGGAGAGTAGTGATTCTTTTATGCATGTGGCTCATGATAAGAATGTTTTATGTGATATTCATATTGTTGAATCTATTCATGATGCTACTGAAAATTATTATGAGAGAGGGAAACATGGTTACAAATATTTCAACAATATTAAGTTTCCCCTCTTTATGCTCAAAGTATTGAAGTTGCACTTGGTCTACCTTTCTATGCTTGCTATTATGTGCTTCTTTTATTTGTTTCATTACAAAATGCCAATGCATAGGAAATGGGTTAGACTTAAAAATAAATTGTTTAATATTTTTTGGTGTGTTCCTTATGCTTTAATTTCCTATTCGGTTTGAGCACACATTTATGTCTTTACAACATGTAAAATGCCTTTACCTACTGTAATGTATCATTTGGTTTAAGATTTTCATTTTATAAAAAATTTGGGAAAGTAAATGAGAAGGATGAGTAATGGAGAAGTTGGGGTCGACCTTGAACATGTGTTGTTCATGCCAATGAAACCATTGCAAAGTCTCTACGTACGTGGTAATTTACGATAGCAATATTTAGTTATCACTACATATTTCATTAGTTTTAAGTTTTCTGATTTGAGCAACTTAAGTGCCTCTAAAAATTCACTCTTTACGGACTGTTCAGTTTTTGGCAGATTATGTCTTTATTTTGCATTGCTCTCATTACTTGTGTTTTGTGTGGTTCTTTTGATCAAGGAGCAATGCACAACTGTAGTAATAGTAGTTAATATTTAGATTCAACTCATGATGTGTCTTTGCTGTACCTATGTGGATTTTATTTATGGAGGCACTAACCCCTCTAATCAAGTTTTATGTTGAGATTTGTGTAAGAAGAATTTTCCAGGAGGAAGAGTTGAGTGAGATGAACAAAGATCAAGAGGGACAACCAATCAAGCTTGGGTATGTACCCATGGGCTCACCCTACATGTATCAAATAAGTACAAGAATCCAAGCTTGGGGATGCCGAGCCACCTCACTCCAACCATCATGATGTTAAGTAAGTAAAGCCTAACTATATGGCTATAAAGAAAACGCTTTACGGGAGGCAACCCGGTTGTTTTTGTTTGGATTTTACTAGTGTACTCTTGATGTCTCAAGAGATTAGTTTTTTTGTTTTAATTCTGGATTTTTCAATAATGATTCAAGTCAAACCCATTTGGACTTATAAGTTGCTATCCTAGTGCATGAAATTTCTGTTTCAGCACGAGTCTGCTCACCGTATGATTTTACGTTTTTTATTGGTATGTCATATTGAGCTAATTTTTTAGTATGTTCTTCAACTTTTCGTCCTCTGTAAGCACAAAAATTGGCTTAATTTTTTACGAGTCTATCTTAGGGAAAAACGTTCGTTTTGCTGCTGTTGCTTTTCTGGACAGATTCTGCCTTCTTTTGTTTTATGCACTCTTTGGGCTTGGGAATCGAATTTCCATGATTCTTTCAAGCAACAGAGTGAACATACAACATAATGAACCTTATTGTATATCTAATGGAGCATTTTATTTGGAATTTTGCACAGCAAGCATGTGATTTGTTTATCCTTGCTAATCTCACCCCACAAAAAAAAAAAAGAATGGGAGAAACATGTTTTGTGAAGTTTTTTTCACAGGGAATAGAGGAGCTGCGCCTCAAGACATCCAAGAATGGTGAAAGCCATAAGATTGGGGATGTGATGAACACTCCACTGGAGCTACACTCTTTTGGTTAGCACACGTCTACTTTCTGTTTTTCTAAGCAAAGCATTTATCGTAGAGACTTGAAGCGTCTAGTTTTTGTTTTTATTTTTGTTTTGATAAGACCACCACCATCATTTTATATGAGATTGAGCTACTGGAGTTTGGGGTTGGAATGTATTGTATGCTAGTATTATGACTTGGAATAGGGATGCCATGGTTGATTTGAAGAGCTACATATGTTTGCATGATTTATAGGCTTTTTATGTGTAGAAATTTGCAATAATGTTGTCTTGAGCTATCTCTTATTCATGTCCTTGATGTTAATTGATGGTTTATTTAGTTTGTCATGAAATGAGTAGTTCTATGGACATATGCATGCATAGTAGCTGGTCAACTATCTCCCTCTTGCTAGCCCAAAAATTTAAAAATTCCAACAAGTAAAAACTTGTTTCCAACACTCTTTAGCCAAGTATTTCCAGTGAGTCCACCATATCTTCCCATTAGCTTTATTGCTATTCCGAGTATGTTCACCATGTTATTGTGTTATGTGTATAAATTAACATATTCACTTTATTAATTGTCATGGGTTGAACTTGGGATAGGACTCTCACGAACTTTTGAAGGCACACTTTACTTTTTATGCATCTAATAAACATGACCCAATAATGGGAGCCACAAGTTTTGCGTTTGACAAGTGTGTGGTTGGGAGATAGCTATAAACGTGTATCACCGGAAAGCTTTCAACATTGCACAAAAAATTTACATTTGGTTGATATCATGTACTTTTGTTTTTGGACTCCTGCCATGCCGAAATGAAATAGAGGAATAGTAAGTTTTGATGAGTAAGTATCTATATGACTAGAGAAACGCATTGGGCTGCGAACCCAAGCCATGCTTTATCATGGTGGAAATTTACTTACAGCTTGAGTAACTCTACAACACATCCTATAATAAAATAAGAAGCTATGCATAATAGTGAATGAAAATAAAAAGGATGATGAGTCTACTCCGTTTGTTCATCTTGTCATTGTAACATGGGCTTGTTTCCATGTCATGGGGCAAGAGGTACCTCTTTGCGGTTCTCTATGATGTCATTAATACTTATTATGATTGTACAAAGCTTATTAGGAATCTTAAGTTGAGTAATCATGGAGTAGGTTTTCATACTCACGGGGCATGAGGCTTTCAACCACCTTGTCATTCTCATTACTTCAATACTCACAATTTTAAGGTGCTAGTGATAAAGGGGCAATGAGAGTCCTAGATCAATGGATACCACATTTCAATTAGTAATTTTAGTTGAATAATTTAGAGGATAAATAAGAATTGATCATGTTTTACCTCTACTCAATATTCTCCAAAGTGTCCACCATATTTTCTATTTTCCATTATGCTATTCTTTGACCAATATAGGATTTTATTTTTCATTTTGTGTATGCATTTGGTCCATAGTGCTTTTATTTCATTATACACTTTGTGAACTTTCATGAAGCATCTTTGCTTGCATATTTGATATTTCTTACAACATGAATTGTATATTGCTACTCATTTCTAGTATTAATCATTTGATTATATGTAGCATGAATAATCCTCCTTGATATCCCATGATTGTTTCAATATGCAAAGTCCATGTTCGTTTTATCACCTTCATACTCGAGGACGAGCATGGGTTAAGCTTGGGGATGTTGATGCATGTAAAATGATACATGAACTTTGCATGTTATTACTTGTTTTTTCCTACATATTAGCAACTTATATTCATGTTTTATAATGATTTGGGGGATTTTCTAAACAATCCCCCTTGTTTTGGTTCTAACCCTGTTTTCCAGAAAACGTACTTTTTAGTGTTTCAGACTTTCCGGGAGCTTCGAGACTCCAAAAAGGGCAAGGCCAAAGAGCACGGTTCAGAATTTTCGAGACGAAGACCATGGGCCAAAGTAGAGGGCCAAAAGGCCAACCAGGTGGCAAAGAGGACCCTCCAGGCGGCCAGATTCCTTGGCCGCGTGAGAGGCCCCCTTTTTGCCCCCGTGGTTCCGATGCCGTCGATCTTTCTTCTCCCGAGTGTCTCGTGACCTAAAAACGACTATATAAAGGGTCCCCTGGCCTTTTCGAGAAGGGGGCAGCGACGAGAGAAGAAACCACGAAACAGAGAGACAGAAGGCTGCCGCCGGAGAAGATCGGAGGGGGGAAACGCCGCCGGGATCACCCCCGGAGGGCTCCAACCCCCCCCCCCCCCCCGGCGTGTTCATCATCAACATCTACAGCAGGATCAGCTCCATCTCTCCACTGTAATCTCTTGGCAAACACAATGTATGATGCAACACTATATTCCCTTGATGTATTGTGTCTCCCCGTCTATGTTTGAGTAGTGAATTGTTCTTGGCAATGGTGAAATAGTTCGTTGATTGGTTGCATACAAGTTTGTTATCTTCTATGATTGTCCTTATGTACAATATATGAGTGCACGCATATGTTGGGGAATGCATGTAAGGTGATCACCGGTAGCATAATGGAGTGGTGGTGACTTGGGAGTGACAGTAACCTGAGACCGAGCCACAAAGTTAAGTTATTGGGGGATATATATAGGGGAACTTAGAACGTAAGGCTATGGTGGGACTTTATGTCTTAATCTATCTTGTGCAGTCATTTACTTGGCCACATGATCCATCATAAGGGGTTGTAGATCATTTACTTGACTATACCTATTCATGGCTCCTTCCTAGAAGAAACAACTAAGACTAAAACATGTGCTTCACTAATTGTGACAACCACACGAACGAAACACCTATTGCTAGAACACTTGCTCCCTTGAGATACTTGAGATATTTGCTGCTTGCTACTTGTGAAACTTGCTTAGAAACTTGCTTTAGAAACTTGCTTTAGGATTACTTGCATTTTAAACTTGCTTCACTAGTTACTAGACAAACCACACTCCACGTCACTTGCTTTTAATTAGTTAGTTCCTTTTATTCAAACTTATTGCTTTGCATAAACAGCCATATAAGAGGGTTATAGGCCTTTAGAGAATAGATAGCTTACCTTCAGCTCCTCGTGGGTTCGACACTCAAATACTTATCGAAAGGTACTACAATTGATCTCCTGCACTTGGGAGTCATCAACGTGTGCTCTGTGCAGCGTGCATGCATGCACCCTTTTACCCCGGTTTGTAACACCAACCAGGGCAAAAGGTTCTCTGTCGCGGCAGAGTTTTAGGTGTTTCTCTGCCATGACAGAACTTTGCATGTTTCTTTTTGGGGCTGTTTTTGGGGTGTTATTTATGTCCTGTTTTTTCGGTGAGGCTATAAATGACATATTTTTTGCACATCGATAGTAATCATCATAAAAATCATTGCATGCATTGATATCATCAAAAGATATTTACATTATCTCAATTAGATCATTACATCCGAATAGATTTATACACATTGAGATCATTACATGCAGATCATTGTTTATACTTAACAATGCATTTCCATTTTCAGCTATGACCTCCTTCAACAGAAAACCCGCAAATTCCTCTTGAAGTGCTTGTAAGCGGTCTGCCGGTAGGAGCTCCCTCTAGAGATCATGGAGCGTTAAATTTATCCTTCTTCCTAACCGCTCATTCACGATTGTCCTTATGTTCTCAATACCATAGAAGCCACATAAATTTGTTCCCTGTGGCTGCTGGGGGCACTTTACGAGAAATATAATTGAGTCAAATAATGCTCAAAGAATTAAAGAGGGATGCGTGAATGTAGCAAGTACTACTTACGATGAGTGTGTCAAATCTCATATTCAACTCCGTTAAACCGGGTTGTTGCTTCCTGAACCGCTTCCAAGCCATGTCCGGTAAATAAAAAAAAAGAATATATGGGTCATCGTACGATAATGATTGAACAAAAGGGGACGGTGTAGTGCGACAACGATTGAACTTACTTTGTGAGCATTTAAATAATGGAGTTGTACTCCTCTTGTCCTTTATCCATAGAGTCCATGAGATCAACTATTCCGGTGTCAATGTGAATGTTGAAAAGAATCTAGTGAAAACTGCACACGTGATTATATACATAGTCATGCATAACTCATCAATTACACTTAACACCGACTTAGCAAAATAGAAATGTGAAGGAATATGCATAAGACGGTAACACTCACTCTTGTCTGTAAGGAAATAGTATTTCACTACAGTGAAACTGTTTCCTCAAAAACGTAACTATGTTATCCTCCGTCTCTTCAGGGAAATCCACTAAAACGTAATCATTGATGATATATGGGTCAATGAACCCATTGCCACTGTTTCCATTACATTCCAGAATCTTCATCCTGCATAATATATATCGTGTAGTGAGGATAATATATATAAGAAACAATTATCAAACTAGCTGAGGTAGATACTTACAGACAATAGGTGTTGATGATCGATTTGTCGAGGGTGTTTAGATTATAGAAGAAAAAGAGATCTTCAAAATCAATAAAGATCGAGTCATCGTGGAAGTAATCATGTTCTCTAATTTTCAGGATGAGTTGGTCTAGCCCCTCATTTGCGGTTTGGATATACCACGTATGCAGTTGGCGCTTGAATGTTGTGAAAGAGTTGAGCTGATCACGTTTGACGAGAGACTTCCCTAACTCATATTTCCATGTCAATTCAGCCGGTTCAAAGTTGTCGGATTGGCCTAGGAGTTTGTCAACTGTTATACCATAATCTCTGGCAAACCTCTCAGCTGCTTCCTGATCAACTTGATTGTAGGGATTCTGTACAGTGTCCGACACCTTGAGCGGGGGGGGGGGGGGGGGGCGATTGTTTTGGCTGCTTCCTGAGCTGGGGAATTCTTCTCCCCGCCTTCTTGACTTTTTCATAAGTCATCGTTAATCCGCGATCATAGTCAGATGGAAAATTTATCTTAACTTGAGATGGCATCTCCAACATATTCTTGAAGTGCTTCTTTACAGTCGGATCTATTGGTTCCTTTGGCGGCTCAGGGGTTCTCTTTCCCCACGAAGCCATCTGACATTTCGTGTCCGTAGTCACCCACTCGTCGGTCTCCTCATCATTCATATGGTAAGCCAACTTTCTGGCAGCTTCTTGGCTTTCTTCTTTATAGGATGTTTCTTCTTCGGGGAAGACTTAGAGGCAGCAGCCTTCCGCTTAGAGGACTTAGTGGGCGGCGGAGTCGGCTCAGGCATCAGAGATCGAGCCGGACTCGGGCTGCTGACGTCCATGGCGTCGACGTGTGCTGGCGATGATCAAGCTGGCTGCGTCTCGGAGAAGTAGGTGGCGGCGGTGGTGGTGGTGGTGGACTGCGTCTCGGAGAAGGTGGCGGTGGTGGCGGCGGTGGACTGCGTCTCGGAGAAGTAGGTGCTTGTGCTGGCGGTGGACTGCGTCTCGGAGAATTAAGTGTTGGTGGTGACGTCAGACTCCTCGGGGGAAACACTATGCCACTTTTTTTCCATTGAATGATGGAATTGACGACCTCTCCAAGTGTCTCTACCCCGTTACCTCCGGGGATGTCAAGCCGCATTATCCTCCAATCCGGCTGAACATCATCAACGCCAACACGAGCATAGCCAGGTGTAATCGGACGGCCATGCGAGGTCGCTCCCTATATGATGAGGGGATAGTAACCCGGTAGGCCCACTTCGAGGTATAATCCGGCCCGAGGTGAGCTGAGCAATACCCGGATAGGGGTAAAGAGATTATTAGAAGGCCCAAAGGCTTGTGAGATGCGTAACCCGGCTTGTGGGTTGCGATAAGGAAAGATAGGCTTTATATGTGGAGTTCGAGTAGGACTCAAAGATGTGCCTTGAAGGGCAAGTTAGGGGTGTACGGGTGCTTTATAAACCGGCCCCTAGGTTTAGTTTGCCAGAGATTCAAGTCATAACTGTAACACCTATTATCGAGTATCCAGTATAATCATATCGAGCCGGCGAGTTGTTTTCCGGTTCTTATTGCTTTCGCCATGTTCTCTTTCGAGCTAAACCCTCTCCCAAATACCTGCGTCGACTTGCCCCAAGATCAGTTACCCCAGGTAACATCTGCCGTGATTATCCCACGACAGTTGGCGCCCACCGTGGGGCCTGCGTCCAAAGGTGTTTATATCACGGGAGAAGCTCGGAAGAGCATGAAGAACCTCATCGTCGGAGAAATCTACGTCAACGGCAAAGGAGAGAAGATGGTAGACGATTCTGGCTGGGGGCCAGAGTCGGACCACCTCGAAACCGGATCCATCGTGACAGTCGGCAGCATCAACGTCTTCATCGGTATGGTATGTACTTCCAGTTCGAATTGTGATAATATTGGATCTGATTCTATGTCAGGGGAAGACGCGTATGTCCGATCGGGAAAAGAAGAATCGATTGGAACAACGGGTCAGATAGAGAGGGAGGATGATACCGAGTCTACGGGATTTGTCGGAGGATCGATATGAAAGGGAAACCAGCGAGGAAGAACAGTACGAATCTACACCGGGCATCATGCGCCGGGTTGCAGTTTATGCGGCTCCCGCGACCAATCTCAATCAAGAAAACGCGGCCGCGGCACCAGCTGGGGCGGTCCAGGCAGCGGCTCAGCAGCAAGGACCGGCTGGCCCGATCTTGGCCCAGGTCGATGGAGAATCGGCATCAGTCACCAGTCGCCCAGCGGAGGAGGAGCGACACGCAAATATGTTCGGGTTCCAAGCAAACCGGACACCGGGGGCGGGCCCCTCGAATCCTCGTCACCCAGCTCTGTTTTGATAATAATTTGATCTTGGATCCCACAGTCCTAGCTACAGTTATCACCCCAGAAAACGCAGCAGAGCGTGTAAGAGATCTGGACGTGGCTCGTCGTGCATTGGAGCAGCAAAGAAGGCAGGTAGAAGCAGAAAAGCAGGGGATGGCCGCGCGGCAGCGGGAACTGGATGGCCTAGAGACCCGGCTTCGGGAGGAGACGACGAGGATTCACCAAAGGCACCGAACTATGTTACCGGCAACAGGAGGGGTTATCAACCCGACTGCCCTGGTGTTCACGCCTCAAGATCAGCCAATCCCACCGGCGAACCAAGGGACCATACCGCAACCAGCAACGGGAGTGCAGCCGGTAAACGCGCCAGCCGGATTACCCTTGCCTCGGGCGGGGGCGACAGCCGGCAACACCATGCCGCCTCCACCATCGCGATTCCGTACCCCAGCAGGTCACTACAACAACCCCATGGACAACGTGTATGCAGCAACACTCGCATTAAACCAGATTCCTGTAAGAGACCGCCGCACGCAGAAGAAACCCGGCGAGCAATCGATCTACTACACACCGCGGTAGCACAGCAAGCTAATTATCCGGATCATAGGAGCGGGATGCATGGGACGCCGTACGCCAGCCAGCAACAGGGCCATGTCCAAACGAATGCGGCGCAACGAAGGGAAGAGCAGCAGCAAATGCCGCCTCCACCGCGTATCCAGACAGCACCAGTAGTATCAGCAGCGCAGGCGGTGGTGAACAGTTCCAGAGCCAGAAGAGCCGGGGCCGGTCTGCAGCACACGATCCACCGGCTCCTCACCCCGTGGCACCCCCGGCCGGATCACGCATTTCCCGGGCGAGACCAGCCCCAACCACCCTTGCGGGACCAAAGTGCCTTTCGGACGATATCAGAGCAGAACCTTACCCGGAGAAGTTCAAAGAACCGGGGAAGTAGTAAATGAGCCAACAATGGATCCAGAAACGTGGCTGAGCAGCTATGAGATGGCAATGTCAATTCGCAACGCATCCGAGAATCTCCAAGCCAAATTCATGTACTTAATGATGTCAGAGGAGCAGCAAAGTTATGGTTCACCAACCTACCGGAAAAATCGATCAAATCGTGGGAGGAGCTAAAGACCGCATTCATCAAGCACTTTCATGGGACATGCAGAAAGTTATTTACTATTGATGATTTAGAAAGATGCGTTCAGAAGAAAGGAGAATCGGCACGCAGCTGGGTACGCCGGGTTATGGAGATACTCCACCACTCGGATATATCCAGCCTAAGGACGCGCTACAAGCTATGGCAAAAACATGTAATACGTTCCTTTGGTACAAAAGCTAACTCGCATGAAATCTAGTAGGAATGCAGCGGAGGTTACAATGGGAAGTTAATGGATGCGTGCAACAACACGCTGCAACGGATACCACAGAGGAGGAAGTTGACGACAAGAAAGCAAAAGCAAACCAAGTAGCAGCGGGAAAACCGGCAATGGGTCGGCGCCAAACAATAATGGAAGTAGCCAGAACAAGCGCCCGTTCGACGGGAATTCCGAGTTTGTAGCCAACACGGAGGCCGGTCTTCAAGACCTAGATCCGAAGGGAATTTTAATACTGGGAATCACAATGGGGGACACTACCAAGACCTCCAAGACCAAGCAACAGTTGGGACATATTTAGGATGGCGTGCCCGAAGCATAGCAGGAATGGCAAGCCGGCCAATCAATTCACTAGAGCAATGTGCCGACTTACAAAGGTGGAAGAACGAAGAAGTGAACAGAGCTATGCGAGGTGCGGGCCGGGGAGGAGGTCCGGTCTAGGTGGAAACTTGGGTAAATGGGCCGCCCCCAGCCGGCAATCCGCCAGCTGGAAATCAAGGTAACAATCAAAATGGAGCAGGAGGTTTTCAAGCTAACCCCAAACAGCTGGGTCAATATCATGTGCACACTACAGAGCTCTAACAAGGATAAGAAGATACTGAAACAAGCAGTTAATTCGGTCTCTTCCGCTGTTCCAAGGTATTTGAGGTGGTCAGAACAAGAGGTAACATGGAGCAGGAAGGATCACCCGGATAGAGTTGATCACCCGGAGTCTTAGCTTTGGTAGTGGCACCACAGGTCAACGGCTACGAGCTGAAAAAAGTCCTGATGGATGGAGGAAGTAGTATCAATATCCTGTACTGGGAAACTTTTCTGCGAATGGGCTTAAAGGAATCGCAGCTGCAAAAGAGTACAACAGTTTTTCACGGGATAGTGCCGGTCACTCAGCATGCCCTGAAGGAAAGGTGCACTGGAAGTAGCTTTTGGAGAGTCAAAGGATAATTATCGAGTCGAGTGGCTTACCTTTGAGGTAGTAAAGTTGCGCAGTCCTTATCATGCATTGTTTGGAAGGCCGGCTTATGCCAAGTTCATGGCAAGACCGTGTTATGTGTACCTACAACTGAAAATCCCGGGTCCCAAGAAGACCATTACAATACACGGAAACCGGGATATAGCAGCTGAGTTGCGATGAGGAGACGCGGCAATGGCCGAGCAAGCCTGCAGGAAGGAAGAGCTCAAACATTACCGTTCTCAGGTAGACCTAGAAGAGAGGACAACGTCAAAAAAGCCAACCCCTGAGGGGGACAAAGCAAAAGTTAGGGCAGAACAAAACCCTAAGATGGTAGGCTTCATCAGGAGCAATACTTTCAAAACTCTCAGCAGGGAAGAAGAAGGCGTACCACCGTCCGCAGCTGATCACGTTCCAAGGAAGATATACCCGGACTGGCTAGCAAATCCGGTACTCATTACGAAAGGGCATAGCAAGTGGAGAATGTGCATCGGCCGTATCAACGCGAGGCCGATTCTCGAGAATAACTAAAGCAGTGTAATGGGCGGCAGGTTTCATACGCACTCTTTTCCTATCCAGGGTACCTAAGGGGACTGGAAGGTTTTTAATGAGGGCGGCCTGCTGAATCAAAAAAGAAATTTTTATCAATAAAAGAAGATGGTTTCGAGTCTTATCATGGTCTTTGCTTCAGTTACAAGTAAGTAACATTGTTACTATCAATACATCAGTATCATCGAAATACATTACATGAATATAGGTCTCCGGGGGTGATCTGCTTCAATAAGTAATCACAAACCCGGAGACCCGGCCATGATGCCTATAAGTTATGGGGGCTGATTACTCGAAAAAACGGTACAGCTGCAATCCTATACTGGACAAAGGAGCCAAATTTCTTGGTTATTCTTACTTAAGCTCGATGTGACTCGCACTAAAGTGGCATGATCTTCGCGTACGATCACAATCAAATTATGCAGCCCAATGGAGCGTGCTTGATTTTTTTCGTATAGATGCAACGACATGGTATCCACGCGAAAGCCGGCTTACAGTACAAGGTAATCAAAAGGGTCATCTAAACCACAAGTCCATGCAGAGTATAAGGCTAACATAGCCGGAAACTCAACAAATATTAAGCATGACTTCAGTATTTATGAGAACAGCTATTGGTCTTCAGCTTGGTAAACAGCAGTATGTCATCTGAGAAAGCCCACGCCCCCATAGCTCGTACTTTGGGTCATGGGGACTGGGGACTTCGAAACAGAAACAAACTATTTAACTACCAAGGTCTGTAAACCTTAGTTGCCGAGTATTGGGGACTTAAAGAAAAGTCCATCTATCAAAACCTACGATACTCGGTTAACCGAGTCTCAAAAGGAAATTGAAAGCAAGAGTTCAAAGTATCGAGAATAAGCTTATACGTAACACAAGTATCGAGATTATCAAAAGCCAGGGAAGGCAAAGAGTTATCATGAATTAACAAGCGTACAGGCGTAGTATCAGCATCAGTGGCGCACAGGAGCACCACAAAAATCATATCAGTCTTAAGAAAACGAAAAGCACTAGTAGCATCCTACTTGGCATCCTGAGAGCGATCTTCCGGGTCTAGATCTTGGACTTGCTCCTTGGCCTTGCCAGCAGTCTTGCTCGGGCTCTTCACATCTGGACGGACAGGCGGAGGCACGGCCGTGTAGAGGTGGACGGCTTTGCGCCTAGCTCTGCTTCTCTCTTTGCGGCTTCTTCTTTCCTCCTGGCCAGGTCAGTCGACCATCTTTCCACCATATCAAAAGGAGGAGCATCCACCAAAATAACTTTGCCCTCAGCGTCATAAGAACTCATGATCTTTGTCCAGTTTCCATTTTGTCGGCCAAGGTAGTGGCTGAGGAGCGTACAGCACGTTGAATATCTTTGAAGTCCTTGGCTCAAACTTGGAACCGTCAGCTTTGAATTCTGGAAACCCGGATGTTACCTTGGCCGGGTCAAGCTTAGGAAAATAAGCCTTCGCCAGTGTAAGGGCCCGGGTCATTCCAATCCGGCAAGCTGAGCGCTTCATTATCTCAATCCACCCAGGCACCGTTGAGAAGGCCTGCATAAGATTATCTTCTCCCGGGTATACCTCAGAAGGCCACTTGATAGCATCCAGCAAAAGTTTCGTGCCGGCAAAAAACGTCCGGAGCACAGTTTTCAGAGTTTTTACTTGAGTAATGGCATTCTCCTCCGGAGCAGCAAGGTTAGCACCTGCAATCCAAACATGTGAAAGCATATCAGTCATGTTGGTTATTACAGCGGCAAGATAGAGGTACGCAAATTAATCGCAAATAGCAAACTTACTTAGCAAGATACGGTAAGTGTCCGTAAGCTGAGCCGACAGGTTATTCAGCGAGGACTGGGCAGCATGGTACTTCTTCTTGTATGAGGAGACATCTTTTTTCAAAGTCTTTATCTCCGCTTCAAGGGCCTCCCTACGCTTAACTTCAGCCAGCAAGAGCTGCTCAGCCTTAAGTAACGCTTCATCTGACTGAGTAATCTCTGCCTGCAAAGACCGGGCAAAGCTGTAAGCCGGATATCACGAGAGCATTTCCTCCGAGAAAATGATTACCGAAAAAATATTATGCGAAGTACCGAGAATAATTGCAAAAAATTATACTCGGAACTTGGGGACTAGTTGTATAATAAGGAGTATCAAGTGAAAGTTACCTGATGTGCTGCAGCTATACGTTCTAAAACAGTCCCTTCTGAAGCTTTCAAGGAGAGAAGCGCTCATCAGCTGGTTAAAGTCAGCGTTATCCGAGTTAGATGGCTCGGGTACCTGAAAAGTGGAAAAAGGAGCATTTCTTGTAACAGGAGGTGGCACCCGGGTCATCCGAATGTCGGAGTCTGGTCCCCCTCCCGCGCTTGAAGCTGCCCCCTTCTCCTTCTCGCTCGTGTGCGAAGCGATTGGATACTCGGCGTCATGCCTAGCTGGCTCCGGTGGCGACATTTGCTCGTCGCCAGCCGTAGTGAAGGCATCATCAGCCGACTCGCCCTCGACCCGGACTTTAGCTTCGGTGTCCTCCTGATCGCTACTAATAACCGTGGCTCTGAAGAAGGTGCAAAGGCGTAATTAATCTTTGGTTATGGAAAGAAAGGGGATGAAGTTCGGTATAATATCCGGAAAAGGCGTTTACCCGGTGTTTACTGGGAAGTCCGAGGGAAGCCGTCATTAGACCCGGAAGAGACTGAGAAATGGCAAGAGGTCTGGGATTACGTTACAAAGGAATGACTGGAAAGAAGTTTTGTTTACAACAAATACCAGGGTGTTGAACCGGGGCGGCGAAGCAACCGGGTTAGGGGTCTCGTTGCCCGGATGATTCCGGGTTACTCGGCGCCTAGTCATGGGTGGCTCCTTCAGTTATGATCAAAAGGGGTGAAGATGGGGTTAGCCCCGGAGTGACGTTATGGGAGCAAAAAACCAAAGTGTAAGGGGATGAAGTAAAAACCTGGAGGGCTATCCTCTGGGATTTCCTCTTTGTTCCGGTTCTGGTGGCTGGCTCCGGCTCTTCCTCCTCGCTGGTGGACCCGCCCCTGCTGTCCGTTTCTTCTTCTTCGCTTTGGTCCTCTCGCTCTGAGAAATGTCCGAGTTACAGCATAAAGAAGAAGAAAAGGCAGGATATAACGTGTGCAAAGGAATCAAGTAGGTACCTTCATTCGAGTCAACGATATCGTCTTCCTCCTCCCCGTCTTCGGAATTAGGAGTGGAGTCGACCGTCCAAAAGTCATCATCGGCCTGAGGAGAAGATGCCAGGATAGTGATTAATATCGAGTCAAGAGAAGCGAATAAAAGTAAGTGTTAGAAGTCAAAATCAAAAGGCAGAAAACTTACTGAAGGAGATTGGAGTAAGGCCTTGCGGAGACAGATGGCGCAAGATTCGTGTCCTTTCGTGGTCGTTGGCCGGCGAATCGGAGGCTTGACGGTGGATTCGGGAGCTGGTGCGGCTCGCGCGGCGGCGGAGCGCAAACGAAGGCGGATGGGCTCCGGCGAGATGCGTGGGGTTCCCGTGGTGGCGCTCTGCGAGCTTGAACTTGGGGAGAAGAGAAATGGGGAAAGTGAGCCGTTAAGGGTTGAGTTTGCCTCCTGGGGCTTATTTATAATAAACCGGGTGGAAAAGCTTAGCCTAACGGTCGAGACCCGGGGAATGCGGAGTAATTGGTGATTTCGAAATTTGAAAGGCACATTTTATGCGCAGGCCAATATGATCCAGAGAAAAAGGAAGGGGAAATTGCCTTCTCTGTATCAGCGGTAGTTATCAAGAAGGATGTGGAGTCATGGAGTTCCTATTGAGATTTAAGTTTGAGAGATTAAGGAAGAACCTAAAAAGAAGAGCCGGGTTTTCACCTGGCTTCCTTGGCGCCAGTCGCGGCTATTCATAGACGCGCTGCGTCTTAATCCTCATGTGTTTGCATCTAATATTTCTGTAGGGAATAGCCAGCGCTTCGAAGAGTAAATCTTGGAAGCCCAAGCTATTCTGGGGACTACTGATGAGGGGATAGTAACCCGGTAGGCCCACTTCGAGGTATAATCCGGCCCGAGGTGAGCTGAGCAATACCCGGATAGGGGTAAAGAGATTATTAGAAGGCCCAAAGGCTTGTGAGATGCGTAACCCGGCTTGTGGGTTGCGATAAGGAAAGATAGGCTTTATATGTGGAGTTCGAGTAGGACTCAAAGATGTGCCTTGAAGGGCAAGTTAGGGGTGTACGGGTGCTTTATAAACCGGCCCCTAGGTTTAGTTTGCCAGAGATTCAAGTCATAACTGTAACACCTATTATCGAGTATCCAGTATAATCATATCGAGAGCCGGCGAGTTGTTTTCCGGTTCTTAGATTGCTTTCGCCATGTTCTCTTTCGAGCTAAACCCTCTCCCAAATACCTGCGTCGACTTGCCCCAAGATCAGTTACCCCAGGTAACATCTGCCGTGATTATCCCACGACACTATACACAAGGTAAAGTGTAGCCGTCCGCCACCTTGATGGATATGTTTGAGACCGACACGTAAAGCGCACAGCTTGTCTTCTCCATGATTGCATCCATGGCCTCCGTCTGTGCAAAGGCATCAACAAGCATAACTTCAGCGGAAGCCGGTACCTCCGTTGAAGCCACGCTGCTCCGGCGTTGAGATGGGTCTATTTCGTCGAATGTAGTGTCTTGCGTCTGGGAGCGCCGACCAGTAAGCTCATTAACTGTTTTTGCTGCATCATCACTGCGGCTTCCAAGACACCAACCCGTTCTACGACCACTGCCTCCTTCTTTATCTTTCCTCTTCTCGGCTTCTATATGGAAAGGGACAATCTTCCGGCTTTCGAAGCCAAAGCACCACGGATATCGTCCTTTGCCTCGTGTCCAGCCGCCATGTTCTAGATTCCCGAGGGCCTTTGTAAGCTCGTCATTCTCTCGATCTGGCTTGAACTCTCCCTATTTAATCTCTTTGAACACTTTCTCAAGTGCCGCAAAGGGGACCTTTATTTTTTCAGTCATAATAAGGTGCCCTTCTTCGTCAAACGCCGCCCCATGCCCAAGCAACCAATTCCTTGACCACCGCGGAAAATACTAAGTACCTGAAATGATCCTCTTCTCTCGCACATCTGCCTCGAGTTTGTCAAACTTAGGCACTTCAACTCTGTAGCCACCTGAACCCATCTTATGGTGATATACCTTCCTCGCCGCATTTGCCGCATTCTTGGCTGGCCTTTTCTTCCCCTTTTCTGATTCCTTGTACGCCAGAAATGATGGCCAGTGTGCCTTCTGCTTCTCAAGCGGCCCCTTGAATTTTGGGACTTCTTTTTTCTTCTGATATTCCTTCCATAATCTTTTCTTGTAAGCATTGAAAGTCTCGGCCATCTTCTTCAGAGCCCAGTGCATCACTGCGTCGCGCATTTTCTTCTATGTCTTCGCGGTATCACATTCTAGAAGACTGAAATGGTTATCAGCTTGTCGAACATGAGTTGTTTGGCCCGGTCTGAGACAAAAGAAACTGCCAAAGGGTGAGGATCGTCTTCGTCCTTTGCTGGCGCATTCCATTCTTCAGTACTTATTGGGATCATGTCCCTAACAATAACTCTGCATTGTCTTCTAAACTTAGTTGTTGTCTTCATGGGCCAAGCAGGTTCGCCGGATCGATAGACTTGCTCGATTCGCAGATGCACTTTCGAGCTCATCTCTTGAGCCGGGCCTCGTTTCGACCTCTTGCTAGACGATATCGATGCAGCCTTCACTAAGGCTTCCTCCATTCCCTGGCCCGATTCATTCAGGTACTGCGAGCTGTCGTCTTGACCTCCACCGCCATTGGGTCCACCGGGGAGTGTACTTTCTTCTATTATCGCGAACACCTGTTCTTCACCCTCTCTACCGTCCATAGATCAACTAATACAAATGGAAGATAAAATACTTTAGTAAGTTATAAATTAGCTTGAAAAAATAATATTCCACTAAACAATCATCACAATAGTACATTTTAGTAAGGAGTATGACTAGCAGATTAGATCGAGTCTTGCCGAGTAAAGTTGCGACTCGAACGGGACATAACAGATGTAGCATTCCAGATTATCCATATCATGTGTGAAAACATTGCAGATCTCTCCCTCTTCTTCTTGATTGGTCGGTTTCAGACGCCATCCAAGGAAGAAGAAGAGGAAGAGATCTGCAATGTTTTCACACATGACATAGATAATCTGGAATGTTGTTATGCCCGTTTCGAGTCGAAAGTTTACTAGGCAAGAGTGGATCTGATCTGCTAGTCATACTCCTGCCTAGGCCTGTAGTACTCTGACTCGTAGTGTTCGTCTCGGTTCCCTCTCGGTCCCCTCTCGGTTCCCCTCGGTTCCCTCTCGGTTTCTGAATTTCGTACTTGTTACGAGGTAGTACACGTGATGGCGATGCGGGGGACACATATATACAAGCTAATGGTATACTTATAGCTAATGGTATATATAGGATAATCATCGGTTTGTGTGCCTCATCCATATTACTTATAGCTAATGGTACTAAGAAAGAAAAATACCTAATAGCTAATGATATACCTTATAACTTAATAGCTAATGATACTTATAGCCGAATACCCGAATAGCTAATGCCCGAATGTTAACACTAAAAAATGCTAATGCCCTAATAGCTAACACTAAAAATGTTAACACTAATACCCGAATAGCTAATGCCCTAATAGCTAAAACTGTTAACACTAATTAACTTATAACTAATTAACACTAAAAAAAATGTTAACTAATGCCTAATTATTAACAGTACTAATTAACACTAAAAAATAGTGGTTAAAAAAAACCACCGCACGCGCGTGGCCGGCCGGCGGCGGCGCTCTCACCTCGAGTCGGAGGGCACGGCGTCGGAGGCGACGAGGGCGCGGAGGGGCACGAGCGGCGGAACAAGGGCGCGAAGGGCACAAGCGGCGCCGGAGACGGTGGCCGACGGCGAGGAGTTGGGAGCGCGTGGAGAGAGGAGCGGCATGGGAGGCGCGGAGGGTCACGAGCGGCGCGGAGGGGCACGAGCTCCGTGGAGGGGCGTGGAGGGGCACGGGTGGCGCGGAGGGCGGCGAGGATCTCCGGCGGCGAAAATCCGGCAGCCTGCCGGCGTCGTTGGGGATTTCGTCGTCTGGGGACTTAGGCGTTTTTGCGGGTTTCCCCGGGCGGTTGCTCCGCCCGGGGTTATACAGGTGGGGGCCTTTTGCCCCGATAGGTAACACCAACCAGGGAAAAGGCTCAAATTTTCGTTTTTTAAGTCCTGCCGCCATTTTTTTCCCTGCACCGTTTAAATACTTTTTCAAAATGTTTTTTCAAATACATTTCAAATGATTTCGAATTAGGAGAAACTTTCAATATGAAATGTGTTTTAAAATTGAAAAAACATTTCAAATACATTTTCTGTTTAAAAAAATAATTATTCTAACTATTTAAACTAGTAACAATTTTTGAATTTTCAAACATTTTTAAAAACCCTAGTTTATGAATGGTTTCGAATTTGAAGAAACTTTCAATATGAAAAGTGTTTAAAATTGCGTAAACATTCCAAATACATTTTCTATTTAAAAAAATATTTATTATAACTATGAAAAGTGAGGCGCGGGAGTTGTGACGCGTGGCGCGGGAGTCCTGCCGCGTGGACGCGTGGCGCGGGAATTGTGCCGCGTGTCCACGAGCGCGCGGTATAAACTGTCACGCCTCGAGCTTCTTCTCCTCTCCACGCGTGCACTCCTCTCCACGCACCGTCACGCCGCCACCATGCCTCCGAGGAGGAATAGCACCACCGGCTTTCGCGACGTCCGAGCACGGCAGAACGGAATGTTCACCGCGCATATCCGCTACGGGGACGACCGCATCCCCCTCGGCTCCTTTGCAACGGCTGCGAAGGCCGCCCGCGCCTGGGACGCGGCGGCCTGGCGCCTCAACCGCCCGCCGTCGCTGATGAACTTCAACGACTGCCACACCCTCTGGGAAGCGGAGGCCAGGGCGCCGACACCGCAGATCATCACTGCCGCCGACCGCCGCCACCTCCGCCACCGCGCGTTTCAGGGACTAGTCGACGCCAGGGACGACCGCGTGGTCCACCAGTATTACCGGAACAATCCGCGGGAGGAGAGCGCCGACGAGGAGCTCTGGCAGACCCGCGCGGCTGAGCGGGCGGAGCGCCGTCTCGAACGCCACCTCGCGTTAGATGCCGCTCGGGAGGCGAGGACGAAGACACTGCAAGAGCTCCGTCGGGCCGACCACGCCGGCGAAGTCTGGGCCTCCAACGATCCGAGGTGGGGGCCTATCTCGGACATACAATCATGCACCTCCGACGATGACGAGGAGGTCACCGACAAGTTCACCGACAGCGACGACCAGGAGGAGGTCACCGACGAGTTCTCCGACGATGCCGACGAGGAGTAGTGTTTGTCTGTTTTATGTTTTTAATAAAAGAATTTGTATTCCGGCAAACTGCGGCGTGCTAGCACGTCTGTTTTCTGTTTTCTGTTTTCCGTGTGATATTTTCTGATTGGTGGGATTCAGACGCCAGAAAGAAACACACCCCTTATCCAACGACTCACAAGAGCTAACATTAGGAAGGAGGCTGGTACATTTGGATAGATAAACAAGGCACATTACATAATGGCAAGAGTGGATCTAAACCTAAACGGAGAGCATAGATCTAGATAAACAAGGCAGTACATAATGGCAAGAGTGGATCTGATCTTCTAGTCATACTCCTGCATAGGCCTATAGTACTCCGACTCGTAGTCTTCATAGTCGCCGCCGTCGTTGTCACTATCGTCGGACAGTGCTCTGGACTCCCTCGGAGGATCACGACCCCAGGACTGTGCGTGAGGGTAGCGCGGGAGGGGGTTATCGCCGGCCCTATTGTAGTTCATGACGCTCTGAAGAGTTCGTCCGCCGCCCGACCGCAGTTGACGACCGGCCTCGTTGAAGTTCGAAGGAGGCGGGCCGTTCTCCTTGTACCTGACGAGCGCACTCTAACGCTGATTAATGAAGAAGGCGTCCCAAGTAGGGCGGTAGTCGGGATTCCAACTGGGATTGCTCCGCTGCTCTGGCGTGAGCTCGTGGTAGTAGTGGTTCGTGATGGCTGTCCGACGCGCCACACCTTGAGGAACAGGAGGGACCGACACTCCTCCGACGCTCAGCATCCAACCGGCGGGGACGCTGTAGCCGGGCGGGCAGGGGTAGTTCGAGGCGGAAAGTGCCTCCCCCTGCAGGAAGGTTAGAGTGGGTACGGTAGAAGCCATGGGAGAGTGGTGAGTTTATATGTGTTTATGCCAATGGTGGTAATGCATACATATATATAGTGATAAGAAACAAACCCTTTAGTCCCGGCCCGTTTTACCAACCAGGACTAAAGGGTTACAGTTTCGTTGGGACCAATCACAAAGAATCACACGGATCGTGTGTTTCTTTCAAGCGTTTGTGAGTCGTTGGACCAGGGGTGTGTTTCTTTCGAGCTCTTGTGAGCCGTTCGATCAGGGGTACGGTGTGTTTGTTTCGAGCGCTTGTTAGCCGTTGGATCAAGAGTGTTTCTTTCGAGCGCTTCTTAACCGTTGGATCGAAACCCTAGCAGAACACTTTGTGAGCCAAAGGACCCTATATATAGCGCACCTCTCGGAGTCCCTTCATACACCATTCTGTTCATCCACCGAATACTAATCATTCGAATTCGCCAGCATACGTCCTACCGTGCATTAGATATGCATATATGCACTCAGGAGCCACGGTGGGGCTGTATGCGGGCGATACCGATTGTTTTGTTCTACATCCCCCATTCAAGGTTTGACAAAAGGTTTGATACATCATTCAGTTCATCGACCGACTACAAATCATCCGGATTCGCCAGCATACGTCCGACTGTGCATTTGATATGCATTTATATATGCACTCAGGAGCCATAGTCGGGCTGTATGCTGGTGACACCGTTTGTTTTGTTCTATATATCTACAAATCCTCCAGTTCACACGCCCGGCAGTCATGTTGATACAAAACATGTCGAAAACAAAGGTAGATTTAATCCAAATACATGAACCTTACAGGTTTGATATGTTATTACACAATAGTCTAGCAATATTACATATTTGTTTTCTGCGAGCTCAGATTGCATTATGCTCTCGGACATTTCATCGAACACCTCTTGTGCATATGAGGCCAAAACAAGTGAGCACACCACACCAAAAAGTGAGTGACATGAGGATTGGAGAGGGCTGGCATGGCAATGTTTATAAAAAAAGAGAATTTTTATTTGAATAAAAAATGAATTCTATTAATTTTCATTTTCCATTTATTTGGTTAGTTTTTCTTAATGAAATTGAAATTATTAACTAAAGGGAAATATAGAAATAAATATACAATTTTCCATCTAGTGGGGGTACTTTACCCCGGTTGGTGGTTCCAACCGGGGCCAAATACTACCACACGACGTGCCCTGCTCGTGCGGGCCTTTAGCCCTGGTTCGTGGCTCCAACCAGTGAAAAAGACCCCCCAACCACGCGCCCTGCTCGCTCTAGCCCCACCGCTGCAGCCTTTTGCACCGGTTGGTGGCCGAACCAGGGCGAAATGGGTGCTCGCCATAGAGCAAAAGCCCCGTTTTCCACTAGTGCAAAGATGAATACAAGAATACATTCGTTGCAAATGTACTACCTACAAAACTTCAGTTTTCTTGCCTTAGGACTTGAGCCAACAGAGATGGATGCAACATGTTCCATTTAATCTTGAGATGTTAGTCCTGATGAAATATTAGCTTGTTGTCGAACTGCATATTAGAGGGCTAATTTTTGGATGCTCTCATAATACCAGCACCAAAATTCAGTTTTCTTGCCGGACTTGAGACAGCAGACATAAATGCAATGTGTTCCATTTAATCTTGAGATGTTAGTACTGATGAAATATTAGCTTGTAGTCGAACTGCATATTCAACGGCTAATTTTAGTATGCTCTCATATTTCGGGAATGTAGAGTGCAGAAGTTTTAGATTCAGTTTAATTATTCGGAGATGTGCAAATGAACCGGATATATCATATCTTCCATTCTATTCTATATAAGAAGTTACTGATCGATAATTCTAAGTCTAACAATGACTCGCCTTATGTGAGTACAAATTATTGCACGAGGGCTTTGCCGTGCCGGCGCTTCACGGTGGCGCCGACGTCTAGGTTTCCTACATAAGACGCCGACAATTTCAAAATGTTCAACGCTGGTGGTCCTAAGGGTGAGCATATCACTGTAACTCGGTGCATTTTGTGGGAATATTAGTATGGCTCATTGAACGGAAAACCTCCTAAACTTTGAGTATTTTCTTCACATGATTCAGAAAGCTAGCCACGAAAGAATCCTACTGTCGAGCGCAACAAAAAACAGATCACGGGTATCCTGCTCTTTTTGAATAGTAGTACCCGAGTTTATAACCGACTTCTTTTTTCTAAATTCACATGAGTCGTATCAGTGTGCCCAACTTTGTATTAGTGAGGGTGCAATTGGTACAACCTCCTCTACTTCGGTAGAATTCGAGGATGGATATATAGTATGCCTCTTTGGACTGACTAAATTTAGTTGTCTATCTATGTAAATGTCCTATGTTTAACGTGATCACTGAATGGCCTCACTTTAAATGACTAGCATTACCAGCCCAGTAACATATATAATATCTGTCTATGTTGTTACCTACTGGCTACCGCTTCTATGTAAAGATTTTCATTGGCTTCTCAAGTCGTCCAAGCACGCAATTTTGATACTCTCGCTGACTGAGATGTTGGTACTTGGTCAACCTGCCATGATATATGATGTCTGACCTTGGTCTATAAAAAAATCATGCATGCAGTTTAATGAGCAAAAATTTGTTATTTCTTTCTTGGTTCCCAAATTCATCATTTATCAACTTGAGATGCATTTGTCAAATGGTTATAGCTCTCTACGCTCCTCAATTCAATGGTTAACCTGCACGGGTACATTTAACATCAACTTAACTGAAAGTTTGATGTTTGCTTTTCCTTCGAAATGACTGCTCCTCAATTGTTGCCTTGATGGGATCATTTAAAAGGTCAACTTTGTTCCCTTGCCATTAGAGGTCCTGTCTAGCCATGATTTTTATGATACAATGTCCTTCCTCCAGTGATATAATCTGCGGTGACCCAACACACCACTGCATGTGTAGTGCGCAAGTTGTTGACATAATACTCAAAGAAGGATATCCGTGAATATTACATCCCTTGGAGTGGTAAAACAGAAACATAGCAGGTCCAAGCAAAGTTATAGGATACAAACTTTCATTACAAAATCTAGAGAATCTGTTTGATGAATCAAAGAAGATCTCATGCAAATGAAACATCAGAAGAAGCAATTCGAAGCTCCAAGCTGGAGAATAACTCTAGCTCAGAACCTATTTCTTAAATCTTGTTGGCACATTATTAAAGAAGATGCCTTTGTGATGATTTTTTATCTTGGTAATCTTAACCTGGAGAACATTAATATGGGATACATCACTCTTATTCCTAAAATTCCCTCTCCACAAAGTGTAAATGATTTTAGGCCAATTACTCTTCCGAACTGTTGCCTTAAATTGATTACAAAGGTGCTGGCTAATAGGCTTCAGAATATAATCTTGCAAATTGTTCATAAGAACCAATATGGCTTCCTTAAAGGGAGGAGCATCCAGGATTGCATTGCCTGGGCTTTTGAATTCATACACCAATGTGATACCTTTAAGAGGGATATTGTGCTACTTAAATTGGATTTTGCAAAGGCTTTTGACACTATTGATCATACAACAATGCTTAGGATCGTGAAACAGATGGGATTTGATGATAAATGGCTTTATTGGATTGAAACTATTTTTGGATCTGGCATGTCAGCTGTTCTTCTAAATGGTGTTCCGGGCAGACAATTCCACTGCAAAACAGGAGTAAGACAGGGGGATCCTCTATCCCCACTTATTTTTGTGTTGACAGCTGATCTTCTTCAAGCTGCCATTAACAAGGCCTTTCTAGATAATACTGTAACACCCGGGGGATTTCCCCCCAATTAGATTTGGTTGTTTTTCTTTTTTTTGCATTGCATCACATGCATCCTATGCATTGCACCTTGTTTTCAAAACAACTTAAAAAGTTCAAACCAATTTAAACTTTTAAACATGTCCAAAGTTTTCAATTAAAATTGCAAACTAAACAACTCAATTTTTTTTTCAATAGTTTTGAATTGTTCAATTGGCTTGGTTAATCAAAAAATTCCCTTTTATTAAAACCCTAATCTCAATTCAAATTCAAATTTCAAACACCACCAACAATTTGAAATTTTCAAAACTAAATATCATGCACCTGGGCATTTGCAATGGAGAACCCCTAAAAGTTATCCCCCTAATTTTTGAACTCCAAAAACCCCCTTCTTTTCCATCCTTTCTCTCTCTCTCATCTTTTACAAAAAAAAAACCCAAGGGGGAGAGAGAGCAGGCCAACCAACCTGGCCCAGCCCAACAAATCCAAACGAGCCCACCTTCTCCTTCTTCTCCGTACAGGCACGAGGAACCTGTCGCTGTCCCTCCCCTCCATGGCCCCCACCTCCACCTACTCCCCCCTCCCCTATACCTACCCTCTCCCCGCAGCCCCAACCCTAGGGTTTCTTCTCCCTCTCCTTCCTCGCGCCGCCACCTTTCTCCCTTCCCCTCCTTCCTCCACTGTATCTGAACCTCTGTCACGCCTCCGTGGCCGACAATTGCCGCCCATGGCGTCGTGGCTATGCTCGCCCTCGCGGTACCTTCTTCTCGGGAACGGAAAGGTGGCACCGCCCTCTTCGTCCTCGCCGGGAATCGGGGCCGGAGATGCCCCGAGCTGTCCCCGCCGTGCATGTCTTCCTCCTGGGCGCGCAGCGATCGCCGTCGCCATCACCGGCCATCTCCTCCGTCTATAGACCAAACGACTCCTCCAGCCCCCCTCTCGGTGAGCCTCCACCTCCGGGACGCGTTCCCCTACCCCCTCCCTTTGCTCTGCATGCTTGCCATCGAGCAGCATGATCTGCTGTGCGTCAGGTCGCCGCGAGTACTTGTGCTGTGCCACAGTCCCGTGCAGTTTTCAGTTTCGTCAGGGATAGAATCGTGGTAGACCACATCAAAAGGCAGTCCACCCCTGTTCTATCACAACCGAGCCAGCTACCACAGTGGCTAGCACCCCGTACGCACGCCCCGGAGCCGCGAGTTCGAATCCCAGTCGAGGCAGAAAGCCACCTTTTTTTCTCTATTTTCCTTTTATTTCTCGAACTCCAGAAAAACAGATCTGAGGCTTTAATTGTAAAATCCATAGCAAATTGAATATTGCTCCAATTTCAATGATTCAAGTTTCTGTGGATTCAGAATCTTGTGCTCTTTCTATTAGTCACAAAGTTGCAACATGTTTCTGTAATAAGTTTTGCACTAAATAATTAAATACAGAAATGGCTATTAAAATTTGAAACTTTGGGAATTCATAACTTGAGTTCTGTTCATCCAATTTGAGCAAACTTGGGCCCTAAAAACAGATCTGAGGCTTTAATTGTAAAATCCATAACAAATTGAATATTGCTCCAATTTCAATGATTCAAGTTTCTGTGGATTCAGAATCTTGTGCTCTTTCTATTAGTCACAAAGTTGCAACATGTTTCTGTAATAAGTTTTGCACTAAATAATTAAATACAGAAATGGCTATTAAAATTTGAAACTTTGGGAATTCATAACTTGAGTTCTGTTCATCCAATTTGAGCAAACTTGGGCTCTAAAAATTTGTCTTAACAAACTCTACACATTGGTATTTTATTTGGTCACAATTGAATTAAATTTGAACATGTTTCCCTCTGTTTACTAAAAAGGGCAGAATAAAATACTTATGAAGAATTGCATAATAAATTCAATAATAACCCAAAAATTATGTTTAATAGCTCAAAATGTGCAGTGAAACATTTGCTACATGTTTTCAACCTTTTCAATACAATTTGTTTACTGTTTCTCCTAAGTAAAATTGGAGTAATAATTCAATACTTTAATTACACCTTTTAAATTGCAAAATTCATAACTTGGGCAATTCAAATCCAATTCCAACATGTAAAATATGTTTTCCATGCAAAATTGAATAAGCTTTCCAAATATAAACTTTGTTTTCTGTTTTGAACAATTTAAATTGCTGAAAACAACTATTTCTTAATTAATCCATTTAAAATTGTCAATTTAATAACTTGCTCATCTAAAATCCAAATTCAACAAATGAAATATGTATTCCATCTAATATTTTGTGTTCTCTCCAAATATAAATTTTGTTATCTGTTTTGAACAATTAAAATGGGTGAAAACAATGAGTGTTTGTGTAACTCATTTAAGAAGCCAAATTTCATAACTTAATAAACAAAATTCCAAACTTGGTAAACAACATATCAAACTGAAGCTATTGTTGTTTTCTTTTGTTTTCATCATCCATGCATCATTCTAATCAACTTTCACATGATGGTTATTTGTAGATCATTTAATTCAACATTAATTCATGGGCTTTTCCATATGCAATCCAAATTGCATATGGGACCATTTAAATATGTTTACCATGTCAACTAGTTTATCTTTGATGCATCCTTAAACTTGTCATGCATCCATATCTTGATCATGCTAGATCTTTTGCCGTAGTAGTAATTGTTGCATCCGGTGCTTGTTCTAGTTCGTTGCTTCTTCGTGGATAGGACGTTGAGATGATGTGAGCAACGACAAGTTCTTCGGATGTACCTCTACTTGCTGGATCTCAGGCAAGTATACTCACTTGCTACCTATGGCTGCCTTTCATCACTCGTTACCAATTCTTCCCGTTGCCTTTATTCTAGCCTTATGATTCAATGCTTGTGTCTCGATCCTATCATATGTTTACCTTGAAACCATGATATATCCTTCCTTCCACTTCCTATTAACTATTGTTTGTTTACCTTGTTGGCCCTCGTGTCGTAGTTGCATGCTTAGTGTTGTTTGCGCTCAAGTCTCGTTGTCCGTCTTATCACCTGTTTAGTCGATAGTTGGGTTTCAACTTAACAATAACATGTTAATGTTTTGGGTAATATTAATTTGATGATAAGGCACCGGCAGGAGGCCCGGCGTGGTTTTGAGGCCTGCTAGTGTCGAACTTAATTAGGAAAAGGGTCTTGTCCTCCGATCCATGATGAGCGCACTAACCGCATGTGGGAAGCGAGTATGGGCGCCCCCCGCAATTATGATTCGATTCTCATCTCGTCCAAATCGCCACACTTAGTTCGGGCTTTCCATTTGATGCATGCATATGCAGGTGCGAGCCCTTGGCGCCAGGGTGGAACTTTTGTAGTCGGCATTTAGGGCGGCGTGGTCTTCCAGTGCTATGAGGGTCCCCCTTTTATTCGTGGGGGCTCGATTAGCCGCGCACGCATAGCACGTGGTTCTTTGGGCTTGATGCGAAGAAGAGTTGGGTTGTGTTGAGTGCCTCGCTTGGTGGAAGGGCCTTTCCATCTGGCGGGTCATTCTTACGTGTACGGCCAAATTGGTGCATCCCTGCAGGGTTAAATCTTCTCGAGAAGTTGTGTTGTCCGCCGTTATGGATGACTTGGTGAAAGTGCTGGCTAACAAGTACTCAGACAACTTACACTTAACGATGATAACTTGACTAGTAATATAGATTACCTCCACCATAAAAATGAATGTCACCTTAATCAACCGCGTAAGTTTCCTTGGGTTGCTTCCTTAGTAGGGGGTAACATTGGATGGGTATTGTTTGGTGAGTAGTTGTAGTTGGTTCTGATACGCTATCTTATCCCTTTCTCTTAGCCGGATGTTGTAGCGCGTCTCTGTAGTTAGTTAGTGCAGCCCGCTGCCGCTTCTTCGCAATAATCCTTTCCTTTCCGTTGAACCCAAAGTATTTGTATCTTGTGATGATTGGTTACGCTGGTATCTTGTGAGTATGGTTTATCCACTTGCCAGTACTTAATCGTACTGACCCACGAATCCATTTCGTGGCTGCATATTCCACATTGCAGTCAACAGGTTTGAAGTCTGACGACGTTAGCTTGGGAATCCCTCCGGCTTGGCCTGGGCAGGGATTGGACGCCATCGGTTATCTTCAGGACTCTTAGTCCAATTTGTATCTTGTCCGTAGTCGGACACTATGTTGTTTCTTCCGCTGTCATTTGGATCTTTGTATTGTATCAGTTGTATCCTTGACTCGTTTGAGTCGTCTTGTATATACCTCTTCTGTTGTTGTTGTGGATTATTCGTGAACTGTTGTAATGTTATCACAAGTGGCAACCTGGAATCGGTTATTATGTGGATTTTGGCGGAAATGCTGAAATCTGCATAGTGCCCAATCTCGGGGCGTCACAAATACTATAAAGGCTCTTCTTCCACATTTTGGATTTGATTATCCAGTCATTCAATATGCAGACGATACAATTATTATTATGCCTGGATGCCCTGTTCAGGTCATAGAAATGAAGAGCATTCTGGATTCATATGCTAGGTCTACTGGTTTACATATAAATTATCATAAATCTGTTATGATTCCCATGAATGTTTCCACTCCCACTGCTGGTAATCTTGCTGCTCTTCTTGGTTGTGATATTGGGACCATGCCTTTCACATACCTTGTCCTACCTCTAGGTACTACTAGACCCTCTGTTCCAGATCTCATGCCTCTGGTGGATAGAGTGGAGAGAAGTCTTGTTGCTAATTAAATGATGATGACTTATAGTGGAAGAGTTACTGTCATAAACTCGCTGATCACTTCAGTGGTTACCCATACCATGTGTGTCCTTAAAATCCCCAAGAAGATTTTGAATCATATTGACAAAATCAGGAGGCACTGCCTTTGGGACAAAAAATTAGAGTCTAGAGACAATTGTAACCCCCTCATTGTCTGGAATAGAGTTTGTCTGCCTAAGCAGAAAGGGGGTATGGGAGTTCTCAATTCAAAAGTCCAAAATGAAGCCTTGCTTCTCAAGTTTTTGGATAAGTTCTACAACAGAAAGGACACCCCTTGAGTACAATTGATTTGGCATGCTCACTACAAGGATAAGGTTCCTCATGCTATTGACACTTGTGGCTCATTCTGGTGGAAGGACATCCTCAAGCTCACACCAATTTTTAGAGGGATCTCCGCCTGTTCTATTCGTTCAGGGAATTCAGTCCTTTTCTGCAAGGACAAATGGGGAGAAGGAATTCTGGCTGATCTTTTCCCAAGAGCTTTTTCCTTTTCTATAATTGAAGATAGCTCGGCTTTGGAATTTCTCTCAGCCAACAATTTGTCGACCAATTTTTCTCTTCCATTGTCTAGTCAGGTTCTCGAAAAACTCACACAAATTCAGATTGCTTCATGACATATTGTGATTGACATGGGATCGCGTGATAGTTGGTCTTATTCTTGGGGTGCTTCTTTTTCTTTCAATAAATATTATGAGTTCTTTTTCAGAGATTTACAGCCTAATGTGGCCTTTTCTTGGCTTTGGAAAGCTGGCAATACTTGATGGAGGGATGATAACCCGGTATGCTAATACCAAGGTGTAATTCGGCCCAAAGGACACTGCACAAGACCCGGCTTAGGGAAAAGGAGCTTCTAGAAGGCCCAGGAGTATAAGCCTCGTAACCCAGATTGTAGGTTCTGATAAGGAAGTTTAGGGTTTGTAAGTAGTGTCCGGGTAGGACTCCGAACACGCCTTGGATAGTAAGTCAGGGGATCCGGGTACTATATAAACCGGTCCCTAGTGTTACGATACATAAGCTTACGAGATAGAGATTGCGAGATATCGAGTGTCCCTTGTAACACGAGAGTTAAGATAATATATTCAGATCGGAGACTCGGCGACTTGATTGCCGGCTACCAGATCGCATATCACCATGGTTTCCCTTGAGCTAAACCCTCTCCCAAACACCAGAGTCGATTTGCCCCAAGCCAAGTTACCCCCGGTAACGTCTGCCGTGATTATCCCACGACAGTTGGCGCCCACCGTGGGGCCTACGTCCAAGGGTGTTTACATCACGGGAGAAGCTCGGGAGAACATGAAGAACCTCGTCATCGGCGAGATCTACACCAACCACGATGGAGAGAAGATGGTGGACGATTTTGGCTGGGGGCCAGCGTCGGATCTGCTCGAATCCGGATCCGTCATCACGATCGGCCGGGTCAACGTCTTCGTCGGCATGGTACGTGCGTTCGGTTCAATCCCTGACGATTTTGGATTTGATTCTGTGTCAGGAGAGGCCACCCACGTTCAGTCGGACGGAGAAGAATCGGTCGGGACGGTGGATCCGACACAGGAGCCCACCACGAAGAGGGAACAGCCGGAGGAGCCGGCATGGACCCGGCGTGGCCGGGTCATAAGACAGGAGGATACCGAGTCTATCTTGCACCTGCTGGAGGACCAGTACGAGGAAGATAGCTGCGATGAGGAGGAGTATGAGTCTTCGCCAAGCATTGCGCGAGGTCGCGGTCTACACGGCCCCTGCAACCAATCTCAATCAGGGGAACGTGACTACGGCCGCGGTCGGAGCGGCGCAAGCATTGGCCCAGCAGCAAAATCCGGCTGACGGAAATCCGGTCTTGACCCGGGTTGATGGAGAGTCGGCTTCAGTCACCAGCCGAGTGGCGGATAGCGAGATGCAGACAAATATGTTCGGGTTCTTGGCTAACAGGGCGCCAGGGGCGGGTCCTTCGAATCCGCAACTCCCGGCCCTATTCAGTAACAATATTGTCTTGGACCCAACAGTGTTAGCTACTGTGATAACTCCGGAAAATGCCGCGGCACGTGCCAGGGACTTGGAGGTAGCACGCCGCGTGCTAGAGCAACAAAGAAGAGATGTAGAAGCAGAAAAGCAAGGGGTGGCCACGCGCCAATGCGAATTGGACGCGCTGGAAAACCGGCTCCGAGCTGAGCCAAGCAGGGTGCATCAGAGATACCAGACGAGATTACCGGCGATGGGTGGAGTCATAAACCCTAACGCACTATTCATCACACCCCAGGATCAGCCGATTCCGGCTGTGAATCAGGAAACTGTGCATCAACCGGCAACTGGAGCAGGACAGCCGGTAAACGTGCAGGCCGGGTTGCCCACACTGCAAACTGGGGCCCCTATCGGCAACACAGCGCCACCACCACCACCATCACGATTTCGTACACCACCATGTCGCTTCAATAACCCCATGGATAACGTATATGCCGCAACGTTAGCATTGAATCAGATCCCCGTAAGAGAGTCACCCCATGCGGAGCAGACCCGACGGGCGATCGATTTGTTGCATACGGCAGTGGCTTAGCAGGTTAATTACCCGGATAATAGGAGCGGAATGCATGGAACACCTTATATCAGCCAGCAACATGGCAATGCCGGTAATATTCAAACAAGTTCAGCGCGACGGAGGGCAGAGCAGCAGCAAATGCCGCCTCCTCCCCGCGTTCAAGCAGCACCAGCAGTATCAGCAGCTCAAGCTATTGTGGATAGTTCCAGAGCTAGGAGAGCCGCGGCCGGGTCTGCGGTGCATGGACCAGCGGCAGCGCCACGTCCAGCCGTACCCCCCGCAGGATCGCATGTTTCACGGGTGAGGCCAGTACCGACTATTCTCGCTGGACCCAAGTGTCTGACGGATAACATCAGGGCTGAGCCTTACCCGGATAAATTCAAGGAACCGGGTAAAGTAGTGAACTATGAGCCGACTATGGATCCTGAAACATGGTTGAGCAGTTATGAGATGGCAATTTCGATTCGCAACGCGTCCGAAAACCTTCAAGCCAAGTTCATGTATTTAATGATGTCGGAAGGAGCAGCAAAGTTGTGGTTCAACAATTTACCGGAAGGATCTATCAAGTCATGGGGCGAGTTGAAAACTGCGTTTGTCAAGCACTTTCACGGAACATGCAGGAAGTTGTTTACTATCGACGATCTAGAACGGTGTGTGCAAAAGAAGGGAGAGTCGGCGCGCAGCTGGGTACGCCGGGTTATGGAGATATTGCATTCATCTACAGATATTCAGCCGAAGGATGCGTTGCAGGCTATGGCCAAAACATGCAAGTATACACCTTTAGTGCAGAAATTAACTCGCATGAAATCCAGTCGGAATGCTTCAAAGGTTACAATGGCAGAACTAATGGATGCGTGCAACAAACATGCTGCAACGGATACCACGGAAGAGGACGTTGATGACAAGAAAGCAAATGCAAATACATGCAATAATGGAAGAACCGGCAACGGATCTACGCCGGGTAACCATGGAGGTAGCAATGGGAACAACCAGAACAAACGCCCGTTCGAGGGGAATTCCGAGTTTGTCGCCAGCACAGAAGCCGGGTCTTCAAGGCCCAGGGCAGAAGGAAATTTCAACGCAGGAAATCATAATGGAGGAAATTATCAAGGGCCACCAAGGCCGGGTAACAACTGGGATATCTTCAGAATGGCGTGCCCAAAGCACAGCAGGAACGGAAGGCCAGCTAATCACTCATTGGATCAATGTGCGGATTTGCAGAGATGGAAGAACGAGGAAGTGAACAAGGCTATGCGAGGTGCAGGCCGGGGAGGAGGACCGGGTCCGGGTGGAAACCCGGGCAACGGCCCACCCCCAGCAGGCAACCCGGGAGTTGGGAATCCGGGTAATAACCAGGGAGGAGCTGTAGGCTTCCAAGCCAACCCCAAGCAATTGGGCCAATACCACTTTCACACCACAGGAATTTCCAACAAGGACAGAAAGATACTAAAGAAGGCAGTAAACTCGGTTTCCTCAGCTGTCCCGAGATACCTGAGGTGGTCCGAGCAGGATGTAACGTGGAGCAGAAGAGATCACCCGGAAAGAATAGAACACCCGGGAGTCCTAGCATTGGTGGTCGCACCACAGGTTAATGGTTATGAGATGAAAAAGGTCTTAATGGACGGTGGAAGCAGCATCAACATCCTATATTGGGAAACTTTCTTACGCATGGGTCTCAAGGAGTCTCAGCTACAGAAAAGTTCAACAGTTTTCACGGAATAGTGCCGGTCACTCAGCGTGCCCTGAAGGAAAGATTACCTTGGAGGTTGCTTTTGGAGAATCAAAGGATAATTTCCGGGTGGAATGGCTCACTTTCGAAGTGGTGAAATTGCGCAGTCCTTATCACGCGCTATTTGGGAGGCCGGCTTACGCCAAGTTCATGGCCAGGCCGTGTTACGTGTACCTACAGCTAAAAATCCCGGGCCCTAAACAGACCATCACCATACATGGGAGCCGGGATATAGCGGCTGAGTGTGACGAAGGAGATGCAGCAATGGCAGAACAAGCCTGTAGAAAGGAGGAGCTTAAGTACTACCGGTCTCAAGTAGACCCGGATGATCGGACAGTGCTAAAGAGGCCAAACACCGAGGATGAGAGAGCAAAATTCAAGGCAGCGCAAGATACCAAGATGGTGGCCTTCGTCGAAGGTGATCCCTCCAAGCAATTTGCCATAGGATCTAATTTGGACGAGGAGCAGGAAAAAGCACTTGTGGAGTTTATTCGTTCAAATCAGGATGTGTTCGCTTGGACGCCTAGCGATATGCCGGGTATCCCTACAGAGCTGGCAGAGCACAGTTTGCACGTTGATCCCAAGTCCAGGCCCGTGAAGCAGGGACTGAGAAAGATGAATAAGGAAAGAAGAAGGGCTATCGGCGAAGAAATCGCTCGGCTGTTGACAGCCGGCTTTATCATGGAAGTATTTCACCCGGAGTGGCTAGCAAATCCGGTTCTCGTGATGGCGGCGGCTCTGTTCCAGCGGTGTGCCCAAGGTCTCCATGGCGGTGTTGTGCGAGCTCGAGTGAGAGGGCGCCGGTGAGGGAGAAGAAGGAGGAAGGAATGAGCCGTTAGGTTTAGGTCACCCCCTAGGCACCTATTTATAGGTACGGGCGGGGAAACCTAGGCCGGCGAGCGGGAGCCGAAAATTTCGGGATAAGGGATACCCGTCCTGATATTTTGGGATACGCGTTAAGTGCTGGGACGAGATATCCGGAATGGATAGGAAGCAAATCTGTTTCGTGATATCCGGATCAGTTAACGAGTGAAATAAGCCGGGTCTTCTGCATTTTCCTCGGAACATTGACTCGGAGAAATAAAGATGGACTCAGAGAAAACCAGGTTATTATATGGACCACTAATGGAGTAAGGCCTAGCTGTTTATTAAAGCAACCTAACCCGGTCTCTGTGAACTTGTGTGTTTATTATTTTTGCAGGGAATAGCATGCGCTTCAAGGAGGATCCCGTGAAGCCCAAGCTATTCTGGGGACTACTGATGGAGGGATGATAAACCGGTATGCTAATACCAAGGTGTAATTCGGCCCAAAGGACACTGCACACGACCCGGCTTAGGGAAAAGGAGCTTCTAGAAGGCCCAGGAGTATAGGCCTCGTAACCCGGATTGTGGGTTCTGATAAGGAAGTTTAGGGTTTGTAAGTAGTGTCCGGGTAGGACTCCGAACACGCCTTGGATAGTAAGTCAGGGGATCCGGGTACTATATAAACCGGTCCCTAGGGTTAGGATACATAAGCTTACGAGATAGAGATTGCGAGATATCGAGTGTCCCTTGTAACACGAGAGTTAAGATAATATATTCAGATCGGAGACTCGGCGACTTGATTGCCGGCTACCAGATCGCATATCACCATGGTTTCCCTTGAGCTAAACCCTCTCCCAAACACCAGAGTCAATTTGCCCCAAGACAAGTTACCCCCGGTAACGTCTGCCGTGATTATCCCACGACAATACTCCTAAACTGAAATTCTTCTGTTGGCTACTTTTATCAGACAGATTGAATACCAGGAATATGTTGAGAAGGAGGCACCTCAATATTAACAGTGGGTACACTTGCAGCATGTGTACCTGTTGGGGAAATAGGTAAGGAGGAACCTTACTAGCCACCGATATAAGCCGGAGATTGTCCAAGCGAATGGAGGTTACATAATCCGGGTTATAACTGATGGAGTCAGGTTATGATCAGAAGAACCGGGTTATGGTGACTATAACCCGGACATGGCGAAGGGACCGGCCCAAGGCCCAGGAGAGAAGACAGGGAAGCCTGGAGGCCCGGAGGACGATGCAAGGCCGGCAAGGGAAAGCCAGGTCATGATGAGAACCGGCGAGGTAATTGAAAGCCGGAGGAAGCTAGGACTCCAAGGACGGGTGTGACCCGGACTTTCCTTGTAACCCGGAGGTCTCGTCCATTATATAAGGAGAGACCCTTGGACATAGAAAGACAAGTTCTAAGTTGGTAGAAAATAGCTCGAGGCATCGAGAGCGAGATTGGCCCTTGGTAATTGAGACCTTGTTCCCTGATAGTCAGAAGGCATGAGTAGGTTTTTCCCTCAATAGAGGGGCCGAACCTGGGTAAACTCGCGTCTCCCGTTTCCATCTTAATCCTTTCGAAGTTTCGCTTAGAAGCAATGGCCTCGCAATCCAGTTCTCGTATGAGGACACTTGCCATGACAAAACCACGACAGTTGGCGCTTACCGTGGGGCCTGCTCGTGGAAGCGTCGTCTTTCCGGAAGGAGCATTACCTGGGATCGAGAAGCTCGCAATAGGCCGGCTCAGGAGGACCCGGCGTGGAAACTATTACAATCATGACACGTGGGGCCCTGAGTTCGCCTCCGTGGAGTCAGGACTTCACGTCCCCTTTGGGAAGATCCACGTTTTCATTGGGTACGTCGGGACAGCAACTTCAGAACCGGACCAACTATCAGATTCGGTGTCTGAAAAGACCATGGTGGTGGATTCTGATGGGGAGTCCTCAGTTGGGAAGAATGATGATCATGATGAATAAGACTCGATCCACTAGCTCTTTGGAGACTGGTTAGGAGGAGATCTAGAATTGGATACGCAAGGTTCCGATGAGGCAACTTATCATGCTGCCGTCTACATGGCTGGTCCCACGCGACCAACCGTGCCCAGGTATGACTCAGAGGGAAACCTTATTGCAAACGAGGCTTCAACCTCAAATCTGGTTCTCGGAGCACCAGGCATTACAGGCACAACACCAACTGGGCCAACGGTAGCCCCTGGAGGACCAGCGGTAACACCCTCGACAGGACATGGAACAACAAGCTCTAGGCCAGGGGAAACAGTGATCGACCTGACCGTGCATGCGCCATATAACCCGAGGCCTGAGTTGATGGCTGCAATGGATTCATTAAATGATATTTTGGCAACTCCGATCACCCCAGAAAACTTGGCGCAGTGTAACACGGAGATAGAAAGGCTCTGACAGGAAATAACTCAGCCCCGTCGGGAGACCGAGAAGGAGGCAACCTGCATAAACAAAGCTCGGTCAGAAGTCCTGGAGGAAACAACACGTCTGGAAAGGGAAGGAATTCATCTAAGTTTCAGGAAAAGGGAGTTAGCCTCAATACAGAATAGACGTCATCATACTCGTATGAATAACGAGTTCGGGGTAGGTCTCGGGCCCACTAATCTCCAGAATTTATTTACACCCCTTGCAGGGAACCCCGCAGCTCGTAACCCGGCTGGCCCAGGTCACCCCATGAACCCGCCGGTTATTCCCGCTCCGGTTCATCCAGCACGTTTCCAGCCGCCCATCAAGCTGCATGGCAGCCCGAATCTAGTGCCAACTCCAGCATAGCCCCTGCAAGAAAGGTTTCATACGCCTCCGGGTCACTTCAATAATCCGATGGATAACATTTGGGCAGCTACCACTAGTCGGCACATATCCCAGTTGACCCCAATAACCCTATGGCGGTTGAAGCTCAGAGGGCTATTGGGATGTTACAAACAGCGGTGGTTCAGCAGTTGAATTACAACAATCAGGACAGAATACACTCGACCCCCTATCATAGTAGGACAGCTTTGCAAGGAGTCACCATGGGAATTCTCCATCCCCAGCAGGATCCAGCAACGCTAACCGACAGCAGCCTAACCCACCCAGGCAAGCAGTATCTTACGCGCCCGGAGTCCTAAATACAGGACATGGAGTCGCAGAACCAGAAAACATGAATCCAGGTCATATTCAAAACCGGGCTCAAATCACGGTCTCAAACCCAGTTCAAGCCGGGTCTCGGAGGATTGGAATTCAATGTCTCGGTCCTGCAATCAGGAACGAGAGAATACCAGCTGATTTTAAAGGACCTCGCAGAGTTGTGAATTATACGCCTGACATGGAGCCCGCAGACTGGATAGAGGGATATGAGATGGCCATGTAGATACTAGAAGTAAGCGACACGGTGTGCGCGCGATATTTAAGCGTGATGCTAGAAGGGCCTGCGAAGTCTTGGCTAAAGAACTTACCTGCAAACTCAGTTAATAGCTGGCAGGAGTTGAAGGACCAGTTCATCAAAAACTTTCAAGGGACCTGCAAGCGGCCAACGACCATCACTGACTTAGAAAACTGTGTCCAAAAGGAAGGAGAGTCTGCTCATCACTAGTCTCGATGTGTCGCAGAAATTATACATTCATCTGTCGGACTCACAGCTCAGCAGGCAGCCACAGCATTGGAGAGGAATTGCAGATTTGACCCGTTAAAGCATAAGCTGGGGCGCATTAAGCGATATGTGAATGATATGAGCGAATTAATGGATGCAATTACCAAGTATGCGAAGTCTGACAAAACAAAAGATGCAGACTCAGATGATGAGAAGTCCGCAAAGGCGAAGAAAGCTGGAAACAAGGGTAGCCAGAACCCGAATCAGAGTAACAGCAACCCCCAGAACTTGAATAATAACAAGCGCAAAAACGGGGAAGGGACCTCAGATTTAGTGGCTAACACAAATACAGGTTACAGAAATCAGCGTCAGGGGAATAACTTGAGAGGAAATCAAAAATTTCGACCTAACGGCTTTGCTCAAGCTCAGCAGGCTCTGAAAGGACCATGCCCCAGACATAGCAAAAACGGAAAGTTAGCAAATCATTCCTGGGAAAATTTATTCATCATGCAGGGTTTCAGGCCCAGTGGTAATAATAACTACGGACCAGGAAACAATGGAGGAGGTAACTCAGGTAACATGGGAGCTGGACACCCGGGACCTGGCAATCCAGGACCCAGAAATCAGAATCCGGGTCACCCTGTTAAGAGTAACCAGAGAAACAACCAAGGCGGTGGTCACCAAGGAGGAAATTCTGGTTTTCAAACAAACCCGAAACAGTTAAGCTCA
The DNA here is from genome assembly GCA_028641055.1 of Alopecurus myosuroides. Classification (NCBI taxonomy): domain Eukaryota; kingdom Viridiplantae; phylum Streptophyta; class Magnoliopsida; order Poales; family Poaceae; genus Alopecurus; species Alopecurus myosuroides. Next base: position 571,008,542 of record CM054057.1, read on the forward strand.
GGAAAATACCATGTGTTTAGTACGAGTTCATGCAGAAGAGAACGAAAGGTGCAGAAGCGTGCAGTCAATACGGTAGCTCCTTCTGTCCCCAGATGGCTCAATTGGTCAGAGCAGCCCATAACCTGGAGTCGGGCAGATAATCCTCCCTGAGTTGATAGTCCGGGAAGCGTGGCTCTCGTCGTGGCTCCGCAAGCCGGAGGTTATAAGTTGGACAAAGTATTGATGGATGGAGGAAGCAGTATAAACATACTCTATTACGACACGTTCAAAGGATGAACCTGCAAGAAAAATAACTCTAGCCATCATCAACTGTTTTCCATGGGATCGTACCTGGTAAGTCCGCACAACCTATTGGGAAAATATACCTAGAGGTTGCCTTTGGAGTATTTGAAAATTACAGGACGGAGATGCTAGCGTTCAAGATGGTAAAATTCAAAAGTCCATATCATTCCTTGTTTGGACGACCGACTTATGCAAAGTTCATGGAAAGGCCTTGCTACATCTACCTCAAACTAAAGATGCCAGGACCCAATGGAAACATAACTATCAATGGGGACAGAGACATAGCCTTGGAATGCGAGGAAGGCGATGCAACATATGCAGAGACCGCATGTAGAGAAGAAGAGTTGAAACTGTATAAGTCGCAAGTTGATCCAGAAGATATGACCTCGCTTAAAAAGCCATCAGCTGAGTCTAAGTTAAAATTCCAATCTGCTCAAGACACCAAGTTGGTGGACTTTACCCCCGGGGACTCGTCCAAGCAGTTCAGCATGGGGGCTCATATGACAGAAAAATAGGAAAGCGCGCTCATCAAGTTCCTCTGTGAGAATTAGGATATTTTTGCATGGAAGCCTTCTGACATGCTAGGTGTCCCAAGGGAACTTGCTGAGCACAGTCTAAATGTGGATCCTAACCTGGAACCTATTCGTCGATTCCTCCGTCGTTTTAATGATGAGAGAAGAAAGGCAATTGGAGAGGAGATAGCGAGGTTACTTGCTCCAGGGTTCATAGTTGAGGTGTTACACCCAAAGTGGTTACCCAATCCAGTTCTGGTTCTCAAGGAAAACGCAACTTGGAGGATGTGCATTGACTACACAGACCTGAACAAAGCATGTCCTAAAGACCCGTTCGCTTTACCCCGTATCGATCAGATTATAGACTCTACGGCTGGTTGCGAATTGCTATGTTTCCTGGATGCATACTCAGGTTATCACCAAATCAAAATGAAGGAAGAGGATCAAGAGAAGACGTCATTCATTACTTCGTTCGGAGCTTTCTGTTACACGTCAATGCCTTTCTGGTAAAAAAATGCAGGAGCAACTTATCCGAGATGTATTCAAAATTGTCTGGAAAGTCAGATTGGGTGAAACGTGCACTCTTATGTGGATGATATAGTGGTAAAATCCTAGAAAGGTGACACTTTGATCTCAGACCTAGAAGAGACGTTTGCCAGCTTACGCAAGTACCAGATGAAACTTAACCCAACAAAATGCGTTTTTGGAGTGCCAGCTAGGAAGCTACTGGGTTTCATTATTTCAGAGAGAGGTATTGAAGCAAACCCGGAAAAAATTCAGGCTATACATAACATGAAAAAGCCGGCTTGCCTGAAGGACGTTCATAAGCTTACAGGTTGTGTTGCTGCCTTAAGCCGGTTTTTAAGCAAGTTAGGCGAAAAAGCTATACCTTTGTATCGACTCTTGAAGAAAACTGACACCTTCGTATGGAATCAAGAGGCGGACGAGGCTTTGGAGGCTTTGAAAAAACAACTTTCTAATGTGCCTATCCTGGCTGCGCCTGAGAAGAAGGAACCCATGTTATTATACATAGCAGCCAATAACAGGGCGGTCAGTGCGGTAGTAGTTGTTGAACGTAAGATGTTAGGAAAGGAGGGTCTTGTCCAGCTCCCGGTTTACTATGTCAGTGAGATCTTGACAGAGTCCAAGCAACGTTACCCTCATTGGCAGAAGTTAGTTTTTGGGGTATTCATAGCCAGTCGCAAGCTGAAACATTATTTTCAGGAACATCCATTACAGTGGTCAGTTCAGCGCCCTTGTCAGAAATTATTCAGAACAGAGAAACAACAGGGAGAGTTGCAAAATGGGCTATTGAGATGGGGCCATATCACATCAAATATGAGCCCAGGACCGCAATAAAGTCTCAAGCCTTGACCGGATTTATAAATGACTAGACACAATTACAGGTTCCACCGGATAAACCTGATACCAAATACTGGACTATGCATTTTCACGGGTCTCGACAACTGGAAGGTTCAGGAGCTGGTGTGGTGTTAACATCCCCAAGAGGTGATAAATTTCGCTACGTCTTACAAATTTCATTCAAGTGCACTAATAATGCAGCAGAATATGAAGCTTTGCTTCATGGACTTCGAATTGCAAAGGAGATGAGCGTAACCCGGATTCGATGTTTGGGTGATTCGGAACCTGGGATTCTAAAGAACCAGTTATGGCAGCTTACAGGCGAGCGGTTACCCAGCTAGCCGGATATTTTTCGGGATATCAGGTTGATCACATTGATCGACGTCTTAATGAGGCAGCTGATGCACTAGCTCGTTTCGGTTCCCAGAAGAAAAAAGTTCCACCCAATGTTTTCCTGGACGAACTTCATAGTCCGTCGGTCAAGATTACAACTGAGGAAGACCTAGCAAACCCAGACCCGGAATCAGAATTGGTAGCAGCATTTCATACAAGACCAGAGTGGACTGAACCATACCTAGCGTACCTTACAAGAGGTGAACTCTCGCAGGACGAGGTTATGGCTCGACAGGTTATCAGAAGGTCAAAATCATATACAGTTATAAATGGTGAGTTATATAAGAGAAGCGTAATTAGAATTTTCCAGAGATGCGTTTCTCCAGAAGAAGGATGGCAGATCTTGAGGGAAATTCACTCAGGAGTTTGTGGCCATCACGCAAGTTCAAGATCTTTGGTTAAAAAAGCCTTCAGACATGTTTTTTTCTAGACATGGTGGGACCTTGCAAAAGGTCATCGGATAAAAAGACTCATCTTCTGGTGGGAGTGGATAAGTTTACAAAGTGGGTAGAAGCAGAACCAATCAGCAAATGTGACGCGGTTACAGCAGTCAAGTTCTTAAAAAAGTTGATTTTCAGATTTGGTTACCGACACAACATTATAACACACAATGGTACAAATTTGTCAGAGGGGGAAATGCAGAAGTTTTGTGAACAAAACCATATACGACTTGACCTTGCTTCGGTGGCACACCCACAGCCCAATGAACAGGCAGAACGAGCTAACAAGGAATTGCTCAAAGGTATCAAACCCAGACTTTAGGTACCACTAGAAAAAACTACGGGGTGCTGGGTCGAAGAGTTACGAGTTGTCTTATGGAGCATATGAACTACTCCAAACAGATCAACAGGTTATACACCGTTTTTTCTGGTCTATGGAGCTGAGGTAGTTTTGCCAAGTGATATTTGTCACGATTCACCACGAGTGGCTGCTTATGTGGAGACTCAGAATGAATTAGCTCGTCAAGACTCGCTTGATGCTTTAGAAGAAGCACGCGATCTCGCAGCATCCAGATCAGTCATATATCAGCAGGACCTGCGTCGCTATCATAGCCGCAGAGTTAGAACTCGAAGTTTTCAAGAAGGGGACTTAGTGTTACGCTTGATCCAAAAGAAGGACGGGATGCACAAGCTAAGTCCTCCATGGGAAGGACCATTCGTAGTAAGTAAGAAACTACATAATGGGTCATATTACCTCATTGATATGCGTGATGCTGATAAATCACGAACATCTGAGGATGAAACTAGAAGACCATGGAACACAGCCCAGTTGAGGCCATATTATACATAGGATCATTGTAATCACTATGTTATGATTGGCAATAAAAAGCATACTTAGACAAAATCCGAGTTACTAACATTCATTTCATGGAGTTATCATTATAACAAAACATTTTTTTATATGATTACTTGGGGGCTGATGCTAGAGCACAACCTATATCTCGAGAATCTGGCATATGCCAAAAATATATTGGTTATACTTGCCTGCCAGTCAGTGGTTACACGCAAATTTATGACCTAGATGTTTAAACCTGGATGAGTCAATCATGCTATAACCCGGCAAAACCGGGTTACTATGACCCTGAACTCACCAGAGTTAGAACACTAGAATATGTCATGCGAAAAACCGGCTGAGCTAGATAGCAAAGAAAAAACAAATCAAGGAAAATTTCGAATAACAAATTAAGGGTACTGCAAAAGTTTGTAACCCGGAAATAAACTTCGCATAACCTTGCAGGAAATTAGGTTATCACAAACCAAATTGTATCTTAAGCGCACATGTGCACTTTCAAAAAATAGGACTAGAAATAAAGCAATTTATCTAGCCTATTACATACCCATCAGGGCCAAATTATTGTTTCTCAAAAATTCAAAGATTACTCCGCAACAGTTTTTCCTTTCTGCTGGGCTAGGTCTTCAGCTGCCGGGTCTTGGGTCTCCGGCTCAACTGTCGCCTGAATGACCTCTGTCTCTTTAACCTCATCGGTAGGAACGTACTTCCACTCCAGCTGAGCCAGAGCATAAGTAGTGTTCTCCGGTTTGTATAAAGGACGAGGTGGAGCGGAAACAGATGGGGTGACAGTATGAGGCACGTCAGACGAAGATGCTACTGAAAGCCGGCTCTTTTGAGGGACTTGGCGGACATCAGCTATTGTCTGGCGACAAAAGGCCATCTTACGCTCACCTGATGATGTATAGCCCGGACACATCTCCTTCATCTTGACCTTCTCAGCAATATTACAAGCTTGGAACCGGCACTCCCTCCCTATCTTGGCGAAGTCTTTTTTCTCATACTTGGACATATCAACTTTATATTCTGGGAAACCTTTTGCGAGAAGACCTGGATCAAGTTCCGAGTGATAGGCTTTCGCCAGGGACATCACCTTGATAGCTCCACGGCGACATGATGATAACTTGTGCTCTTCTATCCATTGAGGGACATGAGATAGTTCCACAAGCATATCACTGAGCCTCTGGGAAGGGTTATCACAGTTCCGTACAACTTTAATACACTCTCCACCCCCAACATATAACTGCCGGATCAGGGTGAACAGAGCTTTCAGTTTCATGTCAGGGAGTTGCAGGTTATTGCCGTGCATCCTGCCTGCAAGTTGCAGTAATATTTTTGATAAGAACCTAGTTATTGATAACTTAGCAAATGAGACTATAAGCAGAAAGGCAAAACATTAAGCCAAGGAACACAATCCAGGTTAATTTACCAAAAACGCTGCTAGTGATGTCTCTCAGCAGATTCTTGACAGTGTTAAAACTGGTACGGGTTTCCTTCAGATCTTTTTCATCTTTTTCAGCCCTTGCAATAAGGGCCTTTTCCCGGGTTTCAAAGTCCTGTTGCAGCATAGACCAAGTCTTAGCTGCCTCAGTGTTTTGATCTTCAAGCTCCCTTTGCCAGGTCCTGGCCTCTTCAGTCTTCTTTGCCTCTTGCGCAAGCAGGTTCTTCAGATTGGAAACCTCCTTCTGTGAGGAGGATTCAAGACTCTGCACAATTATTGGTTACATTAGAGCAAGTTACCATAAAAGTTCCAATTATAAGAAAAGGGAATTATAACTTGACATATTATAACCCGGATAATGGTGAGATCATCACAAATTCAACATTTTTCAGGATTATGATAAGTCCCGGGCAGCAGCAGGCTTGCAACCCGACCCTTGGGGGCTACACAATTTCAGGAAAAATTCTAAAGATTAAGCACAAATGAAGAACAAGTCCCGGTTTACAATAAAATTATAAATCGGCACTTGGGGGCTATAGGCATTCAGTTTTCAGATAAGCTATATCGCAAAATCTTCAAGTATATATTACATAATATAAACTAGAAGATTGGGGGCTACATGTTATGTACATCAAGGTTACCTCGTATATTTGCTTCAAAAATTCTATGATATCATCGGTGCGACGCAGGCTTTCAGTAAGTCCTTGAGTCGGTGCATCAAAACCTTGACCTTCAATGTTCAGGCTAGGAGGAGTTTTCTTCTCTTCTGGCTTCACCTTTAGGTCTCTAGTAACCTTGGAGAGCACTGTCGAGGTCCCAATAACTTGGGTGACCTGAGACCCGGTGATTACCACATATGGGTCTTGAGTAGCTTCTTTTTCAACCGGAGGATCATTACCCGGGATATTATCAACCGGGCTCACCTTTTCTTGTTCTCCAACGGTCACATCCATGTGATCCGGCGATGGAGCAGCCGGTTCATCCTTTTCTTCCTCCGGGTCTCTCCTCTCAGGGTCCATGGCTGGGGCAGCAGATGAGACAGGGTTCACCTTCAACACGGCTTGGGCTCTGCGGTGAAGAAAGAACCACAAGTTTGGTTATACAAGCAAAGAGTTAGCAGAAATAAAGGATGAGATGGAAAAGCTAACTTACCCAGAGTTACAACTTGGGACGAGTCTGAGATAGGAGAATCTGAATGAAAAGTTTGACTCAGTCTGGTCCTTAATTTTCCACCTAAAGGATGAGATGCAGTGGGCGAAACTTGAGCTTGGTAGACCCTGCGAAGTGGAGTTTTCTCAGGCAAACCTGGTTCTAACTCACTGGAGCCGGAGCTCCGGGTCCCTTTTCTCTTGCTCCCCTCCTCATCATCCTGCGTTTGCTTTACATGAGAGGATGGTTTCAAGGGATTTTTGGACAATCTAGAGATAGGCACCTTTGCAACTGCTTGTCGGGTCCTCTTGTGGCCTACGGGGAAATCGTTCTCAATCACCACATTGGATCCGGTGATGGGAGTGGAAGGATCAAGACCCGGGGGGGCTGTGAGCCGACGAGCCATGACCCGACCCATCTTCAGTTGCATGACCCAGCGTATCTTCAGTTGCTTGACCCTCAGCTAACCCGACGCCCTCTTGCTCTACCTGCTCACCCTGCGAGTAACCAGCGTCAGCTAACTGATTGTGCAAGTGACCGAGGGAATCAAATTCAGAAACCTCATCCTTGTCGTCACTCGATTCCTCCAAGTCTTCTTCTTCAGGAGTGGCAGGGTCCTCTGTGGTAACCCAGAAGGGATCTGATAGCTGTAAACCGGACAAAATCAGGGTTAGACTATGCATAGTTACGAAAAGCAAAGGTTACGCAAACAAAAGGAACTTACAGGAGGAGCCGGGTTGGTGGAGTTATATGGTGCCAGGCCAACGTCGAAGAATTTATCTTGCTTAACTCCAACTAACAATTTTAGGGAGTATATCATCTCTGACCTAGACACAATGGAATCTGAATATCGCATGGGGTCCAGTGAACCGGAGTATTCATGGAACAGCCGGTCCCTGACACTGAGGGGCTGGATACGCCAATCTACCCAAGTTTTGGTTAGATCTAAACCCGTAAGCTCGTGAACTATAAGAGAGGTTACGCGTTTCAGCAAAGGCCGGATCTTGACTCTATCAGAGTGCTTGGCGTAAGAGTTCATGGTGCTGGTGTAGGTCAAGCGTTCAGAACGGTAACCCGGCAAGGCCGGTTCACCTAGGAGAAGTGTTTTTGATGTCAAAGTAGGATTTTCGCCACAGTTTAGGGTGGCTAGCCAAAGGTATGCCCGGATAGGCGATATCTTTCCGCCTCTGAAATGAGACCCCCCGTAGTGCGTAAGTTAGCCCCCCCAGCGACCTCTGGATGTTTGTTGCAGTAAAAATACTCGAGAAAGAGATCTAGGTTTGGCTCTATTTGGAGGTAGTCCTCACAGAGGACTACGAAGTTGCTAACATTAAGAATGGAATTTGGAGGGAGGTCTTGAGGATGGAGGCCATAATAGTTTTTTCGTGGGATAATCACGGCAGACGTTACCGGGGGTAACTTGTCTTGGGGCAAATCGACTCTGGTGTTTGGGAGAGGGTTTAGCTCAAGGGAAACCATGGTGATATGCGATCTGGTAGCCGGCAATCAAGTCGCCGAGTCTCCGATCTGAATATATTATCTCAACTCTCGTGTTACAAGGGACACTCGATATCTCGCAATCTCTATCTCGTAAGCTTATGTATCCTAACCCTAGGGACCGGTTTATATAGTACCCGGATCCCCTGACTTACTATCCAAGGCATGTTCGGAGTCCTACCCGGACACTACTTACAAACCCTAAACTTCCTTATCAGAACCCACAATCCGGGTTACGAGGCCTATACTCCTGGGCCTTCTAGAAGCTCCTTTTCCCTAAGTCGGGTCTTGTGCAGTGTCCTTTCGGCCGAATTACACCTTGGTATTAGCATACCGGGTTATCATCCCTCCATCAGTAGTCCCCAGAATAGCTTGGGCTTCACGGATCCTCCTTGAAGCGCATGCTATTCCCTGCAAAAATAATAAACACACAAGTTCACAGAGACCGGGTTAGGTTGCTTTAATAAACAGCTAGGCCTTACTCCATTGGTGGTCCATATAATAACCCGGTTTTCTCTGAGTCCATATTTATTTCTCCGGGTCAATGTTCCGAGGAAAATGCAGAAGACCCGGCTTATTTCACTCGTTAATTGATCCGGATATCACGGAAGAGATTTGCTTCCTATCCATTCCGGATATCTCGTCCCAGCACTTAACGCGTATCCCAAAATATCAGGACGGGTATCCCTTATCCCGAAATTTTCGGTTCCCGCTCGCCGGCCTAGGTTTCTCCACCCGTACCTATAAATAGGTGCCTAGGGGGTGACCTAAACCTAACGGCTCATTTCTTCCACCTTCTTCTTCCTCACCGGCGCCCTCTCACTCGAGGTCGCACAACACCGCCACGGAGACCTCGGGCACACTGCTAGAGCAGAGCCGCCGCCAGCTGCGCTCTTCTACGCTTCGCCCCGCGCCGCCGCCAGTCTCCGCCGCCGCGCCCTCGACCTGCCCGCCGGGAGTCGCAAGGGGACATCACGACTGCGCCATCTGCCGCCGTCGCGCCCTTCCGCAATCCACACCGGTAAGCCTCCTATTTTCATTGATTTAGCTTCTAATTTCTCCATTTGACCTAGATTAGATCTAGGTCCGCCCGCGGGCCGTTTCTTGCTTCACGCCGGATTAGACCGCTCAACTCCACTCCATATCGTCCAATCGCCCAATAGCCGATCCCGCAGCACTCTCCTATGGCTCGTAATCGTTAATTTCTCCGCGAAATCATCCGTAAAATTTCCAATCTAGATGTAGTCCGCCCAAATTTCCACGGCTGTTCTTCGATACCCGGATAGATCACCACTTCCGGTTCTTTTATTCTTACTGCAGATAAACAGGCAATCAACCTCTTTTTAGAATTGCTCGCTGACACTTAGATGTCCCATAATTTCTGTACTGCTCGTCAATACCCGGATAGTTTGTAATTTTCGTTCTGTCTCGTGATACTCGGACAATTCATAGTTTCCATGCCTCTTACTGATACTGCTTGTGAATACTCGGATAGCTCATAATTCCCGGGTCTTAATGCTTCGTACTCTTTGCCTTGTATTTTGCAGACTGAGCAAATGGCTCCAAAGCACAAGGGCAAATAGCCGGCCAAGGCAAAATGAACCCAGTCCATTTCCGCCAACTGGGCGCGGTCCTCCGTGGCCCTGGCCAAGCTAGAGGAGCTGGCCGAGTCAGGCGTACTCCCTCCTTAGAAGGAGATTCATTGGAGGGTTCCGGGTGACGAGACCCGGCCTACCCCCAATCCTAACGAGGTAATATGCTTTGTCGAACACGTGATCCGGGGTTTTCGCCCCCCGGGTCACTCTTTCTTCCGTGAAGTCCTCAGCCATTATGGCCTCCGGGTGTTTGACATAGGGCCTAACTCTATGTTGAACATAACCCATTTCATAGTCCTTTGCTAGTCTTACTTGTGCATCCCGCCAAATCTGGCTTTATTCATCGAGTTTTTTCAATGCAAACCGTGCCGCGAAAGCGGTGACGGGGCCCTTTTGGCCTGCGGCGGGGTCTCTATCCAGCGCCACAAAAATTCTCCCATGCCGACTCTAAGTCTTAACTCACATGTTAAGCATTGGCAGCTGTCCTTCTTTTATTGTCGGGACACCTCCCCACCCGGGGAGAGGAAATTGCCAGGTTATTCGGAGGATCTCTTAGATCTTTCCGACACTTTCAACGCTTTCGCCTCTGAGTCGGAACGAGAATCCATCCAGCCCTACCTGGCCAAGATAGCCGTCCTTTTCGCCCATGGTCCTGCTGGGCTTAACTTGGTTAAGACTTGGGTAGATTTCCGCATCCAGCCCAATTCTGTCCGCTCAAAGCTAATGTGCGAATACTCGGGGCACGTCACGGACGCGCTCCGCTACTCCTCGAAGAACTATCCGGCCGGTGATACCAACAAGACCATCAAGGGCTTCCTGACTGAGAAGCTGGAGGTGATCAAGAACATAGCCGGGTTAGCACCGTTCACCCGGGATAACCCGGCTCCAGCGGTAAAATCCGATACTTACCCACTTATTCCCGTACTTTGACTTGATACAACTACTAACTCTTATTTTCATGCTTTTATCTCAGGCCGACAATGCTTTTTGGAACATTGAGACCCCTCCCAGCTCCGGGAACCCGGAGGAAGAAGAAGAAGAACCGGCCGACACTGACGAAGGTATTACCCAGATTTCAATCACCCCAACCTCTATTACTTTGCTTTCCTATTTTTTTCTCTTTTTCCAACTATATGCTTGCGCCTTTCAGGGATGGATGATAAGGGTGACAAGGATGACCAGGGAGACCCAGAAGAGACTAAGAGCGACAAAAGCGAGGTTGAGCCGGAAGTCGAGGTCGGAACCAAGAGGAAAACCCGCGGGGTCGTCTTCAAGGTTCCCTACTCTTCCATGTCCTCCAAACCCTACTCTTTTGATAATATGCGCGAACTTAACCGACAGTTATCAAATTCACCACACTTGAAGGATCCGCCTCCAACCAAGCGCAGAGTAACCCGGAATTCCCCGGGCGAGGGTCCCCTCAACCCGGGTATTCCTACGTCCCCGGCTCGTCGTACTGGTATTTATCCATCTCATCCCATCAACTCACCTTGAAAACACCCTTCCCCCAATCATCCATTAGCCGGACAGCTCCGGGTCTCACTCTCGGATTCTGTGACAGCCTCGTCTGCATCTAGCAGCTCACTTCCTGCAGATTTCGTGGTGAATGCCGGGTAAGTTATGTTTCCGGCTAAGCAATACACTAGTCCTTTTGATAGCCATCAATTTTTGTTGCTAATCACTTCTCTTTTCTTTCCTCGGCGCCCAGGTCACGATCAGTGACCCGGACAATATGGACACAGACAACCGGGAGACGGAGGGGCCGATTGATGATATGGACGCCGCGACTGGCGGTGGTGTTGAAAATAACCAGGAGCAAGACCCCCTGGCTGACTCAGCTCGGCAGGAAGCCGGGTCTCCCAAGCCATCTGAAGAGGCTGAGGACAACGACGTCGATATCCTGGACACAAGGATGGGCTCTCCCAATCCGGACACCCAGACAACCCGGGTCTCGACCCCAAAGTCGGAGAAGGTTCGCCCCCCGGGTGATCAGGCCGCCGGCTCTTCCGGTATCAGGCCCGAGGACATGACTTTTTCCCAAATGCTTGACGCCCTGCACACCTTGAGGGCTGACGAAGAAAATGTCCTAGAAGATTTGATAGCCAAACATGAGGTAAATCCGAATAATATTGTCTGTATCCTTGTCTAGTCCCCAAGTTCCTAGTGAACTTATTGATAATTTGCTTGGAACTTCGTAGTATATCCGACTGACAGCTTGCTTTATATCCGGCTAACCCTTCCTTGTGTTTCCACGCAGGCCTTCGTGACCCATTCTGAGAAAGCATTGGCAAAGGCCACCAAACTCCTCGAGAAGGAGGCGACTCTGCGTGAGTCGGCTGAAGCTGATGCTAAGAGGAGCGGGAAAATCACAAGGAAATATAGAAAGAGGGCTCATGCAGCAGAAGATGAACTGACCAAGCTTTCCGTTCAGATTGCCGACACATATCGTGCTTTGATTGGTACGATCCCTAACTTAATAATTATAAACCGGATTCTCATTCTGATAAATAGTCGGATTTCCTTACTCACTGCTTTTTTCTATTTTCTGCAGGTCCGGATGATGTGAGTCCGGATGAGGATGATGTCGCAAAGCTGAAAACCATCAAGAGCACGATCCGGCAGCTCTGTGCCGGAACAAAATGGATTCTTCAAGATCTGAAGTGGCCGGGTGTCGGGCATGGCAACCTAAAGAGGCTGCTTGACGCGTGTTCCACGATCCCCGAGTGGATTGAGCACTGGAAGCGCTCATACTGCCGGGTTGGGGTTACCCGGGGGCTTGCGCTGGCTAAGGCATATTTTCCCAAACTCGAGCCGGCCAAGCTTGTAGGCGGGTTTCCAGAGTTCAACCACGACGGGTCCAAGTTCTCAGTGAAGAATTTCAAGGCCATCCAGAAGGAGGTTCGTCACTCGGCCAGCGTAATTGCCGATGGTTTGGATGTCAGTGCAATTACCCCAGCATATGATGCTGATGACAAGGCGATTAAGTCGGATCTTCCCAAGCCATACGATATGCTGGCTCGATGGAAGGCAGAGGCTGCTCAAGCGAGAGAAGAGGCCGCGAAGAAGAAGGCTGAGGCCGATTCTGCGTCTGCTACCTCCACGCCAGTCGTCCCTCCTCCCGCACGGGCCGGCACTACTGCTGACCCGGGTGCTGCCGCCACCAAGAATGCTGAAGAACAAGGTAAGGAGCAAGACCCGGCTGCCAAGGGCAAGGGCAAGATGGACGACTCGTCCCAAGATGCCGAGTGAAATTTTTATCGACAACCGTCTTAGGCACTTTATCCGGCCGATGGTCCTTTAAAACAATTATTCTTTTGATAGCGCGCTTGTGCGCTTTATGATACTACTATCGTGGCTTGTAATACACTTTAATATATTTCGGGGCCCTTCTGGCCTTTTGCTTGGATTTGATATTCCTTGATTTTGAGCTTTTTCTTCCTTGATTTTCTGACTTTCTACTATGGTTCCTATTGTGAGACTTGGTTTCCGGGTTTCGTGGGTTTTGACCAGTGGACTTTTTTCTAAGTCTCCAAGTCCCCAAGACTCGGATTTTTGGGTTTTTGAGCTGAATAGATGGATAATTTGTTTCTTTTTTTCAAATTCCCGAGTCCCCAAGGCCCGAAATTCCAAGTCTGGGGTATTGGGTCTTTCAAAAGGAACAAATTGTTACATGCTAAGCCCAAAACCTAGAGCCGTTTCACATAGGTTTTGAAGTCATGCTTAATAAGCTTTGAGTTTCCGGTTATTAACCTTGTACTCTGCATAACTTGTGGTTTAGATGACCCTTTTGACTCTCTTGTAATGTAAGCCGGCTTTCGCGTGGATAATCATGTTGCTGCAGCTGTATGAAGACAGGGTCAGGCAAGTCCCATTGGGCATCATGACTGATTGTAATCATACGCTAGCGAATCATGCCACTTTAGTGCGAGTCACATCGAGCTTAAGTAAGAAAAGTCAAGAAAGTTTGGCTCCTTTGTCCGGTTATAAGCTTGCAGCCGTACTTGTTTGCAAGTAATCGGCCCTTATAACTCATAGGCATCATGGCCGGCTCTTTGAGTTTGTAACTGTGCTATTCAAGCAATCAGCCCCCAAGACCTAAATATATGCAATTTACTAAAGAAACTAATGTACTAAGAACAATAAATAATACTTACCTGGAAGAAGAAACAAAAACACAACAGAGATAAAAAACTTGATAAAAAACACATGAAAAGGAAACAATATATTGTTTAACCATCTCTTTATTGATATGAGAAAAGTTAGGTTAGCAAGTCGCCTCATTAAAAACCCTCCAGTCCCCTTAGGTACCCTGGATAGGAAAAGAGTGCGTCTGAAACCTGCTGCCTGTTACATCGTGTAATTCCACTTGTAAATCTAGTCTAAACTAGGTATAGTAGGGACGTAGTTGAGCTACGTTCCAAGGTCTTTCCTTCTCTTGCATAGATGAAGTGGTGTGAGCGGTGTCATTAACAGTAGCCGACTCTTCCCTTGCATCTACCAAGTAATATGATCCATTGTGCAGATTCCGGCTTATGATGAACGGTCCCTCCCATGGTGGGGATAACTTGTGTTTTCCTTCCTTTGATTGTACCAGGCGCATAACCAGATCTCCTTCCTGGAAGACCCGGGTTTTGACTCTCCGGCTATGATATCTCCTCAGATCCTGCTGGTATATGGCTGATCTCTCCAAAGCTTGTTCCCTGTGTTCTTCTAACATATCCACGGCGTCCTGCCGGGTCTTTTCGTTCTCCACCTCAACGTAAGCCGATACTCGAGGCGAGTCATGGATGATATCACTCGGCAGCACCGCTTCTGCGCCATAAACCATGAAAAACGGTGTCATCTTAGTAGATCTGTTGGATGTAGTGTTGATACCCCAAACCACTGACGGTAACTCTTCAACCCATGCTCCAGCAGCTCTGACACATGGGACTCGCAATTGTGGCTTTAATCCACGAAGTAACTCTTGATTCGCCCTCTCCACTTGTCCATTGGCTTGTGGATGAGCTACGGAGGCTATGTCAAGCCGGATTCCGTTGTTGCCACAGAATTTCTCCATCTCGCCAAGGGACATGTTGGTTCCATTGTCGGTAATAATACTGTGAGGATACCCGAACCGGTAGATAATCCGTTTCAGGAACTTAACTGTCGTAATCGCTTCACAATTGGTAACTGGCATAACTTCAACCCACTTGGTAAATTTATCGATAGCCACCAGGAGATGTGTCTTTTTGCAAGGTGACATGAGAAAGGGGCCAACCATGTCCATACCCCAAACGGCAAAAGGCCAGGTCAAAGGAATTGTTTGCAACTCCATAGCCGGCACATGGATTTGGCGGGCGTACCTTTGGCATCCGTCGCACCTTGCCACCAAGCGTTCCGCATCTGCTAAAGCTGTGAGCCAGAAGAAACCGTGCCTATATGCTTTGGCCACCAGGGACCTTGTGGATGCGTGATGGCCACAGTCGCCTTCGTGGATCTCTTTCAGGATTTGCCAGCCTTCTTCTGGTGCTACACAGCGCAAAAATACTCCTGCAACGCTCCTTTTGTATAACTCCCATTGATGGTGGAATACCCTTTTTCTCGCTTCAGAATTTGCCTTGCTAGTACCTCTTGCTGTGGTAACTCGCCCCGTGATAGGTAAGCCAGAAACGGCTCTGTCCACTCGGGAACAGTGCGTATTGTGGCCACGAGCTCCAAATCCGGGTCTTTGTTAGCCAGTTCTTCCTCAGACTCGGTTTTAACTGACGGCCGCCATAGCTCGTCCAGGAACACATTGGGTGGAACCGGCTCTCTGCGCGAGCCGAGTCTGGCGAGTGTATCTGCTGCCTCGTTTTTTCTTCTATCTACATGCTCCACCTCATACCCGGTAAAACACCCGGCGACCCGGTCCACCTCTCTGCGGTATGCTGCCATAGTTGCATCTTTTCTATCCCAAGTTCCCGAGACCTGCTGTACCACAAGGTCCGAATCTCCATAGCACCGTATCCTTTTAATGTTCATCTCCTTGGCTATCTTCAATCCATGCAATAATGCCTCATACTCGGCCACGTTGTTGGAACAATCAAAATGAATCTGCAATATGTAACTCAATTTGTCTCCTTTAGGTGATGTGAGCACCACTCCAGCTCCTGATCCCTCGTATTGTTTGGAACCGTCAAAGTGCATTATCCAAGACTCGGGACTTGGAGTCATTGTGGGCATGTCTGTGTGATTCCAATCATTAATGAAATCAACCAGAGCTTGAGATTTGATTGCTGACCTGGGCTCGTAGTTGATGTGATAATCTCCCATCTCGATCGCCCACTTGGCTATTCTACCCGTTGCATCCGAGTTTCTGATGATATCCGACATTGGTATAGAGCTAACCACTGTTATGGGGTGTTCCTGAAAATACGGCTTCAATTTCCGGCTGGCCATGAAGACCCCGAAAACCAACTTTTGCCAATGTGGGTGGCGCTGCTTTGCTTCTGATAACACCTCACTGACATAATAGACCGGCCTCTGAACCGGGTGATCCTTTCCATCCTCCTTGCGCTCAACGACAACCACTGCGCTAACCGCTCGGGGCCCCGCTGCAACGTATAGTAACATGGGCTCTTTAGGACCCGGGGCTGCTAGGACTGGTGCCTCAGATAGTTGCTTTTTTAGTGCCTCGAATGCCTCATCCGCCTCTTGGTCCCAAACGAATTTATCAGACTTCCTCAAGAGCCGGTACAAGGGTATTGCCTTCTCTCCGAGTCTTGATATAAACCGGCTCAGCGCTGCTACGCACCCCGTAAGCTTCTGAATATGCTTCAGGTTTTCCGGCTTTTTCAGACTCTGGATCGCTTTGATTTTATCCGGGTTTGCTTCAATCCCTCTCTCTGAAACAATGAAACCGAGTAACTTCCCTGCTGGGACTCCAAATACACACTTTGTCGGGTTAAGTTTCATCTGGTATCTTCTCAGGTTCTTGAATGTTTCCTTCAGATCATCAATAAATGTTTCTGCCTTTCTGGTCTTGATCACCACGTCATCCACGTAAGCATGAACGTTGCGTCCAATTTGGTCCTCAAAGCACTTCTGAATGCACCGCTGATAGGTTGCGCCAGCGTTCTTCAATCCAAAAGTCATGGTTTTGTAACAAAAGGCCACAAAAGGGGTTATAAACGACGTCTTCTCCCAGTCTTCCTTTTTGAGCTTGATCTGATGATACCCGGAATATGCATCCAGGAAGCATAATAGGTCACTTCCAGCCACTGCGTCTATGATCTGATCAATCCTTGGAAGCGCAAAGGGATCCTTTGGGCAATGCTTGTTGAGACTCGTACAATCAATGCACATCCTCCACTCATTGGTCTTTTTCATCACGAGAACCGGATTTGCTAGCCACTCCGGGTGAAATACTTCCATGATAAAGCCGGCTGTCAACAGCCGAGCGATTTCTTTGCCGATAGCCCTTCTTCTTTCCTCATTCATCTTTCTCAGTCCCTGCTTCACGGGCCTGGACTTGGGATCAACGTGCAAACTATGCTCTGCCAGCTCTGTAGGGATACCCGGCATATCGCTAGGCGTCCAGGCGAACACATCCTGATTTGAATGAATAAACTCCACAAGTGCTTTTTCCGGCTCCTCGTCCAAATTAGATCCTATGGCAAATTGCTTGGAGGGATCACCTTCGACGAAGGCCACCATCTTGGTATCTTGTGCTGCCTTGAATTTTGCTCTCTCATCCTCGGTGTTTGGCCTCTTTAGCGATGTCCTGTCATCCGGGTCTACTTGAGACCGGTAGTACTTAAGCTCCTCCTTTCTACAGGCTTGTTCTGCCATTGCCGCATCTCCTTCGTCACACTCAGCCGCTATATCCCGGCTCCCATGTATGGTGATGGTCTGTTTAGGACCCGGGATTTTTAGCTGTAGGTACACGTAACACGGCCTGGCCATGAACTTGGTGTAAGCCGGCCTCCCAAATAGCGCGTGATAAGGACTGCGCAACTTCACCACTTCGAAAGTGAGCCATTCCACCCGGAAATTATCCTTTGATTCTCCAAAAGCAACCTCCAAGGTAATCTTTCCTTCAGGGCACGCTGAGTGACCCGGCACTATTCCGTGAAAAACTGTTGAACTTTTCTGTAGCTGAGACTCCTTGAGACCCATGCGTAAGAAAGTTTCCCAATATAGGATGTTGATGCTGCTTCCACCGTCCATTAAGACCTTTTTCAGCTCATAACCATTAACCTGTGGTGCGACCACCAATGCTAGGACTCCCGGGTGTTCTATTCTTTCCGGGTGATCTCTTCTGCTCCACGTTACATCCTGCTCGGACCACCTCAGGTATCTCGGGACAGCTGAGGAAACCGAGTTTACTGCCTTCTTTAGTATCTTTCTGTCCTTGTTGGAAATTCCTGTGGTGTGAACGTGGTATTGGCCCAATTGCTTGGGGTTGGCTTGGAAGCCTCCAGCTCCTCCCTGGTTATTACCCGGATTCCCAACTCCCGGGTTGCCTGCTGGGGGTGGGCCGTTGCCCGGGTTTCCACCCGGACCCGGTCCTCCTCCCCGGCCTGCACCTCGCATAGCCTTGTTCACTTCCTCGTTCTTCCATCTCTGCAAATCCGCACATTGCTCCAATGAGTGATTAGCTGGCCTTCCGTTCCTGCTGTGCTTTGGGCACGCCATTCTGAAGATATCCCAGTTGTTACCCGGCCTTGGCGGCCCTTGATAATTTCCTCCATTATGATTTCCCGCGTTGAAATTTCCTTCTGCCCTGGGCCTTGAAGACCCGGCTTCTGTGCTGGCGACAAACTCGGAATTCCCCTCGAACGGGTGTTTGTTCTGGTTGTTCCCATTGCTACCTCCATTGTTACCCGGCGTAGATCCTTTGCCGGTTCTTCCATTATTGCCTGTATTTGCTTTTACTTTCTTGTCATTAACGTCCTCTTCCGTGGTATCCGTTGCAGCATGTTTGTTGCACGCATCCATTAGTTCTCCCGTTGTAACCTCTGAAGCATTCCGACTGGATTTCATGCGAGTTAATTTCTGCACTAAAGGTGTATACTTGCATGTTTTGGCCATAGCCTGCAACGCATCCTTCGGCTGAATATCTGTAGATGAATGCAATATCTCCATAACCCGGCGTACCCAGCTGCGCGCCGACTCTCCCTTCTTTTGCACACACCGTTCTAGATCGTCGATAGTAAACAACTTCCTGCATGTTCCGTGAAAGTGCTTGATAAACGCAGTTTTCAACTCGCCCCATGACTTGATAGATCCTTCCGGTAAATTATTGAACCACAACTTTGCTGCTCCTTCCGACATCATTAAATACATGAACTTGTCTTGAAGGTTTTTGGACGCGTTGTGAATCGACATTGCCATCTCATAACTGCTCAACCATGTTTCAGGATCCATAGTCGGCTCATAGTTCACTACTTTACCCGGTTCCTTGAATTTATCCGGGTAAGGCTCAGCCCTGATGTTATCCGTCAGACACTTGGGTCCAGCGAGTTTAGTCGGTACTGGCCTCACCCGTGAAACATGCGATCCTGCGGGGGGTACGGCTGGACGTGGCGCTGCCGCTGGTCCATGCACCGCAGACCCGGCCGCGGCTCTCCTAGCTCTGGAACTATCCACAATAGCTTGAGCTGCTGATACTGCTGGTGCTGCTTGAACGCGGGGAGGAGGCGGCATTTGCTGCTACTCTGCCCTCCGTCGCACTGAACTTGTTTGAATATTACCGGCATTGCCATGTTGCTGGCTGATATAAGGTGTTCCATGCATTCCGCTCATATTATCCGGGTAATTAACCTGCTGAGCCACTGCCGTATGCAACAAATCGATCGCCCGTCGGGTCTGCTCCGCATGGGGTGAATCTCTTACGGGGATCTGATTCAATGCTAACGTTGCGGCATATACGTTATCCATGGGGTTATTGAAGTGACCTGGTGGTGTACGAAATCGTGATGGTGGTGGTGGTGGCGCTGTGTTGCCGACAGGGGCCCCAGTTTGCAGTGTGGGCAACCCGGCCTGCACGTTTACCGGCTGTCCTGCTCCAGTTGCCGGTTGATGCACAGTTTCCTGATTCACAGCCGGAATCGGCTGATCCTGGGGTGTGATGAATAGTGCGTTAGGGTTTATGACTCCACCCATCGCCGGTAATCTCGTCTGGTATCTCTGATGCACCCTGCTTGTCTCAGGTCGGAGCCGGTTTTCCAACGCGTCCAATTCGCGTTGGCGCGTGGCCACCCCTTGCTTTTCTGCTTCTACATCTCTTCTTTGTTGCTCTAGCGCGCGGCGTGCTACCTCCAAGTCCCTGGCACGTGCCGCGGCATTTTCCGGAGTTATCACAGTAGCTAACACTGTTGGGTCCAAGACAATATTGTTACTGAATAGGGCCGGGTGTTGCGGATTCGAAGGACCCGCCCCTGGCGCCCTTTAGCCAAGAACCCGAACATATTTGCCTGCATCTCGCTATCCGCCGCTCGGCTGGTGACTGAAGCCGACTCTCCATCAACCCGGGTCAAGACCGGATTTCCGTCACCCGGATTTTGCTGCTGGGCCAATGCTTGCGCCGCTCCGACCGCGGCCGTAGTCACGTTCCCCTGATTGAGATTGGTTGCAGGGGTCATGTAGACCGCGACCTGGCGTGCAATGCTTGGCGAAGACTCATACTCCTCCTCATCGCAGCTATCTTCCTCGTACCGGTCCTCCAGCAGGTGCAAGATAGACTCGGTATCCTCCTCTCTTATGACCCGGCCACGCGGGGTCCATGCCGGCTCCTCCGGCTGTTCCCTCTTCGTGGTGGGCTCCTCTGTCGGATCCACCGTCCCGACCGATTCTTCTCCGTCCGACTGAACGTGGGTGGCCTCTCCTGACACAGAATCAAATCCAAAATCGTCAGGGATTGAACCGAACGCACGTACCATGCCGACGAAGACTTTGACCCGGCCGATCGTGATGACGGATCCGGATTCGAGCAGATCCGACTCTGGCCCCCAGCCAAAATCGTCCACCATCTTCTCTCCATAGGGGTTGGTGTAGATCTCGCCGATGACGAGGTTCTTCATGTTCTCCCGAGCTTCTCCCGTGATGTAAACACCCTTGGACGTAGGCCCCACGGTGGGCGCCAACTGTCGTGGGATAATCACGGCAGACGTTACCGGGGGTAACTTGTCTTGGGGCAAATCGAATCTAGTGTTTGGGAGAGGGTTTAGCTCAAGGAAAACCATGGTGATATGCGATCTGGTAGCTGGCAATCAAGTCGCCGAGTCTCCGATCTGAATATATTATCTCAACTCTCGTGTTACAAGGGACACTCGATATCTCGCAATCTCTATCTCGTAAGCTTATGTATCCTAACCCTAGGGACCGGTTTATATAGTACCCGGATCCCCTGACTTACTATCCAAGGCGTGTTCGGAGTCCTACCTGGACACTACTTACAAACCCTAAACTTCCTTATCAGAACCCACAATCCGGGTTACGAGGCCTATACTCCTGGGCCTTCTAGAAGCTCCTTTTCCCTAAGCCGGGTCTTGTGCAGTGTCCTTTGGGCCGAATTACACCTTGGTATTAGCATACCGGGTTATCATCCCTCCATCAAGTTTAGAAGCCGGTGGAAAAAGAGAGACCCAGGTGGACGGAACCCGCAGAGAATATGGGCTTCGAAAATTATTACCTCGTCCGTCCCAGGTTCGGGCCGGATCTCATTCCCAGGAGCGCGCCAAGACAAGTTCTTGGGCAATAATCCGTACTCCTCCATCTCCGTAAGCCGTCCTTGGGTCATGTTCGACTTACACCAGTTCACTTGGAGTTTGCCTCTCCCTAAGCCGACAGCTCCAGAACCGGACGTTCGTCCAGCTTTCTTCTTCCCCTTAGCGCCAGCCTTGGACGCCAAAATTTTATCTTTTACCATTTTCCTCTGAGGCAAACGCCGGCGATGCTCCGGCCGCGGCGGCGCATGAGAGAAAATAGAGCTCGTAAGCTTAGAGCTGGAGGTGGAAGATGAAGTGGAGAGAGCGGGGGGCGAATGAACCCAGGGGGGCCGTGCCTCCATTATTGATAGGCGGGGCCAAAATCCTAGGGTTAGGCTGTAATTTTACACAAAGGCCCCTTCATATTAACATTTTTGAAGGAAATATACGGTGAGATTGGATCTGGGAATTGATATCTTTTCCGAGGAAAGTGCACCGAGAAAAATCCGGGATAGTTCAAAAAAAATTTCGTTATCAGGATCTTGGTGATAAGATGCGGAGTTATCTTTCTGGAAGCTGGAAAGATATGATCCTGATAATAAATGATGGTTCCCGAGTAATCCGGGATAAATATTTTTGGGAGGTTATTTTTCTTAGACTTGATATTATCATTTCAGATAGCGTGAAAAAAGCTTAATGTGAACTTCTTAAGTTCAAACTTAGGCGTTCATGTTAACCCGGGGGCTAATGTTGGTGGAATAGGTAAGGGGGAACTTACAAGCCACCAATATAAGCCGGAGATCGTCCAGGCGAATGGAGGTTACATAATCCGGGTTATAACTAAGGGAGTCGGGTTATGATAAGAAGAACCAGGTTATGGTGACTATAACCCGAACATGGCGAAGGGACCGGCCCAAGGCCCAGGAGAGAAGACATGGAAGCATGGAGGCCCGGAGGACGATGCAAGGCCGGTAAGGGAAAGCCGGGTCATGATGAGAACCGGCGAGGTAATTGAAAGCCGGAGGAAGCTAGGGCTCCGAGGACGGGTGTGACCCGGACTTTCCTTGTAACCCGGAGGTCTTGTCCACTATATAAGGCGAGACTCTGGGACGTAGAAAGACAAGTTCTAAATTGATAGCAAATAGCTCGAGGCATCGAGAGCGAGATTGGCCCTTGGTAATCGAGACCTTGTTTCCTGATAGTCAGAAGGCAGGAGTAGGTTTTTCCCTCAATAGAGGGGCCAAACCTGGGTAAACCCGCGTCTCCCGTTTCCATCTTAACCCTTTCGAAGTTTCTCTTAGAAGCAATGGCCTCGCAATCTAGTTCTCGTATGAGGACACTTGCCATGACAAAACAACGACAGTACCTCTGCTTCTGAGGAAACAATTGAACACCTCTTCTTTTCTTGTCCTTTCAGTAAGGAATGCTGGAATAGGTTGGCCATGCCTATTTCTAGTAATACCCAACAGAATCGATTTCAACTCATCTTATTCTCAAAGCAACACTGGAGAAAGGCTATGTTTATGGATTTTTTATCACTGCTACTTGGAGTATTTGGAAGGAAAGAAACAACTACTACTTCCAGGGGATTGCACCCTCGGTTTCTTCTTGGGTGACCAGGTTTAAACAAGATTTCCTTCTACTTGTGCATAGAGCCAAGGAGGACAAGCATAGTTTCATTAAGCTCTTGGTGGAGTCTTTGTAATTCTTAGCTTTTGGTTTCCTTCCCCCCTCTCCTCCCTGAAATGTAAATATTTCTGGCCTCTTGTACATGACACTATTCTCTTTAATATACAAGGCAGTAGGAGCCTTTCCTACTATCATAAAACCTCAAAAATAATCTATGGCTTGTAAACAACTAAGTCCAAGTATGGACTTCACCTACACCTTGATAGCTTCTCCTACACCGGCGTTGTTGATGACGATGCTTCACTGGCTAAGTAAGATATGACTCCACCTAGCTTCCTTAGACATCGATGGCTTCACGATGACGACTTCCATAAGGCTTCAACTATAAGAAGGGGGTCAAATGGGAACGAATGAGTAATGAGCGTTACTCAACAAGGTAATGTTATATAGTGGGTAGTTTGATGCACTAACTACAGCTTTAGACTCGAAAGATTCATAAGCTAATGCAAGGTTTTTGCAAATCGTTGTTCAAGAGTTGCTTTTAATATAGAAAACTATGCCCGCCAGACCATCACAGGAGTTAGAACTCATGGAGTTGCCTTTCCTGTAGCGTTCGCAGTTCCTTCCCGGAACAGGGGGTAACATGCCACATCCTTTTACACTCTACAGAGGTGCGTTACTTTACCCATAGGCGATCAATACCAAGTTGCACAACCAGGCGTACATTCTTGTCACTCCCACTCAGGTGTGGGGCCCGGTTGTTGATCCAAGCCAAACCATGCTTCTCCGCACAACGCATGCCCACCCATTTATGCCGCGCAAGTTTAACCCCTGATTCCACCCCTCACGATGGATATCTAGGTGCCCCAGGCAGACCATCATAGACCCCAGAGTCCATGGGAATTAAGGGATTCCATCCATGTGCATGTAGTCTCGCAAGACCTACAGCGAACGGCTATGTCAGCCCGTTGACATGCGAATGAGAAAAGATCATAACTGGCTTACTCGCCCCATACAAGACCCATGGTTAACGCGGTATTTACGGCGCACCGAGTTCTGACGGCATTTGTGGTTAAGTCCTAGGTAATACTTTCCCATGCAGATGGAACCTTCCTTTGACCTATTCATCTTACCATGGACCCATCCGGTCACCAAACATAACACTACCACTCGGGTAGTCATTCAAGTAGTCATATTATTATAAAAATAGGATCATGCATTCTTTTGAGAATATGTGGTAATACGATAGGGTTTTTGCAAATAGTTTGTTATGAAATACTGCAAAGGATATGAGCAAGTGATGAACTTTCCTGAGATCGAAAATAACAATAATAATCCATGTCTTCGGGTTCGAGGGTCGCGTAGAAAATCCCGAGATCTGAAAGATGGCAAAGTAGTCCCAGTAAGGACTACTGAAAACACTGGCAATATGATACATGCATAGTAATGAGATGCATTGCGAAATACCCTGAAAATACCCCAGCTTACAAGTGTAAGCTATGATCGATACGGTACTAAGATCACATTTGTTTTAGGTGATTTAGAGTTGTTTCATAACTTGTGGTGATGATGTAGTTCACTTATTTTAGACTTACATGTGTTTCACTTTTGTTTAACAAACAATTGTTAACATGTTTAAGTATAAGTGATTATTACTTGGTTAGGTAATAAGATAATACCACATGGAAAACAACTATTGAAAAGATAACACACACATTTTATTTTATGTTCAAAAAGTGTAGAGCCGATGACAAAGATTTCAATGTAAAATGAAGAACTAATACAACTAACTATATCATCACATAACTTTCTCATGACTAGTGATGACAGTTTTAGTAGGTGTGAAAACATTAGGGTTTTATTAATGAGGAAAATAATATTGTGGTAGTTATTTGTAGTTATAATGGAACATGATAGAATTTCATTCTACTTTTAGAAACAAGTTTATAAGTTAATTTTTTTATATATTTTACATATTCGAATTGGAAATGATTTTCTCTTTGATTTTATATAACATTTGAAGCTTTCTAAAAATATTTGAATAAGTTATTAATTTCTTAATTTTTAAATGAACTAAATCACTAGGCAAAATATTGCGCACGTGAAAACTTGTTCAAATGACTTTGAAAATATCATAGATGAGTTGCATTTGTCAGTTTGAGCATTTTGGTATATAACTTGTCTTTTTCTGAATTTTTTAATTATTTATTATTTTTCTCATTTTTAAATTAATTAATTTAAATTCAAAAGTATTTATTTTTATACTTTATCAAACATTTTCGTAAAGTTGATAAACATTTAGATTTTATTTTTCTAATCAATTTTATATTTTATTTGTATTTTTCTGATTATTGAATTAAAAGTTATGGAATTATTATCTTCATTTATTTTCTGCCATTATTTAAATTGACACATGGGTCCCACGTGTCATATACGATTTTTAAATCAAAAAATTAAAAGAAAAAGAAAATAAATTTACCATGACGTTTGATACGTCAGAAAAGTATCCTTAATTTCTTATATTCCATGTTGTTTTCTTATTGTTTCCCACATGTTTGCTATACACTTTATGTCATTTTTATCGATTTTTCGGACTAACCTATTGACAAGATGCCACAGAGCCAATTCCATGTTTTCTGTTGTTTTTAGTTTCAGAAAATTTGTTCTGGAAATATTCTCTAAATTGGAAAATTCGAATCCCGAAAGTCTTAGAATTCCAAAGGGTTCCACGGAGTCCCGAAGAGACCCGTAGGGGGCCACGGGGGGCCACACAATAGGGCGGCACTCCCCCTGTCCATGCCATGGGGTGGTGTGGGCCTCCCGGCCTCCACCGCCTTTTCCCTTTCGCCAAATTATACCCTTCCGAGACGTAAAACCTAGAGATATACCACTTCATCCTCAGAAACACCCAAGGCTGTCGTCATTGTCATCCCGAGATCGGGAGGGTTCTGGAGCTCTCTCCAGCACCCTGTCGGGAGGGGAATTCATCACCGGAGGGGTCTACACCACCATGCCCTCCTCCGAAGTGATGGTGAGTAGTTCATCCCTAGACTACGAGTCCATAGCAGTAGCTAGATGGCTGTTCTCTCCACTTTGTGCCTCATGTTTAGATCTCGTGAGCTGCCTCACATGATAGAGATCATCTTTGTGTAATGCTACATGTTGTTTTTGCTGGGATCTGATGAATGTTGAATGCTATGTCTTTTGATTATCAATATATCATGTTATCTTCATGCTTATGTTATTTATGATCTTGCATGCTCTCTGTTATTAGTAGATGCTCTGGCCAGGTAGATGCTAGTAACTCCAAGAGGGAGTATTTATGCTCGATGGTGGGTTCATGCCTCCTTTGCATTTGTGCTCGAGTGACAGAAACGTGACAGATGGATGATGTGATGTTCCATTAGGGAGAAAACAACAATGTTTTGTCTAAGGATGATGTTATTGTTTACATTACACACTTTGCTTACTGCGATTATCTGTTGCTTGCAACTTAATACCCAACGTTTGTTCGGATGATATTCGGAGGGTGGATTATTAGTCATAGATGCAGTATGATGACGGTCTAGGTATTTTGTTGTAATGCCCGTATGAATCACATAGTAATCTTTATATCTTGCATAAGCACTACGGTACAGCCTTCATTTCTGTCAATTGACTAGCTGTAATTTGTTCACCACACATGTTATTTATCTTTCACGGAGAGACACCACTAGTGAACTGTGCACCCCGGTCCATTTTCCTCGTACTGATAAAACACCTACTGCTTTCATATTGTTGCTACTGCTTTCATACTGTTTTCATGATGTTTTCCACACCATACGTTTAACCTCTTTGTGTTTAGCAAAACCGGTGAGATTAACAACCTCACTGCTACGTTGGGGCAAAGTGCTTTGATTGTGTTGTGTAGGTTCCACGTTGCTTCTGAACCGGTAGGGCGCCCTGCCACCATAGTTGCATCAACCTTCAGAAATTGCTTGTCCTCCTACTGGTCGATTCAACCCTTGTTTCTTTTCTGGCGGAAAACTTGCCGCTGCACTCTTTGCAACCTTCCACTTGGGATTTACCAACATTTGCATCAAAGTTTTCTAGCGCCGTTGCCGGGGAGGAAGAGAATTTCTGCAAGGGGAGTCTATCACTTCCAATCTCTTTATTTTGTTTTAGTTTTCTTAGTTTATTTCATTCTGTCTTGTTTGCTTCTCTTTATAAAAAACACAAAAAAATTAGTTCTTATTCCATCTGTAGTTTTATTTATGTTTTTAGCCTCATTAAAATGACTACTCCTGAGACCACTAAGTTGTGTGACTTTACTAGCACCAACAACAATGATTTCATTAGCACACCTATTGCTCCACCTGCTCCTACTGCTGATTTTTATGAGATTAAGCCTGCACTATTAAATCTTGTTATGAGAGAGCATTTTTCTGCTGTTAGTACTGATGATATAAAGATGTAGATGGATATATTATTAAACTAAAATTGTTTCCTTTCTCTTTGAGACGAAGAGCTAAATAATGGTTGCTATCTTTTCCTAGAAATAGTATTGATTCTTGGACTAAGTGTAAAGATGCTTTCATTAGAAAATATTATCCTCCTGCTAAGATTATATCTTTATGAAGTATCATTATGAATTTTAGGCAACTTGGTAATGAGCATGTTGCTGAAGCTTGGGAAAGAATGAAATCTTTAGTAAAGAATTGTCCCACTCATGGAGTGACTACTTGGATGATCATCCAAACCTTTTATGCAGGTTTGAATTTTTCTTCAAGAAACCTTCTCAATTAAGCTGCTAGAGGAACCTTTATGTCCATGACCTTGGGGGCAGCAACAAAGCTTCTTGATAATATGATGGTAAATTATTCTGAATGGCATACTGAGAGAGCTACAACTGGTAAGAAGGTAAATTATGTTGAAGAAACCTCCTCTTTGAATGAAAGACTTGATGTTATTATGTCTATGCTTGTGAATGTACATGCTCCTATTGATCCAGATAATGTTCCTTTAGCCTCATTGGTGTGAACTTCATTAAAAATAATAATTTCAACAACAATGCTTATAGGAATAATTTTGGTAGAAACAATTATAGGATTTATCCTCCCAATAATAGCAATGCTTATGATAATTCTTATTGTAATTCCTACAACCACAATAAAAGTGTACCCAAGAGGGAGTATTTATGCTCAATAGTGGGTTCACGTCTCCTTTGCATCTGTGCTCGAGTGAAAGAAACGTGACAGATGGGGGATGTGTTGTTGCCATTAGGGAGAAAACAACAATGCTTTGTGTAAGGATGATGTTATGTTTACATTACACACTTTGCTTACTGCGATTATTTGTTGCTTGTAACTTAATACCCAAAATTTGTTCGGATGATATTCAGAGGGTGGATTGTTAGTCATAGATGAAGTTGGATGACGGTCTATGTATTTTGTTGTAATGCCCGCATGAGTCACATAGTAATCTTTACGTCTTTCATGTGCACTACGGTGCAGCCTTCATTTCTGTCAATTGCCAAGCTGGAATTTGTTCACCACACATGTTATTTATCTTTCACGGAGAGACACCACTAGTGAACTGTAGACCCCGGTCCATTTTCCTCATACTAATAAAACACCTACCGCTTTCCGTTTTCCTTTTGTTTTTCACACCATATGTTCAACCTCTTTGTGTTCAGCAAAATAGTGAGATTGACAACCTAACTGCTACGTTGGGGCAAAGTGATTTGATTGAGTTGTGTAGGTTCCAAGTTTTTGCTGAACCGGTAGCGCGCCCTGCCACCTCAGCTGCATCAACCTTCAGAGATATCTTGTCCTCCTACTGGTCGATTAAACCTTGTTTTTTTCAGAGGGAAAACTTGCTGCTGCACTCTTCACAACCTTCCACTTGGAGTTTACCAATGTTTGCATCAAAGTTTTTGTCGCACCCTGATTTCTAGGGGATACTCACCGTACGAACTGGATAGCAGATGCTTGGATTATGGGGCATAACTGCTCCCACGTCCCAGCTTCCTGGTAGGCCTGCGCTTATGCGCGACAACACAAGCCCTGCTATTCCATCATCGATGTAAACTATCCACTAGAGATCAAAGGCACTTCCGTCGACGTACTTCAAACCATACACACATGGTACGTCAACGGCGTTGAACAACTGATATCACAACAGATCTCTACGACACAAAAGATTGAAATAAGGTGCAAATAGCTCTCATTAGAGCAGAGATAGCAAATACAATCATTCAGAGGGCACATGCCCCAACAATTCATCATTACATCACAGCGGAAGCATTCAACATGTCTGAGTACAGACAAGAACCAAATAGGCCTAAGAGGCCGGAAACGAAAAGACGGAGCCCATCCACGAAGTCTCGGATCCTGCCCGGGTCCGCTATGTACTCGTCAGCAGTCTCGTCATACTCCAGGTAGTAGCCACCATGTAGATCCTCGGAAACGTCGTCTGCGGAAACCACAACCCCAAAGGGGTCAGTACATAAACGTACTGGCAAGCAAGACTCACAGTTCACCAAAGTATAACCCGTCAAAACCAAGCACAGATGCCTTGGGTTCAACGGAAGAGAGGGGATATAAAAGATGCTGCAACTGGCTGCACTAACCAACTACAGAGATTCTACCACTTCCGGCTAACAGAAAGGGGATAAGATCGAGGATTGTAACCAATTGAAAGATAACTTCAAACAAACCCATCCTGGATCTCGCCCCTTATCCAAAGAAGCAATCCGAGGATAACTCACAAAGTTGTATTAAAGGTGAATCAAGTTATTGTGTCATCAACCTATTACTAGTCAAGTTATTAATCATTGGGTGTAACATGTTTGATCATTATGTTTAAGTTGTCCTGAGTACTTGTTAGCCAGTACTTTCACCAAGTAATCCATAACCGCGGAAAACACGGCTTCTCGAGAAGATTATCCCTGCAGGGTTGCACCAATTTGGCCGTACACGAAAATAACCGCCAGATGGAAATGCACTTCCACCAAGCGGGGTACTCTACACAACCAACCATTCTTCGCATCAAGCCCAAAGAACCTTGGGCGCACGGCTAATCAAGCCCCGAAGAAAAGGGACCCTCATAGCACTCTAAGACCGTGTCCCCCTATATGCCGACTACAAAAGTTCCACCCTGGCCTGGGCTCGCAAAAACATGCATGCGGCAAATGGAAAACACGAACTAAATGAGGCGATTTGGACGAGATGCGAATCAGGTCAAGTTGAGGGGGGCGCCCATACTCGCTTCCCACATGCGGTTAGTGCGCTCATCATGGATCAGTAGACAAGACCCTTTTCCTATTAGGGTCGACACTAGCAGGCTTCAAACCTCTCATGGGCCTCCTGCCGGTGCCTTATCATCAAATTTATTGTTAATAGCAACATTAGCATGATTGATTGATTAAACATCGAGCCCCCAGAACATAATAGAAATACAATAACAGAAAGTAACGGGTAACAGACTCGAGCAAAACAACCTAAGCATGCTAGTAAGACACGGGCAACAAGCAATGGTGATAGGTATGGAGGTGAGGCAATATCAGGTTTAAGGGATACATGTGATAGGTTCGTAACAGAAACAACTACTGCCAAGGCTAGCAGAAAAGAAACAACGGAAAGTATCGGTAACCAGGGTTGAAAGGAACACAGTGGTTCATGTGAGTGATAACTTGCCTGCAACCCAGTAGCCTGGTACTGAGCTAACTCCTTAGAAGGGATGTCGTAAGTATCGTCGGTCTCAACGTCGTCGTTTATCCGGGAAGAAGCAAACAAACATTGCAGAAAGATAAACAATCAATATAATGGCATAGGTGCACAAACATGGGATGATGCATGTCATGTTAATAGATGCATCAAAATAAACTACTTGACAAGATAACACAATTTAATTGGACCCATATGCAATTGGATTGCATATGGAAAAGATCCATTGAAATAAGTGGAAACAAATGATTTACAATTAATTATTATGTGAGAGTTGTTAGCATGATGCATGCATGATGATAACAAGAAGTAAACAAGATTAGATGCAATTGGAATGAGAGTTAACAAGTTAGGGAATTTATTATTAAGTTTGGAAATTGGTTACTTAATGATGTCACACAAACAATTGTTGTTTTCATCAAGTTAAAATGTTCAAAACAAAGTTTATATTTGAAAAGAACACAAGATTTTAGTTGGAGTACATGTTTCACTTATTGAAAAAGGAGTTAGAATAATTTAATTATGAATTAAACAATATTAAACAAGTTTTAATTGAATTTAAACAAGATTTAAATTGTTTAGGCAATTTAAATTATTCAAACCAGGAAACAAAAATTATATTTGAAAAGGTTATTCAAAATGGTATGGAAAACATATTTTATTTGCTTTATTTGGAATTAGTATGAATTATTTATGAATTATTGCAAATTACATTTGAAATATTCAAATTTGAATTTTAAATACATTTGGAGTTTTCAAAACAGAACACAAATTGTATATTTGGAAAGATTAGGAAATTTGGATTAGAATTCATATATAACTTTTATTATTTAGAGTTAGGGATTAAAAGTTATTAAAGTTTTGCCTTTAGGGATTAATTCTGTTATTTAAAAAGATTTGGTAAATAACAGAAACGTGGAAAAACAAAAGCACCGCGCAGTGGCTAGCCATAGCCACTGCCAGTGGGCCATCGCCACTGTGGCGCTGAGGTGGAGCGATAGAGGGTGACATGGCCTCCAGGGCCAATGACAAGCGGGCCCCGCGGGGGTTGCGCGCAAGGAAAAAAAGGGGAGGCAAATGCCTCCCGCGGGGAATCGATCCCGCAACCTCCAGCTTGCGCGCACGGCGCTGAACCAGATGGGTTGTGATCCGTTTGATGTTAGGCAGCAGCAGCGACGCTGTTTAACATGTCCTTCGCGCTAACTGAACTAACTGAACTTATTCAGTTCGTGCAGGTTCAGCGAGCGGACAGAGGCGTTGCCCACTGCGGCGATCTCGTCGTGTGTTCGACTGCAGTGCGTGTGCGTGCTGCGATGGGGCTGATAGTGCAGGAGGCGTGCAGGTGTGCGAGAGACAGAGATCGAGGGAAGGGAGGATAGGCAGGGCTATACCTGTCGCTGGTCGTCGTCGTCGTTCAGAACAGAAGCAGAAACGGACGGAAGTCCCCGGCGACGGCGCGGCCGCTACGGGCAGCCACGGCCGGTGGCGCCTGCAGCGAACTTGGGGAGGACGGTCTCCTCGTTCCATTCCCGGGGACAGCGTTTCCTCGAGGTGGCCATGGCGGTGAGGGCGACGGGAGGCCGTGGCTCTGACGGTGGTGTTCGATTTTAGGTTCAGAGAAAGAGCTACCGAGAGGAGGGGGATAGAGAGGACGGCGGCGATGGGAAGGAGGAACTAGGGCAGCTAGGTTAGCAGAGGGGGAAGGTGAGCTATATAGGAGGGAGTAGCTCCTGTACGGTAGCTCATCGGGCGGAGGGAGAGGCGATCCTGCGGTGATGGATGCGTTCGTACACAGTGACATCACGCGAGAGGAGGAAGACAGCGACAGGGTGAGGGGTACCGGGCCAGAAAGGGTTAGTGGGCTGGGGGAGAAGAGAGGAAAGGGGGTTGGGTTGGGGTTGTGGGCTGTGTTTTCTCCCTCCCAGCCGATTCTTTTTAATTAATTGTTCTGTTTTATTTTTTTTTTGCAGAAAAGGAATTTGGAAGAATTTGTTAAAGTTTTGGTTAATAAAAATTTCAGAAAAATTAGGTTAGGCTAATTAGGTAAATATAAACCATATTCCAAGATTGGATTTCAAAAGTTGAGATTTAAAATGATATTTGTATTTGAACCCAAATTGAATGAATTTTCAATATTAAATACACATTATTGAAAACAACAAATTTAATAGGGTTACCCCTAAGAATTAATGTGTTTAAGGATTACATTTGTTTGGTGAATTTCATGGATTCAAAGGGTACTGATTTGAAATACATTTGGTTTGAATTTGAGGTGAAAATAGAATTAATTGGTTGGATTAATGGTTTGATTAAAACCAACAAGTTAAGGAGTGATCAACATGAAATAAAATGGAACAATTTGTTTGTTTTCACTTGTTATTTTTATTCCAAAAGTTGTAACAGAACAAGTATGAAAACAAGGCATTTGAAATTGTTTGAGTTACATTGTGAAAACAAAGAATAACAGATGCAAAACAAAAGAAACAAATGCAACAATATGATGACATGATGCAATACCTTAAATAAACATGCAACAAACATTCTAAGGGGATGGTTTTCATACTTGGGCTGTTACAAAACGCCCCCCCTTGAAGGAATCGCGCCCCGAGATTCCTACTGAGAAAAGAAAAGGTCCGGATACTTCTTGGGAAGATCCTCTTTAGCTGTGACACGTGAAACACATCGTGCACATTGGATAGACGTCAGGGAATTTGCAAACCACCGGAACATTTTCAAGTAAAGGGGAGAGATTTTGCACCAAGGGTGTATAGCTGAATGGAACTTGATTCATTTGGAGAATAGATTATCTGGCTAGAATGGTGGAACAGAGTTATTGACATCAATGCAACACCAAGAATAATCATCAATGTCAGAATCATCAACATGAGAGTAACGAGGAATATGTGGCCTCCCATTAGAATTGGATTGTTCTTACTTATCTTGGAAGTCAACATTTGAGATCCCGGGGGGTGAACAAAGTTTTGATTGCTTAGTGGAACCAGAATTGGGTTGTATGTTGTGGATAAGATTGTTGACACAAAGGAATGTGATTCTCCGGTACGAAACAACACTTTAGCTGGAATAGAGTTTAGCAGATGAACGGGGAAACTTTGATTAGACGCCGGTAGACGAATTGAAGTGTAAAACAACAACAATATTTCAACGGACGAAAAGGATGTTGAGAAGAACAGGATATCAACATCGGGGAAAACGAGAACAAAACTCCTGAGGTACTAGGGAAAACCCAAAACACGTGAAATCCTAACTTGAAAGTTTAGATGAGAAGGGAAAAAAACGTTGCACTTCCTTACCAGAAAAAGGGAGGGTGGGTGGGGAAAGAAGAAAAAGAACAGAATTCCTACTCTCACGTTTCATTTTTCCTATATAGCTACAAAATAGTTTCTAGACTCAACTGCGACCAGTAAAAAAGGATCCTACAGGCAGACAGGCTCTGATACCATTTGTCGCACCCTGATTTCTAGGGGATACTCACCGTACGAACTGGATAGCAGATGCTTGGATTATGGGGCATAACTGCTCCCACGTCCCAGCTTCCTGGTAGGCCTGCGCTTATGCGCGACAACACAAGCCCTGCTATTCCATCGTCGATGTAAACTATCCACTAGAGATCAAAGGCACTTCCGTCGACGTACTTCAAACCATACACACATGGTACGTCAACGGCGTTGAACAACTGATATCACAACAGATCTCTACGACACAAAAGATTGAAATAAGGTGCAAATAGCTCTCATTAGAGCAGAGATAGCAAATACAATCATTCAGAGGGCACATGCCCCAACAATTCATCATTACATCACAGCGGAAGCATTCAACATGTCTGAGTACAGACAAGAACCAAATAGGCCTAAGAGGCCGGAAACGAAAAGACGGAGCCCATCCACGAAGTCTCGGATCCTGCCTGGGTCCGCTATGTACTCGTCAGCAGTCTCGTCATACTCCAGGTAGTAGCCACCATGTAGATCCTCGGAAACGTCGTCTGCGGAAACCACAGCCCCAAAGGGGTCAGTACATAAACGTACTGGCAAGCAAGACTCACAGTTCACCAAAGTATAACCCGTCAACACCAAGCACAGATGCCTTGGGTTCAACGGAAGAGAGGGGATATAAAAGATGCTGCAACTGGCTGCACTAACCAACTACAGAGATTCTACCACTTCCGGCTAACAGAAAGGGGATAAGATCGAGGATTGTAACCAATTGAAAGATAACTTCAAACAAACCCATCCTGGATCTCGCCCCTTATCCAAAGAAGCAATCCGAGGATAACTCACACAGTTGTATTAAAGGTGAATCAAGTTATTGTGTCATCAACCTATTACTAGTCAAGTTATTAATCATTGGGTGTAACATGTTTGATCATTATGTTTAAGTTGTCCTGAGTACTTGTTAGCCAGTACTTTCACCAAGTAATCCATAACCGCGGAAAACACGGCTTCTCGAGAAGATTATGCAGGGTTGCACCAATTTGGCCGTACACGCAAGAATAACCCCCAGATGGAAATGCACTTCCACCAAGCGGGGTACTCTACACAACCAACCATTCTTCGCATCAAGCCCAAAGAACCTTGGGCGCACGGCTAATCAAGCCCCGAAGAAAAGGGACCCTCATAGCACTCTAAGACCATGTCCCCCTATATGCCGACTACAAAAGTTTCACCCTGGCCTGGGCTCGCAAAAACATGCATGCGGCAAATGGAAAACACGAACTAAATGAGGCGATTTGGACGAGATGCGAATCAGGTCAAGTTGAGGGGGGCGCCCATACTCGCTTCCCACATGCGGTTAGTGCGCTCATCATGGATCAGTAGACAAGACCCTTTTTCCTATTAGGGTCGACACTAGCAGGCTTCAAAACCTCTCATGGGCCTCCTGCCGGTGCCTTATCATCAAATTTATTGTTAATAGCAACATTAGCATGATTGATTGATTAAACATCGAGCCCCCAGAACATAATAGAAATACTAATAACAAAAAGTAACGGGTAACAGACTCGAGCAAAACAACCTAAGCATGCTAGTAAGACACGGGCAACAAGCAATGGTGATAGGTATGGAGGTGAGGCAATATCAGGTTTAAGGGATACATGTGATAGGTTCGTAACAGAAACAACTACTGCCAAGGCTAGCAGAAAAGAACAACGGAAAGTATCGGTAACCAGGGTTGAAAGGAACACAGTGGTTCATGTGAGTGATAACTTGCCTGCAAACCCAGTAGTCTGGTACTGAGCTAACTCCTTAGAAGGGATGTCGTAAGTTCGGGGAAGAAGCAAACAAACATTGCAGAAAGATAAACAATCAATATAATGGCATAGGTGCACAAACATGGGATGATGCATGTCATGTTAATAGATGCATCAAAATAAACTACTTGACAAGATAACACAATTTAATTGGACCCATATGCAATTGGATTGCATATGGAAAAGATCCATTGAAATAAGTGGAAACAAATGATTTACAATTAATTATTATGTGAGAGTTGTTAGCATGATGCATGCATGATGATAACAAGAAGTAAACAAGATTAGATGCAATTGGAATGAGAGTTAACAAGTTAGGGAATTTATTATTAAGTTTGGAAATTGGTTACTTAATGATGTCACACAAACAATTGTTGTTTTCATCAAGTTAAAATGTTCAAAACAAATAACAAAGTTTATATTTGAAAAGAACACAAGATTTTAGTTGGAATACATGTTTCACTTATTGAAAAAGGAGTTAGAATAATTTAATTATGAATTAAACAATATTAAACAAGTTTTAATTGAATTTAAACAAGATTTAAATTGTTTAGGCAATTTAAATTATTCAAACCAGGAAACAAAAATTATATTTGAAAAGGTTATTCAAAATGGTATGGAAAACATATTTTATTTGCTTTATTTGGAATTAGTATGAATTATTGATGAATTATTGCAAATTATATTTGAAATATTCAAAGTTGAATTTTAAATACATTTGGAGTTTTCAAAACAGAACACAAATTGTATATTTGGAAAGATTAGGAAATTTGGATCAGAATTCATATATAACTTTTATTATTTAGAGTTAGGGATTAAAAGTTATTAAAGTTTTGCCTTTAGGGATTAATTCTGTTATTTAAAAAAGATTTGGTAAATAACAGAAACGTGGAAAAACAGAAAGCACCGCGAAGTGGCTAGCCATAGCCACTGCCAGTGGGCCATCGCCACTGTGGCGCTGAGGTGGAGCGGCTAGAGGGTGACATGGCCTCCAGGGCCAATGACAAGCGGGCCCCGCGGGGGTTGCGCGCAAGGAAAAAAAGGGGAGGCAAATGCCTCCCGCGGGGAATCGATCCCGCAACCTCCAGCTTGCGCGCACGGCGCTGAACCAGATGGGCTGTGATCCGTTTGATGTTAGGCAGCAGCAGCGACGCTGTTTAACATGTCCTTCGCGCTAACTGAACTAACTGAACTTATTCAGTTCGTGCAGGTTCAGCGAGCGGACAGAGGCGTTGCCCACTGCGGCGATCTCGTCGTGTGTTCGACTGCAGTGCGTGTGCGTGCTGCGGATGGGGCTGATAGTGCAGGAGGCGTGCAGGTGTGCGAGAGACAGAGATCGAGGGAAGGGAGGATAGGCAGGGCTATACCTGTCGCTGGTCGTCGTCGTCGTTCAGAACAGAAGCAGAAACGGACGGAAGTCCCCGGCGACGGCGCGGCCGCTACGGGCAGCCACGGCCGGTGGCGCCTGCAGCGAACTTGGGGAGGACGGTCTCCTCGTTCCATTCCCGGGGACAGCGTTTCCTCGAGGTGGCCATGGCGGTGAGGGCGACGGGAGGCCGTGGCTCTGACGGTGGTGTTCGATTTAGGTTCAGAGAAAGAGCTATCGGAGAGGAGGGGGGATAGAGAGGACGGCGGCGATGGGAAGGAGGAACTAGGGTAGCTAGGTTAGCAGAGGGGGAAGGTGAGCTATATAGGAGGGAGTAGCTCCTGTACGGCAGCTCATCGGGCGGAGGGAGAGGCGATCCTGCGGTGATGGATGCGTTCGTACACAGTGACATCACGCGAGAGGAGGAAGACAGCGACAGGAGGGGTACCGGGCCAGAAAGGGTTAGTGGGCTGGGGGAGAAGAGAGGAAAGGGGGTTGGGCTGGGGTTGTGGGCTGTGTTTTCTCCCTCCCAGCCGATTCTTTTTAATTAATTGTTCTGTTTTATTTTTTTTTGCAGAAAAGGAATTTGGAAGAATTTGTTAAAGTTTTGGTTAATAAAAATTTCAGAAAAATTAGGTTAGGCTAATTAGGTAAATAGAAACCATATTCCAAGATTGGATTTCAAAAGTTGAGATTTAAAATGATATTTGTATTTGAACCCAAATTGAATGAATTTTCAATATTAGATACACATTATTGAAAACAACAAATTTAATAGGGTTACCCCTAAGAATTAATGTGTTTAAGGATTACATTTGTTTGGTGAATTTCATGGATTCAAAGGGTACTGATTTGAAATACATTTGGTTTGAATTTGAGGTGAAAATAGAATTAATTGGTTGGATTAATGGTTTGATTAAAACCAACAAGTTAAGGAGTGATCAACATGAAATAAAATGGAACAATTTGTTTGTTTTCACTTGTTATTTTTATTCCAAAAGTTGTAACAGAACAAGTATGAAAACAAGGCATTTGAAATTGTTTGAGTTACATTGTGAAAACAAAGAATAACAGATGCAAAACAAAAGAAACAAATGCAACAATATGATGACATGATGCAATACCTTAAATAAACATGCAACAAACATTCTAAGGGGATGGTTTTCATACTTGGGCTGTTACAGTTTTCTGGCGCCGTTGCCGGGGATTTCAAATTCATCATCAGCAAGAAGTCTCACGTCAACTACACGCCATCAACATCATGATGGCGTCACAGATGACGTCACATGACTCGATTCCTCTCTGTTGAATAGAAATTGCAGAATTTAGCTCAAATTGATGCGATTGGCTAGGCTTATGTCCTAGAGGAGGTCACAACGAGTGTGGGGGTACCGGTAGTGTGGCAAAATAATCAAGGAGTCGTCGGCGGCAAGCACTACGGCGGCGGCGCTTCACGGGTTACGGCGATTGGACGATTCCATGGACAAAATTCAATAGCAAAAACACCATGAGGTGTGGCGGCTCACTAGGAGGGTGCTGGTGTAGGTGCTTGGGCACGGTGAGCTCCGCAGCAACGGTGTGCTTCCGCTGTGGCCGGAGACAGAGCAAAAGGGAACAGAGAAATTCTCTGGCTCCAAGGCTTCCCAGCTCGCGATACTCAGCGAGGAGCGAGAGGATATCATGGCGGTTCCAGAAGTGGCCTCGGTTCCTAGCGAGGTGACCGGAGTCGACGGCGACGAGAGGCGACCATGAGAGCTAGGGTTAGATTTTGTGCCAGGATAAACAGACAGGGAGAGCATGAGGCGAGAGAGGAGGTAGAGAGCAAGTCGGAGAAGCCATCCTGCTTCTTATCCGTGCGAGAACGGCAAGCAGGAGGTGGCAGTGGAAAGGCCACGACGTCGTTCTCCTTTGCCTTCTGGCAGAGGAAGAAGAAAGAGGAAATGAGATAAAAATTTCAGGATAACCCCCTACAAATTTTGGAATTCACAAACAGGTCCTTCTGTTAATGAAAACAAAGAAGAAAACTTTGTTTTTAGAGCCTATTTGTAAACGGAAAAATTAATAAAAATCACATTTAGATTTCTTATCAAAAATGCAATCTCACCATCTTTTGTTTTTGTGAAATTGAAGAATATTGTAATTATTACTTGGGGTGTTCCATTTAGTGGCTTGTTATTATTTTCTCTCCATTTAGACTTTCAAATGGATTTAAATTTATTTTTGTATATGCTATGGCATGAAAACAACTCAACAATTATGTTTATTGCACAATGGTGTGTTTTTCATTGGACATATTTAGATATTAGTCTTTTCTAAAATAATTTTGTCAAACTACTTAGTAGTGTTTTTCTTTTATGCATAGTAGACAAAATTCACCAAATAGAGAATTCTATTCCAATTCACACCAAATGATTTTTTTAGAACATGGAATTGTTTTATCTTTATGTGGATTTGTTATTTTTATAGTTTCAACTCTTAACAATTTTGGTTGACATATTAACTAAGTGTGTGTAATCCATGTTTTTGCTATTTTTAGTACTTGATAAAGTGGAAAACGTGAGTGGATTTGGAATCTTATTTGTTTGTTTTCCAACCTTGTTTATAAGTATGGAGATTATCCAATGTTGTTTTTAGAACATGTAATCATTTACATGTTGGTGTATGGATGACCTTTTATTATTATCCATTTGTCTTATGGATGAGAAGGATCTGCAAAACCAGGTGGTTAGTTTGTTCCCATCTAATGCAACATAACACAAGATATTTGGAAGCAGTGGCTTGTTATTGTTTCTTACTTGATACTTGATTCCATTAAATATATTATTAAGTGGACATTATCCTATATGAGCTTGACAAGGCATAAAGTTCATATGTTCTCTAATATTACCTAATGATTCAGTGGATAATTTCTTATGCTCCCTTACTGAGGCAGTGTTGCTTATTGTGGTCTCATGTTGCCTGCAATATCCTTGTCTCTAGTTCCCACTTGTCTTTAGGTACTTCCTTTGTCACTTTCAAGAAAGATCATCTCTTGGATTCCAACTTCAATTGTCTCACCTTTGTGGTGAGGACATCCAAGTACTCCAAGCAAAGATTTTACTTAGATGATTATTAAAGAATGTAAGTGTATTTTAAGACATCAATTTGCAAGATACATATAAGAAGAATCTGTGAACAAGTTTGCAAGGCTTGCCCCAAATTATTTTTCATATCCAAATGGAAGAGATGTACTAGGTTATTCAACCTTATGTTTGTTTGTGTACGACACTCAATTATTTGAGTATACAAAAGTGACCTGTTAACAAGGTCTCGAAGCTTGTTACCAAACTACTTCTATAAAACACTAACATTGGAATATGACACTATTTCTTGAGGCTTAATAATATTAGACGGGGATACAAAGGTTTCCAAATACTCCTTCTAAAGATCTTCTTGTGGTAGTTCCTATTTTCTTGTGGGCTGCTTCTCTTGTAGACTAACTTAGTGAAGACTGGTAAACAAAATAATAAGATGGTATGACAAGATAGAAAGATCTGGTTCAAGAGTTACTTAAACTTTTATTCTCCTTCCATATACTTCTTATTTCATTTCCCATAGGATATGTACTTGTTTCATGTATGTTTGGTTTTACTTTAGTTATCAACTTACTTCCTCTAATAGAGGTTATAACTTGTTATTATTTCATTTATGTCATCCATTGATACTTTAGTTGTGGAACATTGGGATTTGGATAGAAATGTGGAGTGTTGGTGGAATGAGGACTTAATATAATAACTTGATTAAATGGTTGATTGATGTGTTCATATCTCATATGCTCACTGGTATAAGATGAATGAGACAATGAT
Organism: Alopecurus myosuroides; assembly: GCA_028641055.1. NCBI lineage: Eukaryota > Viridiplantae > Streptophyta > Magnoliopsida > Poales > Poaceae > Alopecurus > Alopecurus myosuroides. Next base: position 571,049,544 of record CM054057.1, read on the forward strand.
CATATGAAGGTTATTGGAGTATAAAGATTTAAGTCAAAGTTGTTATTTGGTTTTCTCAGAGTGTCATGTTGTTACTTTATATTCCTGTCTTTATTATCTTTGTCGTGCGTAATGCAGACATAGAGGTTTAGGAAGATCATATGTAATGATCGATGTCTAACAGTAGTTTAAGAAGGTTTGTTTCATCTTATAAATGCTCCCTTTCTTGTTGATGAGATATGTACATATTCCATAAATATGTTATCAATGATAATGAAGTCATTTCCCACTTGTGGGTTTTGAGTTGACATTTGTTTCCATCATTTGTGTTCTATTGAACATTTGTTATTTACTTGTGAAGATTCACTTAGTAGTTATTAGATGATTTATAAAGATGTTGTGTGAATGGTTTATAACTTAAAGAGTCCTTGTTTTTAGAAGACACAATACCTCTACTGATGAGATTATTGAATTGTAGATTCCTAGTTTGTGAAAACAAGATCATTAGGTATGTGATTTGGATACTCACCCCTCTTTGAGTTATAGATACCTAGTGAATTATTCCAAGTCACTTATAGAATTGTGGTCAAGGTTGTTGAGAGTTTGTCTTTGATCATAATCAATTATGGTCTGTCTTATCAAATGATTTTGGTTTCTTGAGATACTTTGTTATAAAGATCACTCCAAATGTACTCTTGGTCAGATGATCTAAACCTATTTCATCCTGTCAAGTGAAACATTGGTCACTTAGCTTCGTTTAAACTTTCGCGCCAAAATTTCCCGTGTTTTTAGATGCATTCTATGCAAATGCACATATAATATTTAGATCCTTATAACGTCCCAAACACTAGGATGTTATAGTATCTCCCACTTAACCAGAACTTTGTCCCGAAGTTCAACCTCTCTCATGTAAAGATAGGTAGAGAGAACTTGTGTTGATTATTCACAATTGTTTTCTTGTGTTGACTTTGGCATGTGTAGCCTCTTGTCTTGATTGTTCACCTTCCACTGTCTTGCATGTGGATCTCATACTATGCCTATTATTACGACAACTCTGTTTTGTTACTATACCTTCCTACTGGTCTCACGAAGAACACGTGGTATTTCCATCATATAATGTGTTGACACTCGTTTTTGGCTCACAACAGGTTGGTAACAAGATGAGCCCAAATGAAAAAATAATGTGAATAAAAGTTGTGCGTCTCGTCAAAACAAACAATTTTAATTTTTGGATCATCTCGATCCGAGGTAGTATGCAACTTCTAGAGCCAAAATACTACAGATCATCTCATTATGCGAGTAAATCCGCCAAACCATAGACATACTCTTCACTTTGGCGGGAGCATTGGTGAAACAAGTTGAAAACCTTAAGATCGCGTCGAACTTTTTCCACCTGATTTTGAAGCATCAAGGTGAGGTAAAATTAAAAAACTCATCGAATAATAGTTCTTCATTTTTTTGAGACGAACAATTTTATCTTCTACGAGATTTTGATCTGAGGTCGTTTGCTACCTCGAATCTGTAAAATACGGACGGGTCAGAACTGACAGATTCCGATTTGATTCAAACATGTTTTAGTGCACATACAATTAGGCCTTCAAGATGATGTCATATGAAAAATCATAAAACATCATATTTCTTCGTTTTTTCGAGAAGAACAACTTTGTATTTTAAGTGATTTCTATTTGAGCTTGTTTACTGACTCGAAAATAACCCACAAGGTTCAGCCAGTTTTTAGACCGAACAGTTTTGGAAGGTTCGAGTCAAACATCCGAATTGGATGCAAATTAGGGCTTTTGGACATGAATCCAAGCCTTTTACTTGCACGGGAAGTCCAGCCGCCTCTTATATACATGAGGGGTGACGGCCGATTGAACAACAACACACAATCGCAAAAACCCATCTAAAAACTTCATCCCTAACCCTAGTTATCTTCTTCTTCGTTCGTCGGCGTTCTTCACAGGAGAGTTTCGATCTACGAAAGCCTTGGGAAGGGAGAACCAACCTAGGGCAGCCCATCACCAGCGCGTGTCCAGACGGGATTGTCTTGCGTATCGCGCTTCCGGCGAGACTCCTTCGGCGACGTGTCTTGCGTATCGCGCTCGACGCCAAGGGTACACGTGACGTGTTCGTGTGTCAACACACTTTTTGGCGACTCCGCTGGGGAAGATCATCATGTTGGACGGAAAGATTCCCCGGCCCTATGAGATTAAAGCCGAAAACATCATTAAACTTAGCTTCGATGATCTTTCGGCAGACCAACGCCAAGCTTTTGAGACGCTAAAAAAGCAGCGTCAAGATCAACTTGATGCGCTAGAGAAGCAGCATAAGGAGGAGTTCGAGGCTTTGAAGAAGAAGCAAGAGGAGAAATACGCTGAAGATTTCCTTTGAAAGCTTCAAGAAGGATCGCCAAGGTGCTATCACCTCACTGGGGAAGGCCAAGCTTCCACCAATGATCGGCGACCTAGCCGAACCCTCTGTAAGTAATGAAGTGTTTTCTAAAGATCAATTAGCAGCCATTAATCATTACGCTACTGAGTGTAGTCGCCAAGCTTATGATGCTATGTTATAATATATAAAAGCTGGTCAAAATATGCCTCATAACTATCCTAGTAGTATTGGTGCAAAAGCAACTACAGAAAATCCTAGTTCATCGGCAGTACCACATAATTCGCCGATGAATCCTTACTATACCCAAGATAGTCAACTTGTGAATGCGCTAGAATGTCCCACTCCTATTAGGAGTATGCCTTATTCGGCAACACCGGCGAATCAAGTCACACAACCTTTGGCTACAGTCATAGCTTCGAATTCCAATTCAGCATCAATGGCGCGGATGAATCCAATTACTACTAGCACTAATATGCATGCTTCATTACCGCAAACAACTTCGCCCATGGTAGATGACATCATGGCCACTTTAAGGGCGGAGTTGCAAAAGATGTTTTATGATAACTTCGGAATTGAGCCGAAGCCAGTAAGCCGGGTGTATCAAAAGCCTTATCCGGAATATTTTGATGCTTTACCATACCCTCAAGGTTATAAGGTACCAGATTTTGCAAAATTTAATGGAGTAGATAGTAAGACAACTTGGGAACACGTTAGTCAATATCTAGCACAATTAGGGGAAGCTCGTAATAGTGATCCTTTGAAAGTGCGTTTATTTCCTTTGTCTTTAACCGGTACAGCTTTTTCATGGTTTCCTGCTTTACCTCATGGTTCTATTAATACTTGGTATCATTTAGAAAAGAAATTCCATGAGCATTTTTATAGCAGGGATAATGAGTTAAAATTGTCACATCTTACATCGGTTAGGAAAAAGCATGATGAATCGGTCGCCGATTATGTCAAAAGACTCAGAGATACTAAAAACCGATGTTATAGCTTAGTGATTTCTGAAAGAGACATGGCAGACTTGGTGCTTAATGGTTTGAGAACTCACATTAAAGAGAGAATTGAAGGATATGAGTTTTTAAATGTCAACCAAGTTTTGCAAAGAGCTTTGGCTCAAGAAAGCCGAAGCAAAAAAAAACAAAAATTGAGCATAAGTCTAAATCTGATCGTCCTCGTTTTAATATGGTTGAGTATAGTAGTGAGAATTCGGACGATGAGGCCGATGTTTATGCTGCTGAATTTGTTTGACCTTCAAAGGGAAAATCTTATATTTGTGATGCTCTTAAGCCGATTCGCAAGAATCGTGAAGATGAGATAAAATTTAGTTTTGATGTAGCCAAATGTGATAGAATATTTGATGCTATGTTGAAGGATAAATTGATTAGAATGTCTCATACGTTATCGTCGTTTGATGAGTTAAAACAGCGTGCTTATTGCAACTATCATAATTCTTTTTCTCATGCTACTAATGATTGCGGCGACAGATATAATCGGCTATTAATGATGGACGATTAAGCTTTGCCTACATGCAAATTGACAAGCAGCCATTCCCGATGAACACTTTGGAACTGCATGGGAAGAAGGTGCTGATTCGGCCTGAAGTGGCCGGATCCGCTAACAAAAATAATGTTGTTGTTGGTGACCCCAGAAATAGCAAGGAGAAGGAGAAGGCCTTGGGAAGGGAGATTGTTCTTGACAAGCAACCCAATGGCAAGGAGACATTTAAGATCACTATAAAAAATCCTACACCTGGGGGCAACAACAAACTCAAGCACAAGCTCGTGCCAAGTTCATCAAACCAAATAATCCGAAGGTTGGCAAGTGGAAGAAGATCGAGGAGAATGCTCAATATAAAAAGATCAAGCCAATCTTGAACAAATATACACACCAAGCGGCTGTTTCAGTTTACAACCGGCCATCACGTATGAAGCGCCCAAGGTCACCTCCAAGGGAGGAGTATTCACATTATGAAGGGACGTACGGACAGTGGGTGCCGGGACCATGGATGGCGCCGCCACCTTATGCGCCATATTACTTCAACAGAGGGTGGGTGCAGCCCCCAATGGCACCATATGCTTTTCATCCGGGTTGGGCTGCGCCAAGGAAATTTGTCCATGATAGAATTACCCGTCCTGTTCGAGACCGTTTAAGCTATGGTATAAATCGGTCGTTTCAAAGTAAGAGTGCACAAAAAGTATGGCGTCCTAAGTCACCATCTACTGAAGTTTCGGAATCTGGCAAGCAGCAAGGTCATGATAATGATGCAGGTTACATTGTGATAGGTTCTCATGAGTTGAAGCTCAAGAAGTCGGTTGATGGATAAAAATCGGCTATTTCTAGTGAACTTATTTTGGCTATTCCACCAAGGTCATCGGCTAATGATCATGAAGCTAGTACAAGCCAAGCTAAGCCGAGGGATCCTAAATATACTCAGCCCAAGTGGTGTCCTCCTGGATTGACTAAAACTAAGAAGAGGAGGTTGCAACGTATGAGGAATCAACAAAAGGCTGAAGATGAGGCAGAAAAGTGGAGGGATGATTATTTTGATGAAATTCACCCCACACCGGCTAAGATGTGGATGCGCAAAGATGCTGGGGTAGCAGTACCCATGAAGATCACACCAACTCCTACGCCATCCGAGAAGGAAGAAATGAGCATTGATGCATCATCTACATCACCCTCCACACTTCCCTCCATTGATGAAATTCCAAATTCGGCGTCCGCATTAGAAGATGATGAAGAGCAAGTGGATTATGAAAATACGCCGATCCGGATAGGTATGGATATTAACATGGTTTATTACTTGCCTACAGAGTTTCGTGCCATGGACGAGGAAGGGGACATAGTGCAGCTGGACTTTGGTCCCAAGAACGTCATCTTTGAGAAGCCAAAAGAACCGTTGAAACACTTGAAACCACTATATGCCAAAGGACACATTAATGGATCGCTGGTTGCTAGGATGCTTGTTGATAGTGGCGTTGTGGTTAATCTTATGCCATATTCGGTCTTCAAGAAATTGGGTTTAGATGAAGATGAATTGATGAAGACCAACATGGTGCTTAATGGTTTTGAAGGCAAAGAGAAAACAGAGGCCAAAGGTGTCATGCGTGTGGAGCTTACTGTGGGAAGTAAGACTTTGGCCACCGCCTTCTTTGTTGCTGAAGTGCAAGGTAATTATAATGTTATATTAGGCCGCGATTGGCTCCATGCAAATCAATGTGTGCCATCTACTTTGCACCAGTTTTTGATAAAATGGATTGATGATGAAGTGGAAGTTCTCCATGCGGACAATTCGGCTTGTGTTGCTTTGGCCGATTCATTGGTGGATTGGCAACATCCCAATGCTACTTGCTTGACGGGGCGAGACCTTTCAGATTTTGATTTCCTTAGTGCTACAAGGAATGGCTTTGTTCCCGTTTCCCTAAAGCCGATTGGTGGTAATCGGCTCTCAAACAAGTTAAATTAGATGGATACCAACGAAGATTGGTTAAAGAAGCGGATTGTTGAATATCGGTCCAATAAGAACGATATGTATGACTCTATAGAGGAGTTGGATGACATGGATAAATTGGGACAAAGTTTTACGTCGGCCGATCCATTAGAGGAAGTGGACATAGGTGATGGTTCTATTCCTAGGCCGACTTTTGTAAACAAGAATTTGAAAGCCGGTTATAAAGTTGTATTAATCGAGCTACTAAAAGAGTACGTTGATTGCTTTGCATGGGAGTATCATGAGATGCCTGGTTTGTGCCGAGAGCTAGTTGAGCAGCGTTTACCTATCAAGGTTGGTTTTAGACCTTATAAACAACCGGCCCGAAAATTCTATCCCAGTATGTATGACCGGATCAAGGAAGAGATCGTTCGATTGCTTAAAGCTAATTTTATTAGACCTTGCAGGTACGCGGATTGGATTTCTAATATTGTGCCTGTCGAGAAGAAAGATTCTGGCAAGGTGAGAGTGTGCATTGATTTTAGAGATTTGAATAGAGCTACACCCAAAGATGAGTATCCTATGCCAATAGCCGATATGCTTATTAATGATGCTTCTGGGCATAAAGTTATCAGTTTTCCTGATGGTAATGCGGGGTACAATCAGATTTTCATGGCCGAAGAGGATGCGTTCAAAACGGCCTTTCGTTGTCCCGGTTCGGTTGGATTATTTGAGTGGACAATGATGACTTTTGGGTTAAAAAATGTTGGTGCCACATATCAAAGAGCGATGAATTTAATATTTCATGATTTGCTTGGAGTAATACTTGAAGTCTATATTGATGATATTGTTGTAAAATCGGATGCTAATGAACCACATTTAGCCGATTTGCGTTTGGGTTTTGAGAGAATGAGGAAGTATGGGCTCAAGATGAATCCTTTCAAGTGTGCTTTTGGAGGATCGGCTGGGAAGTTTTTGGGATTTATTATACATCAACATGGCATAGAGATTGATCCCAAGAAGATAGAAGCAATCCAAAAAGTGCAGGCTCCGAGATGCAAGAAAGATATGCAAAATTTCCTTGGCAAGGTCAATTATTTGAGGAGATTCATAGTGAATTTATCCGGGAATGTTAGTGCATTCACTCCTATTCTTCGGTTTAAAAAGCGATGATAATTTTACTCGGGGGGCAAAACAGCAAGAGGCATTCGATAATATCAAGACTTGTTTGTCTACTCCTCCGGTGTTGAGAGCACCCAAACATGGAGAGCCTTCTAGGCTTTATATTGCCGCGGAAGAAGGTGTTATTGGTGCTGTCTTGAAACAAGAGACCGAAGGAAAGGAACATGTTATTACTTATTTGAGCCGGCGCTTATTGGATGCGGAGACAAGGTACACGTTCATTGAAAAATTATGCTTGTTCTTATACTATGCTTGCACTAAAATAAGACATTATCTATTATCTAGTATGTGCACCATAGCTTGTCAAACCGATGTCATTAAATACATGTTGCATAGACCGATTCTTAGTGGTAGAATCGGTAAATGGGCTTATACTTTGATTGAATATGATTTGGCTTATGAGTCTCTAAAATCTATGAAAGGACAAATCGTTGCTGATTTTATTGTTGAACATCGGATTAACAATGAGCATGTTTTTAGTATTGACCTTGTTTCTTTAGTACCATGGAGGTTATATTTTGATGGTTCCGTTTGTGACAATGGTAAAGGTGTTGGTGTCGTTTATATATCTCCTCATGGTGTTGTTTTTGAATCCTCATGCCGTTTAGAATATTTTTGCACAAATAATCAAGCCAAATATGAAGCTTTATTATTCGGGCTAGAGATTTTAATTGCTATAGGTGCTACACATGTTGAGGCTTTTGGTGATTCGTTGCTAATAGTGCAACAAGTTAACGAGGTTTTTCAATGCAACGACGAATCGCTTAATGTTTATCTTGATAAATGTCTAGATATAATTTCTACATTGGTTTGTTTTAGCATTGCTCATATTTCTAGACAAGACAATTGGGCTGCAAATGAGTTAACACAACAAGCATCTGGCTATGATGTTGGTCGTGGCATGTTTCATGTATCTAAAGGGCCGATGCTTGCTTTTGCTACTATAAATAAAACCGAATTGGGTCCCACTAATTCGGTTGCTAATAAAGGGTCTAGTGCAGGTACCCATGGAGATTGGAGGAAACCTATTACAGACTATTTGCAGGATCCTAGTAAGAGGATAGACAGGGCTGTTCGGCGCATGGCTTTCAAATATATATTGGTTGATAAAGATCTTTATCGCCAAATAGTGGACGGTATTCTTCTGAAATGCTTGGATGAGGACCAAGCGAGAGTTGCTATGGGATAGGTACATGGAGGCATATGTGGAACACATCAGTCGGCACACAAGATGAAATGGTCATTGCGACGCGCAGGATTTTATTGGCCGGCGATGATTAATGATTGTTTCAGGTATTATAAGGGATGTGAGGCTTGTCAGAAGTTCGGTGATATTCAGTTGGCTCCTGCTGCAATGTTAAATCCCATCATCAAGCTGTGGCCATTTAGAGGTTGGAGATTGGATTTCATTGGTATGATTCATCCCGCTACTTCAAAAGTGCATCGGTTCGTGTTGGTGGCCACCGATTATTTCACCAAGTGGTCTGAAGCAGTACCTCTCAGAAATATGACCCACAAGGAGGTAATCAAATTCATAACTGAGCATATTATACATAGATTCGGTATCCCACAAACTTTGACTACAGATCAAGGTACATCATTTATGGCAAAAGAAGTGAAAGAGTTTGCGGAATCCTATAAAATAAAGATGCTCAATTCATCTCCATACTATGCCCAAGCCAATGGACAAGCTGAGTCTAGCAATAAAATATTGATCAAGCTTATCAAGAAGAAGATTGAAGATCATCCGAGGAGATGGAATGAAGTTTTATCTGAGGCTTTATGGGCACATAGGATGTCAAGGAACGGTGCAAATAAGGTGAATCCATATGAGTTAGTATATGGACAAGAAGCCGTTTTACCCGTAGAGGTAAATCTGGCTGCTTTGACATTTGCCAAGCAAAATGATTTATCGGCGGTTGATTTTCATAGTTTAACGATGGATAATATTGATGAAGTAACCGATAAACGTTTGATTTCTTTGAAAGACATAGAGAAAGATAAATTAAGGGTAGCAAGAGCCTACAATAAGAAAGTGAAATTGAAGAGCTTTCAAGTTGGTGATCTCGTTTGGAAGGTAATTCTGCCAATTGGATCCAAAGATAGAAAATTTGGCAAGTGGTCTCCAAGTTGGGAAGGTCCTTTCAAGATTACAAGAGTGGTTCCCAGAAATTCGTATTTGGTGGAATCTATAGAGGGTAATACAATGCCTCGAGCTCTCAATGGAAGATACTTAAAGAAGTTCTACCCGAGTGTGTGGCAAGAAGGCTAAAACACACGTATGGCCGATGTATTACTATCGCCCTAAGAACATATGGCCGATATATTACTATCGCCCTAAGAGCATATGGCCGATGGAGTGTTGACATCGTACTTAGAACAAAATTAGTGCAAGTTATTTTTTGGCACACAAGCTTTGCTAAAAACCAGGGGGCATGTGCTGACACTCATTTTTGGCTCACAAAAGGAAGGCAATAAGATGATCCCAAATGAAAACATAATGTGAATGAAAGTTGTGTGTCTCGTCGAAACAAACAATTTTGATTTTTGGATCATCTCGATTCGAGGTCATATGCAACTACTAGAGCCAAAATACTACAGATCATCTCATTATGTGAGCAAATCCGCCAAACCATAGACATACTCTGCACTTTAGCGGGAGCATTGGTGAAACAAGTTGAAAACCTTCAGATTGCGTCAAACTTATTCCACCTGATTTTGAAGAATCAAGGTGAGGTTAAATTGAAAAACTCATTTAATAAAAGTTCTTCATTTTTTTTGAAGAAGCGGGAGCAGGGTGCCGGGAGACAGCTCCAGAACCCCCCCTGATCTAGGGTTGACGACGACGGCGGCTGCGGAACTTTTCGAGGATATTTGATCAGGTGTTTAGGGTTTTCCATCCGGGGGGAATAAATAGGCGAAAGGTCAAAGGCGGTGGAGGCATGGGGCCCCCACACACTTAGCTGGCGCAGCCAGAGGGGGCCGCGCCACCCTATGGTGTGGCCCCCCTGGTGCCCGTCTTCGACTCTCCTTCGGTGTTCTTGATGCTTCCAGGGAAAATAGGCACTTCGTGCTTTGTGGGGTCCAATTCCGAGAATGTTTCCAGAACAACTTTTCTGAAACCAAAAGCAGCAGAAAACAGGGAACCGACACTTGGAATCTTGTTAATAGGTTAGTCCCGGAAAACATATAAAAAATGCTATAAAAAAGGGAGAAAACAAGTAGCAATTGGCATAATATGATCATGGAGCATCCGAAATTATAGATACGGTTGAGATGTATCAGTGACTTTATAAGTTGACTTACCGATCTTCTACATATTTCCTTCTCGGATATAGCTACTCATGTGATCTCCTTCGCATAATTTGACCTAGATCTCCATGTGTTGATGAAGTATGTCACCAACTCCAAGCAAGATGTGGAATGTGGTCCATTCCCATCAGTGGCTTCATTGTCTTCTGCCTTCTTGACTTTCTGGTCTTATAGAGTTTTTGTGGTTGCTTCAATCAGCTAATTACTTAGACCACTCTCATACTAATCCTATACCCTCTAGACTAGTAACATCAAGAAAAAACTCAGTGTTTGCAACATGCATTTGAACATCAAGTTCCAACCTCATGTACAGGTCTAGTCAATCAAAGATCCAAATAAGATTGAATAAATCCCAAATGCAGTTATATATCATTCATGCATTAAAAGCCTGTGAAATAGTAGTACTTTGTGTAAAGCATCTCAAGTACCAAGGATCTTCAATGCTATACACTACAAGTAGGTATATATTACCTTATTATCCTATTCTACACAACCAATCTTTGCCTCGGTATTTACTCCGATTGCATGCCTTATTGCAATGGAATAACTAAGACAAAATGATCCTATGGTAGTTGTTGTCTAACTTGGTTCCATATAGGACTTACTACCATGTAATTTGAAGTACTTAATCCTAATTACGATAAGCTTTTCATGGCATCTGTAGATCCTTCATGTTGTTGATCATGCCTTAGGAGTAGTAATGTGGCTTCCATCAATGCTTATGCCTTCTCCTAATTCTATACTATACTATAATGATTCACCTCTAGACGTGATAACTAAGGATATGGTATATAGCCCATAGTTACCATAGTTTAATGACTCCCATGATTCTTAAACATACCTTATTGATGACTCTTATACGTACTCTATACCATGTTCTACTCCATCCTATACATTCATAGAATGGGGTGCTCATCACTATGACTTAATCATTTCTGACTATGTCAGGCATCTTTTCTTAATAAAATTCATACATAATAGACTTCTAACTGTTCATACCTAGGTATTAAGAAATAGATAAGTAGATTACTAAAGTTTAGTAAGAACATTGTATAAAAATATGATAATATCATTCTCACGTGAATTAGCATCATAGTTGTAGGAAATATGGTTTAGATATATAAGATGGTTTCCTATAGTATTTACCAACCTACAGATCTCCTAAAAGGTTTTAAACCTAAGGTCGTTATGCTCTGATACCAGCTGCGGTGACCCAGCACAACACTGCATGTGTAGTGCACAAGTCGTTGACATAATACTCACACAAGGACTTATCCATGAATATTACATCCCTCATAGTGGTACAACAGAAACATAGCAGGTCCAAGCAAAGCTATAGGATACAAACTTTCAATAAAAATCTCGAGAATCTTTTTTATGAATCAAAGAAGATCTCATGCAAATGAAACATCAGAAGAAGCAATTCGAAGCTCCAAACTAGAGAATAACTCTAGCTCAGAACCTATTTCACTACGGTGATGTCAGCCCTAATCTATGGCTTGTAAACAACTAAGTCCAAGAATGGACTTCACCTACACCTTGATAGATTCTCCTACACCGACGTTGTTGATGACGATGCTTCACTGGCTAAGTAAGATATGACTCCACCTAGCTTCCTTAGACATCGATGGCTTCACGATGACGACTTCCATAAGGCTTCAACTCTAAGCAGGGGGTCAAACGGTAACGAATGAGTAACGAGCGTTACTCAACAAGTTCATGATATATAGTGGGTAGTTTGATGAACTAACTACAGCTTTAGACTCGAAAGAGTCATAAGCTCATGCAAGATTTTTTGCAAATCTTTCTTCAAGAGGTTGCTTTTAATATAGAAACTATGCCCGCCAGACCATCACAGGAGCTAGAACTTCATGGAGTTGCCTTTCCTGTAGCGTTCGCAGTTCCTTCCCGGAACAGGGGTAACATGCCACATCCTTTTACACTCTGCAGAGGTGCGTTACTTTACCCATAGGCGATCAAGACCATGTTGCACAACCAGGTGTACATTCCTGTCCACTCCCACTCAGGTGTGGGGCCCGGTTGTTGATCCAAGCAAAACCATGCTTCTCCGCACAATGCATGCCCACCCATTTCTGCCACGCAAGTTTAACCCCTGATTCCACCCCTCACGATGGATATCTAGGCGCCCCAGGAAGACCATCATAGACCCAAGAGTCCGTGGGAATTAAGGGATCCCACCCATGTGCATGTAGTCTCGCAATACCTATAGCGAACGGCTCTGCCAGCCCATTGACATGCGAACGAGAAAAGATCACAGCTGGCTTACTCGCCCCATACAATACCCATGGTTCACGTGGTATTTACGACGCACGGAGTTCTGACGGTGTTTGTGGTTAAGTCCTAGGTAATACTTTTCCATGCAGACGGAACCTTCCTTTGACCTATTCATCTTACCATGGTCCCATCCGCCCACCAAACAGAACACTACCACTCGGGTTGTCATTCAAGTAGTCATATTATTATAAAAATAGGATCATGCGTTCTTTTGAGAATAGGTGGTAATACGATAGGATTTTTGTAAATAGTTCGCTGTGAAATACTGCAAAGAATATGAGCAAGTGATGAACTTGACTGAGATAAAAAAATAACAATAATTATCCATGTCTTTGGGTTTGAGGGTCGTGTAGAAAATCCCGTGATCTGAAAGATGACAAAGTAGTACCGGTAAGGACTACTAAAAATACTAGAAAATAGTTACATGCATAGTAATGATATGAATTACGAAATACCATAAAAATACCCCAGCTTACAAGTGTAAGCTATGAGCTATACGCTACTAAGATCACATTTCTTTTAGGTGATTTAGAGTTGTTTCATAACTTGTGGTGATGATGTTGTTTAGTTCTTTTGGACTTACATGTGTTTCACTTTTGTTTAACAAACAATTGTTAACATGTTTAAGTAGAAGTGTTTATTACCTGGTTAGGTAATAAGACAATACCACGTGGAAAACAACTATTGAAAAGATAACACACATATTTTATTTTATGTTCAACAAGTGTAGAGCTGATGACAAAGATTTTAATGGAAAATGAAGAACTGATACAACTAACTATATCATCACATAACTTGCTAATGACTAGTGATGATAGGTTTAGTAGGTGTGAAAACATTAGGGTATTATTAACGAGGAAAATAATAGTGTGGTAGTTATTTCTGGTTATAATAGAACATGATAGAATTTCATTATACTTCTATAAACAAGTTTATAAGTTAAAAAAATGTTTTATGTTTTACATATTTGAATTGGAAATGATTTTCTCTTTAATTTGATATAGCATTTGAAGCTTTCTGAAAATATTTGAATAAGTTATTAATTTCTTGATTTTAGATGGATTAAATGACTAGGCAAAATATTACACACATGAAAACTTGTTCAAATGACTACGAAAATATCATAGATGAGTTAAATTTATCGTTTTGAGCATTTTGGTGTATAACTTGTATTTTCCTGAATTTTTGAATTATTTATTATTTTTCTCATTTTTTAATGAATTAATTAATTCAAAACGTATTTATTTTTAAAATTTATCAATTTTTTTTAAAGTTGATAAACATTTAGATTTTATTTTTCAAAACATTTTCATATTTTTATTTGTATTTCTCTGATTATTGAATTAAAAGTTATGGAATTATTAAGTTTATTTATTTTCTGCCATTATTTAAATTGACAGGTCGGTCCCACCTGCCATATACGATTTTTAAATAAAAATTAAAATATAAAGAAAAGAAATTTCCCATGACGTCATGATGGCGTCACATATGAGGTCACATGAATCGATTCCTCTCTGTTGGATTGAAATCGCGGAATTTAGTTCAAATTGCTGCGATTGGCTAGGCCTATGTGATAGAGGAGGTCAGAACGAGTGTGGGGGTACCGGTAGTGTGGCAAAATGGCCAAGGAGTCGCCGGTGGCGGTGCTTCACGGGTTACGGCGATTGGACGATTCCAGGGACGAAATTCAAAAGCAAAAGCACCATGAGGTGCGGCGGCTCACCAGGAGGGTGTTGGTGTAGGTGGTTGGGTACGACGAGCTCCGCAGCGACGGCGCGCTTCTGCGGTGGCCGGAGACAGAGCGAAACGGAACGGAGAAATTCTCCATCTCCAAGGCTTCCCAGCTCGCGATACTCACCGAGGAGAGAGAGGAGATCATGGTGCTTCTAGAGGTGGCCTCGGTTCCTCGCGAGGTGACCGGAGTCGACGGCAACGAGGGCGACCGTGAGAGCTAGTGTTAGGTTTTGCGGCCAGGATAAACATAAAGGGAAAGTATGAGGCGAGAGAGGGGGTAGATAGCAAGTCGGAGAAGCCCGCCTGCTTCTTATCCGCGTGATAACGGCAAGCAGGAGGTGGCAATGGCAAGGCCACAACGTCGTTCTCCTCTGCCTTCTGGCAGAGGAAGAAGAAAGAGGAAACGAAATAAAAATTTCTGGATAACCCCCTACAAATTTTGGAATCCACAAATAGGTCCTTCTGTTAATGAAATCTGAGAAGAAAACCTTGTTTTTAGGGCCTGTTTGTAAACAGAAAAATTGATAAAAATCATATTTAGTTTCCTTATCAAAAATGCAATCTCACCATGATTTGTTCTGGTGAAATTGAGGAAGAGTGAAATTATTACTTGGGGGTGTTCCATTTATTGGTTTGTTATTATTTTCTCTCCATTTAAACTTGCAAATAGATTTAAATTTACTTTTGTATATGTTATGGCATGAAAACAACTCAACAATTATGTTTATTGCACAGTGGTTTCATTGTAAAATTTTAGATATTTTTCTTTTATAAAATAATTTGGTCAAACTACTTAGTATTGTTTTTCTTTTATGCATAGTAGACAAATTCACCAAATAGAGAATTCTATTCTAGTTCACACCAAATGATTTGTTTTTCGAACATGGACTTGGTTTATCTTTATGTGACTTTGTTATTTTTATAGTTTCAACTCTTAACAATTTTGGTTGACATTTTAACTAAGTCTGTGTAAACCATGTTTTGCTATTTTTAGTACTTGATCAAGTGAAAAACATGAGTGGGTTTGGAATCTTATTTGTTTGTTTTCCAACCTTTTTTATAAGTATGGAGATTATACAATGTTGTTTTTTAGAACATGTAATCATTTACATGTTGGTGTATGGATGACTTTTTATTATTATCCATTTGTCTTATGGATGAGAAGGATCTAGAAAACAAGGTGGTTAGCTTGTTCCCATCTACCTCAACATAACACATGATATTTGGATGCAAGGGCTTGTTATTGTTTCTTACTTGATACTTGATTCCATTAAACATAGTATTAAGTGTACCTTATCCTTGATGAGCTTGACAAGGCATAAAGGTTATAGGTTCTCTAATATTACCTAATGATTCACTAGATAATTTCTTATGCTCCCTTACTGAGGTAGTGTTGCTTCTTTGTAGCGTTCCCACATTTAAATAATGTAAGGACACATGTGTTATTGTGCTAGTCCCTGGATCAATTGCTAGCACCACAGTACAAAATGAAATATCATGCAAATGCATCAAGTTCTATTACATCGCATGATCCAGTCTTTACAAAATAATATTACAACTTGCATAGTCTTAGAAGACTAGCAGTAAACAAAGATATACAGCGGAAAACAGAATATACAACATTGAGCCCATCTTGTTCATGTGCCACAGGCAAAACATGTTGGCGATAGTCTCGAGATCCTAAACGAAATCCTCACTCGTCTTTAGAAACATCTGCAATATGGAATGTGCAGCCACAAGGGAGTCAATACAATTTAATGTATTGGCAAGTAACACTATGGTGGATATAAATGGCAAGACTAATACTATATGCTTATTTGGCTGAGTGGAGTTTTGGCTAAGTTTGCATAAAGCCAGTTTTCTCCTATCTTTTATCATAAAACAATTTCATCTATAATAGGCATCACTCATAGAAACCAATGAATCCTTAACTAAAATTAAGGAGTACCACTGATAGACATCAGGGTAAACTCCTACCCATGTTCACCCATCAAAATTTTATTATGAAGTTGGCATGATGAGATTCTTCCGTCATTCCTTGTCCAGCTGCTCAAATTGTCCATGACCGGGGACACGGCTAAGATCTTAGTTTGTTGACTCTGCAGAGTTTGTGCACTTTCACCTTTAGACTCAGATCAGCCCAAACATCCTATACACCCTGGGTGCATTAAGGAAAGGAGAAGATTGAGACGAGATCTTTCAGAAGAAATTCCACCACCGTCAGGCTTGACCCGTTCCAACATATACCCCCTACATCTGCTGGTCAAGCACTGGTGAGTTCATTCAACTTAGTTGATCAAGACAGAGCCCATATGACTAAAGGCTGCACGGGAAGCTACTAAACTTAGAGGGGCATGGTAATCTCTTTGTTCCTGGGTGGCCATCCTCAAGTGACAACCTCAAGTGTAATAACCCTTAGACAAGGGCCCTGAGGAAACACTCAACATAAACCAGTCTTACCACTTCCACCCAGGTGATTCATTAAACTTAGTAGTTTTATCCTTAACATCTAAATAAAACATTTGAAGAGCATAGCAATTCTACTAAGTTCAATGTCTTTTATACTAGAAGGATATAGAAGGATGGCTACACACTACTTGGGATATTAGCATAGCATAATATAACTTAGTAAAATTTCCTATCATGCATACTACTCAAAACTCTATAATGCATATAAAAATAATAGGTAGTTGATGGTGTGTTACTTGCCTTTGAAGTTGGTGAAGAAATCTAATTCTCTTCACAAAAGAGCGTTGCTCTCCGTACAATATATACATTGAAAACACAACAACAAAATAAACAATCAGGCTAACAAACATACAAACAAATGAAATAAACATACAAAGCAACAAACACAACAAGGAAAATGTGTGAAAATATTTAGTTTCAATGCACAAAAGAAACTATGTGATTATAGTTAGAATTTTCCATTTGTGACTAAGGGTTGGCCTTGGATCAAAATATCACACAAGGTATGGTATAAACTATTTATGTCTTGAGTTTCTTCAAGTCTTGTTTTGCTTCCTTGAGTTGCTTCTGATGTCTAAGTCTTCTTGCATGTTCTTCAATGGCCTCGCTTGTAGTCCTCCTTATTGAGTTGAAGGAAATCATCTGGAGCACAAATCTAGGATTTATGGACTTAGTCATATAGAATAAGAGAGGTAGTAGAAATTGCTAGAGTTTCCTCAAAAAGGACTTGTAAATTCTTCCTCTTGTTCTTCTTCTTCATCATCTGCTGAGAGAGTATTCTTCTTGAGATGAAGTTGGCTTCTTGTAGCAGTCTTGGTCAAAAGCTCTCATCTCACTTGAGAAACTAATTCTAAGTCTTAGACAAAAATAAACTTGATACAGATTCTCCTTGAATAGGTTGTAGATCCAAGTCTTCACATTGGTTGGTCTTCTTAAGGATAATCTTCACCCTCCTCTTGTAGCTTCCTCCTTGGTGTTATGAGTTCATTGTCTTTGGAAAACTTGATAGTTTTGGTTCAAGTTAGGGGCTGGAATTGATCTTACTTAGCCATAGCACAAGGTCCAAGGGAAAGAAAGAAAGGGGAGGAAAACTTAGAAAAAGATGGGATTGGTCTTCTTGAAGTTCCTCTTGATTTTCTTCTAACTTCTTCTACTACTTGGAGATGCTTCTGAAGTTGCGAAGTTCTTCATTGGTCTTCTAACTTTATGTTGAAAATCCCAAGGATGACAAAGAGGACATCTTTCTTCACTTCATGGTTTCATAATTCCAGACTTAGTGGTTTCAACTAGAAGGGCCAACTAGCATAAAATTACATGGACATGGTTCAAGGGTGCCTAAATGGTTTAGGGACTGATTTCTCTAGTTCAAGGGTACTATTTAGAGAAATTTTGCATAAGAAAAAGTATTTTAATTATTTACGGAATTTAACTAAAAAAATTACTCAATTGCAGTTTAAATATTTTAAGGTAGCCAATCGTGCAGACTAAGGATGTAGAAGCGTTCCACATGTTTTCAGCGATTGTATGGATACTAAAATTCACGGATATGGACGAGCGAAACTAAGGCTATGATTTTCTTTTGAAGTTTGTCCAAATTAAACAGAAAAATGAAAATTAGAAAATGATCGGACACATGAAAATATCTATTAGGCTGATATCTCTTTGTTTAAATGATATGTTCATGACCACACAAATAATAATAAAAAGACGGTAAAAAAAGTCTGCACTAGCTCACGACAG
This sequence comes from Alopecurus myosuroides, assembly GCA_028641055.1. Taxonomy (NCBI): domain Eukaryota; kingdom Viridiplantae; phylum Streptophyta; class Magnoliopsida; order Poales; family Poaceae; genus Alopecurus; species Alopecurus myosuroides. The sequence goes on from CM054057.1 coordinate 571,068,079, forward strand.
AAGTCAGATTAGTTGAGAGAAAAATATGGACAGGGCCGTGCTCGTCCCGCTGTCAGCGATGTTCGTTGATCTTCTTGTTGAAAAAAAAAATTAAACTTTTCTGGTTCATAAGGATATCAGGTTAAGTTTAGACTTTAGACACAGAAGTATTAGTTGAGTCGGATTCTAGTCTGATCATATTAATACAAACTGGCTAGTAGGTGTATAAGTACTGCCGGGCATGTGCTCCTATTGTACATGAACGGGAGAAGAAAAAAAGTTGAACCAATAAAACACTACCAGGCTTGACAACGATCTATAGCTTTTAAACATTCTCCGTGCGCGTGCAAGCTACAAGTGCTAGTGAAGAAAAAAAATAGGATTCGATCAAGCTAGCTTGCTGGTTGTCCAGGTACGTACCAAGTTCTGTACGAATATGCATGAGCAGGATGGGCTCCTGCACGTGTACCCGTTTCGTCGAATCTTTGTCGTTGTAGTTGCCCGAGAATTCTCGATGGTCGGTGCAGGTCCAGCAATGGATTTCTCGGCAACTTCTCTAGCTTTCCCTAGGTTACGTCTGTCAACGGCGAACGGCGGACAGAGGCGGCGCCGGCGCGGTCAACGGCGAAGAGAGGACGCACAACCATGTCCTGGAGAAAGGATTGATCAAGATAAATCATCTGGTGAAAGGAATTGGCCAAGAAAGTCATACAGAAGACGTACATGTCTGATGAACTCACTATTACATCCGATATGGACGTCTATGGTGTGGCATGACTTCGGCGGCGGCGCGACCAACAGAAAAGAAACAATGCACCACTATGTCCTGGAGGTAGGAGTTGATAATTGAAGTCTTCTGGTGCAAAGAATTGTCGAGAAGATCACCGTGGAAGTCAAGATTTGATGTTGAACTTGTGTTTGGGAGCAGAAATGGGCACGGATGGTACGGGCTGTACAGACCTCATATGGAGAAAATTTCTAGACGGGGATGATGGAGGAGGACTACGACCACGCAGTTGACATATTTATTTGGCTTCCTTTTGTTAGAGGAGGGAGATCTGGAGTCATATGCCGTCGGGTGGCATTCGGTGCACCGGGTCGACCAGGATGAATAAGGCACTGAAATCGGACTTTAATTGCCTGAATGAAACCGTGATTCAATGGGGAGCAGTTTTAGTTTTGATTTTAATTCATTTCGAGGTATTGAATGTCTTAGATGAGGAGGGGAAGAGATACAGACATTGCTCGTGTAACCTACGTGCATGTATGCGCGAGGGAAGAAGATGACCACGTCGGTCCAGCCAGGATTTGGCCCAGTATGGGTCCGCTCATCTCTTTTTTTTTTTTATTCTATTTTCTTTAATATTTGATTTAAAAGCCTAAATCCTCTCAAACCAATTTTATTCGTTTTCTAAAATTTAAATCCATCAAATAAGAATATTTGCGAACCCTTGCACCATATTTTAAAATTCATAATTTCAAATTTGGTATAATTCCTAACAACCACTTTATGTCTATTTCAAAATAAAGTTAATCAACTCATTTTGACTTCAACAAAATTTTAGAAAATACTATGTGTTATATTATTTTAATTCACATCAAGATTATTTTCATACAAAATAATCTTGTTAAACCATTTAAATTATTCGAAACCTTGAATTTTTTTAACATATGCATATACTTATTTTTATGTTTACCAAACATTTGTAAGCGATAAAATATATTTAGGATCATGATCCTCAGTTATTTCAAAAGGAAACAAATGTTTTCAAAAATATAGTTTGAATTCAAAACCTTTTATGGAATAGTCTTGTTAAAATGGTTTTTGTCACATTGCAAAATATTTACTTTGAAACAACCTTGAGGGTTTCAAAAAGTAGAGACTTATTTGTATTATCAATTCCAAAGAGTTTATAAAAGGACATAATATTTTATTTGTGTTTGAATTTTGTTCAATTTTAGTGGCTTGCCTTATCAAGAAAACAAAACAAAAAAAATTTGCGATTTTTGAACATTCCAAAAATCAGGGATGTTACATTCTTGTGGTCTCCTGTTGCCTACAATATCCTTGTCTCTAGTTTCCACCTGTCTTTAGGTAATTCCTTTTTACTTGCAAGTAAGATCATCTCTTGGATTCCAACTTCAACTGTCTCACCTTTGTGGTAAAGACATCCAAGTACTCCAAGCGAATATTTTACTTAGATGATTATTAAAGAATGCAAGTGTATTTTAAGACATCATTTTGTCGGATACATGTAAGAAGAATATGTGAAAAAGTTTGCAAGGCTTGCCCCAAATTATTTTTCATATCCAAATGGCAGAGATGTACTGGGTTATTTAACCTTCTGTTTGTTTGTGTATGACACTCAACTGTTTGAGTATACAAAAGTAATCTGTTAACAAGGTCTCGAAGCTTGTTACCAAACTACTTCTATAAAACACTAACATTGGAATATCACACTATTTCTTGAGACTTAATAAGATCATAGGGGGATACAAAGGTTTCCAAATACTATTATGATAGATTGCAATAGAACTTCTAAAACACTCTACAGAATCCTTCTGAAGATCTTCTTGTGGTAGTTCCTCTTTTCTTGTCGGCTTCTTCTCTTGTAGAATAATTCGAGAAGATTGGGAAACAAAATAAGAAGATGTTCTGACAAGATAGAAAGATCTGGTTTAAGAGTTACTTAAACTTTTATTATCCTTCCATATACTTCTTATTTTATTTCCCATAGGATATGTACTTGTTTCATATATGTTTGGTTTTACTTTAGTTATCCACTTATATCCTCTAATAGAGGTTATAACTTGTTATTATTCCATTGTTGTCATCCATTGATGCTTTAGTTGTGGAACATTGGGATTTGGATAGAAATGTGGAGTGTTGGTGGAATGAGGACTTAATATAATAAGTTGATTAAATGGTTGATTGATGTGTTCATATCTCATATGCTCACTGGTATAAGATGAATGAGACAATGAGCATATGAAGGTTATTGGAGTTTAATGATTTAAGTCAAAGTTGTTAGTTGGTTTCTCAGAGTGTCATGTTGTTATTTTATATTCTTGTCTTTATTATCTTTGTCATGCATAATGCATACATAGAGGTTTAGGAAGATCATATGTACTGATCAAGGTTTAACAGTAGTTTAAGAAGGTTTGTTTCATCTTTTAAATGATCCCTTTCTTGTTGATGAGATATATACATATTCCATAAATTTGTTATTAATGATAATGAAATCATTTCCCACTTGTGGGTTTTGAGTTGACACTTGTTTCCATCATTTGTGTTCTATTGAACCTTTGTTATTTACTTGTGAAGATTCACTTAGTAGTTATTAGATGATTTAGAAAGATGTTGTGTGAATGGTTTATAACTTAAAGAGTCCTTGTTTTTAGAAGACACAATACCTCTACTGATGACATTATTGAATTGTATATTCCTAGTTTGTGAAAACAAGATCATTAGGTATGTTATTTGGATACTCACCCCTCTTTGAGTTATAGATACCTAGTGAATTATTCCAAGTCACTTATAGACTTGTGGTTAAGGTTGTTGAGAGTTTGTGTTTGATCATAAACAATTATGGTTTGCCTTATCAAATAATTTGGTTTCTTGAGATACTTTGTTATAAAGATCAATCTGAATGTAATCTTGATTATATGATCTAAACCTATTTTATCCTGTCAAGTGAAACATTGTTCACTTTGCTTCGTTTAAACTTTCATGCCAAAATTTCCTGTATTTTTAGATGCATGATATGCAAATGCACATATAATATTTAGAGCCTTATAACTTCTCAAACACTGGGATGTTACATATTCCTATGGTAAAATGAAATTTATATGCATGTCTATATCTCATAAGCTCATTAAGGAAATATGGCATATGAAATTTAGAGATGTGTCTTTTCATAGGTAGGATGAGGAATCATATATATCTATTAGCGTGCTGCTGAAAAAATAGAAAATTTACATACGACAACGAAGAGCTGAAGTTTCTTTTCAATGCCAATTATTTATTTCTTAAACAGAAACTACAAGTTTAGTTGCTTTCATTTGTCCCTACCAGCTTCATCAATTGTCACATGTCTGTACTGTGCATTTTCTAAAATTATACTTGAGACAATTAGAAGCCGCACTTCCAAGCAAACTGCAATTAGCCATAATCCTTGTAAAAATTTGGGTAAGATGTACACTATATGAATGATTTATGCGTGCCGTCAAGGGGAATATACGTGGACTTGATATGACCATATGTAGAGAATGAATATTGGGATCTTTATTTGTGTAGATGGCACCCATTAAACTCCCAAGTAAGAGGACGTTGTACCGCAAGCCTAAAATTTCTTGACGATGACCTACAACCCAAAAGGGAACGAGATAAAGGACGCATTGCTTCCAGGCCAAACAGTGCAGGACCAATCAGATCTCGTGGCCCGAGTGTTCAGGTACAAATTGGGGACGATGAAAGAGATGTTAACCAAGAGAAATATCACAGGCGATCTGAAGGCGTCCATCTATGTAGTAGAGTTTCAGAAGAAGGGCCTACCCCATGCTCATTTCATTTTGATGTAGCTTGACCACATTTAAGTACCTTTCTTGATGATCATTAGTATTGCAAAATGTAATGGTTGCTGAAAAAATGGAGACGTATATGTATGCATTTGAATTCTATTTGGCTATCTTTAAAATATACATGAATACACTTCATGTTTACATGTGAGACGATGGGCAAATTAAGACGCCGTAGCAAAGCACGTGCATATTGGCCAACTATAGAAAACGACACCAATTCTCTAAAATGTTGAGCTTTATTCAGTGCTCCACCTTGATTTTGCCTGCATATTGGCCAACTATTCTGTTGAAAAGATTTACCTGACAGTGATACATCAAAAAGATATGCTCATATTACCGCATAAACATACATTTTATTTTCTGTGGTACATTAATCTGGTTGAATAGTTCTGTTGTAATATATATGCAGGCTTCAATTCCATCCAGAATTTGACATCAAATACACGTTGGAGTATTTACTGGAGATGAGGTGCTCTTTTCAAACATCTCTCCTCCATGTACCTTTTTGCTCTAAGTTCTATTTATATTCTGTATTACATACATGTCTTGTTAATTTAGCTTTCCAAGGCTGATCAAATTGAAATTTATCCTTTACATATATAATACTATATAGAACTAGACTAGATCCCTGCTTCGCAAACTTGCTTTTTTACATGTTTTTTGAATTTCTCCAATTTATGGTAGTATTTTCGAATGCATTTCCCTTGCTTCTCGTGCTGCTATCATTTCTTCAGCTTTTGTTTGAGCTTCGACAACCTCTGCCAATTTTTTCAGTATCATATTCTCTGGTTTAACCTTTCCCAGCTGTGCTTCCAAGTTCTAGACAGTAGATAAAAGTGCATGAAATTGTTATATTTAATTTACAAGTGTTGCCAACTAAGAACATGGAATGGGAACACAAAACATTGTTGTTTACTTTTATTGTATTCCTTGCATCTTGATTGCACCAAGAGTTTCTACTCTCACTGATACTCATGTTACTCTTTATTGAGTACCTTCGCTCCTATTTACTGAGTGCTTCTCTAAAATTCCATTGAAGAAAAAGAACTCACAGTTGTTTACTCATCTACTGAAGAAGAGTGTTTGGGCAAGGAGAGCATGTGTAATATAATCTGCCGACCCCTCCGATAGAAAGCGGATGTATGCATTAGAAAGTATGTTATGCACAGGGTTAAGTTCAGTACTAACATGGAAGAAGTGGAGTTTAGAGAGACCGGACACACATATGAATGCTACTTTAATGGAGAGACAATTGTCGAACCTTCTGTCCCTATTCAGTTCCCAGTACTCCGAAAGCACTTGATGCCATTTTTGGATGTTAACCATCGTCCAAATAGAACCTTTGTTGGTATGTTCTATATATCTTTCACCTAGAATCGTCACTCAGACCAATACATCTTCAATATTCGAAATCTACTAAGAATGCATGTTCTACAGATATAGTTGGCATAGTTGTTCACTGTTGTGAACGTGAACATGTTGGTATGTATGGATGAGTGGTATGTTTAGTTATACATAAACATCGCAATTATCTTAACACATATTAGTACAAAGGTGTTTTAAAATAACATTTGAAACATAAAACTGTAGGCGCAGTCTAATTGTCGTTGGCATTTGGGGCTCTCAGTTGATTCAGAACTAATACCTATGGTCAACTGCTGAAGGCGGCATCCCCATTGTCATTGCAACTATGTTGTAGAAAAATATTAAATTTGGTAACTGCATTTTCTACATCACCTGTATATTTTACTTATTTAGTGAAACACCGGGATAATTATATTTCAACTTAATATCGGGTGATTTGAATACTTCAGAGCATACTAAATTTTCATTCAACCCAACTCATCGTCCAACACGTCCTCTCAAGGGTGAGTTATTTAACACTACATGTACTACGAAATATTACACAAATAATGATTATTAATATATTTTCTATTACATTCAACTTTTAAACACAGATATCCGCAAAGAAATAATTAGTAGAGTGATTGACACGAGGTTTGTGTGAAGCTTTCTTGAGATGAGGTGGGCTTTCTGTGCAACCGTTTTGGCGAAAAGGGATGCTCAGGTAAGAAGTTGATGTAGGAACAAGTAGGTGTAGGAAACATCTGTAATACACAGATGTAATGCGTTTTAACTTTTTTTTGCGTGGAAATTTGCGAGCTTTATTCAAACAAAAGCACACTTAGAGCAGTCAGTCATAAGGCTGCTGACTAGGAATGGAGGTACATCATCAATCCAACTCTCCGTCACCATCAAGGCACTAGCACGTTGTGCACAAAGATGGGCCGGAAGATTAGATGATCTAATTACATGTTGAATAACAAAAGAAGTAAACGATAAAGCTAGCTCGCCAATGTTCGATAGAATAGGCGCCACAACTGTTCGAGAGCTGTGACGAGATTTCCAGAGATTAACCAACTCCAGACAATCCGTTTCCATTATCACATGTGTGAAACCCCGCAGTTTGGCGTAGAAGGCGCCTTCCCGCATAGCTTCAGCCTCCGCGATTAGTGGATCCGTAACACCCTCGAGGGGTTTACACCAGGCACCAAGTAAAGCATCAGAGCCTCTTACAACCCCACCAACTCCTGCCTTACCCATTTCTGAATTAATCGCTGCATCAGTGTTAATTTTGATGACCCCAACATCAGGTGGCCTCCATCCGTGCCCCGGGAGCATGGTTGCACTCGCATTAGGGATATCAAGCAGTGCGAGATCCTCTCTAACCCGAGAGATCGATGATATTGGGTCCAGAGGCTCACCGTCATGCACTTTCCTGTTGCGGGACTGCCAGATGCACCACATAACGGTGATAATCTTCGCTCTTACCTCGGTAAAACGGAGATCACACATGATATCTCGCGCCCATGTTTGCGGATGCAATCTTGGGAGCCGAAAATCAAACAGGGACTGTGCCTCATCCCAGAACCGTCTAGCATGGGAGCAAAGGAGCAAAGCATGCATCAGGTTCTCATCCGTTGCTTGACAGACTCGACAGGTGCTGACAAGCTTAATATGTTTGAATTTCAATGTTGATTCATCCGGCAGATTTCCTCGAAGAACTCGCCACCAAAAAACTCTCACCTTCGGGATCACGTTCAACTTCCACACAGCAGTCCACATCTGTTGTTCTGTCACTGAGGTACTTGTTGCCGCCCCTTCTTCTGGAGATAAACCCTCCTTATGAATCATGAGAGAACGGTAAGCAGATTTAACAGAATAGGATCCAGAGTTTTCATGAGCCCCGCAAAAGAATCATCACCACCTCCATATCGGAGTGGTATGTTGAGTATCGCATCAGCATCTAGCCGTGAGAAAGTATTCCGAACCAGAGCTATCTTCCACTTCCAGATATCCATATCAATAAATTCATTAACCGTGTTTATTGGGGAATTATCAGGAATAAACATAGGAGCCATCTTGGAAGCGGATGGAGTCCATTTATCATGCCAGACCGAGATGCTCCTGCCATCTCCAATGGTTTTATATAAACCCATCTGTAATGCCTCTCTACCTGCGATCACGGCTCGCCAGATTGCCGAGGCAGAAGAAGGAACAGTTGCATTAAGGAAATCAGAGTTTGGAAAATACCGTGTTTTCAATACTCGTGAGCATAAAGAATCCGGATTCTCCAATAATCTCCATCCATGCTTACCCAAAAGAGCTGTGTTAAAGACTTCCAAATCTCTGAAGCCCATGCCACCTCTAATTTTTGGTGTTGAGAGTTTTTTCCAAGAAATCCAATGAAGAGATCTTTTATCAATTGCACTACTCCACCAAAACTTAGCCATATTAGAAGATATACTTTTACAAACCTTCTTTGACAACTTGAAACAGCTCATATTGTATGTAGGGATGGCTTGAACCACTGTTTTCAATAAAATTTCTCTCCCTGCACACGCTAGATTTTTTCAGACCACCCTTGCATCTTGCTTAGGGCTCTGTCACCAATATGATCAAAAGTCCCACTGGAAATCCGACCCACCACTGTCGGAAGTCCCAAATAACGATCACTAAAAGTCTCCACCATAATACTTAACCTCCTCTTAATGTCATGTCTGCGAGAGGTAGGTGTATTCGGTGAGAAAAAACCGCACTCTTCTTCCTGTTCACTCGTTGACCTGAGCAATCACTGTAAATTTGCAGAATATGATTGAGTCTCACTGCACTTTGGTCACAAGCACTCATAAAAATGAGGCTATCATCAGCAAACAGGAGATGATTCACCCAAGGGGATCGATATGACACTCGAATGCCTCTGTCAATATAATTCCCTCCGTAGAAATTCAACAAAGAAGAAAATCCTTCCCCACACAATAGAAACAGGAAGGGCGAGATTGGGTCTCCCTATCGAAGCCCACGCGAGGGAGAAAAATAAGGCAATAGATCACCATTCACTCGGACCGAAAATCGTACCGACGAGACACAATTCATGACTAGCCGCACAAACTGAGATGCAAAACCCAATCTTAGCAGAATGGCTTCAAGATAATGCCACTCCATGCGATCATAAGCCTTCATCATATCAAATTTAACTGCACAAGAATAGTTCTTCCCTTTTTTCCCTCCTTCTCATCGTATGAACACTCTCGAAAGCCACCACCACATTGTCAGTGATAAGGCGTCCCGGAACAAACGCGCTTTGCTCTTCACCAACAATACTATCAATATGTTCTCTTAGCCGATTTGTAATTGCTTTAGCCGCTATTTTATATGCAACCGGACAGAGAGATATAGGACGATACTGCAAGATGGTTTGGGGATTGAACACCTTCGGAATTAATGTGAGAAGTATTGTTCATACCTGGAGGTAGTTCCCCACCATGCAAGAAATCCAATAAAGCTGGGACTAGATCACCCCGTATTAGCTCCCAATGCCTCTGGAAAAAACCCGCCGTAAAACCATCTACTCCCGGAGCTTTCGAGGGGGCCATCTGAAATAAAGCCCTCCTAATCACGTCGGAATCATATGGTTTAGTAAGCTGATCGTTCATCTGCATACTCACTTTGACTGGAACGTACTGTAGCAGATGATGCATTTGCCGAAAACCTTGTGAAGCATATAGGTTCTTATAAAAAAGACTATACCTCCTGCTTATCTTCCACTTCATCAATACACACAGACCCATCCAGGCGTTTTAAGCCCACTATACGGTTAATTCTTTTCCTTTGGGCTGCTTGTGCATGAAAATATGCCGTGTTTCTGTCTCCCGCGCGCAGCCAACGCACTCGCGAGCGTTGCCGCATCCATACCTCTTCCTGGCGCATTGCCTCCCGAAGCTGTTTAGCAATGTTCTGCTCCTCTTCTGTTGGCCCTCGACCAATCGATCGGCAACGCAGCCTATCAAGTTTAGCTTGTAGTTTCCGAACCTTACGGGTAAGGCATCCGAACTCTCGAGACCCCCATGCTGCAAGCTCCTCCTGCACGCGTGATAGAGTATAAGAAAAACCTGCTAGTCCTTGCCCATGTGCATGTCGTTTCCAAGCCTCTGTAATCACATGATCATAATCAACATGTGATTGCCAGACATTCTCATATCGGAATTGTCTTGTGGATTTTGACGTAATCTGCCTCCGATGCTCACAAATTTCAACAACTAGGAAGCAATGATCAGATTCAACTGCACCAGCATGCTTCACACGTGTATCCCCAAACCGATTGCAAAAATCAGTATTTGCTAATGCTCTATCGAGTCTAGCCTTCACATTTGCATCACCTTGCCTCCTGTTATCCCATGTGTAATCACTGCCTCTCCACCCCAAATCTTGGAGTGAGCAATCTGCAACAACATCCCGAAACGCTCGCATTTGCCACTCCGGTCTCGATGCACGGCTGAAGTGTTCGGATGCATTCATCGTTTCATTGAAATCACCGAGACACAACCACTCCGAGTGACGGATGGAATACAAAGTCCTCAAAAACCTCCACGAGTGGTGCCTATTCTCAGCTCTAGGCGCACCGTAAAAACCCGTGAATCTCCAACCTTGAGAATTATCTCCTGCTTTGCTCACCATTGCATCAGTATGATTGATGCTAAAATTCTGCACAGTCACTGACATTTCATATGACCAAAACAGCCCAACACCACCACTTAGACCATCACTGTCCACTGCGAAGCACCCTAAAAACCCCAAAGAAATTCTCAGCGCCTCCACCCTCTTTGCATTTATTTTAGTTTCCATAACGAAGAGTAAACTGGGAACTTCTTGCTTCGTAATGGTACGAAGTTCACGAACAATCTCCTGGTTCCCAAGCCCTTGACTGTTCCAACCAATGCAATTCATTGTTCCCGGCGGGGCTGCGCCGCAGCCTCCGCCGATGATTCGGAATTTGTAGGTGTTGCACGTTTTTTTTATTTGGGTGCAGGTTCTCTGTTTCTCCTGTACCCTCTCCATCTACAGCTGCCGTGCTATTGTTGAAGAGAACTATAGCACCCGCGTTGGTAGTAACCTGATTATCCGGCGCTGAGAAATCCACTTGCTTGTACACTTGTTTCTGCGGCACCCCCTTCCTCTTGTTATTCGCTTGAGTACTTTGCTTTTTAACTGGGGAGGTAACCTCTGCATTATCAGCAGTAGCTGGCCCATGCTTCCTGCTGTATTGAGACGACGGCTGATCTTTGGAGGAGTTATCACTCCCCGATGGCCTTTTTCTTTCATCAGTCGCTCTCAGACTCGCGGAGTAAGGGAGGTCTCCCTTCTCATTCCTCCCTCCAGGCGTAGGGAAGTGCAGATCGGAGTGCCCTAGCCGTCCACACGAAAAGCAGAAATTTGGTATATGCTCGTATTGAATATCATACCAATCTTCCTTCTTCCTCCAAGATGAATTAATCAGAACACCCCTACGCAGCGGGCTCTGAACATTAATGGTTACTCTCGCACGGAGAAAACCCCCAGTAGCATCAATTTGCACAACCTTGGTTTCTTTATCTATCATCTGAGCAACCATAGTCCCCCACTTTGTGTTCATCAGGTGAAAGGGCAAGTTCAGAACCCTTGCCCAGACCTTCAGCTTATCGAATTTGAGCTCGGAAGGTCGCATGCACTCCTCGAACTCTTCCAGTACTACCGCATGCCTACTGACATGCCACGGTGATCCATCCAAAACCCTGTCAAAATCGCGTTTTGCTTCAAACTCGGCGACGAACATGTTCTCCCCCAGTGACCTGAAGATCAGCCCTCTAGGGTTTCCCCAAGCCGGTCGCAAAGCGCTCGCAATCGTCTGGATATGGAACGTGTTGCGAAAAAGGACCTTGCCTGCGAGCGCCCACTTCTTCTTCCCTCCCTCCTCCAGATCGTTGATGACCAGAGGTGTAGCTTCCTCCTCGGAGAGACCAAGGTTGCCCATGGCCTCCTCCATCCGCTTCCGCGCAGTGCCTGGCGAGAGCGGAGACTCCTTCTCCTTCGATGCGGTTGACGACGAAGCCATCAGACCTCACCGCCGGTGCTCCTCGCCGATCGCGATCAACGTGCGCCGTCTTTTCCACGAAACCCTAATCGCCAATCGCCAGGAGAGGTTTTTAGTTTTTCGGGAACTCTCCCCGTGGGCGTCATTCTTAATGCGTTTTAACTTGTAATGATGGCAAGCTACATGGCATTTGATTTCTGTGTGTATTGTACCCTCATAGTATTTAGCAATTTGATCTTCAATATTGTTTAGAAAAACCTACTGTGTGAAGGCTTGAATGTATCAAAATCGTTTCATTGGATTTTATGGCATTTTCTCTAAGGAGTTCTCACTTTTTTGTCAGAAAATAATAAGAGCATCTATTCTTTCCCATTTTTTGGGGTGCAATGCATTTCTTCCATTCTAAAATAATAGATAAAAATCATTTTTGTGCAATGCATTGGAAAAAATTGGAGTACCTCAAGATTTACTATGCATATGTTAGCCCTTTATTAGGCCAATAACATGAAACAAGTGTGCGGTTGAAAGCCTGCAACACTTCTGTTTATTCACGTAAGAAAGTCCCTAAAAATCACAATTTTTAAGTTTAATCAGAAGAAGAAGGCTAACGGAAACAAGGAATAATCTAGGGCTGATTATTTGTTATCATTATTTTCTTTGTTCGTTTTCCATAGAGGTTTCCTTTCTCAAGTAAAAAATCAAGGAGTGATATGCAGGTTCAGTGTACTCCTGTACCTCAAGTTTCGTTCAGAAATTAAACCGAATTAAATAGAAGTATGAGTTTGCACCTAGAGGGGGATAGCATCACGACATGGATTTGAACTGCTAATTTTTGCCTTCAGGAGATGATCAAGTGTGCCATGTTCAGTTGTAAAAATTTCGAAAGTAGAAATGCATGGATATATTCAAAAAGAAAGTATCCGATATAGTTGTTGTATCCATACTATAGAAGGAAATATGATGTCACAATTCCCAATTCACTTGCTGGATACATCCAGTCGCAACATTGCCTTGAGAAGATGACTATGTTTGCTATGTTAACTACTAGGAAAATATAAAAGCAAGAAAGTTAAAATATTTAATACATGCTAAAACTGATCGCAAATATAGAATTTTTTCCGAGTCTCCACCACCGTTAACTAGAGCTAAATTGATTTCTACGGCCACAAGCACTTCTTACCACTTTCACCTAAATTACATAATTTTTTTGTTTATGATTGTATTGTTCCTTTTTATTTTTGTATCTTTAAGGTTATGTTCATTTATATGACAATTAGTTACTTTGAATCAACAGACAAAATGGGTATGGAAAAATTTATGATCTGAAGTGAAGAGAGGAGGAATACAACAGCTAACAAGGAAGAAAGACCAATTTCTTCCAAGCTACCATATATTTTCATGCAAATTAGCAAAAGGTGGTGTAAACAATAGATCAGAAAAGAGTGTTGCAACGATGTCACATTCAAACCAACCATCACGGAAAGGAAAAGAAGGTTTCAATTCGCCCGACCCTTTAATAAGTAGTAGATAAATTATCCCATTATGTGACATATTAATTGACGATATGTATTTTTTGCATTACTGATCGACTAGTGGTTAGTGAACGTGGTGCTTCAGAGCGCCCCCGTACAACTATTGTGCCATGTACTCTTACTGGGTTTTCTATACATGGGCCTTTGAACACTTCAATTAGTTCATCGTCCGATGAAGAAGATGGCCATTTCGAATTGCGTACTCCATGCAAAACTCAGTCTCAAAGTAACATTACCAGTACCGTGATACTCCGAGCCGAAGGTTCAAATTATATACACTTTGTCATGCATCATCATATAATGTTGCCCATGTGGCTTCATCTAATAATTTTTTAATGTGGTAATTCACGTAGTAAAAATGTCAATGATCTCACACGAAGTTCAACTATGGTGGCGACAACTCAAAATCAACCAATTGTAAACATTTCAAAAGAAGATAGAAATCGAGCAAGACGTGAACGTGATAGAGCTCGACGAAATAGCTTGACGGCCACGCAAAAGGAGGAGATTAATGCACGTAGAAGAGCGGCCCGACATAACAAATTACTGACAATTGAGCAAAAGGAGGAGATTAATGCACATGTGAGAGTAGCCTCGCAAAAAAAATCGCTCCATGAGAGAAATGCTAGGAAGAGGGCTACCAGACATAATAGGTCCGTCGAAGAGAGGCAGAAAGAAAACAAACGTCGACAAGTAGCTAGCCAAAGTTTATCCCTTAAGGAGAGGAACACCAACCTAAGGCAGTCTCGGAAATGTATATCAACAAAGGAGAGGGAAGAGATGAACTCCAACCGAAGAGCACTTAGACAGAGCATACCTGAACATGATAGGAAAGCATTGCTAGCTCAGTGAAAGGCAAATGCCGCAGCTAGGCGGAACACCCCTTGTGCTCAATCCATTGCAATGTAGTGCCGAAATGGAGATTCTTTGGCAACAGTAAACCAAACATCGAGCACACACATATCACCAACTATAGAGGGTGATGCTTCACCTCTCGTCTCTCCTTCCGAGAGCACGTCGGACTGCACTATCGAAACCGACGGTGATTCTCCCATCTTTACTCCCCGTCTTATGTTAAGTCTCATCGAACCATTATTTATGAGCTCAAAAAATTTGCAACTGACGTGGAGGACTTCCTTATCAGGCTCATGGATGAGAATGATGTCCCTCAAGACTTCATGGACGATGAGTACTTCCTATTTTCTGGAGATGGTATGTCTGCCAGCCTTTCCATTAGCCCTCCCTCTTAGGTGTTACCATATGAAAATCCAGTTGTGACACATTATGCTTATAGATTCCAATGTTGATGGGGACTTTGAGGATCTAGCAGACTCATGTGGCCCAAACTCTATCGATCATTTTGACTTTGTGTACTCGAACATCCCTGATAGCACACTCATCTTGAAGAAAGTCTCGGACTGCACACACTACAAGGCCAAGAAGTTTGAGTATGAGATTGACGGTTTCTGTTACCGAAATGGGCAGACCGAGCTGGCTGAACCAGTACCTATCCTGGAGGTGATGAGATTATGGTCTAGTGCGGATGCGGGACTCTCGACATTTCCGAGAGAGCATCCAATTCTTCAATGGCCACTTCTCCTTCACAACCCTTGGTGTCAGCCTCGACAATAGTTGCACGAACATGAGTTCTGGTGTTTACACATTCCGGGCGAGCGGGACTCTACACCACAAAGTGCATTCCTTCGGGCCAGGCTCTCGTCCGAAACATATGCAACTGTACTTCTATGATGACGAACCCAACCTGACCCATCGCAAGGAAGCCACTAAGCAACTGGATCATGAGGTTGTCCGGAAATTGACGAACATCATGAGAGGAAACCCCTACTCCGAGAAGTTTAGGAGTTTGGGGGCCCACGGGGACAATCTCCAGGATTACCGGATAGAATTGAACACAGACCAGAAGCTTGACCAACGAAGATACAATCTACCATTATCATCGGAGGTGGCTGCCATCTGGGTCGAGGGTAGCAAACTGGAAAGTAGGTTCAAGCACAACATTAACCTCTACGGGAACAACAATGAGAAGTATAACATACAAGACGCACAAGGGTGCTACGACCCGCTCCCATATCCCCTCTTCTTCCCGAAGGGGGAGCTCGGATGGCATCCAAATATCCCTAAACGCGATAAATCTTGGCATGTTGCACAACTCCCTAGAGCGGACCGTGATGATGATGAAGGTTCGCCTATTTTAGACGATTGTCCCTTTTAAAGATTAAAAATCATTCTCGAGTTTTGTCTAAATTCATTTTTCAATGTTTCACACATAAGGGGGTGGCCGCTTATGCATCTCCGTGAGGGACTACTACTGCTACAGGCTACAGACATGTCCTGCGATATTCAACTCCATACTGCATGGGGGGGCGTCTGTTCCAACAATGGGGGGTCCACATGTACATAAAGATTGAAGGATGCATGTTAAAATGGATCAGAGACCACCAACCGGAGCTACGAGCTGACTTATACAAAGGTGTTGTCGATAGCATCATGACAGGGCAGACACGAGCGAGCGCTATTGGCACCAGGACCGTTCTCCCCTGGTCGTTCCAGGGGGGCTACCGTGACATGAAGCAGAGGCATATGGATGCCATGGCATTAGTGCAGACGTACGGCAAGCCTGACATCTTCCTTACGATGAGCCTAACCCCGATGAGAGGAAAAAAGTAGTGCCTCCTAGAAGAAGCAAGATGTTTCTCCTTAAACAACAACCGAGAAAAGCACGTAATCAGGGTTTATCGAATTCACCACCGGGAATTATTGACTCGCCGAGGGACTTGTAGTTGAAGTGAACTTTAGGATACAGTATTCCTTGAGTCCTACAATTCAAAAAACAGTTATGAAAAACTGTAAAAGGAATTAAGAAAAAGGAAATGACAAAATAAGAAGAAAAAAATATAAAACAAACCAGGAAACAAACAAAGAAATTAGGAACAATCACTTTACTTCATGTGGTAGGGGCAGTGCCCAAGCTCGATTGTTGCAGAGTAATTTATTATATCTTCGTCTGACACATGAAATCTATTTTCTGTTGTAGAGAAAGAGTTTTCCCGGTCATTAGAACATTAATAAACTTGTACTTTTGTCGCGCAAGAGGTGCAAATATGCTCAGACCGGTAACATCATCATCTACATGTGTTTCATCTGGTTTCTGCTCTTGCGATGGACAACCAAAATCAAATCGCTGCTGGTTGGGGGAAAATTTGTTGTATGTGTTACCAACATGATTTGCCAACTCGTGTGGCCTCCTTCTAAAATCACTGGAACCCACCATCTGGATCTTGTTGATAGGGCCATCCTGGAAAAATGATTAAAATTAAAAATTAGCCATAGCAAAATATAATTGAAATTTTATCGGAGAAAAAAAAGATAAAAGAAACACCCACAACCAAGATACCTTTAGAGGAATTGGGGAACTCTTTAATACAACTATAAGAGCTTTTCTTGAGCCAGGTTGTTCAAACGATACTCACTTTATTTTGAAGTTACCAGTGCAAACCTATTTTAAAAATAAAAGGAAAAGAGCAAATCAATAAGAAAAATTAAAAAAGGGGATAAAACCTCAGTAAAAGGAGCAACAAAAGAGATAAATTTATTTATTTTTTTCAAAAGTATACAATACATAAAAGGAAAAAAAAAAGAGCTCGGGACAAGGGGAATCAACAAGGTTGATACGTCCCACCGAGAAAAACTTGTCGCCTTTTGAAAAATTTCCAATTGTTTGAAGCGGGTGGAGGGCCGAACTGCATATTAGTCGAGGTGACCTCGTCACAAGGGGGGAACAACCGCTTGCAAATGAAATTTTCTTCCTCTACAACAGACATTATCTTGCATCTCCTAACCTTCACTTTATACAAGGGTATCATGGAAGGATCTGCTCTGTTAAAAAAGACAAAAAAATGGAACATCCATGAACAATAAGCACAAATACACACAAGCATAGCTTGTGATAGTAAATAAATAAAAAATCGAGCCTATTGACCATAACTTGTCAACTTGCCGCTGCTGTCAACGACTTTAGTTATAAGACATTCAGGAGTACCTGTAAGAAGGAAAAAAAACAGAAAACATAGAAACATGAAAACATCAATTAAAGAACAAAAACAAAAAGATTGTAAAATACAAAACAAGATCACGTGATAAAGATGACCAAAACCTGGATCAGATAAAACCTTCTTCTCCAGATCGACTACACCATCGGATGCAGAATTTTTATTTGCTAAATGGATTTTAAAGATTGTACACACACCTTTGTGTTGGCATGCCCCATCATGTTAACACATATGCCCTATTGTTTGCAAAAAAAGGAGTAGTCAAAACTAAAAATCATAAGAAAATAAATAAAAAATTTGGGGTGTGTGGATGATATACATATTTCATCTGGTTTCTTCTTTCAAGGGCCAAAAACTTTGATGGTGGATCAAAATGGCTCAAATTTGATTTACGTAAAAATTCAAGCACGTTGTTCATTAGAAGATCCATTTTGGGTTTGCCGCTTGTAACCTTGTTTGAAGCAAACTCTTTTGCAACAGTAAGCATGCCATCTATAACCTGCAAACAAGGACAGTTGTCATCTTAGATACCGCAAAAAATAAAAACAACAACTGAAAAAACAAAAAGAAAATTTTAAAGAGTGTTGAAGGAAGAGCAAGCAGCGAAAAGTGAGGAGAAAAATACATCGTAACTGATGTTGCTGGCATATCTAGCATGTGCATCCTCTATGAACTGGGATGAAATACTCTCGAACACAGGTGATTGGAAGGTATTTGACCTAACAATAGATCAACACGACCCATTCTGCAAGAAACAAATAAAAATCTTAGAGAACCTGCTCATCATTCACAATAAATAAAAAATAACAAAGAAAAAAGGGAAAGCATCAGGGAAAAACCTTTATACGACAACACACAAAACCTTTTTTCAATAACCTCCTCCCGTATACACCAATGACTCTTCCTATCTAAATCTGAGAATAACTTTATCATATTTCCTTCCCAAATAGAGATCCCAGGAATAGAGTCACCAAGATTCATCCTCCCAAAAGTCCAAAGCATCTAAATAGCGCACCTACGAAAAAATGGAGGACTTGAACCAATTATAGAGCATTCTATATGCATGCTTAGAACAAGATAAAATAAAATAACACAGGGCAAAAAATAACAAGATGAAAATAAGAAAAATAAATAAATAAACTCACCACAAAAACAAATATGCAAAAAATAGGAACCATATGCCTACTTCAAGATATTTTACACCCTAAGATGAACTCGTTTACGTCTTTGAGACAGTACTCATCCACAAGCTTGCTGGAGTCGTATCCCTAAGCTCCCTCTGGGCGTTTCAGCACTGAGAGATATTTTCCATTTGGGTGATCTTTGGAACTGGGACATAAGAAAAAAATGCGTAGCTACGGTCATTAACACACAAACACATCATGATCGCTCAGGTTGTCGGTCCCGGCAAGCTTATTCCCAAAGAAAGTTATATATGACATTTCAGCTACACAAAAGTGAGTTAGAATGAAATCCTTGCCCTCCTTGGAACTACAGGTAAGCTACAACCCTCCAAATGGCACATGTCGCACCCAAGGTTTCTAGAGGATACTCATCGCACGAACTGGAAGTCAGGTGCTTGGATTATGGGGCATAACTGCTCCCACGTCCCAGCTTCCTGGTAGGCCTGCGCTTATGCGCGACAACACAAGCCCTGCTTCCACCGTCGAAGTAAACTTTCCGCTAGGAACCTAAGGCACTACTGTCGACGTACTTCATATTCAAACACGCACTGTACGTCAACAGCTTTGAACGAAATGATAACACAAACTGTCTCTAAGACACAAAAGAATGAAATAAGTGCAACTGGCCTTCACTAAGGCAGAAATATCGAATACAGTCATCCAGAGGACACATGTCCCAACATATCATTCATTACAACAGCGGAAGCAATCAAAGGGGTCTGAGTACAGACAAATCCAACAGGCTTAAGAAGCCAAAAAATAAGACGAAGCCCATCCACGTAGGTCCTGGATCCAGCCCTGGTCCAGCTAACTACTCGTCTGCAGTCTCGTCAAACTCCACGAAGTAGCCGTCCTGAGAAGCATCGTAGTCGTAGTCGTACTCTGCGTAAACCACAGCCCCAACGGGGTCAGTACATCCAAGTACTGGCAAGCAAGACTCACAGTTCATCAAAGAGTTACCCGTCAACACAAGCATTGATGCTTGGGATCAACGGAAGAAAGGGGAATATAAAAGTTGCTGTGGCTGCTCTAACCAACTACAGAAGATAACTACAAGTTCCGGCTAACAGAAAAGATAGGATCGAGGATTGTAACCAACTGAAAGATAACTTCAATCAAACCCATCCTGGATCTCGCCCCTTATCCGAAGAAACAATCCGAGGATAACTCACACAGTTGTGATAAGGTGAACCAAGTTATTGTGTGAATAACCTATTACTAGTCAGGTTATTAATCATTGGGTGAAACATGATTGATCATTATGTTGAAGTTGTCCTGAGTACTTGTTAGCCAGTACTTTCACCAAGTAATCCATAACCGCGGAAAACACGGCTTCTCGAGAAGATTATCCCTGCAGGGTTGCACCAATTTGGCCGTACACGCAAGAATAACCCGCCAGATGGGATGCCTCCCACCAAGCGGGGTACTCTACACAACCAACCATTCTCCGCATCAAGCCCAAAGCACCTTGGGCGCACGGCTAATCGAGCCCAGAAGAAAATGGACCCTCATAGCACTCTAAGAACGTGTCCCCCTATATGCCGACTACAAAAGTTCCACCCTGCGCTGGGCTCGCAAAAACATGCATGCGGCAAATGGAAAACACGAACTAAATGAGGCGATTTGGACGAGATGCGAATCGGGTCAAGTTGAGGGGGGCGCCCATACTCGCTTCCCACATGCGGGTAGTGCGCTCATCATGGATCAGTAGACAAGACCCTTTTCCTATTAGGGTCGACACTAGCAGGCTCCAAAACCACTCATGGGCCTCCTGCCAGTGCCTTATCATCAAATTATTATTACCATTAGCAAGTAACAGGATTGATTAATTAACACCGAGCCCCCGGTACAGGTAATAAGATAGTAAAAGTAGTAACTGACAACAGACTCGAGTAAAAGCAACCCTAAGCATGCTAGATAATACTAAGGCACAAACAAAGGCTGGGGGTATGGAGGTGAGGCAATATCATTGGTTCAGGGTATCATGTGATAGGTTCGGAGAACAAGCAACGATACATAGGGCTAGCAATAGTAGACAAAAGGATAGTATCGACAACAAGTGTGGAAAGGAACTCGATGATTCATGTGAGTGATAACTTGCCTGGCAGCTCAGTAGGGTACTGGGCTAGGTCCTGAGTAGTGGTGTCGTAAGGATCGTCGGTCTCAACGTAGTCGTCGTCTAACCGAGAAGAAGCAAACAGACAAAACAGGAATGTAAACAATCATGTTCATGGCATTGTGCACAGTCAATATGATGCATGACAATTTAATAGGTGCATCTAGATAAAATGACTAACATGATAGCACAAATTAAATGGACCCATATGCAAGGGTTGCATATGGAAAAGGATCCACTGAAACAATTGGGAACAAATGATTTACAACTATTTATTAGGTGTTGGTTGTTATCATGATGCATGCATGATGATGATGACAAGATACAACAAAATAACAATATTAATTGCAATTGTAATGAGGGTTAACAAGTTGAGAAAACAATTATTAAGTTTTGGAAATTATTGGTTACTTAATGATGTTAAACAAATAGTTGTTGTTTTCATCAAGTTAGGGTGTGCAAAACAATTTACAAATTTTATATTTGAAAAGTTTATCAAATTTTAGTTGGATTACATGTTTCACATTTTGAAATTGGACTTTGGATTATTTAGTTATGAATTAAACAATATTAAACAAGTTTTAATTGAATTTAAAACAAGCTTAAATATTAATTGAATTTTATTTGTTCAAACCATAAATTCAAATCCACATTTGAAAAGTTCACACTTTAGTGGTTTGAAAACATAATTTGCATGTTCAAAAATATTTTATATTAAGCAAGTTATGATTTTATCAAATTTAATTGAATTAAACAAGGTTTAAATTGTTTAGGCAATTTAAATTATCCAAACCAGAAAACAAAATTTATATTTGAATAGAACATGCAAAAAGGTGTGAAAAACATATTTTATTTGAATTATTTGAAAACAGTATGAATTAGTTATGAATTATTACAAATGGCATTTGAATTAGTTGGATTTGAATTTAAATTGCATTTTTAATATTCAAAACAGAACACAAATAAGTTATTTGGAAAGAGTATAAAATTTGGATCAGAATAGACATAAAGTTTGTGTTTATTGGATTTATAAAATAAAAGATATGGAATTTCAAAGTTTCTATTCAAATCTGTTATTTAAAAAGGAATTTGTAATTTTAGAATTGCGCAGAAATCTTTTGTTACTCAGGTGGCAGCTAGCCACTGACTCTGCCCGTGGGCCTAGCCAGCGTGGCGCTGAGCAAGCGCTTGCGTGGCCACTGGGGTCTATGACAGTGGGCCAGTGCGCGCTGCGGAAATAAAAGAGCAAAAAGTTGGGCGCTCAGGCCTCGAACCCACGCTCTGCTCAAGTTCAGAAAGGAACGCAACCAGTGCGCTGCGCTGCGGTTTGTTGACAGATAGGGCGATGCAGTGAGGATAAGGTTCAGTAACGCGTCGCTAACTGACGAAACTGAAGTGCGTTCGTGTGCTCGTCAGACAGAGGCCTCGCCGGCGGCGATTGCACGGCCGTGCTCGCCGTGGTTGAGCTGCGTGCGCATGCTGGACGTGGGTGTGCGCGCTGTGCAG
Source organism: Alopecurus myosuroides (assembly GCA_028641055.1). Lineage (NCBI taxonomy): Eukaryota > Viridiplantae > Streptophyta > Magnoliopsida > Poales > Poaceae > Alopecurus > Alopecurus myosuroides. The sequence continues at coordinate 571,090,458 of CM054057.1, forward strand.
TAGCAGAGCAGCAGAGGGAGGGCAGGAATCGGTGGAGCTCACCGAGATTGGTCGACGGCGACGCGTGCTGACGGAGGGTGACGCGGGCAGTCGAGGACGGCGGCGAGCTCCTGGTGCCTCTCCGCGGCTGCTCAGGTGTTCGAGGCGTAGAGGACGACGATGCGATGCTGTTCCAGGAAACGGTGGGTGCCGAGATGGCCTGCAACGGCGACGAGGTGGTCGGATTCAGAAAAACGCGGCACGGTGGCCGGAGGAAAAGAACGGGACGGCGTGGTCGACAGGAAGCTCACCGTGGTGGTTGCGGGTGTCCAGGGGGAAGAGGAAGTCACGACGACCTGATTCTCGTGCAGAGGTGGCTAGGTGGGAGCTCCACGCGGAGGCGCCATGGACGGATTCAGAAGATCGCCGGCGGGACGAGTTGCAGAGAGAGGTGGAGCTCGGGAATGGAGGCGATTGACGGCGCGAGCGAGGTGGAGGCGGAACCCTAGGAGCTAGGGCACAGATAGGGGGCTAGGGCTTGCTTAAATAGGGTGGAGGCGCAGCGGTGGCCGCCGTGGTCGCGTCGGGGTCGCCGTGGAGGCCTCCGATGGCGCGCCGTACAGGAGGGAGAAGGAGGATTAGAAGGGGAGCGCGAATCTTGGCGCAACGAAGGGGTAAGTTGCGCTGTGGCGGGCTGGGCTGCTGCGCGCGCGTAGCTAGGTGGGCTGGACTGGGTTTTCTGCTGCGCGCGCGTAGGTTTGCTTATTTATTTTTTTTCTCTTTCCTGTTTTTTTTTTGTAGCTAGCTTTTGGATAAAATAGATAGGTTTTAACTTAGATAAAATTTTGGGAAAAATTGGATAAGCTTCTTAGGTGAAAAGAAACCACTTGGTAGTTTTGGTTTTCAAAATTTCAAATGTTTGATTGCTGTTTCAAAATTGAACCAATTTAAGTGAAAATTGCCATAGTAATTAATATTTAGAAAATAAGGTGTTTTCAATAGGGTTTCCCCTAGGGTTTAGAATGTTTTGAAGAATACCAAGTTGTGTTGAACATCATGGATTCAAAAGTTTGATGATTTGATAATTGTTTTGAGTTTGGAAAATGACTTGGAAATAATTGATTTAATGGAGTAATTGATTTTAGCAACAACTTAATGGATGAATTACAATGGATTGCTTGGAAACAAAAGAGGTTTTTAGTTTGCACTTCTTTATTTGAAAGGTTGTAACAGACAAGTGTGAAAACAATGTTTGATTAAGTTTGAATTTTATTATGAAAACAATGCAAACAGAAATAAAAAATGAGAATGATGCCATGATGCATTGCATAAATTAAACAAATAAGTAAAACAACTAAGGGTTTTCATACTTGGATGTTACAAAACGCCCCCCCTTGAAGGAATCGCGCCCCGAGATTCCCTACTGAGAAATGAACAGGTCCGGATACTTCTTGCGAAGATCCTCTTCGGTCTCCCACGTTGCCTCTTTATCAGAATGATGCGACCATTGGACTTTCAAGAACTTGGTGCTCTTGTTGCGAGTCTTACGCTCGGTCTCATCGAGAATACGAATAGGGTGCTCCTCATAAGATAGATCATCTTGCAGTTCAATGGAATCATGATCAACTGCACGATCTGGATCTTTGAAACACTTCTTGAGTTGTGACACGTGGAACACATCGTGCACCTTGGATAGTTTTTCTGGAAGTTCGAGACGATAAGCATTCTCTGCACGTCTTGAGAGGATGTTGAAAGGGCCAATGTATCTTGGTGCCAGCTTTCCTTTCACACCAAAACGATGAGTGCCTCTGAGGGGAGTTACACGGAGATATGCCTTATCACCAGGTGCATAGACCATATCCCTGTGCTTGCTATCATAATAGCTCTTCTGACGAGACTGGGCAATCCTGAGATTGTCACGAATGATACGAACTTTCTCCTCGGCTTCCTTAACAATGTCAGGGCCTAAAAGTGAACGTTCACCAGCTCCAGACCAATTGATTGGACTCCTGCATCTGCGACCATACAGTGCCTCAAATGGTGCCATGCCTAGGCTTGGCTGGTAGCTGTTGTTGTAGGAAAATTCAGCATATGGAAGGCAATCCTCCCATTTCATGCCAAAGGAGAGACCACATGCTCTGAGCATATCCTCGAGAATCTGATTGACTCTTTCGACTTGCCCTTGAGACTGAGGGTGATAAGCTGTGCTGAACAGAAGTTTGGTGCCCAATGCTTCTTGAAAGCTTTTCCAGAAATGAGAAGTGAAGATACTTCCACGGTCTGAGCTTATTTCCAATGGAACACCATGAAGGGGAACAACTTTTGCTGTGTAGAGCTCTGCTAACTGGCTAGCTGAGATAGTTTCCTTTACAGCATAGAAGTGAGCAACCTTAGTGAGACGATCAATAACAACGAAGATTGCATCGTTGCCCTTTTTGGACTTTGGAAACCCAGTAACGAAGTCCATTTCAATCATGTCCCACTTCCACTCAGGAATTTTCAGAGGTTGGAGTAGACCTGCTGTCTTCTGATGGACTGCCTTAACACGTTGACAAACGTCGCATTCAGAAACGTATTGAGCAATTTCACGTTTCATGCCAGGCCACCAATACAGAGTCTTGAGATCCTGGTACATCTTTGTACTTCCAGGGTGAATGCATAGAGGAGTTTCATGAGCCTCCTTGAGAATGATCTCCTTGAGACTTTGAATCTGAGGGACTGCAATGCGTCCTTCGAAGAACACAGTTCCCTTGTCATCAATTGAGAAGGACTTGAATTTATCATTGCCCTCCTTGATGTGATCCACAATCTTCTTGATTTCATTATCACGAAGTTGTTCAGAACGAATCTTGTCCTCGAGAGTTGGGTTGGCTGTCAAGCTAGCAAGGTATCCTTCCGGAACAAGACCAAGGTTCAGCTTCTGGAATTCTTCATGAAGTGGAGGTTGGCTTTCCATGATCATGAGATTATTGCAATAGGATTTGCGACTGAGAGCATCGGCCATAACATTAGCCTTGCCTGGAGTGTAAGAAATGGTGAGATCAAAGTCTTTAATCTTTTCAATCCATCTCCTTTGCCTGAGGTTCAGATCTGGCTGAGTGAAGATGTATTTCAGACTCTTATGATCGGAAAAGATTTCAGTTTTGTTACCCAACAAGTATTGTCTCCATTTCTTGAGGGCAAACACAACTGCTGCAAGTTCAAGATCATGAGTGGGATAGTTTTGCTCATGTGGGTTCAACTGACGTGAAGCATAAGCCACAACTTGACGTTCTTGCATAAGAACTGCTCCTAGGCCTTGGAGAGATGCATCACAGAATATCTGGAAAGGTTTGGTAGTGTCTGGGCCAACTAGAACAGGTGTGGAAGTGAGTTTAGTCTTCAGGAGGTTGAAACTCTCACATTGTGGAGTCCAAACGAACTTTTTGTCCTTCTTTGTGAGATCAGTGAGGGGTTTAGCAATCTTGGAAAAGTTTTGGACGAAACGACGGCAATAGCTAGCCAAGCCAAGAAAGCTTCTAACTTGCTTCACCGTCTTAGGGGGTTTCCAATCAACAATTGCCTTAACCTTTTCAGGATCAATGGCAATGCCTTTGGCAGAGATGATATGACCAAGATATGCAACTTCTGGAATCCAGAACTCACATTTGGAAAACTTGGCATACAGACGATGCTCGCGAAGTTTCATGAGAGTGAGACGAAGGTGTTCTCCATGCTCTTCCTCGGATTTTGAGTAGACTAGAATGTCATCAAGATATACCACAACGAACTTGTCGAGGTATTCATGGAAGACAGAATTCATGAGTCTTGAGAACGTTGCCGGTGCATTGGTGAGACCAAAGGACATGACGGTGTATTCATATAGACCGTAACGAGTGGTGAAAGCTGTCTTAGGAATATCTTCCTTTCTGATCTTTATCTGATGGTACCCCATCCTCAAATCCAACTTTGAGAATATTGCTCCAGCAAGTTGATAAAAGATCATCGATACGAGGAAGTGGATACTTGTTCTTGATGGTTTTCTCGTTGAGAGGACGATACTCAACCACGAGTCTTTTTGTTTGATCCTTCTTGGCAACAAACAGAGTTGGGCAACCCCAAGCGGAGGAACTAGGCTGAATGAAACCTTTGTCCATGTACATATCGATTTGCTCCTTCAACAATTTCAGTTCAGGAGGAGCTATCTTATATGGATGCTTAGAGATTGGAGCAGTACCTGGCTCAAGCTCGATCACGAACTCAACTGCTCTGTCCGGAGGCATCCCTGGCAACTCTTCTGGAAAGACGTCAGGGAATTCACAAACCACCGGAACATTTTCAATTGCAGGAAGGGGTTTGGCATCGAGGTTGAACAGCTGAACAGAACTTGATCCATATGGAGAATAGACTATCTGGCCTGAAGTGTGGGAGAGAGTTATTGACTTTTGAGCACAGTCAATTTTAGCTTTGTGGGTCTTCAACCAATCCATACCCAGAATGACATCAATGTCAGAATTTCCCAGCAACATGAGTGAAGCAAGGAATATGCGACCTCCAATTAGGATCTCATTGTCCATGCTTATCTTGGAAGTCAACATTTGCGGTCCCGGAGAGTGAACAGTCATTTGGTTGCTTAGCGGAACCAGAACTAGGTTGTATGCTTTTGCAAAAATCTTTGACACAAAGGAATGCGATGCTCCAGTATCAAACAACACTTTAGCTGGAATAGAGTTTACGGGTAATATACCGAGAACGACGTCAGCAGCCTCCTCGGCTTTGTCGGCCTTGATATGGTTCACCCTCGCGTTCCTCCCGACAGGCCTATTGTTGGAGTTGAAGGCTTTAGCCGGGGGAGCACGAACCATAGCTTGGTTGGTGTTGGGGCGAGGAGGTAGGGTAGCTGCTTCTGAGTGCACTTATCAGCATAGTGTCCAGTATCCTTGCACTTGTAGCAAGTGACGACACGAGAAGGACCTGGCCTTGGCTGCCCCATCGGAAACCTCTGACCCTGCATCTGAGATGGGTTGGGTGGGCGGGGACCAAAGCCTGGAGAAGCTTGGGCATTTGGAGCCCGAGTGACAGCACCATTTGGCACCCAGATGCGGCGCTTCTGCGGAGGGGTGGTCATGTTGGAGGAGGAACCGCCCTCACGCGAGTGCTTGCGTGACTCTTCGAACGCCTTGCGCCCATTCTCCTCATTGAGCGCGGTGTTCACAAGCTCCACGAAGTCCTTGCACTTGATGTTTGTGAGAGCGTACTTCAGTTCCGGGTTAAAACCTCGGCGGAACCTTGCCATCTTCTTGGCTTCGGTGGACACTTCGTCACCAGCGTACCGAGCGAGACGATTGAACTCGTTCTGGTAGCCGAGAACGTCCAGCTTGCCCTGTCTGAGAGAGCAGAATTCCTCACGCATCCTTTCCATGAGACCATCCGGGATGTGGTGCTTCAGGAAGGCCTCCCTGAAACATCCCCAGGTGATAGGATAGCCAGCTCTCATGGTCTGGTAGTTCTCCCACCAAGTAGCTGCCTGACCCTTCAGTAGGTAGGTGGCGTACTTGACCTTATCCTCTTATGCAACATGAGCAATCTCCAGAGCTCTTGCTACGTCACGGATCCAGTCATCAGCATCCAGGGGCTCACGTGTTGCCACGAAAGCTTTTGGGCCCAAGCTGAGGAAGTCCTTGATGGTGACCCTTGGAGCATTCTGGTTGTGTTGCTGGTTAGCCTGGATCTGGGTCATCTGTGTCACCACTTGGGTCATCTGAGCCAACAGTTCCCCATTGGTGGTGGCGGAGGCGGGTTGTTCCTGGTTGGAGGCATCCTGAACAGAATTCATTTTAGCACAACAACAGAAAAGGATAGACTTGGTAACCGAAAGATAGATTATTCCGACGCATGAATAGATAACCAACAGGTACATCATCACATGTTCAACTACATCAGAATATCCAACAGACCAATACATGGTTCGAAAACGAAAGGATAAACTAGACACAGCTAGTAATGGATACAACGGTACTCCCATGCTCATCACGCAGGACGGCGGTGAGTAGTACGACGAGAGATACGGTGAGGAGGAACCCCACGGAAGTAGGTATCACGACGATCCATGTAGATAGGAACTGCTCTGAGAGCAACTCTCGGTGTGGTGAAGTAGAAAGCGTCGTGTCCCTGTGCTCCATAGCGGGGAATCCCTGTGTAACCAGCTCCAAGGTCGAGAAGTGGGCATCTGATCGGCTCGTAACCTCCAGTATCTGGCAGAGGAAAACCCAGTGTCTGCTGGAAACGTGCAAAGCGCTCGTCTCCAACAAAGTCTGTGGTGTACGTCGCCAGACGACTGAGAGCAAGGTGGAGCTGCTCCCTGACTGAGGCTAACTCCTGAGAAAGTGCGGAAGCAACGGCGTCACTGTGCCACACGAACTGGGCAGTGGTCTGCAGCCTGGAGCTATCAGTCTCGTAGGTATCCAGGTCGTAGTGGACAGTGAAGTGAACTCCCGCTGCCGTGATGTAACCACGGGGGATGTGACGAAAACTGGACTTATCAAACCCCCAGTAGTCAGCACGGAGGACGGTGAGACTCACATACGCTGCCTGCTGCACTGCCATATCCACTGTGGACCCTACTGCCTCGTACTGGTGGACAATGCTCCTGCCATCATCCGACAGAATGTAGACGATAGCCCGGTAGCAAGTCTGGTCAAACTCTCGCTGGTGCTCGTAGACCTGGTACTCTGGTGCCCAACGGAACCCAGATAGGTAACCATGTCTCTCAGCAACTCTGGAAAACCGGCGGTGCTCTCACAGCGAGTCATGCGAACCACCTGCGGGTAGTAGTAGGACCCATCTGCAGATGATTTGGACGTTTTGATTAGACTCCGGTAGATGAAAAAGGATGTGGAAAACAACAACAAGGTTCAACGGACGATAATGATGTTGAAAAGAACATGATATCAAAGCAAACATCGGAAAACGAGACCAAAAAGTCCTGAGGTACTACAGATAACCCAAACACGTGAAATCCTAACTTGAAAGTTTAGGTGAGAACAGAAAACAACGTTGCACTTCCTTACCAGAAAAGGGGTGGGTGGGTGGGGAAAGAAGAAAAATGGCAGAATTCCTACTCTCACGTTTCATTTTTCCTATATAGCTACAAAATAGTTTCTAGACTCAACTGCGACCAGTAAAAGGGATCCTACAGGCAGACAGGCTCTGATACCATTTGTCGCACCCAAGGTTTCTAGAGGATACTCATCGCACGAACTGGAAGTCAGGTGCTTGGATTATGGGGCATAACTGCTCCCACGTCCCAGCTTCCTGGTAGGCCTGCGCTTATGCGCGACAACACAAGCCCTGCTTCCACCGTCGAAGTAAACTTTCCGCTAGGAACCTAAGGCACTACTGTCGACGTACTTCATATTCAAACACGCACTGTACGTCAACAGCTTTGAACGAAATGATAACACAAACTGTCTCTAAGACACAAAAGAATGAAATAAGTGCAACTGGCCTTCACTAAGGCAGAAATATCGAATACAGTCATCCAGAGGACACATGTCCCAACATATCATTCATTACAACAGCGGAAGCAATCAAAGGGGTCTGAGTACAGACAAATCCAACAGGCTTAAGAAGCCGGAGAAAATAAATAAGACGAAGCCCATCCACGTAGGTCCTGGATCCAGCCCTGGTCCAGCTAACTACTCGTCTGCAGTCTCGTCAAACTCCACGAAGTAGCCGTCCTGAGAAGCATCGTAGTCGTAGTCGTACTCTGCGTAAACCACAGCCCCAACGGGGTCAGTACATCCAAGTACTGGCAAGCAAGACTCACAGTTCATCAAAGAGTTACCCGTCAACACAAGCATTGATGCTTGGGATCAACGGAAGAAAGGGGAATATAAAAGTTGCTGCTGGCTGCTCTAACCAACTACAGAAGATAACTACAAGTTCCGGCTAACAGAAAAGATAGGATCGAGGATTGTAACCAACTGAAAGATAACTTCAATCAAACCCATCCTGGATCTCGCCCCTTATCCGAAGAAACAATCCGAGGATAACTCACACAGTTGTGATAAGGTGAACCAAGTTATTGTGTGAATAACCTATTACTAGTCAGGTTATTAATCATTGGGTGAAACATGATTGATCATTATGTTGAAGTTGTCCTGAGTACTTGTTAGCCAGTACTTTCACCAAGTAATCCATAACCGCGGAAAACACGGCTTCTCGAGAAGATTATCCCTGCAGGGTTGCACCAATTTGGCCGTACACGCAAGAATAACCCGCCAGATGGGATGCCTCCCACCAAGCGGGGTACTCTACACAACCAACCATTCTCCGCATCAAGCCCAAAGCACCTTGGGCGCACGGCTAATCGAGCCCAGAAGAAAATGGACCCTCATAGCACTCTAAGAACGTGTCCCCCTATATGCCGACTACAAAAGTTCCACCCTGCGCTGGGCTCGCAAAAACATGCATGCGGCAAATGGAAAACACGAACTAAATGAGGCGATTTGGACGAGATGCGAATCAGGTCAAGTTGAGGGGGCGCCCATACTCGCTTCCCACATGCGGGTAGTGCGCTCATCATGGATCAGTAGACAAGACCCTTTTCCTATTAGGGTCGACACTAGCAGGCTCCAAAACCACTCATGGGCCTCCTGCCGGTGCCTTATCATCAAATTATTATTACCATTAGCAAGTAACAGGATTGATTAATTAACACCGAGCCCCCGGTACAGGTAATAAGATAGTAAAAGTAGTAACTGACAACAGACTCGAGTAAAAGCAACCCTAAGCATGCTAGATAATACTAAGGCACAAACAAAGGCTGGGGGTATGGAGGTGAGGCAATATCATTGGTTCAGGGTATCATGTGATAGGTTCGGAGAACAAGCAACGATACATAGGGCTAGCAATAGTAGACAAAAGGATAGTATCGACAACAAGTGTGGAAAGGAACTCGATGATTCATGTGAGTGATAACTTGCCTGGCATCTCAGTAGCCGGGTACTGGGCTAGGTCCTGAGTAGTGGTGTCGTAAGGATCGTCGGTCTCAACGTAGTCGTCGTCTAACCGAGAAGAAGCAAACAGACAAAACAGGAATGTAAACAATCATGTTCATGGCATTGTGCACAGTCAATATGATGCATGACAATTTAATAGGTGCATCTAGATAAAATGACTAACATGATAGCACAAATTAAATGGACCCATATGCAAGGGTTGCATATGGAAAAGGATCCACTGAAACAATTGGGAACAAATGATTTACAACTATTTATTAGGTGTTGGTTGTTATCATGATGCATGCATGATGATGATGACAAGATAACAACAAAATAACAATATTAATTGCAATTGTAATGAGGGTTAACAAGTTGAGAAAACAATTATTAAGTTTTGGAAATTATTGGTTACTTAATGATGTTAAACAAATAGTTGTTGTTTTCATCAAGTTAGGGTGTGCAAAACAATTTACAAATTTTATATTTGAAAAGTTTATCAAATTTTAGTTGGATTACATGTTTCACATTTTGAAATTGGACTTTGGATTATTTAGTTATGAATTAAACAATATTAAACAAGTTTTAATTGAATTTAAAACAAGCTTAAATATTAATTGAATTTTATTTGTTCAAACCATAAATTCAAATCCACATTTGAAAAGTTCACACTTTAGTGGTTTGAAAACATAATTTGCATGTTCAAAAATATTTTATATTAAGCAAGTTATGATTTTATCAAATTTAATTGAATTAAACAAGGTTTAAATTGTTTAGGCAATTTAAATTATCCAAACCAGAAAACAAAATTTATATTTGAATAGAACATGCAAAAAGGTGTGAAAAACATATTTTATTTGAATTATTTGAAAACAGTATGAATTAGTTATGAATTATTACAAATGGCATTTGAATTAGTTGGATTTGAATTTAAATTGCATTTTGAATATTCAAAACAGAACACAAATAAGTTATTTGGAAAGAGTATAAAATTTGGATCAGAATAGACATAAAGTTTGTGTTTATTGGATTTATAAAATAAAAGATATGGAATTTCAAAGTTTCTATTCAAATCTGTTATTTAAAAAGGAATTTGTAATTTTAGAATTGCGCAGAAATCTTTTGTTACTCAGGTGGCAGCTAGCCACTGACTCTGCCCGTGGGCCTAGCCAGCGTGGCGCTGAGCAAGCGCTTGCGTGGCCACTGGGGTCTATGACAGTGGGCCAGTGCGCGCTGCGGAAATAAAAGAGCAAAAAGTTGGGCGCTCAGGCCTCGAACCCACGCTCTGCTCAAGTTCAGAAAGGAACGCAACCAGTGCGCTGCGCTGCGGTGTGTTGACAGATAGGGCGATGCAGTGAGGATAAGGTTCAGTAACGCGTCGCTAACTGACGAAACTGAAGTGCGTTCGTGTGCTCGTCAGACAGAGGCCTCGCCGGCGGCGATTGCACGGCCGTGCTCGCCGTGGTTGAGCTGCGTGCGCATGCTGGACGTGGGTGTGCGCGCTGTGCAGTAGCAGAGCAGCAGAGGGAGGGCAGGAATCGGTGGAGCTCACCGAGATTGGTCGACGGCGACGCGTGCTGACGGAGGGTGACGCGGGCAGTCGAGGACGGCGGCGAGCTCCTGGTGCCTCTCCGCGGCTGCTCAGGTGTTCGAGGCGTAGAGGACGACGAGGCGATGCTTGTTCAGGAAACGGTGGGTGCCGAGATGGCCTGCAACGGCGACGAGGTGGTCGGATTCAGAAAAACGCGGCACGGTGGCCGGAGGAAAAGAACGGGACGGCGTGGTCGACAGGAAGCTCACCGTGGTGGTTGCGGGTGTCCAGGGGGAAGAGGAAGTCACGGCGACCTGATTCTCGTGCAGAGGTGGCTAGGTGGGAGCTCCACGCGGAGGCGCCATGGACGGATTCAGAAGATCGCCGGCGGGACGAGTTGCAGAGAGAGGTGGAGCTCGGGAATGGAGGCGATTGACGGCGCGAGCGAGGTGGAGGCGGAACCCTAGGAGCTAGGGCACAGATAGGGGGCTAGGGCTTGCTTAAATAGGGTGGAGGCGCAGCGGTGGCCGCCGTGGTCGCGTCGGGGTCGCCGTGGAGGCCTCCGATGGCGCGCCGTACAGGAGGGAGAAGGAGGATTAGAAGGGGAGCGCGAATCTTGGCGCAACGAAGGGGTAAGTTGCGCTGTGGCGGGCTGGGCTGCTGCGCGCGCGTAGCTAGGTGGGCTGGACTGGGTTTTCTGCTGCGCGCGCGTAGGTTTGCTTATTTTTTTTTATTTTTCTCTTTCCTGTTTTTTTTTTGTAGCTAGCTTTTGGATAAAATAGATAGGTTTTAACTTAGATAAAATTTTGGGAAAAATTGGATAAGCTTCTTAGGTGAAAAGAAACCACTTGGTAGTTTTGGTTTTCAAAATTTCAAATGTTTGATTGCTGTTTCAAAATTGAACCAATTTAAGTGAAAATTGCCATAGTAATTAATATTTAGAAAATAAGGTGTTTTCAATAGGGTTTCCCCTAGGGTTTAGAATGTTTTGAAGAATACCAAGTTGTGTTGAACATCATGGATTCAAAAGTTTGATGATTTGATAATTGTTTTGAGTTTGGAAAATGACTTGGAAATAATTGATTTAATGGAGTAATTGATTTTAGCAACAACTTAATGGATGAATTACAATGGATTGCTTGGAAACAAAAGAGGTTTTTAGTTTGCACTTCTTTATTTGAAAGGTTGTAACAGACAAGTGTGAAAACAATGTTTGATTAAGTTTGAATTTTATTATGAAAACAATGCAAACAGAAATAAAAAATGAGAATGATGCCATGATGCATTGCATAAATTAAACAAATAAGTAAAACAACTAAGGGTTTTCATACTTGGATGTTACAGCACACCCAAAATTTCATGGACTGTCACTTCGAAAAATCAATTGGTTGGGAATGGATTGAGAGATGAGAGCACAAGGGGTCAACGCAACCAGCAACGCATCTACTAAACTCCGAAGGAATGTAGTGCAAATCAAGAATAAGCAGACAACCAAAACCAAACTTTTCCATAACTGATGTCTGATTTGGAGTCCACTTCTTTATAACTCCAACGAAGTATTTCAGTTCATATCTGGTATGACAAGACCTATCACCCCCCCTGAAATCTACTCATTTTAGCCTGCAAAAAGACAATTTAAAAAAAGGTCATGAAGAGAAGAAATGAGTCACAAAAACAAATTCAAGGAACACACCGACCCATGTGACAAAAAAACGCTTTCGAAGGGAAATAAAAACAACAAGAAATGATGATAAGGCAACTATTATAAAAGCATAATTCAAATTAACTTAATAGCAGCAGAAACATCACCATCAGCTAAGAGGTCAGCAAAATTTCTCTTCAAATACTTTACAACCTATATAGTTAAAAAGAATAAACAAAAATGCATGAAAATCATCTCTTATATAGGGAAGAAAATAAGATCATTTTTAAGATAAGAACGAGAAATGGGACAAAAAAGAGAGGAGTATCCGGACCTGCTTCCTAAAAAATCAAAACAAAGCATCATCTAAGGCCTTCTGTCTTGACTGAAAAACATTATCTTGCAACGAAAGAAAAACAAGTTAAAAACAAGCAAAAATAACAAAAAGTTACGAACAATGAAGCCGTGAAAACACATGTTAAAAAAAGCACTCACTTCATTGCTGCTGCAGCTATTATATTCACAGTCGGCGGCCTTAAAACCTTCATCATCAGAGCCGGTAGACATTTTACGTTGTCTGAACACAAGAACAAAACCAAACACATCAACTTACACGCAAGACTTTTGACTACCGACGACACCCCCTCCCAACTACGAGACTAAAGCAACAACTAAAAACCACACATTAATCTGCTTGCAAAATTAAAGTTGTCTACACCCCCTACCAATCACAAAGATCAGTTAGATAAAAAAAGATAAAATGAAGTCCACATGCCTAGCTGTGGCCAAAAAACACATTTCTATTTTAGATATCCATGGAGAAGTTCATGAAGGAATTGTTTCCAGGCTTGGCTGGCTGTGTGCCACAAAAACGGTCAGAAAAACACACAATGCTGTTATAGCTAAAAAAAAGTCTCTAAATAGACTACCATCTCACTAGATTTTGTTTAGGCCAACAAAAAAGAAGAAATTCATATGTCACTGCTGGGTGAACAATGATTTAACTATCACGCCTCTATGAACATATAGAGACAACGATTTTACTTCTGAACTCAAAAAATACAAACACCTAGCAAGCATATCTCCATACTGAAATAAAAACAAAAGAAGCAACAAAAAACACCCCACTCTCCCTTCTAAGTATGCCAGCTCCACCAACATACCTACATCCCTCTCTCGCGCACAAACAGAAACACCTCACTTAGTCAACCTCAAATCGAACAAGCCCAACACGCGTAGTAGTCAGAGCAAAGAAAAAATACAGCACATCGATTCCCCACCACGCTCTCATCACGTGAACATGTAAAATCCACCATGCAAACTCGCGTACAAGCAAGGATTTGACCACGCAGCTTCAAAACCTGAATCCGCTCAGCAAACTCGCGTACGAACAGACACAACTCACGCCTTAACAACAATTACAACCTAGCACTTAGATTGTGCATAGAACACATCAGATTACCCACATACAACTCGCTGAATCACCTAAAACCCTAGAAATCGATGACCACGCAACATCTGACTATCAAAATTAAAAACAGAGGACCGTGCGATGAGCCATACAGTGGAGAGAAGAAGTGCTGGGGGCGTGTACGAACCTCCAATACCGGTGAGTTGTCCTCACTCCAACGCCGGTTCTCGCCATGAGAGATGGCCCAGGGCGCTCGAGCACGGCGGCTGCGGCTCTCCCTCTCACTTGCTCTAACTTTCCCTGTCTGCTCACTGCTCATTCTCTCTCCACGATAAAGAGACAAGCAGAAAATAAACGACACAGAAAATTCAAAAAGAATAGAAATGGGGAAAAGGGTGATGGGAATGCGGCCCCCGCCGGTCCAGATCCAAAGGGATGCCCGAAAACCCAAACGGGCCCAACAAGTTTCGTCTATCGCGGGGCACACAGAGCTTTCGGCTTTCGTGACGCGGGAATCACAAAAATCGGAGGGACAGAAAAACGTGTCGTGAGCCAATTGTTTTTTTTTTTTTGAGTTTATAAGAGCTTTATTCAGAACATGGCTGTTCTCGAATCAACAGCCACTAGGCTGGTGATCAGGAACTGGGGTACAGAGTTAAGCCAGCAATCGGTCACCATGAAAGTGCAAGCACGCTTAGCACAAAGATGTGCCGGAAGATTGGCTGCTCTACTTACATGAACGACATGAAATACAGAAAAGGAAGCTACAAGCTCTCTAATGTCTAACAATATTGGAGCCACAATTGAATGTCCATTGTGACTATTATTCCAGAGATTGACAATCTCCAGGTAGTCGGTCTCCATAATCACGTGCGAGTATCCTCTCAGGTTAGCAAAGATAACTCCATCTCGCAAGGATTCCGCTTCAGCAATCAGGGGATTTGTAATGCCTAAATGAGGTTTACACCAAGCTCCCAACAGCGCTGTTGCTGAGCGTGCAACACCACCCGCACCAGCTGTGTTTGCTTCACCATTGATTGCACCATCTGTGTTTATCTTGATGAATCAGTGTCCGGTGGACGCCACCCATGACCTGGCAACACAATCGGCCAAGAGTTTGGAATTTCCAAAACTGCTAGATCATCTCTGATCCTTCTCACTGACGTTGCTGGGTTCCAAGGATCCCTGTCATGTGTCCATCTGTTGCGTGACTGCCAAACAGCCCACATGACCGTGATAATTTTTGATTTATCTGAATGAGTGAAACAATCCTCACATAAGATATCCCGCGACCAAGTACTAGGATGTAACCGTGGTAAGAGGAAATCAAGTAGTGACTAGCCTCCTCCCAAAAGCTCCTCGCATGTGTACAATGCACTAAAGCGTGCATTAGGTCCTCCTCCTTTGCTAAGCATATTTTGCATATACTCACTGGTTGGATGTGTCTTCGCCATAAGGTAGATTCATTTGGTAGAATACCACGTATTACCCTCCACCAGAACACTCTAACCTTTGGCATAACTTTGAGCTTCCACAAGGTATTCCACATCTGTTTTTCTGTAATTGAGGTGCCGGTAGCCGTCCCTTCATCGAGAGCAGAGATCTCTTTTAGATTCACCAGAGCGTGGTACGCCGATTTAACAGAATAAATACCCAAACTTTCAAAAGCCCATGCAAACGAGTCATCACCACCATTTAGCCGCAAGGGAATGTTTAAGATTGCATCGGCATCAGGTCTCGAGAAAGAATTCCTCACCAAATCAACACGCCATTTTCCTGTGCTGTCATCAGTCAGTTCATTGACAGTTACACAGTCGTGTTACTTGGTTTGAATAGAGGAGCAAAACGTGTAGCATCAGGAATCCATTTATCTTCCCAAATAGAGATAGAGGTACCATTGCCCACACGTTTGATTAGACCAGCTTCAAGGGTTCTCCGACCAGCAACAATGGACCTCCATATAGCTGAAGCTGCTCGGGGAATTGACGCCTCCATGAAACTAGAATTTGGGTAATATCTGGTCTTCATTACCCTAGCACAGAGAGAATTAGGGAATTCCAAGAATCTCCAGCCATGCTTACCAAGTAGGGCCAGGTTAAAAAGCTCCAAGTCCCTGAACCCCACCCCTCCTTTAAATTTTGGGGATGCGAGTGTTTTCCAAGATAGCCAGTGTAAGGACCTTTTATCCATAGAACTACTCCACCAATATTTCTCCATGTTCGATATTAGGTTTTTGCATACCTTTTTAGTCAACAGGAAGCAACTCATACTGTATGTCGGAATGGCCTGAATCACAGATTTAATAAGAATCTCCCTTCCTGCACATGCAAGATTCTTCTCAGACCATCCATTCATCTTACCCCTCGATTTATCACCTATATGATCAAAGGTTCCACTGGTGATTCTTCCAACCGCCGTTGGAAGGCCGAGATATGTTTTGCTGAAAGCTTCCACTCCAATACCCAGCAAATGTTTAATAGCATCCCTTCGCTGCACAAGTGTGTTTGGAGAGAAGAACACTGCACTTTTGTCACGATTACCACATTGACTAGAGCAATCCGCATAGATTTGTAATATTTGATTCAGCCGGTCTGCACTCCTGTCACATGCACCGATGAAAATTAGACAATCATCTGCAAATAGGAGATGTTTCACCCATGGAGACCTGAAGGAAACCCGGATCCCCCTGTCAATGTAGTTGCCACCAAAAAGTTCAATAATGATGTAAGGCCTTCACCACACATTAAGAACAAGAAAGGGGAAATAGGGTCTCCCTGTCGTAATCCTCTCGAGGGAGTGAAAAACGGAAGCAGCTCTCCATTCATCCGGACAGAGAATCTTACAGAGGTGACGCATTTGATAATTAGACGAACAAAATTCGTCCCAAAACCTAGACGTATTAGGATAGCCTCGAGATAGTGCCATTCTACTCGGTCATAAGCTTTCATCATATCCAACTTCACCGCACACGAAAATTTTTTTTACTTTCCTCCTTCTCATGGCGTGCACACTCCCAAATGCCACAAGGACGTTATCTGTGATTAAACGTCCAGGGACAAAAGCACTTTGCTCCTCCCCAATAATCTGGTCCATCCACTTCCTCAACCGATTAGTAATTGCTTTAGCCGCAATTTTATAAAGTACAGGGAAGAGAGAGATGGGTCGGTATTGCCGAATGGATTGTGGGTGCCGTACCTTGAGTATCAAAGTAATAGTAGTATCATTAAGACCCGTAGGAAGCATACCTCCATTTAGAAATTCTAGAACAACCGTCACAAGATCATGTTGAACTAGGCTCCAATGACGCCGAAAGAATCCTGCTGTGAAACCATCGATTCCAGGGGCTTTCGATGGTGCCATCTGGAACAAGGCCTTGTGTACCTCCGCAGCATCATAATTTTTATTAAGATCCTCATTCATATATGCTGACACTCTAATCGGTACATGTTGCAACAACCCGTCCATGTTACTAAAACCTTGAGAAGCGTACGAATTCTGGTAGAAATCTTGCACCTCCTTTATATCATCATCCGGGCCTTCACAGACAGATCCATCCTATCTTGTAAGCCCAGAGATACGGTTGATGCGACGTCTTTCCGCTGCCTGTGCATGGAAATAGGCAGAATTGCGGTCCCCTGTCCGAAGCCAGCGTATCCTGGATTGTTGTCGAATCCACGTCTCCTCCTGCCGCAATGCCTCTCGGAGCTGATCAGTAATGTTGCGCTCCTCATCATCGGGTCCTCTACCAATTGACCGTGACCGAAGCTTCTCCAATCTCTTTTTTAGCTTCTTCACTTTCTTTGCTAGGCAGCCAAATTCCTTGGCCCCCCATGCACTGAGCTCCCCTTGCAGTTGCACTAGTGTGTCTGTGAAACCTGCAAGCCCTTGCCCATTGTGCAATCTTTTCCACGATTCGCTAACTAGCTCATCGTAATCGGCATGTGACTGCCAAACATTCTCATAGCGGAACTGTCGCTGCACTTTAGCCCGACGACGTGCGCTCAGCTCCACTAACAAGAAACAGTGATCAGATTCCGTTGCACTTACATGTCTGACTCTAGCTTCATCAAACATTTGCAGGAATTCTGCATTTGCCAAGGCTCTGTCAAGCCATGCTTTAACATTTTCCTCGCCCATCTGTCTGTTATCCCACGTGTAATCCACTCCAGTCCAACCAAGGTCCTGGAAGGAACAGTCTTCTATCACTTCACGGAAAGCCCGCATTTGCCACTCAGGGCGCTGTTGCCGGCTAAAGTGCTCCGTGCCGTACATAGTTTCATTAAAATCTCCAAGGCATAACCAAGCGGTGTGCCTAATATCATTAAGAGTCCTCAGAAAACGCCAACTATGAAATCTATTTTCAGCTCTTGGGGCGCCGTAAAACCCAGTGAACCTCCATTCATTGGAAGGTCCATCCACTCTCCGCACTATTGCATCAATATGCGAGATACTGTAGTTTTTTTTTATCTCCACAGATACATCTTTGGAACAGAACAGACCCACACCACCACTGAGCCCATCGCTGTCCACAGCAAAGCAACCTGCAAACCCCAAGGTTTGCCGCAAATCTTCTACTCTCTTAGCCCTTATTTTGTTTTCCATGACAAACAGAAGGGCAAGACCTTCTTGCTTCACAAAACTATGAAGCTCACGAACTACACGGAGGTTCCCAAGCCCCCGTGCGTTCCAACCAACACAATTCATTGATCCTGGCAGTGGACCGTAGCATCCACTGCCGAATTTCCAGAGTTTGTGGGTGTTGGTCGTTTCTTCTTGGAGGCTGGTTCAGCACCGTTGTCCCCCTTCCCCTTAGGCGTCTGACCACCATCTGCAACATTATACACAACTATCGCCTTATTTGTATCCTCCTTCGCCAAAGGCTCCTTTGCAGCTACAGATGAGATATCCGTTTTGCGATACACTAGCTTTGGGGCTTCCTTTCGTTTCTTTTGCTGTGAATTCTTTTTCAGAGGAGAGGACACCTCGCCATTGGGATCAGATGCAACAGCCGCAGATGACCCTTGCTTGCGACTATGCTGCGATGCTGCTTGATCTCGAGTTGAGTTATCATTCGATGATACTTTCTTCTTCTCATCCGGTGCTCTCAACCTTGTCTTAAACGGTAGAGCACCATTCTCGTCCCTACTCCCTGGAGTTGGACAGAAAAGATCTGCGTGGCCAAGGCGACCACACGAGAAACAGAAATTCGGAACCTGTTCATAATGAATGTCGTACCAGTCCCTACTCTGTCGTAAGGCCGAATCAATTAGCAGTCCCCTTCTCAAAGGTTTCTGCACATCAATGATGACTCTAGCCCTCAGGAAACCTCCAATCGGATCAACCTGCACGGAGTGCGCATTCTTATTTATCATCTTCGCTACCTCCTCACCCCATGCTCCTTTGGTCAGATGGAACGGAAGGTTCAGAACCCGCACCCATAGTTGAAGTTTATTGAACTTGAGTTCTGATGGCCGCATATACTCCACAAATTCCTCCAAAATTACAACATTCTTACTCACGTGCCACGGGGATCCTTCCTAAACGCGATCGCGATCTCGCCGAGACTCAAATTCTGCCACAAAAGTATTTTCGCCAACCGATCTGAAGATCAATCCTCTTGGATTGCCCCATGCCGGCCTCAAAGCACTCGCGATCGTCTGTATGTGGTATGTGTTGCGAAGAGGACCTTCCCCGCCAGCGCCCACTTCTGCTCCTCTCCTTCCACACGATCATTGATCACCAATGGTGTCGCTTCTTCTTCTGTCAGGTCAAGCCTACCCATTGCGAAGAGGACCTTCCCCGCCGACCCACGGGACGGGGTGTTCTCCTTCTCCTTCACCGGCTCCGATGGCGAGGCCATCCAGCGCCGTACCCTTGCGCCCCGCCGACCAGAATCAACGGGTGCTGCCTCTATCCACTCGAAACCCTAATCGCCTAAACGCCAGGAGTCGAAGCGGTACCCTTGAGCCAATTGTTTTACAGCTAGTTGTAAACTGCAGATTCCTTATTTTATACGTGTATACGTTTTGTCATAAATTTTTCTAATTATGTAATATATATTTTTTTAAGTTAAAAATAATCACTTTTTAAAACTAGATAAAAACAATCACATGGCAGATGTAAATTGTAACCCGAAAGAGAAACCGAAAGGCCCTTTCGAGAACACGCCGTCAAGCATTTCCCCACGTCGAAAGGGAAAGAAAAACAGTAGACCACCGGAAGTATCTCCGTTGCCGGCGCCGGCGCCGTCGCGCAGCCATGCTCCGCTTAAGAAACTCCATCGTCACCCATCTCCTCTCCTATTCCACAGCCTCCCCTGTCTCCCCTCTACACAGGCTCCTCTCCGCGGCCGCGGCCGCGTCCACCGTTTCCCCAAGCCCTAGCTTCGCCGTCGAGGAATACCTCGTCGGTACCTGCGGCCTCACCCGAGCGCAAGCCCTCAAGGCCTCCACGAAGATCTCCGACATCAAGTCCCCATCCAACCCCGATGCTGTGCTCACCTTCCTCGCAGGCCTCGGCCTCTCCGGCGCCGACGTCGCCACCGTCGTCGCGAGGGACCCCAAGTTCCTCTGCACCAACGTGGAGAGGACCCTGTATCCCGTCGCCCTCGAGCTCAACGGCCTGGGTGCATCGCGTTCTGAGGTCGCCCGCCTCGTCTCGCTCGCCCCGGACAGATTCCGCTCTAGATTCATCGTCTCCAAGCTGCTCTACTTCCTGCCTATCTTCGGCTCCTTCGAGAAGTTCCTCCGGGCTCTCAGTTACAGCATTAATCTCCTCAGTAGCAGCCTCGACGAGGTGGTCAAGCCCAATGTTGCGTTCCTGCGAGAGTGCGGGCTTAGTGCTTGCGATATTGCCTCGCTCTGCCTCTCTTCGCGTTGGATTGTTGACTCCAGACCAGAGCACCTTTGGGCAATGGTGGCACGTGCCGAAGCCATAGGCGTGCCCCGTGGCTCCGGAATGTTCAAGAAAGCGCTGCAGGCTGTCGCATTTCTGGACGAGAAGAAGATTGCCACCAAAGTGGAGTACCTGAAGAACATGTTCAGGTGGTCAGATGCTGAGGTGCGCATTGCTGTTTGTAAGGATCCAATGGTGCTAGGGAGGTCTAACGAGGCTATGCAGATCAAATCAGAGTTCTTTATCTCTGAGGTGGGGTTGGAACCGGCGTACATTGCTCATCGGCCGGCATTGCTCTCTTTATAGCCTGGAGGGCCGGATCAGACCCCGGTACTATGTCCTAAAGTTACTCAAGGAAAAGGGGTTGCTACGTCAAGATCGAGATTTCTTTAATTCGGTCTTGGTCAGCGAGAAGGTATTCATGGAGAAGTTCATATGCCCTCACATGGAAGATGCACCACATGTTGGGAATAAACACGACGCTGTCGTGGTTTATTCCCAACAATCTCCCCCTAAACCACGACCTAGTAAAGGCCCGGCTGGTCGTCGGCGTCGGCGAGGAGTGCCTTCTCCTCCTCGGCCTTCTTCTGGTTCCGGCAGTCCCTCCGGAAGTGGCCGCGCACGCCACAGTTGTAGCACCGGCCGCGCTTCTTCCCTCCGCCCGTGCTGCTGCCGTCGTCGTCGTCGTGGTCGAAGCCGCCGCCGCGCTGACGCCGACGTGCTTCCCACTGAGCTGCAGTGAGCATGAGGTGCTCACCGCCACCACCGACGCTGTCCTGGCTGCGCCGCCGCGTCCGCTCCTCGAACGCCTTCAGCCGCCCGAGCGCATCCTCGAATGGCATGGTCTGCACGTCACAAAACTGCTCGATGCCCGCCACCGCAGAGTACAAGCGGTCCGGCACCGTGTCCAGCAATTTCTTGACCATCGCCGCGTCGTCCAGCGTCGCCCCGAGCCCCGCGTAACGCGCCGCCATGCCTCCAATCTTGCCGGCGTAGACGTCCAGGGACTCGCCGTCCTCCATGCGCAGCCGGTCGAAGTCGCCGCGGAGAGTGGACAGCCGAGCCGCCCTGACTCGATCCGCGCCAACGAATCGCGCCTTGAGGCTCGCCCACACCTCCGCCGCCGTCTTCTTTGACGAAACCTGCAGCAAGAGTCCTCGGCGAGCGCCCCGAGCAGGTAAGCTCTCGCCGTCTTGTTCTTCTTCTCGTCAACCGCCGCCGTCGCGTCCGCCGGAGCAACCGCCTCCCACAGCCCCTGCGCGTCGAGGTTGGCCTCAACCTTGATAGCCCACACGGTGTAGTTGTCACCGGTGAGCATTGGGCACTGCAGGGACAACGCGCTCCCCCGCTCCGCCGCCGTACGGCACGATCGACATCGCCGGCGATCTCCTCCGCAACCGTGGCTCTGATACCAAATGACGGGGCTGCAACGGACAGCCCCTTTCTTCTACCTCTGAACTCTCACAGAGAAGCAATGGAGACAGGAGAGTTTGGCCTCGCGCTGCACACACAGCCGAGCTTTTCTCTCGTATTTTCTCGTCATCTAAACATGTTGCTTACACTGCCATTTTATAGGCTCACGCACACACCCACTAACAGCACGTACCTATCCTAGTGGATCATGCACACACACGACCAATTCCTTTGGCCACTACCGGAAGACTTGGCCAGCACACGCATGCAGCCTAACTGACTCAACGCACCAACGATCGCCCCGCGCACGTACGCCTTGGCAATCCAGCTTTCCTCGATCGTGAGCCGCTGCTCCTCCGCGAGACCTGCGCTGTCATCTTGGCCTCCAACCTTGCGCACGTTGCATGCCGTCTCCATCGCCGCACGAACGACGAACCAGACGCAAACAGACTCCGGACGTGGCCGCACCAGGTTTGGACTCAACCTAGAACCTAGACGCACACAAGCACGAACTCGTGCACCTACAGACACCACACCTTGCTGAAGACTATGCATCAGCCTGCAGAGGGGAAGTTCCTAGCAGATTCAGATCTACATGAATCAAGAAAGGGTATGAAAACTAGTAACTGCGTATGGCACAACAAATTTTCACTCTGCATATTTGGATGACTATTCCTGATTTGGTGTTCTTCACCAAACTAAGTGGTGGATGTCTATTATAGCATCTACGTTAGCTACATGTTGATTGGCTGCTGATAATCCAGGATGAAATCGATATGTTTATTACATCATTCAGTACAGAAGAAAACATTACACTGCTGTCTTGTCCATCCTCATCTCATATTGACACAACTACGAGAGTGAGATCACATATCAGGGCATTCTGCAAATGCTTTCAAGCATCAGTGAGTATTATATCTGCACAATCTGTCTTTATGTTCTCAAATTGCCATTACTGTTTTCAGTGCAAACCTCTGTATTTTTCTCTGGACGGATACTTTGGACTTATTTTTTCACGGGGAACAGTATGCTTTTGTTGTTGGTCACAATGTGTTGATCACTGCCAAGGGTGCAGTTTTTAGCTATAATATTTTTGTTTACATGATCATTGCCAAGGGAGTAGTTGTCTGTGTCAGCTCGTTTATTTCTCGATGGCCGATGGGCTGATACGTTCTTTAGGGACATCTGATCTCAAAACTGAATAGTGCAGTACAAGTAGTTGGCTCATAGCATTTTTGTTGATGGCCTACTCATGTAGCACACATAATGGATATTTCAAAGGCCCTAGTACTGGTACAGGAGAGAGATATTGATGCTTGCATGGTGTGGTGCTGAAAAGTAGAGGGCATTTCATTTTATACAGTAAATGAACGTAGTAAGGTAACCATGGCATTACCATGTAGTCTATGCCATACTTTTTAGCTATTATTCTTCCATATTAGCACTGCCTGTCTATATATATGCTCACAACATCTTTATCCCTTGGCAAAAGATTTAGCTGCAAACCTTAAAAATAGTATAGTAAATCGCTTGTGCCATCCTCTACTTTATATTTGCTTTCTAGATGCTCTTCTATAATTTGCTTTAGCTGTGTTCGTTGCAATCTATTCCGAAGACATGTATGCTGGAATTGGAGAGATGATGACTTAACCAATCATGGTATGAACATTTAAGGGAATGCGGTAATTTTCTTGGTTGTACCGAATGTCATCTTTTTTGCCATCTATTTATTTAAATTCCACTCTAGGCATGCATACTAACTGTCAGATAATGCGTAGTTATCGAATCTTGCAGAATTTCAAACATAGGAATAGAAGGCATGTTATGCTCTTTAGACTTAGAACCAAGCAAGCTGTGCGAGGAGAGGATAGTGCACATTTTGTCTGTTCCTGATATGAGGCTGTAGAAGCTGGAAAATGGAAGAAAATAACCTTTTCTTTTCTTGATGACTTAGGCCCCTCATGTTTGTTTCTCATCTATATCAATAGATTAGAGCTTTTGCCTCGTTTCAAAAAATAAAAAAAAGGGAAGAAAATGCTATGGTCAGCTGCGTAGTAAAAGTAACGCAAAGGAGATGGTTTGATTATCAGTTTGTGTGTCTCTTCTCTGGTCCTTGTGGAATTATTGGAGCATACTGATTCTCTGAATGAGGATACGTGATTCTGAAGGAGGATCAGCTTCTTGTCAGAGGCTGATTTTGATCTCGCATCAATTACAGGTATTTGTGACCTGGTAGCAGGTGGGAAGAAGCTCCTATTTTTCTCTTTTTGGATTTTGCAAGTTCTGGGATCCTCCTATTATTGTACTATGGATTGTATCAAGGTGGCACACGCGGACCGTCATCTGCCTTATTCCTCGGCTCAACCGAAGCAACCTGAGCAAATAACAAGTTGAATAATGGATATTTCAAAGGCCCTGGTATTGGTACAGAGAGAGATATTGATACTTGTATGGTGTTGTGCTGAAAAACAGAAGGCACTTTGTACAGTAAAGGAGCTTATTAAGGTAACCTTAAAAATGGTTATGGCGTTACCATGCAGTCTATGCCATAATCTTTAGCTAATTTTATTGCAAAGCGCCACACCGTTACTTTCATCTTCCCTGGAGCCTTTGTCGCCCACAAGGATTTCCAAAGTTTAGCCTCCCTCTCGGTATCTGATGGTAAACCCTTCTTGGCGATTCTCTGCTGATTACTGAATCTCCGAGACCTTGCAAGGTTGTAACCTGATCGCACAATATAAAACCCAAATCGAGTATATGGCCATGAAATGAAATCCTCGCCACCAAGTCTGCTGATTGGAATCTGGAGTACTTTCTCCGCCACATCCTCTGGAAAAACAGAACGTACCACATCTGTATTCCATGACCTTGAATCATTACTAAACAGGGTGTTTACTTTTTGCTCTTCAACCAGAGGTACAAGAACAAGAGGCCTTATTGACACAGGTGGTACACCGGGTATCCAATTGTCAGTTCTGATTCTTATTTCATCGCCTTTGCCAACACCCCATCTCACTCCTTTCAATAATTCTCTTCCAAACAATATGCTCCTCCATGTATATGAAGAGGACCGAGGGCGTGGAGCATCCCAGAAGGAAACATTAGGCATGCAAATACAAACAGTCAGACAATGCCTAGTTATAGAATCTTGCACAATTTCAAACATAGTAATAGAAGGTATGTTGTGTTCTTCAGACTTATTAGAACCAAGCTAGCTGCGTGAAGAGAGGATGGTGCACATTTGTCTGTTCCTGGTATGATGCTGTAGAAGCTGGAAATGGAAGAAAACGAGATGGTCATCTGTGTGCCAACAACAACGCAAAGTAGATGGTGAAAATCTCTGATTTGATAATCGGTTTGTCTCTTCTCTGGTCCTTGTGGAATTATTGGAGTCCCTGAATGTGGACGGTGCTTTCTTTCTTCCGGGAGAAGATGCGGTGATGAATTAAGGTGGCTGAAGCTTTGCTCTAGTATATATGATTCTGTAGGAGGATCACCTTCTGGTTAGAGGCTGTTTTCAATCTCCATCTGGAGTCAGACTCGATGATGCTAGTTGATTTTGCACTGGACCTGAAGCAGCATCAGTTACCGGCATTCATGACTTGACGCGTGTGGGAAGAAGCTCCTACTTTTCTCTTTTTGAATTTTGCAAGTTCTGGAATCCATTATTGTACTTAGAGCCTGCCATATTCATCAGCTCAACTGAGACAGCCTGAGCAAATAACAAGTTAAATAAATTGGTACACTTAGCCTAGATGGTGGATTCAATCCATCCGGGGTCAGACTCCTCACTTGGTGGCAACATCAGCATTGAGACGACATCGAAGCTTGCTGATGTTTCCAATGCTGCCACACCACTCGCTGCAGCGGATGAGGTGGTCGAGGAGGAGCCCATGAGTTCCGCGTCCCCTCCCCCGAAAAGGAAGAGGATGTGCGCCCAGGCCCAAGACCAGGGTGCATTGATCCCCACTCAGTCTTCGCCCTGGCTGCTTCGTCAGTGGTCGATTTGAAGGCCTCAGTGTAACACCCAATTTGGCGCGGACTAGGTGGACCCTGTCGCTACTGGCTGCGACTAAGAATACTCAAGCTTAGTGCTGCTGAGAGCAAATAAGCAGTCTGATGGCTGAGGCGATGGACTGAAAACTGTGTGTACACCGACTGCAAGTTCATTGCCGTTGTAGGGGGTACGTGCTGCTAGACGGGGCTCAGAAGGCCGAGACGTGAGAATACAATCCCCAGGCCACATACGGAGTGCTTCTCGCTGGATCTCCCGAGCTTGCAGCTCGAGTGGTTTTGTGGGAGCAAGTACACGTTTAGCAGACCTTTGGTTGTATGCCGGGTAGGCTATACTTGTCGCCACCAACTGTGTGTACACTCTTTGCAAATGGAGGATATGAGAACCTGCAATACTGCGCAGAGTGTTGGTTTGATGGTAGTGTTCTATTAAGTTGCATTGACACGAATTGACTATCCAATAGAATTGTCTATTGAGCCAGATATAGACACTATATTTGCTTTCAATCTTGAAGTGTTTGCGCAAATTATCTTCTCAACATATCTTTTTTCAAAAAGAAAAAAAGTGAAGCTTCTAAGCAGAGAAATTAGCATAAAACTACCACTTTATAACTCAAATTTACCGAATGGTACCTATTTAGTGATATAGCACATAAATCTACCACATTTTGTCGAGGAATTAGCAGAAAAGACTGATCAAGGATTAAACAACGATTGACACAGGAACTGACATATGGGACCCACCAGTCAGGCTGACATGGCATAGAGAACTTCTTTTTGCTGAGGTGAACGTGCGTCAGCTGTAATTGTCAGGTCTTCCTTTCCTTATCTCTTGTTGACCGCATGCATGGCTGCCCCCGCTCCCGAATGCTCTCCCGTCGACGACGGCGCCACACATCGCTCCCGAATGCTCTCCCGTCCAAGCCTCCACCGACGATGGCGCCGCACACGGCCGCGGCCTCGATGAGCCGCGCGGTCTTGTTCAGGTCCAGCATGGCGAGGCTCACGGGTGCACCCTCGGCCGCCTTGTCGGCGACCTGTCCCGCCGCGACGCCCCCAGCGCCCGCGGCGTCCCCGAGCTCGGCCACGGCCCGCAGCGCGCGCTCGGCCGGGACGGCGCCGCCGAGCCTGTAGCCGCGGGCGATGTGCTCGAAGGCGAGCGCGAGGAGCGCGTCGCCCGAGAGCAGCGGCCGCAATGGCACGACGCGGCTGGAAGGCTAGAGGACGAGCGGCTCGTCCGTTCGGGAATATCTCTGTGTGCTTCCTAGTCCCTCGGGGGAGTGGATGGAGACGAATTCGGGAACGGAGGAGGGCGAATCGACGACGGCGATGTTGGGCCGGACTTGGAGAAGACGCTGGTGACGTCTCCGTCTCGGCTCATCTCAGCCCAATCCCTTTGGAGGGAAGGAGAAGCGCTGCGAGGCGAAGCTAATGGGCGGTTTAGCTGGTCTCGAGGCGTCCGGTAGCTGTCTTCCCGGTCCCGCTGCCATTGTCGTCGGGCGCTGCTTCTTACATGATGTAGCGGCGGAGGAATTGCGGAGGCGAGGGGCGACAAGCTGAGTGTGTTTCATGGGGCTGCGCGGGAAGCTTCGGTTGCCGTCGGGCGGCGCTGGAGCGTCCGCTGCCGTCGGACGCGCTGGTGCCATCGGGCGGCGCCGTACTGCAACAGTAGCGGTCAACGGGGGAGAGAGATTGGAGACAAAAGGGATATTTTAATTAATTAATTTATTGGGCTGATAAGGGGTCCATGTCCAGCTCAGCAAATTGCTTATATTTCTGCCACCTCAGCACTGACTGGTGGGTCCCATATGTCAGTTCCTGTGTCAATCCTTGATCAGTCTTTTCTGTGAATTCCTCGACAAAATGTGGTAGATTTATGTGCTATATCACTAAATAGGTATCATTCGGTAAATTTGAGTTATAAAGTGGTAGTTTTATGCTAATTTGATCCTCTGCGATCCACAACCCATTTCTCATGTGACACCGATGGTTTACACGTAACATACAATCCAGTATTTTGATACTCCCTCCAGTCCGAAAGATCTGTCGTAGCTTGTAAGCGATTTTATACTAGTAGCAGTTAACTCTTCTGACACTTTTATCAGACTAGAGGGAGTATGTGATTTTTTTTATACTAGTAATTGAGCACGTGCACATGCACGTGATATATGTCGATGTGAGCGCGTGTAGTTGTAAGAGAATTAAGTAAATACATGTATTATACGATATTATAAGCTGGTACAAATTCAGTCTTGAACAAGTACATGTATTATACGATATTATGAGCTGGTGCAAATTCAGCCTTCAACAACACTACACGGAAAACATTAGAAATACCTAACAAATACGCCAGGGAAGATGAGCACATTCACGTACGATAACTGTGTACCCGAACATTGATGATTTTCTCGAGAACCGCAAAAGACTTATGCGTTTGATTTCATTGAAAAGGTATAGTTAGGTTTACAATCCTCCTAGGAGGCAGGTTACAAGCAAGGAGAATTAGTGAGCGTCCCAACTCTTTGATGAACAGATCCATCATCCTCGCACTTTCAAACAGATAAATAAGAGTGTATTTCAACTCGGTAACCATCTTGAAGTAAAAGGTGTCGAACTCGTTCTGGGATATGCAGCAGATCCAGTAGGAAGGTCCTCGTAGCTCTCCTCGCCATGAAGCTCAGCGAGTTGTAACAGAGCAGCAATGACACCTGCATGACATTCATTGCAATCTGAACAAGCAGTTGACGTGAACTTTGTCCGTTGGGGCCATCATGAAGTTGCCGCTCATTGTTAATGCAAGACATATAGATTAAAAACTTTTAGGCTAACCGATGATGTTGGAACTGGATCCTCAGGTGAAATCATAAAAGTGACTGGCAAAAGAAAATAGCATAATGATCAAAATATAGTTTCCGTCTATTTTGTTCTTGGCGATATCTTGATAGAAAAAAAACATTATAAAAAAAAATACTTCACTCAATTTCTCGAACGGAGGAAAGATGACAAGGTCTTGGTCCTTTTCTATGGGATCGATATCAGATTTTTAGCTTGTACCCCCTCCATAAAATATTGGCTTGGTCACTGCAACCGGCAGTAGAAGAAAATAAAATTTCATGCCTATTTAACAATTCTAAATATACTCAAGCCACAAACGATGTTCCACGAAAAATACAATTCCACGCCTATTTATTCAACCATGATGAAATTTATAACAAATGTTCATAACCATCTGTATATCTGGTCCTTTCCAAAAATTAACATAGATACTCGAGCGTGTGGTGAAGTTTGACTCATGAAGATGATCAAAATCTGAAGGTAAATTCTACATAGAGCCGAACGAACAACTTGTACAACTTCTGCAAACAAACAGCACGAACTAATGCAAATCTTAATCAAAATTCTGATATCTATGCATCTTATATCAACTCTTACAAAAAATCAAATGAATCTACACTATAGAACGATAGATGTGGCGGCACAGAAACTGAAAGTCCTCACCTTGATGCAAGACGGTGGGAGAAACAAAGAGTTGCTAAACCTCCCGCAGTCCCGGAAGAATGAGCAGGCGTGTACCCGATCCAAGTGTAATAAAGTAGGTGGCAACTAAATCAGTCTATGCCAAGAAAATTAGGAAACCCACACAGACGAATTAATTTTTTTTCTTCGGCCAAAATTAGGATAGGGTTCATATTGATATCACACATCTCCATGTTCTTTATTTATGTTCCCATAGTCATGGCCCCTCGATGAAAATTTGTTGCAGTGTTCCCATAGTCATAGCACCTTATCATACAAAACAATAACTATCAAAGATTTAAGGATGGTTTCCATTTTCACGTGATTTACTCGTCCCTGCAAAGAAGAAATTACAGGTTCATGTCAAATTTGATGCATCAAACATTTCTCCGAGAAGCCATTGTGCAGTCAGTGCTGGATCATAAAAAAAGTAATTGAAGTGCACCGACAGATTAGAAATATTCAGCAGGGTTCAAGTTCATCAATTGGTTATGTATGTGCAACTGTCGGCTCGGCTCACATGTGTAAATCTAATCTGTTTCGTTCGCAAGCTTCCAAATACAAACGGTATGGTGCAGCTATGAAATATTCTCGGATATATATCGTAAAGACATTAGCCCTCAAACAGAAACGTCAGTAAAACAAAACTGAAAAGATACCACAAAAAACCTTAAACTGGTGATATAATTTATAAACTTGAACGCCGATTAAAACAATTTAGTCTCTCTTAGAGTTGGATGCTCCATGTAGAAGTCCGTAGACTAAAAAAAATTACCAATACCATCTCTCTAAACAATGGCTTTTCAAGCCTAAATATCAATGGATGTGCAAAAACCAAAGTTATAGGATGCTCCTTATATAATAAAGTTGCTAGAGATTATCGTCCTGATAAACATACCTCTCATATATCAACAATTCCTTGTACAGAGAGGTTATAGATAAACCTATTTGAAGCAGTGACGTGACTAACGTTGAACAACTTCCTCCTGCTCCACCCGGAAACAACCAAATAGCCATCAAAATTCAGATGCCAATCAAGGTTCTGAGTTTGGGAATATAGAGTTCTAAACCGTACCCGTGGTTAAGAAAGTACATGGAGCACCTTCATTGAACCATGCTCTAAATGCACGGAGCAATACTGAAATTAATAGTTTGTTGGGCCTTACTTGCTGGAGCGACGGAGATGGTGACGCCGGTACAATCATGTCGTCCCGGAAGGCGCTCTCGATCCTGGTCGGCAACCATACTATGGAAAATTTAGGAGGGACTTGGGGCTGAACGACGACCTGCATTATTTACCTTGGAGGAGCAGCACGCCGTCGAGGAGGGTAAAGGGACGGGCGGGTGGAGATGGTCGGGCGGGTGCAGACAGCGGCGTCCTCGCGGCTACGCCCTTGCGTCGGGCAGTGCGGCGACAGGGCCCTCGCGTAGGGCAGTACAGCGGCGAGGCGCTCCCGTATGACAGGCGATGGGCATGGGGCCGTCCAGCGACAGCGGAGGCGGGCGAAGCGGGGTCGTCAGCGTCCAGTGACGCCAGCAGCGGGCGGAGTGGGCGTTCCAGGTCTGTGGTGGGCGGGGTGGGGCTGTGCCTGGCGGCGCCGTGGGTGGGTAACCGCAGCAACGTTGTGAGAAGGATTTTTTTTCTTTCACCCGGAAGACATGTTTTTTTATTTTTATTAGTGAGCGGTTTGATTAACGCCGGAGGGGTGCGTCTGACCAGTGTTTTAGGGCTAATCTGAAGCGTTTGTTTAGACAATCTGAGGGTCCTTATTATTTGGATCTGCCCCTCTCGCTCTTTTAATAGTAGTGGTGATTATTAGTGAGCGGTTTGATTAACGCCGGAGGGGTGCGTCTGACCAGTGTTTTAGGGCTAATCTGAAGCGTTTGTTTAGACAATCTAAGGGTCCTTATTATTTGGATCTGCCCCTCTCGCTCTTTTAATAGTAGTGGTGATATGGGCCAAAACTCACGAACTTACGGTCATGACGATGCGGTTCAAGCTCTAGAAAAACTAAAACATCCCTACTATAACTGCGCCGGCTGCTAGCCTCTGGTCGTCTCGAGAGGAAAACGATCACACGTTGCAGGAACTTTAGCCACCCGCAGCATGGTTCCATACGCCCACCAAACAGAACACTACCACTCGGCTAGTCATTGAATTAATCATATTATTATAAAAATAGGATCATGCATTTTTTTGAGAATAAGGTCGTAATACGATAGAGTTTTAAAAATAGTTCTTAGGAAATAGTTCAGAGGACATGAGCAAGTGAGGAACTTGCCTCGAGACGGATAGATAATGAGGTCTGATGCGTGGTGCAACTCCTGACTTCCTTGTTCTACAAAATACCATCATTGCCTGGTAATGACAATGTTTAAAGAAGTAAATAATGCTATTATGCATAATAATGATATGCAAGCATTTTCCTTTTAACTAATTAAGAAAATGTGGAATTTTAAATATATTTAGAATATTAAACTCTATTTGATTTGATTTATCTTAATTTGTTTTAATAAAACAAAGGAATATTAAATTAGTAAAATTTTATTTTGATGTAGGAAAATTAGGTATTAAAATGATATAAGTTGTTATTTATGATTTAAAAGAATGAAGAATAAAATTATTTTATACTATCTTTTAGTAATTTTATTTGGTTTATCAAAATTATTTTAAACTAATAAGGTTAAGTTATGAATAATTAATAGAGAAATAAATTTAATTGTTAAGTATTTAAAATATTTGAATTTGTTAATTTTTATGATTTTTAGTAGTTAAGTATTGATTTTATTGATTTGTTTGAATTGTTAACATTTTCTTTTAATGAAAATGGTCGAAAGACGATATGGCCCCTAATACTGACTGGTGGGCCATCCACCAGTGGGTTTGGTCCAACCCACTCGGGCGAGCCCGAGCAGACGACCACACACGGGCTCACACCCCACGCTGCTCTCGATTCCTCTCCTCCTCTCTCTTCCTCGTACAGGCGACCAAGACCTACCCCGTCGCCGAATTACCTTGCTTCCGCCGCCGTTCATGGTGGCAAGCGATGCGCCACCAAACGCTCTCCACACTCCTCCACTCCGATTTGGAATCCGCTCACAAGAACGGTTCCGCACAATCCCTAAACCTAATTAGGGTTTTGGTGAAACCGCGGCCGCCGCCGTGCTGGAGCTGCTTCGGTGGTGCCCCACCGCAGCTCAGTGGGGTGTTGCGCCCCAGCTCTGCCCTAGTGACATGTGGTGCTTCTGCCTCAACTTCTGCATCACAGGTGACGTCGGGATGGCTTCCCAAGAGCAACCACGGCACCACGACCTCGCCGCCCGCCGCTGCTACGCCGTCTGGACCGTGACCATGACGGTGGTCACCGGTGAGTGCCTCTTGTGCCCTGCTTCTGTTACTGCTACCTCCCTGCTCCCCCTCTCCTTGCTCTAAAGCTAGGACTTCAAGCCTATTCTTATGCCTGACACAACCTGGAAGTTTTCTCTATGTGTGGATGAATTAGCGAGAGCACAATCTACCTGTTAATTAGTTGATGTCATGATGTAGCTCATGATCTTCATGTGAACACACCTAGCTAGACACTAAGGATATTCTTCCTGATGGTTATGTTGATTTAGGAATTCTTATGTTATTCTCTTCACAGAGCACACCAGAGTGTGCTATTCTGGAATTTCATCCAGAGGATGTGCCTCCCCTTGTGTTCCTATAACCTGAAAAGTACCCTATTTTCCCTTTCTCTCTATTGACTGGATCTTGATGAAACTGTATGTATATATGTTGTGTTGGGGTGCCTTTCCCATGAATTTGTGCCCAGCAACAGCTATGCATGTGTTTGTGAGCTAGATAATTTTATGGATCCATTTGCTGATGATTTATGCCCCTAGTAACTTCTGAAACTGATAAGAACATGATACTGCTTGATCTTGTTGCCCCTGCCTGTGATGTAAAGTCTGAGGCTAAAAGTCGGGTGACTCCACACGCAACTGCCATCTTCATCCCATGCAACAGAGATTCGTATTCTGCGTCGTTGTTTGATGCTGGATCATCAGGTGGAAAATCCAATCGGAGGACGTACCGCAGTTTGTCCCCTCTAGGTGATATTAGGACGATCCCAGCTCCTGCTCCCTCGTTTCTCTTGGACCCATCGAAGTACATGATCCAATTACTCGTGTATTCTGGCGGGCCGGGCGTTTGTAGCTCTGTCCACTCGCTCAGGAAATCCACGAGTACCTGGGATTTTATTGAGTTGTGCCCTGCATAGATGATGTCTCAAGCGCCCAGCTCGATGCTCCATTTTTCTATTCGTACAAATGCCATTGGGTTGTTCATGATTGTACCGAGTGAGGCATCATTGACCACTGTTATGGTGTGTTCCTGGAAGTAGTGCTTGAGCTTTCGAGCCGTGAGAACAACTCCATAAGCGAGCTTCTGGTAGTGAGGGTATCGTTGCTTGCACGGCGAGAGCACTTCACTGATGTAGTAGATTGGTCATTGGACTCCATATGCCTTGCCCTCCTCAGGTCGTTCGACTACAATTGCCGTGTTGATGACCTGGTTTGTTGCGGCTAGGTATAGGTATAGCGGCTCCCTCTCTTGCGGTGTTGCAAGGATGCGCTTGCTTTGCAATGATCGTTTCAGGTCCGCGAATGCCTGCTTAGCCTCTGGTGTCCACTCGAACTTGTCTGTCTTTTTCAACAGATTGTAGAAGGGTAATGCCTGCTCGCCCAATCGTGCGATAAATCTGCTCAAGGCGGCTAGGCGCCCTGCGAGCTGTTGGACTCCGCGTAGATTGGTTGGCTCCTTCATTGTCAAGATTGCTTGTATTTTTTCCGGATTGGCTTCGATGCCTCTGACGGATACCAGGTACCCGAGAAGTTTTCCTGCTGGGACGCCAAAGACGCACTTTGTCGGATTGAGCTTGATCCTGTATGCGTTGAGGGCGTCAAATGTTTCTCTAATGTCCTCGAGGAGTGTATCCTCTACTCGAGTCTTGATGACGATGTCGTCAACGTACACTTGTACGTTCTTGCCAATGAGCTTGGCGAGGCATTTCTGCATGCAGCGCTGATATGTTGCGCCTGCGTTCTTGAGCCTGAAGGGCATTGTCGTGTAGCAGTACACACTGTGGGGTGTAATGAATGCTGTCTTCTCCTCGTCCTCCTGCTTCATCCGGATCTGGTTGCATCCCGAGTAGGCGTCTAGGAAGGAGAGGCGTTGACAGCCCGCGGTGGAGTCCACGATCTGGTCGATTCGTGGGAGGGGAAAGTTATCCTTGGGGCAGTGCTTATTTAATGACGTGTAGTCAATGCACACTCGAAGGATGTCAGTGTTCTTCTTTGGGACCAGCACCGGGTTTGCTAACCAAGTGGATATCTTGATCTCCCTGATGAATTTTGCTGCTAGCAATCCGTTTACTTCTTCTCCAAGCGCTTTCTGCTTGGGTTCTGAAAATCGTCGAGTGGTCTACTTGATCGGTTTTGCATCCTTGAAGACTTCGAGTGAGTGCTCGGCGAACTCCCTAGGTATTCCTGGCATATCTGAGAGCTGCCAAGCGAAAATTTCCCAGTACTCACGGAGGAGTTCGACGAGCGCGTTTTCCTATGCTGGCGAGAGGGTAGTTGAGACCATCGCTGTCTTCGCAGAATCCGTCGGGTGCACCTGATGCTTTCGGGTGTCGCTGTTGGTGCTGAACTCCAGTTCTGGCGCGTTTTTCTTTGTGAGGGGCATCACGGAGTGGTCCGTGGTCTTTGCCAGCTCCTGCAATTCTTCTTGCATCCCGAAATATTTTGCGATCTCGTTGAACTCGATGTCGTATTTGTTGGACTTCTGGAAATCTCCGTCGATGGTGATTACGCCATATTCTCCGGGTAATTTGAGCTTCAGTTACGCGTAATATGGTACTGCCATGAATCTGGCGAACGCGGTCCGACCAAGAATGGCGTGGTACTGTGAGGGCCAGTCGACTACTTCAAAGTCGGGGAATTCTCTTCTGTAGTTGCGTCGATTGCCCAACACAACCTCTAGGTTAATTGTTCCGAGTGGACGAATCGCCTTTCCTGGAACTATCCCGTGGAAGGATGTTTCTGACTCTGCAAGTCTGTCCAGGTTCCTGTTCATCCGGCGGAGCGTATCCGCGTAGATGATGTTGATGCCACTGCCTCCGTCCATGAATACGCGAGCCAGTTCGTAATTACCAATTTGTGCTTGGATTACCAAGGCAGCGTGTCCTGTTCGATAGACTCGTGGCGGGTGGTCTTCCATCGAGAAGGTGATCGATTGGTCCGCCATCTTCAGGTACTCGGGCTTTGTTGGCGGGGTTTGCACAGCCATGCACAGTTGCCGTGTGTTTGTCTTCTCAGCTCTGCGGGATGGGCAGACTTTTTGTATCATCCCTAACTGTCCGGCCGGGTTCGGGTACGCGTTAGCTCCTGCGTTTGGTGCGGGTGGCGCGTTTAGTGCTGCTAGCGCCATGTTTGGATTGCCTGGTGGAGGTAGGGGTAGTGGCGGCTGGAACCCTTGATGTTCTCCTCCTGGGAGTGGCGGGTAGTTTTGATTAGCTGCTGATCTGCTTTTCTTCGAGAAGGCCTCGTGGATTTCGATGAACTTTCGGCAATCCTTGAGGAGGTGCGTTGCCTTAGTTTTGCCCGTGCGCTTATCTGTAAATAGATGTAGCGAGCAGTATGCGTTTAGGTCCTCCTCGGGGCTTTTGTCTTCAACCTTTGGTTTCCACTCGCGACTCCCGCGGCGCCCATTATCGCGGTTTCGTGTGAATTCTGCCGCTACCATCTCTTCCCGATCGTCGTGATCGTAATATTTTCCTCTTTTCTTTCGACCATGGCGGTCTTCTTCGGCGCGGGCGATGATGCCCTCTCGTTGTGCACTGCGTCTTCTCCGTTAGCCCATTTGTCGGCTATGATCATCAGTTCCCCAATAGTTTTCGGTGCTGCTCGGCCCAGCTCTTCTCTGAAAGCAGTTCGTCGGGCGCCTTTCGCGAAGGCCTCAACCGCTACTTCTTCTGAGATATTCCTCGCGGTGTTCCTGAGTGTTGTCCATCGCTGAATATACTCACGGGTGGATTCGCCGCTCTTCTGCCTGCAGGCCCGTAGTTCTTCAATGGTTGCTGGTCTTTTGTAAGTGGCCTGGAAGTTCTTGCAGAAATCGTAGTGTAGGTCATCCCATGATGCGTAACAATACTTTGGCCTTGCTTCCAGCCAGCTGCGTGCCGCGCCGACCAAGTGCAGGTTGAGGTACTGCATAGCCGTGTTTTTATTCCCACGTTGGCATTTTACTGCCGTGAGGTAGTCGTTTAGCCACGACGAAGGTTCGAGTGAACCATCGTATTTCGTGACTTCTGTGCTGAGTTTGAATCTCTTGGGTAGGGGTGCCTCGCGGATGCTGCGGGCGAAACACAGCGCGCCGCAGGTCTCGTCATCCGAAGAACTCGACGAGGAACGCGCGCGGTTCCTTGCAGCTCTTGCCTTATCCACCTTGTTTTGCGCGATATCTGACCGCGCGTTATATCCTGGCTGGTCGCGATCAGTCTCCTTCCTTGGCTCTTTGCTGCGATTCGGCGAGCGGCTGCTATGACGCCGTGAGCTTTTATTTCTCGGGCTACCTTCGCTGCTGCTTCGACTATCACCGCGTCGCCGAGCTTCTTTTCCTCGACCGCGGCGAGGTGATTTGTCTCTCCTAGGCGAGGTACTCCTATGCTTGCGCGATGCCTCTTTTTCTTTTTCCTTCTCTTGCTGTTCGGCAGCTTTCCTGCGGTCGTAGGAGGCGAGCCTTGAGGCTGCCATGCCTAATCCCTTCCGAACCTGTTTGTACTGCTCTGCTCGCGGGTCGTTCTCCGCTGGCTGGTTCATCTGCATGTAGCTTGCTGCGGCCAGGACGGCGGCAGCTGGAGTTTGCGGGTAGACGTTTCCTTCCTTGTCAACCCGCATAAGGGAAGGTGCGAGTGACTTACTAATCGCTCCCAGGGACTCGGCGTCCATGGATGTTGTTCTTGATGCGTATCCCTTCCTCGTGGGTCGAGTTCCGACCGAAGGTGTTAGGGACAGCTCAGCCCGGCGTTGACTTGATTCATCCGCCAATCTCTTCCGATGTGCCAAGTCTCTCCGAGCTTCTTTGATAGTTGTGGCTGCTCTCACTAGATGGTAGTGGTAGGCGACCATATCTTCGTGTGGCGCTCCTGCCACAGGCGGCTTGCTTGTTCGCAAAGCTTCTTTAGCTCGGTCCCACGCGTCCCGCGAGACGCCAATCTCAGCGCGCTCTGCAGCGCTTTGTTCTGTTTCTGGGGGTTGTTCCGATCCTGCCATGCAGACTTGGGCCAATTGTGGTCCGTGTGTCCTAGGCGTTGCTCGGAAAGTTTTCTGGATCTGCGAAGGTTCCTCTGTCGAGAGGGTATGGTAGTCGCTGATGTTGAAGCGGATGGACTCGCCACTTTTTTCCAGATGGGGGCGCGAGTCGACAGCTTCTGACTCAGATCCTGATTCTTCAGGGAAGTGGAGGATCCCGTCCCTGTTGGTGTAGAACTTCAGCCTTACGAACGTCAAGGTGACACTCTTCTCCAGATCGCTGAATACCGGGCGTGATTCCGGCGAGTGAGGGGTGACCACGACAGATCCGATCCGAATAGGATTGATTGGAGCCGAGGTCGAAGGTTTCCAACGCGGGTTGGATGATGAAGCCGATGATGCCGGAGATCCAGCGCCCGCCGTTCCCACAGACGGCGCCAATTGTCGAATCTGTTGCTCGGCAAATCCCTCAGGTGAACCTATAGGGTTTCGAATAAGAGAACCCATGAGAGCTGGTGGCGATCGTCGGCTAGACAGGGGGCATAATTTACCCAGGTTCGGGGCCCTCGTAGAGGTAAAACCCTTACTCCTGCCTCTGTCGATCTGTATTATCGAATAGATCGGTTACAAAGATGGTTGCTCAAGTCGAGAGTACAATCTCGAGCTCAAGGCTTTGGTGATGCGGTATTGCTTGATCCTCTTCCGGTGGTTCTCCTGGCCTTATATAGGTGGCCAGGTCTCAAACCTTACCCGGGGAGGACTCGAACTCTAACCCAATGTCGGTTACAAGTTTCCTAACTTAGCCCGCAAGGTATTGCGGGTGGGCTTCACGTGGGCCTTCTGGAACACTCCAAGGGCTTCCCTTCTTGGGCCTTAACGTTGGGCCTGAGACGGGGTGTCATTACCCGCAGGGTCTAAGATCCATCCCTTCGTCACTTTGCTTGGTACTAAATATTCCCAAGGAGATGTTTTAGCATAGCAATTCTATGCCATACCGAGGGAAATCCTCATCCCAATTTCTATGCATAATCTAGCATGATTCCTTGCTAGGATGTGTATAGATATCTGATACGTCCATTTTGCATCACTATTTTATATCATAATTTACTGCTATTTATTGATATATTTTATATTTAGAGAAGATACTTATGTTATTTCATCTATTTTGCATTTTTGATGATTATTGGAGAATTAACGATCGGAACCAAAATTCTGCTGGAAAAAGGACCGTCAAGATACCATATTTCTGAAGATCAGCGATTCACGGAAAACATCGGGAAGTTCCTATTTTGCCAGATGCCGGAGCCAGCCCAAAGGGGAGGCAGAGGTGGGCCACCAGGGGCCCACACCATGCCATGGAGAGGGCTACCCCCTGGCCGTGCCGCCATGTGATGGTGGCCCTGGCCCACCACTGCCGGTGCCCCTTCGCGTACTTCATCCCCCCAAAACCCTAAGACTCGGGGAGGCATCGAGGAAATATTTTGCCGCCTCCACGAGGCAAAAACAACGGAGAGAGAAAAGCTCTCCGGCAGGGAGAAATCCGATAGGGAAATTCCTTCCCGGAGGGGGGAAATCATCGCCATCGTCACCGTCATCGAGCTGGACTTCACTGGGATCATCATCGTCATAATCTCCACCGCCATCACCATCTTCTCCATCGCTCCACTCCGTTTCGCTGTAACGTCTAGGGTTGAATCTTGTCTATTTCATAGGGGAAATTTTCCCAGTGTTAATTACTCCTTGTTGTTGATGCTATTGACTGAAACTGTTGAATTAAAGTTTATGTCCAGATTGTTATTCATCATTATATCACCTCTGATCATGATCCATATGATGTCTTGTGAGTAGTTCGTTTAGTTATTGAGGACATGGGAGAAGTCAAGATGTTAGTTGTTGAATTATGTTGAGTAATATTTAATGGTTTGATATTTAAGTTGTGGTGCTATTCTTTTAGCGGTGTCATGTTGAGTAATATTTAAGTTGTGGCTACCAATTGTGGGGTTGCCGGAGTGATGGAAAAATAAACCCCCTTTAGGAAACCGATGCACGAGGGAGTGTATAATCCTAGAGTTTAAGGTTGTGTTTAGATTTATCTTAATAACTTTCTTGTAATTGCGGATGCTTGCAAGGAGTATAATCACAAGTATGTATTAGTCCAAATTAGGGCAGTACATTAGCATAAGTTCACCCATCTAACACCTATCAAAACAATAAAGATTAATCAGCTGTACAAAGAGAAAGCACTTGACGAAACTTCTGTGTGTCCTCAAGAACGTTTGGTCATCATAAGTAAACTAACCGGCTTGTCCTTTACTCTAGTTAGGATTGGGCCACTTTCTCAATTATTATTACTGTCTTTTATTTACTTGTACTTTATTTATCTGCTATATCAAAAACCCTTGAAAACCTGCCTGCTAGTATTTACAGTAAATCTTTCATCCAAACTGCTTGTCAACACATTCTGCTCCTCGTTGGGATCGACACTCTTATTTATCAAAAGTACTACGATACACCCCTTATACTTGTGGTCATCAAGACTATTTTCTGGCGACGTTGCCAGGTACTAAAGCGCTATTGGTAAGGGAAACTTTTACTGTGAGTGTTGTTGTTGTTTCCGTCTGATGCTTTATTTCATTATGGAGAGATCTCCATTAGATTCCCTATTTGGGAGTACTGTTGCCAATGCTAAGGTATTAGATGACCCGCAGTGTGCTCAATTGGATCCTTTTGAAATACCTATGAAATTTTTTCAACGTGTTATGGATAACATCTATTTTGGAGATGGAACTATCCATCTTGGTGACCATTTACTCTTTATACATGAATTATGCGAGTTGAGTGTGCAGGTATTTCAATGGACCAAGTTAAGAGGAAGCTATTCTCTTTATCACTAAAGAGTAGAGCTGCAGAATGGTATAAGATGCTGAAGAATGGACGATCTATTGGATGGGAGAAAATTGTACTTATCTTTTATTCTAAATTCTATCCTCCCGGTGAGATTCATAAGGATCTGAATCAAATATATATTTTCTGGCCTCATGATGGAGATTGTATTGCCCAAGCGTGGGGGAGAGTGAAGTTACTAATGCTCAAATGTCCCATTCATGAGCTCCCTAGTAATATTGTTATTAATAATTTTTATGCAAGGTTTTCTCTTCATGATACAGATTTATTGGATGCTTGTTGTTCTGGATCATTTACACGTATGGAAGGAGAAGTTAAATGTGATCTTATTGACCGTATTGAGGAAAATAATGTAGGATGAGAGAATTAAAAAGGTAGAAAGTCAGGTATTAATTATGATTATGAATGCATTAAATCTTTTATGGTAACCGATGGTTTTCATAATACTAGTGTTGTTTATGGTGTGGACTCTCAAATTTTTTGCAAACTGTTTTAAGGCTTTTGTCTCTTATCTTGAAATTCCCAAAAAGGAGTGGAACAAGTACCATGAACCTTATAAAGATACCGTTAATTGTGTTCCTGCTAGAAATATAGAAGTTCATACTACTAATCCTATTGAGCCTAAACTTTATATTGAGAAAATTCCATTCCCTGCTAAGGTAAAGGAATATTATATTATAACTAGTGTGGTTGACAAAATTACAAAGAAATTTATAAAACCTGATAAACAAATAACTGTTGAACCTACAGTAGTAATAGTAAAGGACATTGTCACTGAAAGTTTAGAATATGGACACATTATCTTCTGTGAATATGCTTCTAATATTGTTTAACATCCTAGTAGATCTAGGAAAACTAGTGTTCCTGTGCTTTCTGTCATCATAGGTGATCATTTCTATTATGGTTTATGTGATATTGGTGCAAGTTCAAGTGCTATTCTTTATGAGCTTTATAGAGAAATCATGCATGAAATTGGTTCTTGTGAACTTGAAGAAATTGACGTGGTTATTCAGCTTGCTAATAGAGAAACTATCTATCCAATTGGTATTGTTAGAGATGTGGAAGTTTTATGTGGTAAGACAAAATATTGTGTTGATTTTCTAGTACTTGGTGCAACTGCTAGTAAAACCTGTCCTATCATTTTTGGTAGACCTTTCTTGAACACTTGTGGTGCTATTATAGATTGTAAAAAGGAGACACTATTAACTAAATTTGATAGAGAATCTTATGATTTAAACTTTTCTAAATTTGCTAAAACTCCTTATGAAACTGAATTGCCCAATGAAAATTTTAAGGTTGAAAAACTTGCCTCTATTGCTCTTGGTCCTAATAATGCTTCGCGGCAATACGTGGAGGACCACGCAAGTGAGGTCTTTATGGAAGAAAGAAATGAGATTGACGGATTCTTCTTCGTCAACCAGAGATGCTAAAACACAATTTACCGGTGGAAGGCTTGGGTACCATACCACCACCCAAGGAGGATCCCGTTTTTATTAAAAACCTTTACCTGATAATCTAAAATATGCTCATATTGATGATAAGAAAACATATACTGTTATTATTAGTTCTAAACTTTCAGGTAAGGAAGAGGAAATGTTATTGGAAGTATTGAAGAAACACCGAGGAGCTATTGGATATACTCTTGATGATTTGAAAGGGATTCCATTGCTATATGTCAGCATGCTATTAATATGGAACGTGATGCAAATCCAGTTGTTGAACATCAACGCCGTTTAATTCCTAAGATGAAGGAAGTGGTAAGAAATGAGGTATTGAAACTCCTTGATGCTGGTATTATTTATCCTATTATTGATAGTAGATGGGTAAGTCTCGTGCATTGTGTTCCTAAGAAA
This sequence comes from Alopecurus myosuroides, assembly GCA_028641055.1. Classification (NCBI taxonomy): domain Eukaryota; kingdom Viridiplantae; phylum Streptophyta; class Magnoliopsida; order Poales; family Poaceae; genus Alopecurus; species Alopecurus myosuroides. The sequence continues at coordinate 571,132,891 of CM054057.1, forward strand.
GGAGAAATTACTGTTGTGCCAAATGAAAATGATGAGATATTTCCTCAAAGAGTAGTAGTTGGTTATAGAATGTGCATTGATTTTATAAAATTTAACAAAGTTACTAAGAAAGATCATTATCATTTACCTTTTATTGAACAAATGTTAGAAAGGTTGTCTAAGAAAACTCATTTTTGCTTTCTTGATGGTTATTCTGGATTTTCTCAAATTGTTGTTAAAAAGCAAGATCAAGAGAGAACAACTTTTACTTGTCCTGAAGGAACCTATGCTTATAGATGTATTCCTTTTGGTTTGTGTAATTCTCCTGCTCTGTTTCAAAGATGCATGCCTGCTATCTTTCATGGTTTTTGTGAGGAAATTGTCAAAGTATTCATGGACGATTTCGCCGTTTATGGAACTTCTTTTGATAACTGCTAGCACAATCTTGATAAAGTTTTGCAGAGATGTGAGGAAAGTAATCTTGTTCTTAATTGGGAGAAATTCCACTTTATGGTTAATGAAGAAATTGTTCTTGGACATAAAATTTCTAAAAGAGGTATTTAAGTTAGCACAGCTAAAGCTAAAGCAATTGAGAAAATGCCCTGTCCTAGGGATGTCAAAGGTACTCGTAGTATTCTTGGTCATGCTGATTTATATAGGAGGTTTATTAAAGATTTCTCTAAAATATTAAAGTCTCTTACTAATCTTCTCCAAAAAGATGTACCTTTTGTTTTTTATGATGATTGTAAAGAAGCTTTCAAAATTCTAGAGAAGGCTTTTATTTTTGCTCCTATTGTTCAACCACCTGATTGAAATTTACCCTTTGAAATTATGTGTGATGCTAGTGATTTTGCTGTAGGTTCTGTTCTTGTACAATGAATTGATAAGAAGTTGAATGTTATTCATTATGCTAGTAAGACTCTTAATTCCACTCAAAAGAATTATGCTACCACTGAAAAAGAATTCCTAGCTATAGTTTTTGCTTGTGATAAGTTAGACCTTATATAGTTGATTCGAAAGTTACTATTCATACTAATCATGCTTCTATTCCGTACCTTATGGAAAAGAAAGATGCTAAGCCTAGGCTTATTAGACGGGTGCTTCTTTTACAAGAGTTTGATTTGCATATTATAGTTAGGAAGGATGCTGAAAATCATGTTGCTGATAATTTTTCTAGATTAGAAAACATTTCTTATGACCCTATACCTGTTATTGATAGTTTTCTAAATGCACAGTTGGCTGCGATAAAAGTAAGCTCGTGAGATATTCCTTGGTATGCAGATTATGCTAACTTTATTGTTTCCAAGTACTTGCCTCCAACCTTTACAGCTCAGCAAAGAAGAAAATTCTTTTATGACTTGAGACATTATTTTTGGGATGACTCACACTTATATAAAGGAGCAGATGGTATTATGCGAAGATGTGTTCTAGAACATGAACAACGAGAGATATTGAGAAAATTTCATAGTAGTGCTTATATAGGACATCACGCTAGAGATAGAACTGCACAATAGGTTCTACAATTAGGTTTGTATTGGCCTACTCTTTTTAAAGATGCAAGAAAATTTATTTTATCTTGTGATGAATGTCAAAGAGTTGGTAATATTTTTAGTTGCATTGAAATGCCTATGAATTATTCTCTTGTTATTGAACCATTTGACTGTTGGGGATTTGACTTTATGGGTCCGTTTCCTTATTCGAAAGGTTATACTCATATACTTGTTTCTGTTGATTATGTTACTAAGTAGGTAGAGGCTATACCTACAAAGAGTGTTGATCGCGAAACCTCATAAAAATGCTTAAAGATGTTATTTTTCCTAGGTTTGGTGTGTCTAGATATCTTATGACTGATGGAGGTTCTCACTTTATTCATGGTGGTTTTAGAAAAATCCTTGCTAAATATGATGTTAATATAGAATTCCCTCAGCTTATCATCCCCAAACAAGTGGGCAATTAGAATTATCAAATAGAGAAATTAAATCTATGTTGCAAAAGACTGTTAATAAATCTAGGAAAAAATGGGCTAGTAAGCTAAATGATGCTTTATGGGCTTATAGAACTGCTTATAAAAATCCTATGGGTATGTCTCCTCACAAAATGATTTATGTAAAAGCTTGTCACTTGCCTTTTGAATTAGAACACAAGGCTTATTGGGCAGTGAAAGAACTTAATAGAGATTTTAAACTTGCTGGTAAGAAAAGGTTGCTTGACTTGAGTTCTTTGGATGAATGGAGAAGTGAATCTTATGAAAATGCTAGGCTCTTTAAAGAGAAAGTTAAAAAATGGCATGATAGGAGAATTCATAAGAGAGATAGAGTTCCATGTTGGTGAGAAAGTTCTATTGTATAGGTCTCGTCTCAGATTTTTGTGCAGGAAAATTACCCTCGAGTTCTTTGGATGAATGGAGAAGTGAAGCCTATGAATATGCTAGACTCTTTAAAGAGAAAGTTAAAAAATGGCATGATAGGAGAATTCTTAAGAGAGAGTTCAATGTTGGTGAGAAAATTCTATTGTATAGGTCTCGTCTCAGATTTTTGCGCAGGAAAATTACTCTCGAGATGGGAAGGCCCTTTTGTTATTGAAGAGGTGTATCGTTCTGGTGCAATCAAAATTGTTTCACTTAAAGATAACACTACACAAGTGGTGAACATGCAAAGAATCAAACATTATATTTATGGAGATTCTTATAATGAAGAGGTTGATATTATTCAAATGGTGACTCCGGAAGTTTTTATTGAAGAGCAAATTCAAGAAACTACAGAGTTCGTTTTCGAATAGGTAACAATTTTGATAAGAAAAAGTTCGCATTTGACTCTCCAACACCTATTTTTGTTATTTTATTAAATACGGAAAATTGCGGACGAGAAGGGGTAGGAAACGGTGCCCGAGGGCACCACACCATGCCACAGCGTGGGCCCACCCCTGGCCGCACCATCACATGGTGTGAGCGTCTCGGAGCCCGTCTCCGAGCCGTTTTCACCTTGTACCTTCCTTTTGTTATGAAACTTTACTCTATATAATCTCTCGGATCACCTGAGGTCCGTATATCGTTTTCTCATCGTGTTTTCATTTTGATCTGTTTCTCTCAGTTTTAGAGGCACCATGGTCTCTGCCAACAACGACAAGGGGAAGGAGCCTTTGGAAGATGGTCTCCAAGGTCCTAAGCTGGAGGAGGAGGTCAAGAGTGAAGCTGTAGGAGAAGTAGAAGAAGACCCGCGTGTGTACCCTCGCGCCACCATTGCAAGCATTGAAGTGGTGGCAAACCCCTTCAAAGTAATGTTCAAGATATCGCTTATCGGAAACTTATCGTTCGACCCCCGATAAGTGGTAAATCGTCCAATTTATCGGAATATCGGTCAAAATATCGGAATATTGGCCGAAATATCAGGCGATTTATCTTATCGGCCAGACACCGATAAACGATAAATCGGTCGATTTATCGGAATATCCGCCGATTTATCGGAATATCGGCCGATATCTTGAACAGAGCTTCAAACTCAAGAGAGGCGCGCGGATGAGCACTAGACGGAAGGTTCCACATCACTACTTAACTTCAAGGACACCATCTTCAGGCATCAATAACCCCTTCCATACTTTAATCCATAAGCATCAATTTCAAAGGGTGCCTGAGGCAGAGTTTCCCTCTGGTTGGAATATGGATCATTCTAACAATGCAGGAAAGGAAAGTTCTCAATTTGAAGAGGTGTGGGGGAATAATTCCAAGAGATGGGACTCACAGTCTGACAAGTTCATGAACCGTATTGAGAACAATACAGAGTTTATTCGTACTATCACCTACAAGATTTATGAATTGATGGAGTTGGTTGATAGGCTTATTAAGGATTCACCACCACCACCGAGGAGTAATACGTCATTGGTATTGGCATCCCCTTGGCTTGCTCCAAGCTTGGGGGGAGTGCCGCGGTATCACACCATTATCTTTCACCTTTTTACTTTTCAATAGAGTCATATCATGAGTAGAGAAGTTATCATATAGGATGGTTTGTAGTGTGGAAGTATTTCTCCTTTAGTTGGTTATGTATGTATCCCTTGGTGTGAGTTGCCGTTATGGAATATTAATGAGAAGTTTTATCATTTACTTTCGACACACCTTATTTTAGTCTGCAATTTCTGCTATATGATTGATTTTGTTGTTAGTATTGGTGTCACTTTGGGAGCATCATGTTAATCTATTTGGTTTTCGCAAACTTAGCATTGGTCAGTAGCAACCATACTTCGAGGCTTAAGTAGAAAAGAGGGAGATGCATGTAGATACATTATTCCATTATCTTTCTTTTTTGTTGGCTCATAAGCGTAGTAGTCTCAAGTTAAGATTACTTGTACTTCCAAGGAAGATTGCATGATTGTTTTCTACATGTATATTTGTTTTTTTCCCTCAACTCTTATTCTTGCTACCAACCTTACTAGCCAAAAACCTGTACTGAGAGGGAATGCTTCTCGTGCATCCAAACCTTGAGCCAAAACCCATGCCATTTGTGTCCACCATATCTACCTATATGTGGTATTTCACTGCCACTCCAAATAAATTTCTTGTGTGCTACCTTTAAAACCTTCGAAACTAAACCTGTTTTGAGCTCCTGTTTTAGCTCATGAGGAAGTCGTTTGAAGTTTATTATGTTTTATGTCAAGCAAAGTTCTTCCCCCTTTTTCACCCGACGAGTATGGAATCTGTGCTCATCTTAATATTGAGAGAGCTGGTGCCAAATATTACGAACTTAAATAATGAATAAAAGGCACTTCCCCATAGATTGATGATTGATTGGTCAGCACCCGAGGAATCGGTTAGCCATGGTTTGAGTAAGAAAAGGTGGGGGGGGGAGTGCAAACAATAAGGAAAATAGGAAAGTGCCAATGGAAACCTCTCTCAAAAGTCTAAAAACCTTTGCTTGACAGGAGTTATGATAAGTATTTCATTACCATTCGTTGACATAGACTTATACCATTCTCAAAATTATATTTTCAATACCTCTGATTTCTTCAAAATAAAAATCTCTAGCAGATGAGTGGTCCCTGCTTCCCTCTGCGAAGGGCCTATCTTTTACTTTTATGTTTAGTCAAAAAACCTATTCCCTTTATCTCAAGCAAGCATTTGAGTTGTTGTGATCCAACCATCTATATGTTAATTTATTCAATCATGTATTTTATCCTTCCTTGTTTAGCACAACAATTTTATATGAATGAATATAACTATGAAAGATATCAATGATTGTAAGGAGACTGTTATGATTGAGCATGTAATTTCTGCAACATAATCTCTATTATAAAGACTCTGTTTGAAAGATAAGTACAATTTGTTAATTGTTCTCTGGCCAAGAGCAAAGTTTGCCATCACAAATTATGATTTTCTCTTTGCACCTTTATTGTGACTCCCTCTACTCGTTTCAAGTTAAAATTATATGAGACAAAGTTGTTTTCTAAAATGACTTGTGTATTGATAAATGTGATGCTTCTTGTCCGTATTTTATTTATCGACACTTCACTCCATAAACCTTTGGTCTTGTTTAATGAGTTCAACTTTGCTTGGGGACAAAAGAGGTCTAAGCTTGGAGGGAGTTGATACGTCCATTTTGCATCACTATTTTATATCATAATTTACCGCTATTCATTGGTATATTTCATATTAAGAGATTATACTTATGTTATTTCATCTATTTTGCATGTTTGATGATTATTGCAGAATTAACTGCCGGAACCAAAACTCTGTTGGAAAAAGGACATCAAGATACCATATTTGTGAAGATCAGCGATTCATGGAAAAAAATCGGGAAGTTCCTATTTTGACACATGCCAGAGCCAGCCAAAAGGGGAGGTAGAGGTGGGCCACCAGGGGCCCACACCATGCCATGGCACATGCTACCCCCAGGCCGCGCCGCCATGTGGTGGGCCTGGCCCACCACTGCCAGTGCCCCTTTGCATACATCATCCCCCCAAAACCCTAGGACTCGGGGTGCCATCGAGAAAATATTCCGCCGCCTTCACGAGGCGGAAAACAACAAAGAGAGAAAAGCTCTCCGGCAGGGAGAAATCTGCCGGGGAAATTCCTTCCCGGAGGGGGGGGAATCATCGCCATCGTCACCGTCATCGAGATGGACTTCATTGGGATCATCATTTTCATCATCTCCACCGCCATCACCATCGTCTCCACTGCTCCACTCTGTTCCACTGTTACATCTAGGGTTGAATCTTGTCTATTTCATAGGGGAAACTTTCCCGGTGTTAATTACTCCTTGTGTTTGACGTTATTGAGTGAAACCTTGAATTAAGGTTTGTGTCCAAATTTTTATTCATCATTATATCTCCTATGATCATGATCCATATGATGTCTTGTGAGTAGTTAGTTTAGTTCTTGAGGACATGGGAGAAGTCAAGATGTTAGTAGCGGAATTATGTTGAGTAATATTTAATGTTTTGATATTTAAGTTGTGGTGCTATTCTTCTAGTGGTGTCATGTGAACGTCGAATACATGAAACTTCACCTTTTTGGGCCTAGAGGAATGCATTGTGTATTCGGCTACTAATTGCGGGGTTGATGGAGTGACAAAAAACCTAAACCCCCATTAGGAAACCGATGCATGAGGGAGTGTAGGATCCCAGAGTTTAAGGTTGTGGTTAGATTTATTTTAATTACTTTTTTGTAGTTGCGGATGCTTGCAAGGGTATAATCACAAGTATGTATTATTCCCAGTTAGGGCATCATATTAGCATAGGTTCACCCACACAACTCCTATCAAAGAAATAAAGATTAATCAGCTATATGAAGCGAAAGCACTTGACGAAATTACCGTGTGTCCTCAAACACATTTGGTCATCATAAGTAAACCAACCGGCTTGTCCTTTGCTCTAGAAAGGATTGAGCCACTTGCTGCAGTTATTATTACTGTTTTTTATTTACTTGTACTTTATTTATCTGCTATATAAAAGCCCCTCAAAACCTGCCTGCTAGTATTTACAGTGAATCCTTCATCTAAACTGCTTGTAAACACCTTCTGCTCCTCGTTGGGATCGACACTCTTATTTATCAAAATTACTAAGATACATCCCCTACACTTGTGGGTCATCAATATCAACCTGGGAATTGTTGATGTGACTGGGTTGTGTGCTTGTGGACTCCTTGCTGGTTCTGCCTGTCTCGAGGCCTACTCCTGCAGTCCTTGGCTTGGCCTTGTGGTGATTCCTCTAGATCTGTGATTTCACAGATCCTTGTGGATGATTTCTTTGTGGGAGTGTTCTTGTTGTGTTGCTGGATCTATGTAGCTTGAGCTATGATTAGGGGAAGAAAAGGACTTGACTGCCTACTGCTCTACCGTTGTTTCCCTTATAACCCCCTCCTCTAGTTGTGACGGCATAGAGATTTGCACCTCTGTGTGTGTTTTGTGTCTGTTAGCTATGCGTGAGATCTTTTCCTATACACCAGTGTTGGTATTATGCAGGGATTACCTTTATTTTTGATCTGCCACTTGTAATTCCTGGGGCTTTGCCTATGATGATGGTATGAGGCATTTGGAACTGATTTGAACAGATATTACACTAGATAACCTTAAACCCAATGATGAGTTCCGCACTGGGGCGGGCCCACTTCAATTCAAGGGTATTAAGTTGAATACCAATTTTTTTGGCAATGTACATGAGAAAACAAGAAAATGACACTAACCTGGCAACAACTACGAGGGCACCTTGCTCCTCTATGTGGCCCAACTGCCCAGCTAGCTGTTTGGCCCAATTAGCGGTAAAGCCTGCAGTAGCGGAAGTTGTTTTCCGATCGGCCGGCCGCAGTACGCCTAGTAGTCGCCAAACAACAGAGCATGTCTGCTCTATCACGATCGCCTTCTCCTCCATCGCCTCCCCAGACCACAAAACATCAGGTCCAGGCGTCCAGCCCTGGGCGACGAATTGCCTGCTGAAATTCGGATGGACCTAAAGGCCCATTAGCCAATTTCCACTTAATCCCAAAGGCCCATGCTGCCATAGCAAATGGTGGGAGTTTAGTCCCACATTGCTAGTTGGGAGAGTTTTGCACCAGTTTATAAGGTGAGCTCTCTCCCCACTAGTGTGAGTTGGTATGAAGAGAGAGGAGTAGTGGAGGTGTTCCACACACGCGCTCCTCCTCCTCCGCCGCCCGCCTCGTCACGACGCGCCGCGGCGCGGGTTGCGGGAATGAGCCGAGCCGATGCCTTTATTTTGGGAGTCGGAAACGGGGAGTCAACAGACACGGCAATAATATGAGACGTCATAATTATTGTTGTCTAATTGCGTCACATTTATACTGGTAACAGCCGTATTGATCTTTATTTCTTTATCATGTGGTAACGGCTGTAGTAAACACCAATTAAATTGACCGTTCTCCTACTCGGCCGTGCCTATAAATTGGAGGCTCAGGCGGACGCAGTATACACATCTCACACACACCGCCTCTTTGCGCACTGTCGTTCCACCTCCTGTTGCTGCCGCCGGTGATCCCATCCCGTCTACCGCGTACACGGCCGACGGGAGAGCAGGCCTCCGAAACCCCGCCTCTCCAGATCCTGTACGGGAGAGGGGCGATTAGGTTTTTGGGGAGCGTCTACTACGCGACTGCTCGCTGCTACTGTACATCTACTTCGTCTACTACCGCGTCGCCCTCGTCGTCAACATGGCCACCGAAGCCGATCGAGCTGCTGCCGCCGCCGCTGCTGCCACCGAGGCTGCTGCTGCTGCTGAGGCCGCCAACGCTGCTGCTGCCGCCTCCGCGGCCGCCGCCTCTGCTACGGCTACTGCCAATTGGCCAACTGCAGGGTATATCACGTTCATCCCTGTCATTATTATTTCCATGTGTGCAACACTAGTAGTTTGCGTAGATTTATCTACTATAAATCTAGTATGCACGAATATGGTTAAATATCAGTATGTTTACGTCATGTTCATGATTTATACTTGGATTAATTTAATCTGTAAATTTCCTAAATTCTTAACAATGCAAAAACCTAATATGTGTAGGCAATTTTCGATTCATGGTTTTGCTACTGCACTGAAACCGGACCCGTTTACGGGGACGTACTTTAAGCGTTGGTAGACCAAAACATTCTTATGGCTCACGGCTATGAAAACGTGTTCTGGGTCGTCGGTGTCACTCCCACGGAAACGATTACTCCTGATAAGGAGAAGGCGTTTAGGGATGCCACCGTCGTCTTTGTTGGATGTGTTCTAAGCGTGATCGGAGAGAAGTTTGTTGACGCATATTTACATGTGCGGGTTGCCAAGGACTTGTGGGAGGCGCTCGAATCCAAATTCGGCGCAACCGATGCTGGCAGCGAGATGTACAGTATAGAGCAGTTCCATGACTACAGAATGGTCGAAAACCGTTCTGTTTTGGAGCAGGCTCATGAGATACAGTGCATCGCTAAGGAGCTTGAAATTCTCAAGTGCGTGTTACCGGGCAAGTATGTCGCGGGATGCATAATCGCCAAGCTGCCTAATTCCTGGAGGAGCTTTGCCACTACTCTGAAACATCAGAGGCGTGAATTCTCAGTAGAGGATGTCATCGGTCATCTGAGTGTTGAGCAGAATTCGAGGGCAAAGGACTCGCATGGAAAAGGGAATGAAGGGACTTCTGCGGCCAATATGGTACAGAAGAACTACAACTACCACAAGAACAAGGCGAGGACTGGTGTCCAGCAGAATACCGACTTCAAGAAGAAGGCTAAGAAGACCTTCAAGAAGGATAAAGAAAGATGGCTGCTTCACTTGTGGTTCACTGGAACACTGGGCTGGGAAGTGCCCAAAGAAGTATGTGAAGCCAGGACAGGATTCCAAGGCTATCAACATGATCGTGAGCAACAATGAGAATGGGGCATCTGGGTATGGTAATTTGTTTACTGTATTTTTAGTTTGTCAGTCTACTGATTGGTGGATTGACACAGGTGCAAACATTCATGTGTGTGCTGGCATCTCATTGTTTTCTTCTTATCAGGTCACAAGGAACGGGTCCGTATTGATGGGGAAGGGCGCAAGTGCTTCTGTACTTGGTGTTGGCACGGTCGATCTGAAGTTTACTTCGGGAAGGATCGTGCAGCTCAAGAACGTGCAGCATGTCCCCGCCATCAAGAAGAATCTCGTTAGTGGCTCCCTTCTATGTAGAGAAGGATTTAAGTTGGTTTTCGAGTCCAATAAAGTAGTTGTAACGAAATATGGACTGTTTGTTGGAAAAGGGTATGAGTGCGGAGGTCTGTTCCGCTTTTCCCTCGCTGATTTTTGTGATAAAGTCGTGAACAATATTCATTCGAGTGTTAATGAAACAGAAGTTTGGCATTCACGTCTTTGTCACGTTGGTTTCAGTTGCATGACGCGATTAGCAAAACTAAATTTAATTCCAAGTTTCACTTTAGCCAAAGGTTCTAAGTGCCATTCGTGTGTACAAGCAAAGCAACCTCGCAAGCCCCACAAGGCTGTGGAGGAGAGACACTTGGCGCCATTAGAACTCATACATTCTGATCTCTGTGAGATGAATGGTGTGTTGACTAAAGGTGGAAAGAGATATTTCATGACGTTAATAGATGATTCCACTAGGTTTTGCTATGTATATCTGTTAAACACTAAAGATGAGGCTCTACACTACTTTAAAATCTATAAGGCAGAATTTGAGAATCAACTTGAAAAGAAAATTAAACGAATCCGGTCAGATCGTGGTGGAGAGTATTTCTCTAATGAGTTTGACTCTTTCTGTGCGGAACATGGCATTTTTCACGAGAGGACGCCTCCCTATTCACCTCAGTCAAATGGGGTTGCCGAACGGAAAAACCGTACTCTAACAGATTTGGTTAACGCCATGTTAGATACATCGGGTTTATCCAAGGCATGGTGGGGGAGGCTATATTGACATCATGTCATGTCCTGAATAAAGTTCCGACGAAAGACAATGAGGTCACTCCCTATGAGAAATGGGAGAAGAGAAAAACAACACTCTCGTACTTACGTACTTGGGGCTGTTTGGCGAAAGTCAATGTGCCGATCCCCAAAAAGCGTAAACTTGGACCAAAGACCGTGGATTGCGTTAATTTGGGATACGCTAAAAATAGCGTTGGCTATAGATTTCTAGTAGTGAAATCTGAGGTACCTGACGTGAAGGTCGGTACGATTTTGGAGTCTAAAGATGCTACATTCTTTGAGAATATTTTTCCTATGAGAGATATGCAAAGCACTTCTAGACAGGAATCAGAGGAGACTCCTGAACCTGCCATTCCTATGGAATATTTTGAACAAACACATGATGAGAATCCTGAGAAGGATGACGAGGAAACCCTTGGTAGGGGCAAGAGACAGAGGACTGCAAAGTCCTTTGGTGATGATTTCCTTGTGTACCTTGTGGATGATACTCCCACTTCTATTTCAGAAGCTTATGCATCTCCAGATGCTGACTACTGGAGAGAAGCGGTCCGTAGCGAGATGGATTCCATCATGGCTAATGGAACGTGGGAGATCACTGAACGTCCTTATGGCTGTAAACCATTAGGATGTAAGTGGGTGTTCAAAAAGAAGCTTAGACCTGATGGTACGATTGAAAAGTACAAGGCTAGACTTGTGGCCAAGGGTTATTCCCGGAAAGAAGATGAAGATTTCTTTGATACTTATTCACCGGTGGCTAGACTGACCACCATTCGAGTATTACTCTCGTTGGCGGCCTCGCATGGTCTTCTCGTCCATCAGATGGATGTTAAGACGGCTTTCCTAAATGGAGAGTTAGACGAGGAAATCTATATGCAACAGCCAGATGGCTTTGTGTTAGATGGTCAAGAAGGAAAGGTGTGTAAGTTACTGAAATCTTTATATGGGCTGAAACAAGCACCTAAGCAATGGCATGAGAAGTTCAATACAACTTTAACATCTGTTGGCTATGTTGTTAATGAAGCTGACAAATGTGTATACTATCGCCATGGTGGGGGCGAAGGAGTTATTTTGTGTTTGTATGTTGATGACATACTGATATTTGGGACCAACCTCAAAGTAATCAATGAGGTTAAGTCATTTCTATCCCAGAACTTTGAGATGAAAGATCTTGGTGTGGCTGATGTTATCTTGAACATCAAGCTATTGAGAGACAATGGGGGTGGGATTACACTTCTGCAATCCCATTATGTTGAGAAGGTTTTGAGTCGTTTTCGATATTCGGACTGCAAAATTTCTCCAACACCATATGATCCTAGTGTGCGGATTCGAAAGTTCGAAGGCACAGCTAAGGATCAGCTGAGGTACTCTCAAGTAATTGGTTCACTCATGTATCTAGCGAGCGGTACGAGGCCTGACATCATGTTTGCTATGTGCAAACTAAGCCGGTTTGTTTCCAATCCGGGTGATGTGCATTGGCATGCTGTAGAAAGAATTATGCGCTATCTGAAAGGTACCGTGAACCATGGACTTCACTACAGTGGATATCCTTCGGTACTTGAAGGGTATTGTGATGCGAATTGGATCTCTGATGCTGATGAGATGAAAGCCACAACGGGGTATGTGTTTACCCTTGGAGGTGGTGCTGTTTCCTGGAAGTCTTGCAAGCAAACGATCTTAACGAGATCGACAATGGAAGCAGAATTAACAACATTAGACACGTCTAGTGTCGAAGCAGGATGGCTTCGAGATCTTTTGATGGACTTGCCTGTGGTTGAAAAGCCAGTACCGGCTATCCTTATGAACTGTGACAATCAAACAGTAATTGTCAAGGTGAAGAGTTCAAAGGACAATGCACAGTCCACAAAGCACATAAAAATGAGATTAAAAGCTGTCAGACATTTAAGAAACTCCGGAGTGATAGTGGTGGATTATATCCAGTCGGCTAAGAATCTGGCAGATCCCTTTACTAAAGGGCTATCACGTGTTGTGATAGAAAGTGCATCGAGGGAGATGGGTATGAGACCCACATGAGTTGCCATGGCAGTAACCCAACCTATGTGATCGGAGATCCCGTGAAGTGGGACATGGGAAAACAAGCTAGTGGTTAACTGAGGAGAGTAATTTTTACTAACCCACTCCACTGGAGATGCAGTACTCTCAAAAACTGTATGGCAGGTTGACTTTTGTCTTAATGTGTTCCAAGGCTTGTATAAGCAAGATGCTATCCTACAGAGCGATCTTTGGAGGAACACACCTATATGATCCTGACTGCTGGTCACAGTCTATGAGATTGGGTGATCTCTAATAAGTTCATGAATAGGCCAGGAGTATGACTAATATGCTCCACCCGAGGGGTCAGCCTTCGGCAGCCTAGTACTGGCAAGACATTTAGTGAAACTATTTTACGCCAAACTGACAATTCAAGGCATAGTCCATTGTTCAGTTGTGATGTAGTGTAGCTACTTGTTCTATGAGATTGGGTGATCTCTAATAAGTTCATGAATAGGCCAGGAGTATGACTAATATGCTCCACCCGAGGGGTCAGCCTTCGGCAGCCTAGTACTGGCAAGACATTTAGTGAAACTATTTTACGCCAAACTGACAATTCAAGGCATAGTCCATTGTTCAGTTGTGATGTAGTGTAGCTACTTGTTCTAGGTGGATGTTCAACCTTAACGGGTCTCCACTGAAAATGCCAGTATATTAAAACAGTGAATGGAACAGAGGACAACACCATGGGTCTTCGGGATCTGGTGGGGGATTGCTGAAATTCGGATGGACCTAAAGGCCCATTAGCCAATTTCCACTTAATCCCAAAGGCCCATGCTGCCATAGCAAATGGTGGGAGTTTAGTCCCACATTGCTAGTTGGAAGAGTTTTGCACCAGTTTATAAGGTGAGCTCTCTCCCCACTAGTGTGAGTTGGTATGAAGAGAGAGAAGTAGTGGAGGTGTTCCACACGCGCTCCTCCTCCTCCGCCGCCCGCCTCGCCACGCCTCGCCTCGCCTCGTCACGACACGTCACGACGCGCCGCGGATTGCGGGAATGAGCCGAGCCGATGCCTTTATTTTGGCAGTCGGAAACGGGGAGTCAACAGACACGGCAATAATATGAGACGTCATAATTATTGTTGTCTAATTGCGTCACATTTATACTGGTAACAGCCGTATTGATCGCGTGTGATAACTGCGCGCAGTAAAACGCCGCCTTTATCATGTGGTAACGGCTGTAGTAAACGCCAATTAAATTGACCGTTCTCCTACTCGGCCGTGCCTATAAATTGGAGGCTCAGGCGGACGCAGTATACACATCTCACACACGCCGCCTCTTTGCGCACTGTCGTTCCACCTCCTGTTGCTGCCGCCGGTGATCCCATCCCGTCTACCGCGTACACGGCCGACGGGAGAGCAGTCCTCCAAAACCCCGCCTCTCCAGATCCTGTACGGGAGAGGGGCGATTAGGTTTTTGGGGAGCGTCTACTACGCGACTGCTCGCTGCTACTGTACATCTACTTCGTCTACTACCGCGTCGCCCTCGTCGTCAACATGGCCACCGAAGCCGATCGAGCTGCTGCCGCCGCCGCTGCTGCCACTGAGGCTGCTGCTGCTGCTGAGGCCGCCAATGCTGCTGCTGCCGCCGCCGCGGCCGCCGCCTCTGCTACGGCTACTGCCAATTGGCCAACTGCAGGGTATAGCACGTTCATCCCTGTCATTATTATTTCCATGTGTGCAACACTAGTAGTTTGCGTAGATTTATCTACTATAAATCTAGTATGCACGAATATGGTTAAATATCAGTATGTTTACGTCATGTTCATGATTTATACTTGGATTAATTTAATCTGTAAATTGCCTAAATTCTTAACATTGCCCTCCGTCCAGCCTCCCGCCCGTCGTGCACACGAGCTCGCCGCATCGCCGCTGTCCTCGAGTCTCGTCGGCTTCTCCACCTACAGGACATCCACGGCTGCTGCAGATTGAGGTTTCGCTGCCGATTGTGGCTGCTCATTCGGTTTCTTCTCGGTACTATTCCGATCGTACATCAATTGAGGTGACGTAGAGATTCAGAAAAACATCACATGAAATTTTTCTAAAATTCATAAGACCTAAATTCTGTTTTTGTTTGTAGGATTGCATAGATTGTTCTGTTTGAAAATTGAAATGAAGAGAAAAAATGGACCTGTTGTTTATTTGAAGAATTTCTTGGAAAGAGCTGCTGCAAAGAAGAGGGAAACTGAAAATCAGAATGAAAATCAGGGGAATAATATGCAACTTGTGTTATTCCAAGGGAAGAGTGACACTAGGACAAGCATGCTACTAGAACCTAAACCAGAGGTACTAGAGAGACCTTCTAGTACAGATCCGGAGATTGAAGAATCATCAGATTATGATGAATCCGGTGATGAATATGACGATAATGGAAATTATGACATCGAGCATGATCCTGGATTGAGGACTCCTATCACGGGATATGTTGTCAATGACCAAGATTCAGTTAGAAGGGCATACATCGCACTGGGACCATGTCGACCAAAGATGAAGAAGGAGGATTTTCCCCAGCATAATTGTGGAGGTATGCGCCGCTTCCAGCCAAAGTGGTTTGATGAGTTCAAATGGCTTGAGTATAGTATTGATCGAGATGTTGCATATTTGTTTTGTTTGCTACTTATTCAAAGATACAAATAAATTTGCCGGTGGAGATAGTTTCATCAATGGAGGGTTCAGAAATTGGAACATGAAAGCTAGATTTCGTAAACATGCCGGTGAAATAAATAGTGCCCATTTTGAAGCCGAAGAGAAATATAATATGTTCATCACACCTAAAGCATCAAATCATGAGTCAATTGCATCAAGCACTGTGTAGTTCAAGGAAAGGTATCTATCTCGCTTGAAATGGTCATTTAAGTGCATAAGATATATTTTGCATCAGGGTCTAGCTTTCCGTGGTCATGACGAGTCAAAAGATTCAAAAAATAAAGGAAACTTTAAGGAACTTTTGGACTGGCCAGCAGGAAACTTTGAGGAAGTTAATAAGGTGGTTCTAGACAATGCTCCACATAATTGTCAAATGACAGACCACAAGATTCAGAAACAACTCATTTGTTGTTGTGCTGTGGAAACAACTAAATTTATCATAGAGGAAGTAGGCGATGAGTGTTTTGCAATTCTGGCCGATGAATCGAGTGATGCATATCAGCAAGAATAATTGGCTCTCTGCCTGCGTTTTGTCAATAAATTAGGAGAGCCGGTTGAACGGTTTCTTGGTATTGTTCAAGTTGAAGATACAACATCATTGACTCTTAAAGAAGCAATTCAATCCTTACTTATGAAACATCAATTGCCCTTATCCAAGATACGTGGGCAAGGGTATGATGGAGCTTGCAATACGAAGGGTCATGTGAATGGTTTGAAGAAACTAATTATGGAAGACTCTCCTTCTGCTTATTATGTTCATTGCTTTGCCCATCAATTGCAACTAACCCTTGTAGCTGTTGCTAAGAAGAATATTGATTGCCAATGGTTTTTTTGGGCAACTAGCATATTTTTTGAATGTTCTTGGGATGTCTTGTAAAAAGATCTGAATGCTTCACATAGCACAAGCAGAGTATATGATTCAAGCATTGAAACTTGGTGAAATTGAAAGTGGCCAAGGATTGAATCAAGAGATGGCCTTATCAAGGCCAGGTGATACACGGTGGGGTTCTCACCATAGAAATGTAATGCATGTTATGTCTTTGTATCCTTCAATCAAGAAAGTTCTCTTCGGGGTTCGGAAAGAAAGTAAAGGTGCTGAGGCTTTAGGAGCTCAAACTATGTTGGAAGTATTTGAGTCATTTGAGTTTGTTTTCTTATTGCACTCGATGAACCTGATATTTGGACTAACAAATAGCTTTTGCAATGCTTTGCAAAGGATAGATCAATACATTATGAATGCAATGGATCTTTTTGCATTAAAAAAGGATGAACTGGAGGTTCTGAGAGAAGATGATGGATGAAAATTATTTCTTGACAAGTTCACTTATTTTTGTGCGAAGCACTATCTTAGAGTTGTTGACATGGATGGGAAGTACAAACCTATACAAAGAGCAAACAGGTTCTACAAAGATTCCATTAATTACCACAGGTTTCATGCCGAAAATGCTTTTGGGTGTCATTGATAGGCAACTTCAAGAGATTCACAACATATTTGATGAGGTAAACACAAGTCTTCTTAGATGCATGGCATCATTAAGTCCAGCCAAGTCATTTCCGCGTTTAATGTTGAGAACCTCGTTAAGCTTGCGGAGTTCTATCGTCATGATTTTGAATTGGAAGAATTGGTCCAACTTCCTTTTCAACTAAACCGCTATATCAATGATGTGAGCAATGATGACAACTTCACAAATTTAAGAAGTCTAGCGGAGCTGTCTATGATGCTTCTTAAAACAGATAGAATTCTTCGATATTACATCGTCTACAAACTTCTGAAATTGGTGCTAGTTCTTCTGTTGCAACAGCTGGTGTTGAGAGGGTCTTTTCTTCAATGAATTATATTAAAAACAAGCTTAGAAGCAAGATGGTACACAAGTTTTTGAATGACTGCTTGGTCACATTCATTGAAAGGGAATTCTTC
This sequence comes from Alopecurus myosuroides, assembly GCA_028641055.1. Taxonomy (NCBI): domain Eukaryota; kingdom Viridiplantae; phylum Streptophyta; class Magnoliopsida; order Poales; family Poaceae; genus Alopecurus; species Alopecurus myosuroides. The sequence continues at coordinate 571,150,362 of CM054057.1, forward strand.
CTGCAAGTTAAGGATGACGACATCATTATTTCAAGCCTTAAAAAAATCTGAAAGTTATCCTATAATTTGTAAGCTTTCCAATCATTTTGGTTTTTTTATTTTCTTATTCAGATGTTACTTCTATGATATGTCGAGAAATTGGTACCTACATGATTTAAATTATTTGATGTTTGATTTGTTAGATAAATTTAGGATATTATGCTCATATTATTGTGTCATCTTCTATACATACATACATACATACATTATATAGCGGGGCTGTATGTAGCGATAATCAATTATACACGCAAAAACATGGCCTTTAGACTGTCAATTTTTTTGCCCTCTTTGAAATTTTGAATACATGACATCAAAATTCTGGGCCCGCTGCTGGTTCAGCAGTGCATCACACTGCCAATCTGAGGATAAAATCCCCACCAATATACTTTTATTAAATTGTGCATCATTTGTTAAAAAGATTCATTATAAAAAATTCCTCACTTCCAAAAATTGTTCAATTGGTTTGTTTGTTCATATAATTTTTTTGTTCATTTTCAAAAACTGTTCAAATTATATTTCGAAAAACTATTTCCCTTTTCTTCCTTTTCTGTTTCTTTTTTTCAGGTATGGTGTGTTTATGTTTTAAAATTTTCTCCTTTATTCTATATTAAAATTAAAAAAATGTTCATATTTTGAAAATGTTTAAAATTTAAAAGTGTTCACATTTTTAAAAAATGTTCAGCTTCAAAAAATTTCTCCGTTTTAAAAATTTGTCATTTACAAAAATTGTTCACCAATTAAAAAAATTGTTCATTTCCAAAAATTGTTCACTATTGAAAATATTATTAAAAAATCTTCCACTTCCAAAAAAATCATTCTAAAAAATTGTTCATCATTTCTTTAAAAAAACCCATTCCAAATTATGCATCATTTGTTAAAAAGATTCATTATAAAAAATTGTTCAATTAATTTTTTTGTTCCTTTAAAAAAATTGTTCATTTTAATATTTTTTTAGATTATATTTAGAAAAACTATTTTTTATCATAGTTTCGGATTTGGAAACAAAATATATGATTTTGGATCCAAATCCGGTATTGGGCCTCAAAGTCGGCCCAATCGAGGCAAAAAATCATGTTTCGTACCTGTATTGGGCCTCAAAGTCGGCCCGGTAGCGCACACAGTTGTAGGGGCGATCCAGACGCACAGCCGTGCGGGCGATTACCGTTACTGCTCACACTACCGCCTCGGCAAACATTGCTTGTCCTCGAGCAAAGTTGATTATAGTCTTTATTGCATATGTTATTTGTGATCTTGCATGCTTTCCGTTGCTAGTGGTTGCTCGGGCCAAGTAGTTGCTAGTGACTCCAAGAGGGAGTATTTATGGTAGATAGTGGGTTCATGCCTCCTTTTCGCCTGTGCTCGAGTGACAGAAACGTGACGGGGGAGAATGTGTTGTTGCCACTAGGGAGAAAACAATTATCTGTTGCTTGCAACTTAATACCTAAGGGGGTTCGGATGATAACCTGAAGGTGGATTATTAATCATAGATGCAGATGGATTTCGGTCTATGTATTTTGTTGTAGTTCTCGCACTAAATATCGTAGTAGTCATCATGTTATATTGTGCACTACGGTGCAACCTTTATTTGTCAATTGCCCAGCTGTAATTTGTTCATCCAGCATGTTATTTTTATGGAGAGACACCACTAGCGAACCTATGAACCCCGGTCCATTTTCCACACTGTTAAACAAACCACAACAATTTCCTGCTCTCTTTACTTACTGCAAGCATACACTGTTTTACACACTATATGTCTAGGTCTAATCTTTGTTTTCAGCAAGACCGGTGAGATTGACAACCTCACTGTACCGTTGGGGCAAAGTATTATGATTGTGTTGTGTGCAGGTTCCACGTTGTTGCTGACACTGGTGAAGCACCAGCACCACCGTCAGTGGCATCAACCTTCCGAAGATCCTTTTTTCTCCTACTCGATTGATAACCCTGGTTCTTAACTAAGGGGAAAATTCCTACCGCTATGATCATCACACCCTCCTTTTGGGGTTCCCAACGTAAGCATCAAGGATATTTTTTGGCGCCGTTGCCGCGGAGAAAGAAGTCTTCTCGCAAAGGGGAGTCTCTCACTCTCAACCTCTTTATTTTGTTTATTGTCTTGCTTTTTTTGTCTTGTTTTTCTTCTCTATATTAAAATCACAAAAAAATTAGTTTACTTATTAGCTGTTATGTATTTGCTCGCTATTATTCTACTAAAATGATTTCTGAAAATATTATTCTTAGTCCTTCTAAATTATTTGTTGTCTCTACCTATCGGTTATACACTACCCGCACAGAATATTTAGGATTGGACCGACAAAGGAGTGGAAGATCCTTTATATTTTGAGATTCGTAGATCTACACTTTTTGTACAAGTCAATTCTTTTCCTTGTCTTATGAGAGTAAACTCAATCGAATGTACTGTTGGTGTCTGAGGCAGAGTTTCCCCCTGGTTATAATATGGATCATTATAACAATGCCAGAAAGGAAAGCTCTCAATTGGAAGAGGAGTGGGGGAATAATTCTAAGAGATAGGACTCACAGTCTGACAAGTTCATGAACCGTATTGAGCACAATACAGAGTTGATTCGTACTCTCACCTACAAGATTGATGAATTGATGGAGTTGGTTGATAGGCTTATTAAGGATTCACCACCACCACCGAAGGAGTAATACGTCATTGGTATTGGCATCCCCTTGGCTTGTTCCAAGTTTGGGGGGAGTGCCGTGGTATCACACCATTATTTCACCTTTTCACTTTTCAGTAGAGTCATATCATGAATAGAGAAGTTATCATATAGAATGGTTTGCAGTGTGGAAGTATCTCTCCTTTAGTTGGTTATGTATGCATCCCTTGGTGTGAGTTGCCGTTACGGAATATTAATGAGAAGTTTTATCATTTACTTTCGGCACACCTTATTTTATTCTACAATTTCTGTTATATGATTGATCTTGTTGTTAGTATTGGTTTCACTTTGGGAGCATGTTTTGGCAAACTTAGCATTGGTCAGTAACAACAATACTTTGAGGCTTAAGTAGAAAAGAGGGAGATGCATGTACATACATTATTCCATTATCTTTCTTTCTTGTTGGATCATAAGCTTAGTATTTTCAAGTTTGTTTGTACTTCCAAGGAAGATTGCATGATTGCTTTCTATCACATGTATATTTGTTTGTTTCCCTCAACTTTTATGCTTGCTACACAGCCTTGCTAGCCAAAAACCTGTACTGAGAGGAAATGCTTCTCGTGCATCCAAACCTTGAGCCAAAAACCATGCCATTTGTGTCCACCATATCTACCTACATGTGGTATTTCACCGCCACTCCAAATAAATTTCTTGTGTGCTCCCTATAAAACCTTCAAAACTAAACCTGTTTTGTGCTCATGTCTTAGCTCATGAGGAAGTCGTTTAAAATTTATTATGTCTTATGTCAAGCAAAGTTTTCCCCCCTCTTTCACCCGATGAGTATGGAATCTGTGCTCATATTAATATTGCCGAGAGATGGTGCCAAATATTATGAACTTAAATAATGAATAAAATGCACTTCCCCATGGATTGATGATTGATTGGTTGGAACCTGAGGATTTAGTTAGCCATGGTTTGAGTGAGAAAAGGTGAGGGGAAGTGCGAACAATAAGGAAAAGAGGAAAGTGCCAATGGAAACCGCTCTCGAAAGTCTAAAACCCTTGCTTGACGTGAGTTATTATAAGTTTTTCATTACCATTTGTTAACATAGACTAACACCATTCTCAAAATTATATTTTCAATACCTTTGATTTATTTAAAATAAAAATCTCTAGCACATGAGTGATCTCTGCTTCCCTCTGCGAAGGGCCTATCTTTTACTTTTATGTTGAGTCAAAAAACCTATTCCCTTCTATCTCAAGCAAGCATTTGAGTTGTTGTGATCCAACCATCTATATGTTGATTTATTCAATCATGTCTTTTATCCTTCCTTGTTTAGTACAACGCTTTTATCTGAATGAATATAACTTTAAAAGTTTTGAATGAATGTAAGGAGACTGTTATGATTGGGTATGTAATTTCTGCAACATAATCTCTGGTATAAAGACTCTGTTCGAAAGATAAATACAATTTGTTAATTGTTCTATAACCAAGAGCAAAGTTTGCCATCACCAATTATGATTTTCTCTTTGCACCTTTATTGTGACTCACTCTACTCGTTTTAAGCTAAATTATATGAGAGAAAGTTGCTATCTAGAATGACTTGTGTGTTGATAAATCTGATGCTTCTTGTCCGTATTTTATTTATCAACACTTCACACATTAAACTTGTGGTCTTGTTTAACGAGTTCAACTTTGCTCGGGGACAAGCGAGGTCTAAGCTTGGGAGTAGTTGATACATCCATTTTGCATCACTATTTTATATCATAATTTACTGCTATTCGTTGATATATTTCATATTTAGAGATGATACTTATGTTATTTCATCTATTTTGCATGTTTGCTAATTATTGGAGAATTACCTGCCAGAACCAAAATTCTGTTGGAAAAAATGACCGTCAAGATACCATATTTCTGAAGACGAGCGATTCGCGGAAAACATCAAGAAGTTCCTATTTTGCGAGATGCCGGAGCCAGCCAAAAGGGGAGGAAAAGGTGGGCCACCAGGGGCTACACCATGCCATGGCGCGGGCTACCCCCTGGCCGCGCCGCCATGTGGTGTGGTGGCGCTAGCCCACCACTGCCGGTGCCCCTTCACGTACTTCATTCCCTCGAAACCCTAAGACTCGGGGAGCCATCAAAAAATATATTCCGCCGCCTCCACGAGGCGGAAAACAACCGAGAGAGAAAAGATCTCCGACAGGGAGAAATCTGCCGGAGAAATTCCTTCCTAGAGGGGAGAAATCATCGCCATCGTCACCGTCATGGAGCTAGACTTCATTTGGTTCATCATTGTCATCATCTCCACCGCCATAACCATCGTCTCCACCGCTCCACTCCGTTCTGCTGTAACATCTATGGTTGAATCTTGTCTATTTCATAGGGAAACTTTCCCGGTGTTAATTACTCCTTGTGGTTGACGCTATTGAGTGAAACCGTTGAATTAAGGTTTGTGTCCAAATTTTTATTCATCGTTATATCACCTCTGATCATGATCCATATGATGTCTTGTGAGTAGTTCGTTTAGTTCTTGAGGACATGGGAGAAGTCAAGATGTTAGTAGTGGAATTATTTTGAGTAATATTTAATGGTTTGATATTTAAGTTGTGGTGCTATTCTTCTATTGGTGTCATGTGAACGTCGACTATATGATACTTCACCTTTATGGGCCTAGGGGGATGCATTGTGTATTCGGCTACTAATTGTGGGGTTGCTGGAGTGACAGAAATTTAAACCCCCATTAGAAAACTGATGCATGAGGGAGTGTAGGATCCCAGATTTTAAAGTTGTGGTTAGATTTATCTTAATTACTTTCTTGTAGTTGCGGATGCTTGCAAGGGGTATAATCACAAGGATGTATTAGTCCAAGTTAGGGCAGCACATTAGCATAGGTTCACCCACATAACACCTATCTAAAGATTAATCAGCTGTATGAAGCGAACGTACTTGACAAAATTCATGTGTGTCCTCAAGAACGTTTGGTTGTCATAAGTAAACCAACTGGCTTGTCCTTTGCTCTAGAAAGGATCCTTCATCCCCTGGTCATCATAATCACAAGTATGTATTAGTCCAAGTTAGGGCAGTATATTATTACTGTTTTTTTATGTACTTGTTGTTTATTTATCCTCTATATCAAAAACCCCTGAAAACATGCCTGCTGATATTTACAGTGAATCCTTCATCCAAACTGCTTGTCAAGACCTTCTGCTCCTCGTTGGGATCGACACTCTTATTCATCGAAAGTACTACGATACATCACCTATACTTGTGGGTCATCAATATCAACGTGGTAATTGTTGATGTCACTAGGTTGTGTGCTTGTGGACTCCTTGCTGTTTTTTCTTCTCTCCAGGCTTGCTCCTGCAGTCCTTGGCTTGGCCTTGTGGTGGTTCCTCTAGATCTATGATTTCGCAGGATCCCGATGGATGATTTCTTTGTGGTGAGTGTTCTTTTTGTGTCGCTGGATCTATGTAGCGCGAGCTGTGAGTAGGGGAAGATAAGGACTTGACTTCTTGCTTCTCTACGGTTGTTTCCCTTATAACCCCTCATGTAGCTATGACAGCACAGAAGTTTGCACCTATGTGTGTGTTGTGTGTATGTTAGCTATGCCTGAGATCTTTTCCTATACGACCGTGTTGGTATTATCCAGGGATTACCTTTATTTTTGATCTGCCACTTGTAGTTCCTGGTGCTTTTCCTATGATGTTCGTATGAGGCATTTGGAACTGATTTGAACTGATATTACACTGGATAATCTTAAACCCAATGATGAGTTATGGGTGCATCACACTGCCAATCTGATGGTACTAATCCCCACCAATCTACATTTTTTTCTTTTTTTTTCTTATTTGTTTTGGAGGAACATAAGATCAAATGGAGATTAGAAGAGTCGCAACAATCGACTAGGAATTTCATTTTGTAAATGTCCACTTGTAATAGAACTTGTAATTTTCTATTTGTTGGATTATGTAATGACTTTGTATTATTATTTTGTTATCAATAAAACTTATTCTTTTTTCTAGAAATTATCTTACTTAAATTGAATAAAGATTTAATTTATTAAATGTTTCAAACTTAATTAATAGCTAATTGTTCCAATTTTCATATCAACTTATTTGAATTCAAATTGCAAATACAAACATTCTTTTGTTTCAAATTTTAAATTGAACCCTCAAATCAAACAACACCCAGAGATCATGTCGAATTTCTTTTCACCTTCCCTCTTCGACCCTAAACTCTAATTCAGGAAGATGACAAAACTCCGATCACTTTAGAGTTTTAATTTGCGAAAAAATTATTCGGGTTTTGCAAACACACGCATGCAGATGCACAAACTGCTATATCTACCCTCCATGAGTTCCTAAGCACTGGGATGTTACATTATAAATACTAATCGGGGAACCCATCGTGCGACCCATGGGTACAAACATACACCCATACCATACCCACGGTTAATCGTTTTACCATGGGTCGGACCCGTGGACGAAGTTAGCGACCCAAACCCTACCCATTAGGTTCTGGTGCCCATGGTCGCCTGGACCCATGGGTCATATTGTCGGGCTCACCTGCGGGTGGAAAATAGGAGCTCCCGCGAGCGGGAGCACCGACTCGCTCACGTCGTTCCGCCACATCGGCCGACCCATATACTCCAGGCCCGTTTTTGTTTTCCCTGTTTCTTCCTTCTTTTTTTTTCTTTTTTTAGGTTATGTTTTCTTTATGTTTTACAATTTTTTCTTTATTAGATATTATAATTTGTTTTCATATTTTGAAAATGTTCAAAACTAAAAAGTGTTCACATTTTTCGAAAATTTTCAAATAAAAAAATGTTCAGCTTCAAATCTTTTCTCCATTTAAAAAAATTCATTTACAAAAATTGTTCACCATTTTAAAAAATGTTCACAATTTTAAAAAATGGTTCACTATTGAAAAAAATATTTAAAAAATTGTTCACTTTAGAAAAAAATCATTCCAAATTTTTTCCATCATTTTAAATTATTCATCATTTGGTAAAAAGATTTATTATAAAAAAATTCTCACTTCCAAAAATTGTTCGATTTAAAATTTGTTTATTTTAAAAAATTGTTCATTTTCAAAAAGGTTCAGATTATATTTAGAAAAAAAAAAATTTATAATAGTTTCGCATTTCCAAACAAAATCATGTATTAAGTGATTATTTATATATTTGTCCAAAAAGAGAAGAAAAGACAAAAGGTCATACCTGTATTGGGTCTGAAAGCCGGCCCAATAGGGCACACCGCTGTAGGGGCGATCCAGACGCAGGGCCGTGCCAGCGATCCGCTGTTATTGCTCGCAAAGAGCGACACATAGGGGTTCCTTACACTACCGCCTTGGCAAAATATTGCTTGTCCTAAAGCAATGGCTTGCATTTTTCTTCCACTCCAGGATCCCATGGTATTCCATCTTATTATATATAGTTGCTATGTATGGTTTGTCATTATGCAATAGACAGATTGAGCAACCTTTGTACTCCCTTTGTCCCAAATTAATTGTCTCAAAGTTGGACAAAAGTAGATGTAACAATTAATATGAGACGGAGGGAGTACAAAGAAGTCACTTGCATGGATTTGGCAATGAGAATTTAGGGGCAATGCATGGAGCACAATATCTAGGGGCGTGTCGGACAGTTTGAGGTCCGTTTTTAGTGGTTGGAGATGCTCTAACTTAGCATTTTTTGTACTCGGGTGAGTCCCATGTTGCGTGCCACCAATAAATTAACATCCGTATCGTTTAATTTGTCATGAAGATTAAGTAAGAAGAAGAAGAATAAGAAAAACAAGATGGTAGAAAATAAAGAGACGGATTCACTGCTACAACTACAAATGCACACGTACGAATCTCATGACCAGGCTTCTTTGTAACATTGGTGCTTGATTAATGAACAAACCATGCATTCTGCACGGCGCGCGGCTAGTTTTTGGGAGTTCATGGCTTGGGAGGGGCGGCGGTGTTGTCGGTGTACTGAAGGTTCTTGCCGCCGAATGCCATGAGGATCTTCTTGCTGAGGGCGTCGCCGTCCTTGTCGCTGGACTTGGAGACGTAGAATCCCCTGGAGAACCAGTCGACGACCTCCGGCGCGGCGCACATGACCATGTGGAAGGGCCAGTACCAGCCGGGCCAGGTGACGTAGTGGTCGCCCCGGCGCGCGCTCGCCACCACCACCTCCGCGAGCGTCTCCGTCTTCCCCACCGGGAACGGCCCCACGTTGATCTGCCCAGAATTAATTTACCTCGATCGGTCAGTTCAACAAAGAACGTGGTGATTTAACTTCTTGTTGTCTCACGACAGAGAGGTTGGAAATTTACATCGCGTGCGTCCTGGTCGATGCCGACGTTTCCGTCCTTCTGGATACCCTTGCCCATGGTGAGGTTGGAGACGACGTAGCCCGGCATGACGATGGTGACGCGGACGTGCGAGCCCAGCTCCGCCCTCAGCGTCTCGTAGAACCGGATCACCGCGCCTTTGCTCGCCTACAGCAGGTGTAAGATTTCCTGTCAGCCTGAGCCTTCGACGACACGTATGGATCCATGATTGGAAGCAGAGGAGGCGCGCCAATAAATAAAGAGTACTATGCATGCCGAGCTGCTCAAGAATTTATTGTGGTGGTTGATTTGTCATACGTTGTAGAAGCTCATCCTGGCCACCGGGACTCTGCCGGCGATGGAGGCCGTGACGACGATGTTGCCGCGGCTGGCCTTGAGGTAGGGCAGCGCGAAGTAGGTCGGGTACACCGAGCCCCAGAAGTTGAGGTCCTGCGTACGCGCGCACGCACGGTGGAGAAAGAACATGATTACTATGCTTTGTTTCTCTCGGATTTATTTCTATTTGTGTAGATGTCTGGAGTGAGTGCTGCTTACGATCACGTCGTGGAAGGCGGTTATGTTGGTGATCTCCTCGAAGAAGCAGCTGGACCACACGCCCGCGTTTGCCACCAGGTGATTCACTGGAGAAAATGATATATCGATGAATTAGTACTAGTCAGAAACTTGTTACTAGAGAAACTTGCAGAATTTTGCTAGTACTACCACTAGATAATCTCAAAACGTTTTTACTTTAAGCCAACTGCTCAGACATTCAGACGGCAGTAGTACTCAATATGACCTGCCATCTTCATTACTAGGCGTACGTTCACCTTACTGATGAGACATCCGATCGGCAAGCTGTTGGACGGATCCCTCACTCTACACACAACTGTAAGCAGTTGTGATATACATTCCCAACGGCAGGACTAGACGTAAGAACGGCACATCACTGCTCTTGAGAGCGATTTGCTTAAATTAACTAACGAGAATGGACATATTTGTACGTCCTACACCGTCGTTATCAGCTGAGACTAGTACCAGCTTGTCGTTTAGGCAGCAGTGTTGAGAATGACAGAGTCTGAGAGGTGACTACTTACGTTTTCCGAAGTGCGCGACGGTCTCCTCTACGGCCCGCTTGGCCTCGTCGACGTTGGTGATGTCCGCCGGCACCACCAGCGTGTCCGGCGCGCCGAGCTCGCGCGCCGTCTTCGCCACGGCGCGCAGGGCGATCTCGGTCCGAGCCACCAGCGCCACGCACGCGCCCTTCCTCGCGTACTCGTACACCAGGTGCTGCAGACGAGAAACCAGAGACGGGTTACCAAAGAAGTGAATGTTTGCACGCCGAAACAAATTCAGTTAGCGAAAATCTGATAAGAAGTGAATGTCAATGTACTCCATCTTAATTACCCACAGTGCTACATGAACGTAGTAGTATCACCTTTTGCACTCTATACCCTCGATTCGTGCCGTGATACACTACCACTGTACTTTTTCAAGGATATGCCCTGGGAGGCATATCAAGATCATAGAAGAAAGGCCAGGCGGCCCGAGTTACATAGCGGGCTTGGCACAGACGCCGAGCGCGCACCCACGCTGTCTAGCAGCTACAACTCTACGCCAACTACTCGCAAAACCTCCACCTCTCCGCCTCTAGAAGGCAACCTGAGAACAGACCAGCAGATCTCCAAGCTTCGGCCTCCGTACTGATGGCCCGCAGGACGCCAGCCGGGGAAGGGGCGGCGTTGTTGAAGACCACATCGTTCCGGTGACACCACACAGTCCAGCAGACCAAAGAGACAGCCGTCCATAGGTCTCGTCTACACTGCCTTGCACCGTTCATTTACTTTGATAATTCATGACCACCGCCGCCCACATAATTGATGGTGGTACGGTATTAACTCCGGTGACTGCAGAGCCACATGCAGCTGGAGCACATCTATCGCTGGCAGCGGCAGCCTGCACGAGAGCTGCTGCCGCTGCCGCTGCCCATGCTCCCGGATTTAAGGGATAGACGGTGATACCTTGACCAGGCAATGGCAATCTATATCCAATAACGGCTACTCCCATGAACCATCCAGTTGCTACCCGTAGCTTTCAAACCCTTTCCTGTGCTACTCCCTCCATCCAAGAATATGAGGCCCCCGCATGTTTCTACCGCCCTATTCTTAATACTACTAGTAAGATCCAAATATTTTTCTGTTTCTAGATCACTCTCTGGTTTCTATACTTTTCCTTGTTGACAACTCAATCTAGGTTTCGGTCTAGTACTACTTTTACGGCCTTGGTGCAACCAGAATTAACAAAGGGCTGATTAAAAATTTCGATTGAAATCTTTAATAACAGCCTAAACTAAATACTTCGAATTCCATTACTAGTACTATAGTAAAATTTCAAAGTTTGATTTTATCTATATATGACGCCAATAGTAACGTACCAACATGCTAGTACATCGCGCTCCACTATTTTCTTGCTAGCTTCTTATGTTACTGCCCAAAATAGGCTTCAATTTGGAGCCTTCTGCATGCAGAAAATCTTGCTACATGTGTAGCAGAACGAAAGAGGGAGAAGAAGCTTCAAGCCAAATGGGTGCAGAATGGTTGCAACAAATTTAACTATCATAATTGTGGCGCATTTACATACAACCTACTCGGTTGGCCACCGTAACTTCATGAACTGTACGGGGAACATTACATGGTAGGGTAGACAAGCACATGATACTGACCTCGCCGATGCCGGAGGAAGCGCCGGTGATGAGCACGACCTTGCCGCGGAGGTCCTCGCCGCGGGCGAAAGGTCTCACCAGGATCCTGTAGACGAGGCGGCAGACGAAGGCGACGGGGAGGTAGACGAGAAGCACCAGCGCCAAACCGACATGCATGAAGCAGCCGAGAAACCCGTTCGTCAAGGCTTGGCTCGCCATGGCGCCGCTGCTTCGCTAATGGCGCGTGGCTGGCTCTGCTTTCTGCTGCTCGGGGGTTGGCAAGCTCAGGTGGATGAGGAGGAGGAGGAGAGGCACGGGGGATGAGGATCTTGTGGCGGGTGTGTGTATTTATGGCCATGGCCGCACGCGTATGTACGCAAGTGTGGAATTGCGAGTGTTTTTTTTTCCCGCAGAGTTGGGTTGACAGGGAATCGATGGGTGGGTGCGGGTCGCTGCACCTGCAGTGTGCTGACAGGGTCAGAGAACCAACGTTTTACTCCACATTTTTGTGGTATTCCATTTATTTGTGTTGTGTCCTTCTCATCATATATTTCTTTTTTCTTTGAAAATTGGGGTAGATTTATAGGTTCAGAAACTGTATTAGGGCCTCTTTGGTTTAAAGGATTTTCAAAACATAGGAGTAGAAAAAACAAAGGATTGCAATATCATGCACTTCAATTCCTACAGGATTTTAAAACATAGGAACTTTGTAAGAGATGTGTTTGGATGGCGCGCAGGAAACAAACATAGGAATTTTGCAGGAATGGGGAGAGAGAGTAGAGAGAGATAGAGTATGAGTGCATTGGACTTCTCAAAGGAAAACATAAAAAGAGGTTGTACCTCATGTTGAGATTCCTATGGAATGGAGAGCAAATGAATAGATTCCTTAGGAATTTAGTGGTGTCAATTCTACAATCCAAAGTCATTCCATAGGAAAAATTCCTATGGTTTGAAATCCTGCAGAATTCCTATGAAATTCCTTTGATTCAAAGAGGCCCTTATTATTTTTTATATAGAGAGAAAAACTTTGCAATCACATTAATTAAGGAGTTTGAGAATATTTTACTAGGAGTCTGAACGAGGAAAGGCAACCCCCTCCCCCGCCCCAACCAAAACATACACTCATCACAGAATTTGTTCAAATCTTTTGCCCCGATGCTCATCGAATTTATTTCTTCCTCCCCGGTCATGGCGGCGACAAAAAAGGACATAGAATAAATTTGCTAGAACACCCTCGTATTTCTTTCCTTGTAAATCTCCAAAATGACAACGTGACAAGGGAAGCGATGCCTTTAGCAACGACGCCCGGTTCCGAGGACAAGAGAGCGGTACCAAATTGTATGAAGGGATCCATGAAGGTGGTAAATACCCACATATTGGGTGGGATCGTCGAGGCTCCAATCCAAGTTTTTATGGGTTCCCCAAATCTTAGTCAAGTATCAACATTGAGATATAGATTTACTTATCTTTTCGATCGGAGGACCTCCCGGGCCGCTCGCGCGAGGGCGGTTCCGCATGCGAAAAACCCTAGCAAGCGAGCGAGCGCCACCCATCCATCTCCCTCCGGCCGCTGCCACCGGTGCCGGTGGTAGCGGCCTCGCCCTGGCCGTCGAAGGAGGTGGGCGAGGGGTGGCGCGACCGTCAAATTCCTCTCGCGCGGGGGCCCGGATTGGCGGCGTAGGTGCGAGACACAACCATGGCGGCGGCGCGTCGGCCCGTGGCAGGGAGTCGGCAGCGGTCGTATGCTGCGGCAAGAAGGCGGGAGGGCGGCGAGGAGACGGCGGCCTCTCTTTTCAATCTGGGCCGATCTGATCTGGACTACCTAGCCTGGGATGGTGCTCTCTGCAGTTGTGCACGGTGCTGCTATCTTCTCCGATGTCATCCCGCTGGAGGGCATAGCCGGGGCGGCGAGTTGAAGGTCGAAGTGTGCTGACTTCGGGGTGGCTTCTTTGACCGACTTTTTCTGCTCCGACCGGCGGTGTGGGGGCCTGTCGGTGTGCTCTAGTAATGGTGCTGGTCCTATGGTTCTAACTCGCGAAATGACGAAGATCTTCTTAACGTCGGTGCTCTTTGATCTGGCCAAAGTGTTGGGTTTCGGAAGGCTCCGCCGGCGATCTCCCATGGGCGTTAATGCCTGGAGATTGCTGGATCAGGTGAGATTCGGTCGCAATGCAAGGAGCGACGTGAAGCTCTGCTTCTGTTGCCATCATGGGCAAATACATGGTGAAGTCAGAGGCAAAGAATAACATGGAACCTGAGATTGGAGGACTAGCAATGGTGATTGACGTCTTTTCGTCGACGAGAAATTGGCTTGGAGTTTCAGGAATCGTGGCAGCAGTAAGTAAGCGGGGACGATAACACAGATGGAGTTCAAAGTCCTACCTTTCAGGGTGAAAATCGAAGGTCTGGCCTTAATTGGTTGTGCCTGACAGTGGTCTTGTTGGAGACATTGTTTTGATAGCGAGGATTATCTTCGGGGTGAAAACTCAAGGTCTGGTCTTAATTGATTGTGTCTGACAATGTTCTTCTTGAAGACGTTGCTTTAGAAGAATAAGACATCATGTGTTGTTTTGGTGGTGTTGTTGTGCGGCTGTTGCAAGGACCGTAACTCTGTAGCAGGATTGTTCTTTTTATTTTTTCTTCTTTTGTGCATCCGTACCGTAATGGCTCTGGCTATTGCGTTGTTGCAGACGCTAAGTGTAATTTGTATCTTCTTGATATTAATATACATTGTTTATAAAAAAAAATATCATTGAAACAAAGTATGCCTCACGGTTTTAGAAGTTTGCTTACAAAGTTGGCAAAGATCACAATATGGTCATTCATTCTCTCTTTTGCGAGTCTATATTCGTCGTCCACACCCATTTTGGATAATAAGCCACGAGAGTATTACTCGCTTGCGCACATGTGTCATGTCCTAGACTGTGGTTGTTCATGGAACATGGGAGGCACACTGTCCAGATCGGTGTATTGTTGGGACCAGGAGGAGGCAGGCAGGAGGTGCTGACCAGAGTTAATACCGTTGGCCATGTCCATGTCTAGGGGTTGGTCTTGCTTCAAAGCAAAGCCAACCCTGCAAAAATCTACCAGCGGCCCTCTCTTAGAAAACTTTTTTACTCACACCGATAGGATTATATATGAGGGTTTGTTGCAACTGTGTAGAAAAGTGGTCCGTGGATTATTAATCTGGAAAGAGTTGACCTAGCTTTACATGCTGTAATTTTACCACTCCATTGTACGGACCCCTTTCCCTATTGGTTGTAGATTGATGTTCCCGTCAGTTAGATGGATCTATGAATACCATGGGTGGCTGTAACTTTCAGCCCCAACAGGAAACCACTCTGGACCTAATTATGTTGTGTGCAACAAGATAATTAATCAACGAGAACATTGCATGTATCTCTCTCTTTTCCAATATTTGGGCTGGTTTGGATTGGAGGGTTTTGATACAAACTGGAGAAAGCAACTTCCATCCGCGGGAAAACATATTGGGAAGTATAGCTAGGGCACGGTAGACTAAGGGCATCTCCAGCCGTTGCGCCCCCCCAGGGCCCAAAACGCCGCCGTTTTGGTGCCGCCGCGGCGCTAAACGGCGCTATTCTGAAACCTGGGGGGGCGCGTTTCCCAGTCGCGTCCCGAGCCCAAGAAGCGGCCCAAACAAACGCAAAATGAAAACAGGCGAAATTTTATTGAAATTCGGAAAGTGCGTACATATTCGGCGCGAATTTAAGCTAGTACGAAAAATTTAAACTAAAAACATAGGAGATTTAAACTACTCGATGACTGCCCCTACGCCTACGCATCGTCGTCTTCATCAGCGACGTCGTCGTGGCGGTGCTGGTTGGAGGGGCCGGCTTCGTCCTGGCTCGCCGCGGCGAGACGACGTTGCTCCGCCCGCTCCGCTCGGGCCTGCAGGCGCAGCCGGTGCAGTTGCGCCTGCTCGGAGGGCGGGCGGTTGCGCCGCCGCTCACCCTGCAGCGCAACCTGCCGCCGGTCCTCGTAGAGGGCGATGATGCCCTGCTGCTCGACCGAGGCAGCGCGCTGGGCCATCTGGCGGCGCACCGCTCGCGCCGCCTCCTCCCGCTGGTGCGTCTCCAGGGAGGCACGAACGGCGGCCGCCTCCGCCGCCGCCGCGGCCTGCTCGAGGACGCCGCGCACCTCGCGGTACGCTTTCTCGTTCTGCGAGGTCTCGAACGAGTGCAGCCCGGCGTGCTGCTCGGGCCACACTGGCTGCCTCCTCACCTCGCGTCTCCAGTGGCGGGCGGCTCGCCGCGCTTCTCGCGCCTCGTCGTGCTCGGGTGGCTGCTCCGGCGCCACCACCTGTGGCTCCGGCTCCGGCGCCACCGGCTCCGGCGCCACCACCTGCGCCACCGGCTCCGGCGCCACCGGCTCCGGCGCCACCACCTGCGACTGCCGCCCCCGCCATTAATCCGGTGGACTTTGACTGGGGCGCATGCACTGGCCGACCGCCTCCGGCAGCCTTTGACGGCGCGGGCGCCGAGAAGAAAGTCGCGGGCGGTGGTTTCTGTTCCCGCGTTTTCCCGGGGCGTCACTGACAGCGTTGGCCCGCACGCGCGGCCGCGCAGTTTCGCCCCCCCAGGCCGAACCCAGCGGGCTGGGTTCGGCCTGGGTGCCGCGGCGCCAAATAGCGCCGAAACGGCGCTATTTGGGCCGCTGGGGGGGGGCGAGTGGTGAAGAAGCGGCACTATTCGCCGCTTCCGCCGCGAAAAAAGCCCCCTGGGGGCTCTGGGGGGACGGCTGGAGATGCCCTAATGGTTGACTCAGCCAACCAGTTTCAATCAAGAAAAAAAAATGCCGCTCAGCGAAGGAAAACCCATTTAAAAGCTTGGTGGAGCACGGCTGCGAGCACCTACTATGGCTCCTGGAAGCTAGGTTGGCCGTGTTTAATGTGACGGGATGCATTGTACCGGCAGAGACAGAGGAGCCCGGAAGCCGCGGTATAAAATCCAGGCATTTACCCGTACCTGTTACCTCCTCCTCCTTTACTGTCTACGGCAGGAGAGGTTTTTTAAGGTTCATAGCTCGTTGACGGCATCATTTTCACATGACCACAAGCTTTGACATTTTTTCGCAAAACACAACTGTGTTTAGAGTAATAATTTGCATAGAGCATAAAAACATGTAATAATTTGCACTGTTAGAAGATTAGCAATCTAGCAATGTCTACTAATTGAAACAAAGAGTTTCAGGAGTTTGTACCTCCAACGGAGTTTATTCCATTAGCTCGTTCTATATAATCTTTAGCTTCAGGGGCTGTGACTCAGGTGCACATGTCGGCAATATGGTCCCTCATAATTCCCCTAGGGTGCAAATTTTTCTCTGCATGCTCTATAATAATAAGTTAATGACTCGGGACAATTTACTCAAGCGTCAGATGCGCAAGCCTTTAAATTGTATTTTTTTGTAATGATCTAAAAACAATTGATCATTTGTTTTTTGGTTGCATTGTTTCGGTAGAAGTCTGGTCCGCTATCTCTAAGGGCATCTCCAGTCGCCCCCCCCCCCCCCCCCCAGAGCCCCCAGGCGGCCTTTTTAGCGCCGGAAGCGGCGAATAGCGCCGTTTTCGCACCAGTCGCCCCCCAGGAGCCCAAATAGCGCCGAAACGGCGCTAATTCGCGCCGCGGCACCCCAGGGGAAACCCAGCCCGTTGGGTTCGGCATGGGGGGCCAAAAATGCGGTGCGGCCCATGCGGGCCAGCTCTGTCAGTGATGCGTCGAAAAAACGCGGGAACAGAAACCCCCGTGATCATCTTCTCGGCTCCCGCGTCGGTCAAAGTCTGTCGGCGTTATGGCGTGGCGGCCGCCCAGTGCATGCGCCCGTTCAAAGGCTGCCAGAGTAATGGCGTGGAGGGCG
Source organism: Alopecurus myosuroides (assembly GCA_028641055.1). Taxonomy (NCBI): domain Eukaryota; kingdom Viridiplantae; phylum Streptophyta; class Magnoliopsida; order Poales; family Poaceae; genus Alopecurus; species Alopecurus myosuroides. The sequence goes on from CM054057.1 coordinate 571,167,914, forward strand.
GCAGCGAGGGAACGCGGCGCAGTAAATGCCCGACAGGCTACAAAAAAGCCCCGCCGCTCGCCGCACTCCCCATTCTTCCACCTCGCTGCTCCCCCGTCCTTCCTCCTCGGCGCTCTTCTCTCTCCCCATGCTTTCTCCAGTCACGATGGCCAACTACGACGATGTCGCCACCGCCACCTTCGCAGGAAAGAAGCGTGGTCGCTGTACCGGGCGGGCTATCCGTGCTCGCACGACATGCGCCTCCCGAGCTCCGCCGGCGGGCAGCCTCGCTGGCACCTCAGCGTCGGCGGGGTTCCTGTACCCCCAATCCCTTCCACGGACGCCGAGTTCCGGCAGGCTATCGCGGAAGTCCGCCAAGGCCTGCCGGCGGACGAGGCCGTGCGGCTCTACTGGAGGCCGCACGGCTAGGACGCCTTCTGGTGGCAGGAGCTCCAGCGCTGCCACGACGCGGACCTTGCCGCCGAGAGAAACAACGGCCCTGTCGAGGGCCGCGCCAACATCTTGGGGCGCAAGCATTGGTGGGGAGGCCAGCACCTCACCCTCGAGTGGGTGATGGACTACATCGACGCTGGGAAGGAGCCCCGGCTGCAGATGCCGCCCCGCCCGCACCCCTCGTGGGCACCGCGGCGGATGGGCGGCGGCTCGTCGTCGTCCACCTCGAGCTCCTCCGGTGCCCAATCTCTCTCTCTCTCTCCCCTCCCATTATGAACTCCGGCGCCCCTGTCCCCAGGCGCAGCGGCGGCGTCCTGCGCATCGGCGGGCCGCGCCAGCGGCAGGACGCCGACTTCGAGCGCGTCGGCCGCCCGAAGACGGAGGCGGACGAGGACGAGGACGAGGAGTGGCCGGATTTGAAGGCCGCCGAGGAGTTGTCGTGCAACACCCTCCAGCCAGTCGCCGCCGACTGGAGTCTGCGCGACAGCAGCGCGGAGGAGCTGGAGCTCCAACGCCGCCTCCTCGCCGAGGCCGACCAGCGCAAGGCGCAGCGCGATCAGGAGGCTGCCGCCAATGCGGCCCAGCGCCGCATTCCTCTCCCGCCGCAGACGAGGGAGGTCCCGTACGCGTGCTCGACCCCGACAGCGACGAAGAAGCCGAGCTGCAGCGAGCCCTTGCGGTGAGCAGGTGGGGCGACTCCGGCGCGGGGCCGGGCAGCACGCACTGCCGCGCTCCCGGTGAAGGAACGAGCAGGCGGGACGGCGGCGATTCGGAGGACGACGACGATGGCGACGACGTCGACTACAGCCAGACGATCGCGGCGAGCCAACGGCTGCAGTAGCGTAGTTTTAGTTTAAATTTACTGTTTTTAAGTTTAAATTTGCGTTGAACTGTATGAAATTTGCGTCGAATCAATAAAGTGCGTCGAATTTCATTCGTCGAGTTATTTTGGGCCGAATGTTGGGCTAGGGGGCGACTGGGAACCCTGCCGCCCAGGTTCCAGATTAGCGCCGTTTAGAGCCGCGGCGGCCCCAAAACGGCGGCGTTTTGGGCCCGAGGGGTGGGGGGCATGACTGAAGATGCCCTAAGTTTTTCTGGAGGCAACTCTTTGACAAGAACAAGCCCAAACCCCTGGCCCTGGAGTTCATCGAGATGCAAGTTGCCCTGGAGTAGACAGCTCTTCAATACCCTTCTGTTGTTTTTGTTCATCGAGATTCCGTCAGTCGCTTTTAGCTGAATTGTTTCCTGGAACTATGCTGTTTTTCTTTCCACCATGTGACCTTGGCTGCTTTCATTGAAACATATGGAACTGGGGCTCCCCTGTTTGGGGCCCTCTTGATCTAAAAAAAACATAGCAGATTTCAGTTTAAAGGGCTCAATTGCTTGCAACTCTCTTGAATCTAGATATTTGCTCATTAGAGCTGTAAATTTGCATGTATTTTTTGGAGGGGCAACTAGCCACTAACTGAGAGAAAATAAATGCAAATATGCCTACGAGATGGAGAGATTTTGGGACTTCATGATTTTCGAAATATGCCTTTTAAACTAGGACGGAGGCGTGGGAATACCTTAATAACTTAGATCAACAGAGGACTTAATGACCTATACGTAGCACTTTGACTCGTACTAATACACGGCAGGCTATAACAGCCGCGAACTACCCTGTCAGGTGTCGGCGTTAAAGCGACGTACACGCGTGTTGTGCTGCATGGATGCGTAGTACAGTAGCACAAAACTACTGTCAGCGTTGAGGATAAATGCCGATGGAGATTAGACGGGAGAAGTCGTAACCCGCCCATACAAATGCAGCAATAGCCAGCGAATCGTTCACATGGAGAGGAGAAGTTTCACTTCTCGTTGACTCTTGCGTAATTGCATAAACCCATGCTGCTTTATTATGGGCAAAGACAGATATGTGGTGCTTACCCTCTCCCAAGCAGTAGTAGCGAGAGCGACTGTTATGGGGTGTACTTAATGACTAACTAATCGCCGCTTAATTAGTGAGTTGAAATAGTCTGTTCAGAAACGACAGAAACACTTGGGTCGAAACTTCGAGGAAACAAGATAGCGTTTACAGTACTGTTTAGTTCAAGGGAAATAACTCAAACAGTGAAAATAAATGGATGGGCACAAGTGGCTGCCACGATATGCATGGTAATCCTGCATTGTTTCCGGACAGATCCTTCCGTTCCCGGTTCACCATGTCGCCATGCCTTGCCTTGATGGCCTCGTGGGCGGCGTAGCCGGCCTTCACCTGCTTCTCGTGTAATCAGGCACGTCAGCTACAACGAGTACACTGCCGCGATTACGAAGTGCTCACATGGGAAATTTCAAAGCAGATTGGAGAGATTGCAGTCTCTTGGAAGAAAAACATTATCTCAACGAACAAAGACTTTCCCCTTTGTCCTTTCTTGCTTGCTACAGTGCCCTGGGCCGATCCCGAGCCTCTCACGGCAGGGTTGCCGGCCGGAGATGACGGAGAAGAAGCGCCGACATTCCCTTTGTAGATAGCCATCCCAGTAGGGTGAGGATTAGGGCTAGTGGTAGGTTATGTTTCCTGTTTTGGTCCTTTATGACGACTGGCTCCATGCCACGGAGGTCGGGATTGCTGGCACAACCGAGCTGCGCCGACCATTCTCCAGTGCTCAAGCTCCTACTTGTGTTGCTCCGATGGTCAGGGACAAAGGTAGGAGGTGGATTTTCTGGGGGATCCCCATCCTTGGAGATCTGTGCCGGCCGTGGAGGCGAGGGGAGGGGAAGATCTGGCGGGCTGGCTGGTTTGGCATCAGGGCTCTTTGGCCGATTGATGGTGCAAGAGTGCACTCGTTGGGAGACCCCAAGAGGAAGGTATGAAGAGCACATCAACAAGTTTTCCTCAGAAAGAAACCGAGGTTTAATCGACCAGTAGGAGAAAGAAATCACTTTTGAATGTTGAAAACAACTGATGTTGGCAGGGCGCACTACCAGGCTCAGCAGCAACGTGGAATCTACACAACACAATCAAAGTACTTTGCCCTAACGAAACAGTGAGGTTGTCAATCTCACCGGTTTTGCTAACACAAAGAATTAGATGTATATTGAGGAAAATATTAACTTTTTTTGCAGTAAATGAAAAGAGAACAGTGATGACTTTGAATGAGAGGAAAACAGTAATTGCAGTAAAGAAAACAGTGTTTGCAGTGGTTGTATTATCAGTGTAAAAGAATGGACTTAGTTGTGTCTCTCCAAAACATATAGAAAACATGCTGGGTAAACAAATAACAGCCGGGCGATTGACAAATATAAAGGTTGCACCGTAGTGCATATGCATGACATGATGATTACTATGTGATTCATGCGGGTATTACAACATAATTCATAGGCCGTTATCCAACTGCATCTATGACTAATAATCCACCCTCGGAGCGTCATCCAATCAAATCTCGGGTATTAAGTTGCAAGCAACAGATTATTGCCTTAAGTAAAGTGTGTAATGTAAACAGTGAAAGCATTGTTGTTTTCTCCCTAATGGCAACAACACATCCCCATCCGTTACGTTTCTCTCACTCGAGCGTGAATGAAAAGGAGGCATGACCCCACTATCGAGCATAAATACTCCCTCTTGGAGTTAAAATTATCAACTTGGCCAGAGCATCTACTAGTAACGGAGAGCATGCAAGATTATAAATAACATAAATATGATAGATTGATAATCATTGCACATAGCATTCAATATTCATCGGATCCGAGCAAACACAACATGTAGCATTACAATAAGATGATCTTGATCATGTTAGTCAGCTCACAAGATATAAACATGAGACATAAAGAGCAGAAGACAACCATCTAGCTATTTCTATGGACCCGTAGTCCAAGGATGAACTACTCACGCATCACTCCGGAGGCAGACATGGTGATGAAGAGCCCTCCGGTGATGATTCCCCCTCCCGACAGGGTGCCGGGGAGAGCTTCAGAACCCTCTCGAACTAGGGTTGACGATGCCGGCGTCTATGGAACTTTTCGTCGATGGAGGCTCGGGTATTTAGGGTTAACCCGAAGAGGAGTTTAAATAGGCGAAAGGGCAACGTCGATGGGTGGCCAGGGGGCCACACCACCTGATGGCGCAGCCAAGGGGGGCCACGCCACCCTATGGTGTGGTGGCTCCAGGGCCCCCCTCCGGGTCCTCTCCGGACTCCATGTACGTGACAGATTTCTAAGACCCTGGGATTTTGTTTCGTCCTATTCTGAGAATATTTCCAGAACAACTTTTCTGAAACCAAAAACAGCAGAAAACAAGAACTGGCTGTATGGCATCTTTTCAATAGGTTAGTCCGAGGAAATCCATAAAAATGACATAAAGTGTATAGAAAACATGTCGCATATGGCATGAAAACAAAATGGAACATCAGAAATTATAGATATGTTTGAGGCGTATCAAGCATCCCCAAGCTTAGTTTTACTCGTCCTCGAGCAGGTAAAACGATAAAAGCAAATAATTTCTGAGGTGACATGCTACCAACATAAACTTGATCATCATAATTGTAAAAGCATTTGTAAGATGAGATCATAGTACTTTAAACACATGCATGGTAGATATAATTCTAAGAATGAAACTTAGCAATCATGTTGCATCATAAAAAGTAACACAGATAAAAGATCATGAATAATAATGCATTTGGAATTTATACGTTTGTTTCGAGCATAAAGAAAACATAGAAAAGTGATATTTTGCTTGTCCTTAAAAGTGGGGCATAAATGCCAGAACACCTTCAAAGTTCAAGTGGATGACTAGAAACAAATAATTTGAGAGAAAGTGATAACATATCATGAATCAATCAATAATAATCTTTGGGACTGATTGATGTGGCTCACGTTGGTAAACCCCAAGAGAAAGGTTGTGAAGAGTGTAGCGGCAAGTTTGACTTCAGAAAAGAAACCAAGGTTGAATCGACTAGTAAGAGGACAAGCAATCTCTGAAGGTTGATGCAACTGAGGTGGCAGGGCGCACTACCGGTTCAGCAGCAACGTGGAACCTACACAACACAATCAAATCACTTTGCCCCGAACAAAGCAGTGAGGTTGTCAATCTCACCGGTTTTTGTTGAACACAAAGAGGTTAAACATATGGTGTGGAAAACAATATAAGAGCAGTATGAAAGCAGAGTGGAAGCAATGTGAAAACAATAGAAGCAGTGTGTGTATTATTAGTATGAGAAAATGGACCGGGGTCCACAGTTCACTAGAGTTGTCTCTCCATAGAAGATAAATAACATGTGTGGTGAGCAAATTACAGCTGGGCAATTGACAGAAATGAAGGCTGCACCGTAGTGCATATGCAAGACATAAAGATTACTATGTGATTCATGCGGGCATTACAACAAAATACATAGACTGTCATCAACTGCATCTATGTCTAATAATCCGCTCTCCGAACATCATCCGAACAAACATTGGGTATTAAGTTGCAAGCAACAAATTATCGCAGTAAGCAAAGTGTGTAATGTAAACTAGGTAAACACCATTGTTTTATACCTAATGGCAACAACACATCCTCCATCCGTCACGTTTCTGTCACTCGAGCACAGATGCAAAGGAGGCATGAACCCACTATCGAGCATAAATACTCCCTCTTGGAGTTACTAGCGTCTACTTGGTTAGAGCATCCACTAATAACAGAGATCATGCAAGATCATAAATAACATATGAATGAAGATAACATGGTAGATTGATAATCAGAATACATAACATTCATCAGATCCCAGCAAACACAACATGTAGCATTACATAAAGATGATCTCGATCATGTAGGGAAGCTCATGAGATCTAAACATGAGGTACAAAGTGGAGAGAACAACCATCTAACTATTGCTATGGACCCATAGTACAGGATGAACTACTCACGCATCACTTCGGAGAAGGGCATGGTGGTGTAGACCCCTCCGGTGATGAATTCCCCCTCCCGGCAGGGTGCCGGGGAGAGCTCCAGAACCCTCCCGATCTCGGGATGACGATGACGGCGGCCTCGGGTGTTTCTCAGGATGAAGTGGTATATTTTTAGGGTTGACGTATTGGGGGTATAAATAGGCGAAAGGGCAAAGGCGGTGGAGGCCTGGGGGCCCCACACCACCCCATGGCGCGGCCAGGGGGCGCTCCGCCATATGGTGTGGCCCCCCTCCGGGCCTCTTTGGGCCTCTATGGAACCTTCGGGAATTCTAGGACCTTCGGACTTCGAACTTTCCAATTCCGAGAATATTTCCAGAACAACTTTTCTGAAACTAAAAACAACAGAAAACAGGGAACTGGCTCTCTGGCATCTTGAAGGGAATATGCCCGAGAGGCAATAATAAAATGGTTATTATCTTATTCCTTGTTTATGATGAATGTTTATTTCTCATGCTAGAATTGTATTAACCGGAAACGTTGATACATGTGTGCTTAATAAACAAACAATGGTTCCTAGTAAAGCCTCTCTTTTAACTAGCTCGTTGATTAATAGATGATCAAGGTTTCCTGATCATGAACATCGGATGTTATTAATAACGGGGTCATGTCATTAGAAGAATGATGTGATGAACATATACCCAAAGAGAATATAGCAATGCGATCAAGTCATTTAGTTTACATTGTTATATCAAACACACGAAGTAACTTATTCCTTATACCATGAGATCATGTCAATCACTGATACCGGAAGAGTGCTTTGATGGCATCAAACGTCACACCGTAACAGGGTGACTATAAAGGTGTCATTGAGTATTCGGAAAGTATTAGTTGAGGATCATGGATCAAGAGTGGGATTTGTCCATCCAAATGACGGAGAGATATACTCTGGGCCCTCTCGGTGATATCACATCGAAACCGCTTGCAAGCACGTGATATGATCACAAGGATGTTATATCACGGGAACGAGAAAAGAGTACTTGTCGGTAACGAGATTGAACAAGGTATGGTTGATACCAATGATCGAATCTCGGACAAGTAAAATATCGCGAGACAAAGGGAATAGTTCACGACGTTGTTGGTTCACACGATCACGAGAGTCATCGTTGAATATATAGGAGTCATCACGGATCTCCAGATCCCGCTGTTGATTATTGATCGGAGAGGAGTCTCGATCATGTCTATCTTATTCGCGAACCGTAGGGTGACACACTTAAGGTTCGATGACGCATTTGAGAGGATACGGAATATCGAAGAATATTTTGGACAGCACCGAAATTGTTTCGGGGAAAATTGAAATAGTTCAAGGGGTTTTTCGTCGAATGGTTGTTAATAGAATTAACAAATGATTCGAGGTGCTATATGCAAAAGTTTGTTAATAGAATTAACAAATGCTGAAATAAAGAAATAAAAAGGTTTTATTTATTTATTAAAAGAAAACCTTTGGATTTTCCAAGTGGGAAATTATGGGAGCATGAGTGGGTGTGAGTGGAGCTTCCACTCACATGATGAGGGAAGAGGTGGGGGCACCCCCATGGGCTGGCCGCACCCCCCTTGGGCTGCCTCCCCCCTCTCCTATAAAAGGAGGGTGAGAGCTCTCCCTCCTCCACACACTTGGCCACTTCCCTTTCCCTCCACCCGCTGCTCCATTTCATGGTCTCCGGCTTGGCGAAGCCCTGACCGCGGGATTCTTCACCACCACCACGTCGTCGTGCTGCTGGAGTTCCGAGGGATTCTCTACTTCCGCGCCCCGCTGGAACGAGGGAACGGAGGTCGTCATCAACCGTACGTGTGACCGATCACGGATGCACCGCCGGATTGCGGTGCCATCTTCTCGCTATCGGGATCGGTGTGAGTACGACTACGCCAACAACGAGATTTGATCTCGTACCACTTTGAGTCTTCGAGGGTATGTGTTCTCCTTAACCCTCTTGTTGCCCGTTGCACTTCGTCTTCTAGATTAGATCTTGGCCTTTCGGGTGTCTCTCGCGTAGGAAAATTTTTGTTTTCTATGCTACGTTCCCCTTCAGTGGTATCAGAGCCGGATCTATGCGTAGATGTTTTGTACGGGTAGAACACATAGGTGTATGTGGGCGTTGATGATCATGTTATTACCTCCTTGACTATTTTATGATCTTAGTGGCATAGTGGGATGAAGCGTCCCGGACTAACCTTACATGTCCACGTACATGAGACTTGTTCCACAACTGACATGCAACTTGTATTGCATAAGTGGCTTGCGGGTGTCTGTTTCTCCTACTATAGTTAAGATCTAATCTATGAAGGGTTGCTAAAAAATATGTTTATCAACGTTGTGGTTGATGTTCGTAGGTATGAACGGTTCTATCCTCGAAAGCCCTAAGCCACGTAAAATATGCAAAAAATAAATTAGAAGCGTCTAACTAGTTTTTGCTGGGCATGTGATGTGATATGGTCAATATTACAAATTTGATTATGAGATGATCTATTTTGTAAATTATTGATATACCGGAAGGTATCCATATGGTTGTCTTCTTATTGATGGACAATCAAGTTTGGGGTACCGTGGTACTTGGTACCACGCCGGTGGAATGATTGAGATCATACCATAATGCACATGATGGAGATCAAGTGCAAGAAGGACCATATCATATCACGTTATCCTTACATGTGATGTTTGTGATGTTAATCCTTTTTATGCATCTTGTTTTGCTTAGATAACGATGGTAGCATTATAAGATGATCCCTCTCACTTAATATCAAGATAATAATGTGTTCTTCCTTAAAGTATGCACCGTTAAGAAAGTTCGTCGTTTCGAGACACCACGTGATGATCGGGTGTGACAGACTCAACGTTCGCATACAACGGGTGTTTTCAAGCCTAGCATGTACAGACATGGCCTTGAAACACAAGCAATACTATGGTTCTACTTGGCGAGCCTAGCATGTACAGACATGGCCTCGGAACACGTAACCGAAAGGTAAAGCATGAGTCATATGGATGATATGATGAACATGTCGATGTTCGCCTTTGAAGCTACATCATCTCACGTGATGATCGGTTTTGGTGTAGTGAATTTGGTTCGTGTAATCACTAAAGACGACTAAGAGGGATGTTGTTTTTGAGTGGGAGTTCATGGTTTAATTTTTGAATTAACTTGAACTTATTTATCATGAACAACAAATCAAATTGAATTTGCACAAATTGTAGTATTCATTGGCATCCACATAACTACCTTACACTTAGATTGTTATTTGAGATATAACTGTTATGATCTGGTAAATACCATTTAAGATTGGTACCGTATTAGTGAAATTTAAAATTAAGTCCTATTGTAGATTTTTGGTATTTCCTACCTAGCTCCATGTGGTTAATGATTGATTAATCTAGAGAGCAAATAATTCCTACTTAGAATCCAGAGTCATGGTTGCTTCCGTATTACTTTATCTTCAAAAGAATGTTTTGTTGATCAAGGTGATTTAGGAACTGAAAAGATTTGTTTTCAGAAACAATCAAGTGAAAGATATATTGATATCTAGAAACTTATTTGTGGCAACATGACTGAGTATAATTTAGCGTGACAATGTTTGCTTATATTATCTGAATATATGCAAATTTAGCGTGACAATGTTTGCTTATATTATCTGAATATATGCAATGATTGAAGACGCTAGGCGTTTGAATATTCCAAGAAGTTGGGCGCTCAAAATTATCCTCTAAATCCCTTCCTTCGAGCTATAGTAACTTAATCATAAAATTGTTATGATGGGATGGATTAGAAGTATGGGTAAAGTATTTTACCTTACTTGGAAACTGTTAAGAGTGGAATCTAGAAGAATGCTATTAATATGGTGATATTAGTAGAACAATCAAACTCAAAGTATGACTCAATGGGTGATAGTATATGACTAACACGCCAAAGAAAATGAGCTAGTAAGACTAGCATTGTTTGATGATTGAATGATTCTTCTATAAAGGAAAGGGAATATTGAAAATAGAATTACAAAAAGATATATGGCAGAAAAAGAAGATAACTGGAAAGTCCAGCTCGGGAGTATATGCTTGATATACAAGTTATAGATGTATTACTAGTTAACAAAGTATTTTTGGTATTTTGATACCACATTGGTTGGTATGAGTTGTCATACAAAGCAACGCAATGAAAGAAATACAAGGGCCTAAAAGGAACTAGTAATAGATGTGGAATCGATTATGACAAGAACATAAATAAAGTGTTATTGTGTTCATTTTCGTATCAAACCAAACAGTCAAGATTTATTTGAAGAACTTAATAATTTGTTATTTTGTTCTAGTCTTTTGTGAGAACAAATGAGATTGTTCAAACTATGACCATATTCCATAATTGATGGATATGCTAATATAAATCATGTTGGTAAAGTAAAAATCTATAAGACTAAATGCTAAACGTTGCAAGACGTTGAAGTGTTTCACTTAAATTGTGACACCACCATTTTAGTTCATATCGGAAAGGAAAACATGAAGGAACTCCATATTGATGGACTTCCGGAGTCATTTTATTTTGAATAAATTGACGCCTGTAAGACCTCTTCCAAAAGATGACTAGAATTCCGTTCTTAGGCCAAAGTAGAATGGACGACTAATTTAGTGGAGATTATACATATTGATGTATATAGTCCATTATGTGTAGTCATGTATGGTGGATTAATTTTTCCTTCATAAAATTCTGTCGATGACTTGAGTAGATATGTGAGTATATCTATTTAAACAAAACGGAGTTTGACATTTTGAATTGGTTCAAAAGGTTGTTAATATGAAGTTAAAATCATTGTAACAAGATAATCAAGTATTTATGATTGGATCATAAAGGATAAAGTTTGAGTTACAAGTTTAGCAAAACATCTGAGAAGTTGCAGAATTGTTCTACAACTTATACTTCTCGAATACCCCACATTAGATTGGAGTATTCAAAAGACAAAATCAAACCCTGTTTGACATGGTAAGATTAATAAAAATGCCATTATAATTTTGTAGTTTATACATTAGTGACAACCGTTTTTCCCACTGAAAAGAGCACCATCATGATCCGCTGAAATTGACAACATATAAGATATGGTTTGGGTAGTGACCCGAATTGTCACTTTCTTAAGTTTTGGTATGCATAGCATGTGTAAAATGTTTACAACCAAAATAGGATAAATATATGTTTATAAGGTTATCCCAAATAAAATATTGGGTATTTCTCTCACCGAACCAAAAGACAAATGTTGTTTGTCAGAAAGGGTTGATTTCTCGAGAAAGTAGTTCTTGCGAAACAAGTGAGTGGGAGCACAGTACAAACTCAACGAGGTTAGAGAATCTTCGTTATCATGTCAAGAGTAGCGCAGCACTGGAAGTTGTTCCGGGGTTTACTATTTTGACTAAGTAGAAGACACTACAAATGTTGTAGATACTTCAAATGAGTTTGCGAACTGTACCAGTAAAGTCCAAAAACTTTGTACTTAGAACAACTTGTGGTTTAAGTGTAAAGTGTTGTTTTGACAACAAAAGGACCTGAACCTTATAAAGGAAGCAAATGATGGGCCCTGGCTTCGTAAAATTGACTATGAGTCATTATATCCGCCATAGTATCCTTGTATGAATATCAAGTATGTGACTTGGTAGTCCTTTCGATAGGCATGATGCCTAACGATAGCAAAAGGGTCTATATAGCGACAAAGACATGGATTTTACATCTTATTAAAATTGTACTTATCGAAAAGTTGTTTTCGACGAAGTTCAAAGAGTTAACTACTACAAGATTTTGATCTTCCGTAGTGATGCTTTAGTCTTTGCGGATAGTTCTAGCAAAAGGTTACATATTATGATATGGAAGTTGAATAACAAAACCAACTCTCCTCTCGAGGAAGTTTGATCAAGGATGTGTACTTGACACAGTCTGAGAGTTTTGTAAAATTCAAAAGGTTGTTAGAAAGGCATGCACACTTTAATGGTTGGAGTGAGCATAACGAAGTTGAAATCTTTACCTTAATGAAGTTATCAAAAGAGTTTGATTCCATCATGAACGATAAAGATACTTGTAAAGTTACAAGAAATTAAGTGGGAGCGCTATGACATATTTCCAATACTTTATGTAGATGACATATGGTTGATTGGAAAATGTATTTTAAATTAACACGGTTAAGATTTTCATATTGATGAAAGGCTTAGAAGATATTGGGCATCGATATCTATAAAAGATGGATTGAAGCGCCTGATACGATTAAAGCCAAATTACATAGATGAAATATTGAAGTAAGTCAATATAAAATTGATAAGAAGGAGTTCTTGTCACATGGAAAATAATTGAGCAAGATTCATGTGTTTTGACACATGATGAGCATCATTGAAATTGAGATTTCTAAGTAATGTTTCCATGCTGTGTACACAACCAGATGAGTCCTATGCTATAAAATGTTATAGTAGGATAATTCATATGATGATTAGACAACAGTGGGAGAGATCCTTGTGTCATTTTAGAAATGCTAAGGATATGTTTTCCTATATAGTAATGACAAAATATTAGTTGTAATATGTTACACTAATAGTCTTGTCATTTATTCAAGTAATTTTATCTCAATTAAAATATGTGATGAAGGGTAGCACAATAGGATGGAAGAAAGTTCCATGCTGGATTTGAAAGAGTTTCAAAATTAAAATATTGTGACAGATACTACAACAAAGGCTAAAGTATATCGTTGTGTTGACAACTGACAATAAGCGTATTTTGTGTCAAGGAGTTCTTTATTGAACTTGGTGAATTTCCAAGAATGCTGAAACTTTGAAGCTACATTTTTCACAATGTTAGTAACATCAGTTTAAGCTGAGGAATTAAGGTATCACCGGAACTTGGTGAATTTCCAAGAATGCTAACACTATGAAGCTACATTTTCACAATGTTAGTGACATCAGTTTAAGCTGAGGAATTAAGTTTTCACCGATTGACCATATATATACAAAGCCATCTCATTAGAGAATGAGTGATGCGTGTAGACGCAAAGAAAATGCAAATACAATAGGACCTGAACAGTTCAGATCTTTTTGATAACGTTTACCACATGCGAAGCATGGTAATAACACTGGTACGCCATATGTGTTAAGTGCTTACAGACTAGATTATTGACTCTAGTGCAAGTGGGAGACTGAAGGGAATATGCCCGAGAGGCAATAATAAAATGGTTATTATCTTATTCCTTGTTTATGATGAATGTTTATTTCATGCTAGAATTGTATTAACCGGAAACGTTGATACATGTGTGCTTAATAAACAAACAATGGTTCCTAGTAAAGCCTCTCTTTTAACTAGCTCGTTGATTAATAGATGATCAAGGTTTCCTGATCATGAACATCGGATGTTATTAATAACGGGGTCATGTCATTAGAAGAATGATGTGATGAACATATACCCAAAGAGAATATAGCAATGCGATCAAGTCATTTAGTTTACATTGTTATATCAAACACACGAAGTAACTTATTCCTTATACCATGAGATCATGTCAATCACTGATACCGGAAGAGTGCTTTGATGGCATCAAACGTCACACCGTAACAGGGTGACTATAAAGGTGTCATTGAGTATTCGGAAAGTATTAGTTGAGGATCATGGATCAAGAGTGGGATTTGTCCATCCAAATGACGGAGAGATATACTCTGGGCCCTCTCGGTGATATCACATCGAAACCGCTTGCAAGCACGTGATATGATCACAAGGATGTTATATCACGGGAACGAGAAAAGAGTACTTGTCGGTAACGAGATTGAACAAGGTATGGTTGATACCAATGATCGAATCTCGGACAAGTAAAATATCGCGAGACAAAGGGAATAGTTCACGACGTTGTTGGTTCACACGATCACGAGAGTCATCGTTGAATATATAGGAGTCATCACGGATCTCCAGATCCCGCTGTTGATTATTGATCGGAGAGGAGTCTCGATCATGTCTATCTTATTCGCGAACCGTAGGGTGACACACTTAAGGTTCGATGACGCATTTGAGAGGATACGGAATATCGAAGAATATTTTGGACAGCACCGAAATTGTTTCGGGGAAAATTGAAATAGTTCAAGGGGTTTTTCGTCGAATGGTTGTTAATAGAATTAACAAATGATTCGAGGTGCTATATGCAAAAGTTTGTTAATAGAATTAACAAATGCTGAAATAAAGAAATAAAAAGGTTTTATTTATTTATTAAAAGAAAACCTTTGGATTTTCCAAGTGGGAAATTATGGGAGCATGAGTGGGTGTGAGTGGAGCTTCCACTCACATGATGAGGGAAGAGGTGGGGGCACCCCCATGGGCTGGCCGCACCCCCCTTGGGCTGCCTCCCCCCTCTCCTATAAAAGGAGGGTGAGAGCTCTCCCTCCTCCACACACTTGGCCACTTCCCTTTCCCTCCACCCGCTGCTCCATTTCATGGTCTCCGGCTTGGCGAAGCCCTGACCGCGGGATTCTTCACCACCACCACGTCGTCGTGCTGCTGGAGTTCCGAGGGATTCTCTACTTCCGCGCCCCGCTGGAACGAGGGAACGGAGGTCGTCATCAACCGTACGTGTGACCGATCACGGATGCACCGCCGGATTGCGGTGCCATCTTCTCGCTATCGGGATCGGTGTGAGTACGACTACGCCAACAACGAGATTTGATCTCGTACCACTTTGAGTCTTCGAGGGTATGTGTTCTCCTTAACCCTCTTGTTGCCCGTTGCACTTCGTCTTCTAGATTAGATCTTGGCCTTTCGGGTGTCTCTCGCGTAGGAAAATTTTTGTTTTCTATGCTACGTTCCCCTTCACATCTTTCAATAGGTTAGTCCGAAAAATGGATAAAAATGACATAAAGTGTATAGAAAGCATGTAGGAAACAAGAAGGAAACAACATGGAACATCAAAAATTAAGGATACGTGTATGACGTATCAACATCCCCAATCTTAGTTCGTACTCGTCCTCTAGTAGGTAAACGATAAAAACACATAATTTCTGTGGTGACATGCTACCAACATAAACTTGATCATCAATAATGTAAAAGGATAAGTAAGCTGAGATCATAGAACTTCAACACAAGCATGATAAATAGAATTTTAACAAAAAAACATAGCAATCACCTTTCATCATGAGAAGTAACACAAATAAAAGATCATGAATAACAATGAAACAAAAGATATACGTTTGTTTCAAGCATAGGGATAACATGGCAAAGTGATATTTCGCTAGTCCTTAAGAGTGGGGCAAAACATAAATGCCAGGACACTATCAAAGTTCCCGGGGGCCCCACACCACCCCATGGCGCGGCCAGGGGGCGCTCCGCCATATGGTGTGGCCCCCCTCCGGGCCTATTTGGGGCTCTATGGAACCTTCGGGAATTCTAGGACCTCCGCACTTCGAACTTTCCAATTCCGAGAATATTTCCAGAACAACTTTTCTGAAACTAAAAACAACAGAAAACAGGGAACTGGCTCTCTGGCATCTTTCAATAGGTTAGTCCAAAAAATGGATAAAAATGACATAAAGTGTATAGAAAGCATATAGGAAACAAGAAGGAAACAACATGGAACATAAAAAATTAAGGATACGTGTATGACGTATCAACATCCCCAATCTTAGTTCGTACTCGTCCTCTAGTAGGTAAACGATAAAAACACATAATTTCTGAGGTGACATGCTACCAACATAAACTTGATCATCAATAATGTAAAAGCATAAGTAAGCTGAGATCATAGAACTTCAACACAAGCATGATAAATAGAATTTTAACTAAAAAACATAGCAATCACCTTTCATCATGAGAAGTAACACAAATAAAAGATCATGAATAACAATGAAACAAAAGATATACGTTTGTTTCAAGCATAGAGATAACATGGCAAAGTGATATTTCGCTAGTCCTTAAGAGTGGGGCAAAACATAAATGCCAGGACACTATCAAAGTTCATGAGGAAGACTTGAACAAATAATTAGAGAACAAGCAACAACACATCATGAATCAATTAATAATGTTTCTGGAACAAATGCACATAAAACTCAGAATGGAAACTATGCTCTCTCAACTGTGCATAAAGTTAGAAGATGGATACTCGACATAAAAAGTAAAAGAAAGTCCCTTCGCAGAGGGAAGCAGGGATCAACTCATGTGCTAGAGCTTCTTATTTTATTAAACAGATGTATTGAAAACATTTTTAAGAGAGGTGTATGCTTATGTCAACGAATGGTAAACATATAATACACTACGTCACAAGCCAACTAGACTTCACAAGAGCGGCTCCCATAGAAGGACGCGTCTGGGTAGAAGGTCATCTCTCTTTCTATTTTGTTTACACAATATGCTTTGACTGATAAATCAGGAGCAAAAATAGTGAACATAATTTCTTGTTATTAATTTGGGGCTGGGCACAACGCTGCCAGCTCTTCTATCATTGGATAAGAGGATGAAGCCACTAGTACATGGTGTGAAAGTCCAATCAACAAGTGAGATAAAGATTCTCTATTTACGTCCTCATGAGCTAAAACAGGAGCACAAAACATGAGTAATTTTGAAAGTTTTAAGGGTAACACATGAGCAATTTACTTTGGAGTGGCGGTTAAATACCACATGTAGGTAGGTATGGTAGACAAATTTGGTATACTATGGTTTTTGGGAGTTGGATGCACGAGGAGAGCTCATACTCAGTACAGGTGGAGGCTAGCAAAAGACTGGGAGCGACGAATCAAGAGAGCATAAGAGCCATAATCATGCATAGCGACATAAACATCATTAATCAAAGCATAATTGGTACCACAAGTTCAAAAACTAAATAATCATTTAGGCTATAAGTGACTGGTTCATAGTCATAAACATGGTGTGAGCATGCGCCATGTCAACCAAATAAAACATTAAAAGGAGAACACCACAAATTTATGCTTTAATATGACAAGAACAACTCACGATTCTTTCAATGGCACATTAAACACTATCAGCTATTTGAGACTAAACATGCTACTAAATAACCACTAGGATTTAGAATTAAAATAACATCTAGCATGATATGAAAAAGTCTAGCCACAGTCTATACAAGCTTCTACTTGCACCGTTATAAATTCTACTACAAGCAGCAGTTTATTTTCCCAACAAGCCCCATACAAAATATGGTTTAACAAAAACTCTCTAAATTCTACAGCAAGCAAACATGAGATTACTCACACAACACTACTAAAACTAACATCTCTAAATAAGAGATGCAAAGAAAACAAGAGCTAAACAGGAATTTTATAGCAGCTAGAAGAAAAACTAAGAATACGAGCATAGCAAGTATTCAAACGAAAGAGCGGAGCGTGTCTCTCTCCCAAAAAAATAATTCTAGGGTCCAAATATATTATTGCACCAAGGAAAACAAAATAAAAAACAAACATACGCTCCAAGTAAACTTCATATGGTGTGACCGAATAAAAATATAGTTTCACTAGAAGTGACCTGATAGATTGTTGATGAAGAAGGGGATGCCTTGGGAATCCCCAAGTCTAGATGCTTGATTATTCTTAAAATATGCTTGGATGAACCACTGGGCATCCCCAAGATTTGACCTTGCACTCTTCTTTATCACATATATCACCTTCTTCTCTTGACCCTTGAAAACTTCCTTCACACCACACTCAAAGAGTAATTCGCATTAGAGGGTTGGTGCAACAACAAAAAAAATTCATGGGTTATGTATGGGAACAAGTGATATTGATACTTTTAAACATTAGCTACAACCACTGGTGTTTCGTGAAGCAAAGAAATCCAATTGACATCGTAAAAGAGCAAATGCAAGAAAAATGACAGAATCTGTCAAAACCAGAATAGTCTGTAAATAAGAATTTTTCGGGGCAATTTTGTTGTTCACATTAAAAAATTTAAAGAATTAAAAGGTTTCGTAATTAGCTGTGGAATAATCAAAAAAAAATTCTGGTCATTCTAATTTTCCTGTGAATTATACGATTTTTTACGGTGGACAGCAGAAATCTGTTTCCTGCGCAGAAATCCAAAACCAACTCCAATTCTCGTCAGAAACTTTACTTGGCACAACTAAAACATCAAAATAAAGATACAAAGAAGTTGCTACAAAAGTATACAACCCCTTGAATCAAATAAAATAGATAAAAACAAAGCAAAAATAAAACCATGGGTTATCTCCCAAGAAATGCTTTTCTTTAACGCCTTTTAGTTACGCATGATAATTTGAGAAGATGCTCACATAAGAAATATGAATTGAAGAAAAAGAGAGCATCAAGAAGTAAATGTAATAAAAAAAGTCTAACCCACTTTCTAAGCATAGTAATCTTGTAAAGAAATAAATTCAAGAAGCTCAAACTAGAAATCATGGGAAGGTAGAACAAGAGCAATTTCAAAACTTTCAACAAAAAGAGAGGTGTTTTAGTAGCATGAGAATTATTACAACCATATTTTCCTCTCTCATAATAATTTTCAGTAGCATCATGAACAAACTCAACAACATAATTATCACATAAAGAATGTTTGTCATGGCCTAAAAACACACAATTCATATCAAGCTCAAAAACTGTGGGATCAAAATTTAAAATCAGCTCCTATTTTTTCCTACTTTTAGCAATAGCAAAGAAAGATGATTGATAACTCATAAAAGGTATAAGACACATTAATGCAATCCTATTTTCAGTAGCATTATAATTCATAACATCAAATAACATAGGACCATCATCAAGAGCATTGCCATATAAATTTTCAAAACAAACTTCCTCATTATCATGCATATCAATAGTTGGAATAAATAGAGGACTATCATAAGATTTATCAAAGTAACATGAAATATCATAAATAACAGTAGAAATATCATGTTCACAAATTTCATTAATATTAGTATCAAGGTCACAAGCATAGCAAGTATCAACTTCATCAAAAAGGGATATCTCGAAGGAATCAATAGGATCATCACTTTCATCAAATAATGTACGAGTTAAAGAGTTACTGTCATTGGGAGGTAGACATGGGTAGCTCCATTCTTCCTCCTCTTGATCATCAGTCCCCTCCTCTTTTTCATCCAATGAGCTTCCAGATTCCGCAGTTTCTTCTTCCATAGGTTCCTGCAAGGCATTAGTCTCTTCCTTAAGATATTCCATTATGTAGTAATTACAATCCTTGTAAAAAGCAATATTCAAGTATAGCATAAATCTCATATTTATAAGGTGCATCATCAATAATTTCAAGTAAATAAGCAATTTCGAATGCACCCTTCCAAGCAATAAATTCTTCAATTTGTTCCACATCATATAATTCATAATTGCCCTTATCATAAGAAGATAACATCATCATTATACTCACATTGAAAAGGGAGGTTTTTATGCCTCCTACAGAAGCAAGATTTATCAAAGCAATAAGTAATATTATAAGTAGAGCACAAGTTTTTAGAATAGTCATGCAATTTATTAATTTGCTCCCATAAGTGTATCCCTTTTTGTGACAAGCGGTGTTCCTTATAATATTTTTGTTGTTCATCCGTGAACCCACCTTGCCTATAAGATCTAGTTTCAAAGACATCAACCATTTATAGCAAGCATAATAGAGCAAGTAACAAGCAAAACAATAACAAAGTAAAAATGATTGGAGGTTAGATACTCCCCTTGCAAAAATTCTCTTCCTCCCCGGCAACGGCGCCAGAAAACTTGTTGATGTGGATGAGTTGGTATACCCTAAGAGAAAGGTTGTGAAGAGTGCAGCGGCAAGTTTTCCCTCAGAAAAGAAAACAAGGTTGAATCGACCAGTAGGAGGACAAGCAATCTCTGAACGTTGATGCAGCTAAGGTGGCAGGGCGCACTACCGGTTCAGCAGCAACATGGAACTTACACAACAAAATCAAATCACTTTGACCCAACGAAGAAGGGAGGTTGTCAATCTAATCGGTTTTGCTGAACACAAAGAGGTTAAACGTGTGGTGTGGAAAACAATATGAGAGGAGTATAAAAGCAGTGGAAGCAGTGTGAAAACAGTAGAAACAGTGTGTGTATTATCAGTATGAGAAAATGGACCGGGGTCGACAGTTCACTAGAGGTGTCTATCCATAGAAGATAAATAACATGTGTGGTGAACAAATTACAGTTGGGCAATTGACAGAAATGAAGGCTACACCGTAGTGCATATGAAAGACATAAAGATTACTATGTCATTCATGCGGGCATTACAACAAAATACATAGACCGTCATCCAACTGCATCTATGACTAATAATCCACCCTCCGAATATCATCCGAACAAATGTTGGGTATTAAGTTGCAAGCAACAGATTATCGCAGTATGCAAAGTGTGTTATGTAAACAATGTAAACTAGGTAAACACCGTTGTTTTCTTCCTAATGGCAACAACACATCCTCCATCCGTCACGTTTCTCTCACTCGAGCACAAATGCAAACACTACCAAATTCGGCGCGATCTGGGACGTTTCAATAACGTCGCAGATGGGCTCCAAACTGTCGCTAAGGGCAATCCGCGACAGTTTACGCGAAGGAGTGAGAACGTTCCTGATCAACTGTCACGGACGATTCTGCCATGATCAAGTTAACACTAAACCGTCGCGAGCTACTTGCCGGCCCAGCACAAGGCCCAACAAGGAGCGACTTTTTTTTCGTCGCAGCGTGTGTACATGTGGCATACTATTTTCCGTTACCCGTTACGGGCGCCACTGACGTCACCTCTACCGTTCCAGACGTCATCGTCGTCTTGGAATTTTTAAAACATCGCGATTGAAAATACCGTTACCTCCGTTTGTGACGTCATAATACATGCGATGTTTATTTTCTCGTCGCGGGTTCAATCACTATAGGGTGCCATGTGGCGCTCTCATAATGTTCCACGTATACGATTATTCTCGACAAATTTATAACGTTGTCCGACGGTGCGACGTTTTAGTTCGTCATAATACATCGTGAATCATGAGCCAGCACGTGTACCAACACGGCATGTCCACGTCGAAACGTATCCGTGACGTGTTTTTTTCGTCACGATTTCCATCCAATAAGGTGCCACCTCATGGACCTACTATATAGTACCACGGGTCCTCGTATTCGTAAGCATGGAAAATACTATACTAGTTTTCACACCAAAGCAAATACAACAAATACATAAATTCCGAATAAGGTCACAACCTAGCACACCAGCAAAGGCAGTCTAATACAGTTCAATAGACAACAAGCTGTTTCACAATGGGCTACTCAGTTCCATATCTCGGATGAACTTGAGCCAACATGCCACCAATAAGGGTTTTGTACATTTCTTGACTCTTCTTCATAACTTTGTGTTCCTCCGTCATACGCAGCAATTCTTGTCTGTGATTCATCCTATCTGCATCAGCATGTTCCTTGGCCTCCTTCAACTCTTCAACTACAAACTACAGGTCCTGCCTCTGTTTTCTCTCATAATCAAGTTGAAGGTGAAGCTTACACTTTGTTGCTCTTGCACTGGTTGTGACCCCACCTATGGTATTCAGGAACAAAGACTTTAGACGGCCCTTGATGAGCACGACAACGACAGCTTCGGCGGCACAAAGAGGTTCCTTGACAGCGCCATCTACTGAAGTAGGTTCTAGCATCTTCACTTGCATTTCTTCCTATAAAGCATGTAAAAGCTTTAGATGAAATAGAAGATGAACTAGCTTTTAAGGAACATTTATATCATGACAAGCATGTAAGGAACATGTATGAAAAATAGCATGCAACAAGCTTGTACATTATAAAGATGCAAATATCAGATGACAAGCAATTAAGCACGCATGACAAGCTTGTAATGAACATAAATAAAAAAGCATCACATGACAAGTATGTAAGTAAACATGGCTGAAAATAGCATATGACAAGCATGTATAGAACATAGATGAAAATAGCAGCTCACAAGGATAGATGAACTAGCAGATGACAAGCAAGCAGCATGCATGCGCATGAACTATGAGATGATAAGCATAGGTGAAATAGCTGACTACAGGAGTTTGCATCAGAATTCACAAAGGGAAGCATCGGTACGTATGTAGAAGAATCTATTGAGGTAATTGTTGATCCCAGAGATAAACAAAATTCTGAGGGACTTACAATTGCTCTTTTCATGGGCGAAGAGAATCCACGTGTCTTGCTGTTGTGCATAGCTTTGAACAATTCAAAGGCATCTTCCCCCATGTCGCAGCAAACCTCGTAGCTACGAGAACCTGTGGCTCTATGGAACTGGACGGCCTGTCTAATTTTCTTGGCTTTCATACAAGCCATCTACATAAACAAAGTATGAACTGATTAGACCTAGTACAGGTTATGGAATAGAAACAGTGGCAAGATAGAGTGAACAAAGACAGTACATGTTTCCTGACTAAGGACCAGTTATCGACTAACCTGCACCATTCTGCTTCGCTCATATGTCCAACTGCATCAGGAGGCGTTCGTGCAACTCTACTCTTGTCTGCAACACTGTTAAAAAATTCTTGCTTCAGAATATGGCGTCTTTGTCTTGTACAGTTCTTGAGATGCATCAGAAGAGATTGACGAATAACAAGGTCTCTGGGGTTCAGATGAAACTTTGACTGAAACAAAAGAAAGAGCATTTTTCAGTTATATGAAGAGCAATGGAATGAACTGGAAGATTGGATTACAAAACTTATAGACACGTGTCCTTAGTAGGACGAAAATATATCTTCCCTTCCCTTGTACTCTTTCCAATGGGGGAAGATAGGGACAATGTGCTTCACAGCTATTGAACACGCAGTAGCATACATGGAAGCAAACTTTGGGTCCACTGGCCTTGTCTTTCCTGGAGGAATAACAATTCTGATCCTGTTTCCTTTGAACATGTTTCGTCTTCTCCGAGCCGCACCACTCGAAACAATGTCTTCACATGGGTAATCTACACAAATTGGGGCATTGCTAGAGTTAGTATTCTGCATTTTGGACTTCCCTCGGCACATGGCCCCTCGTAGAGCATGTAATCTATGTATTATTTCACCTTGATCTTTGTTGCAGTCACCTTGCTCCTCGACTTGGGAACCTTGCCCCTCGCAAAGGAATGGTGGAAGCTCGCCTTGCACACCTGGAAGCTCACCGTAGGGAGGTGCCTGCTCGCATTGGGCGTCTACCTCCTCACGGTGGTCAGCCTCCTCCTTCTGTTGGGAATCTTCCAGCTGGCCATGGGCAAGTGCCTGCTCGCCTTGGGCAGCTTCCTGCTGGCCTTGGGGAGCTGCCTCCTCGTCTTGGACCACTGGTCGCTTGAGTTCGTCATCTGCATATAGATGGACATGGGCAACTGCATGCTCGCGATGGGCCTTGACGCGCTTGCGACTACATCCACGTCCACCAGGAGCCATCTTTGTCCTACCAGATGTACTCTTGACTTTAATGTTCCTAAGCTGCACGGTTCATATGTACCAAATCAACTAGGGTAGTAGCACAAAATACATGGTAGAACGATAATTAAGCCAACAGTTCCACACAACATAAGTATCTTTATTGTTGAGCTATCATGCAAGGCATGCCTTATCTACATGGTGGAAATGGTATAAATGGAAATACATGGCTTACACTATAAGTCTAGAATTGATGATTTATGCGAATAAATAAAAATAAATAGCTCATACATGTTCTTTACAAATAGCCTTATCTTTCATTGGGATGTGACAATCTTAGTGATGTAATTCGCTGTTTGACCATATCACTAATCTAATTTGTGTACCTAAGTATGATAGGATCACAGGCGAAGTGATCTTAACCTTTATACATGCTCGAAAATAAGCAAACTTTGACCAAACGAACTTGGCGGATACCAGGCCGGCGAGGTGGCAGATCTTGACGGCGACCTTGACGGCGATGTATCAAATCTGGACGGCGAGGTGGCAGATCTGGATGGCGTCCTGGACGGCAAGGTGGAAGCTCGAGAAGGCGAGTTTAGCGGCAGGGTGGAAGACTAGGGACGGCAAGGTGGAAGCCCAGGAAGGCAAGCTGCACAGCGAGGTGGAAGACCGGGGACGGCCAGGTGGAAACCCGGGAAGGCGAGCTACAGGGCGAGGTGGAAGGCCGGGGCAGAGTAGATGGAGTTAGGAGGAAAGGGGGATTTCGGACAAGAAGAGGAGGGGAAATTTCGGCGAGGGGGCAGATAAGAGGGAGAGGTTCAAAATTTAGGGCGGTATAGACGGCAAAGTTTTTGGTCGATAATTTGGGTGGGCGGCGCAGAATTTTCTACGCCCGCCAGATTTTGGTACATTGGCTGGAGAACATTGCTGGCCGTTGGATACATGCTGCATGTCCTAAAATGATAACCATTTTTGAAATATGTTATTTATGTATAATGGGAAGACATCTATAAATTACTGACATAAACTATTACTAATAAATAAATTACCCTACCATTGTCTTGCGTGTTCCACTTTGCTACCCCCTTCCGGCTCACGTAGAGGGGCCATAATGACAATTCCGCCTTTTTCCCCAACGGGGCTAGGTTTTCTCCGGAGAGGGGCTCCAGAGCGTTTGAATGCCACCATAACATATGGTGGCATAAGATTCCCTCACTCTCTGTGTTAGGGCTTGATGTCTATGCACGCTTCTATTCTGGTAGACAATGTTGGGCCTCCAAGTGTAGAGGTTTGTAGAACAGCAGCAAGTTTCTCTTAAGTGGATCACCCAAGGTTTATCGAACTTAGGGACGTAGAGGTCAAAGATATCCCTCTCAAGCAACCCTGCAATTAAGATACAAGAAGTCTCTTGTGTCCCCAACACACCCAATATACTTGTTAGATATATAGGTGCACTAGTTCGGCGAAGAGATAGTGAAATGCGAGTAATATGGATGGTTATAAGTAATGATAGCAATCTGAAATAAATATGGCAGCAAGCAAACATGTAGCAGAACAGACGGAAAATGGCGTTTCAATGCTTGGAAACAAGGCCTAGGGATCCTACTTTCACTAGTGGACACTCTCAACAATGATCACATAATTGAATAACTAAATATATTCTCTTCACTATGCTACTCTTAACCCTCTCCAGTTGGATAACGAGCACTAATCATTGTGTAGGTCTGCAAAAAGCATTCCTTAAAGTAAGCATTTCCATGTCTAGTTAACCCCACGCTGTCACTATGAGCGCCCTAGAAGGTACTAGACAAACACCACAATTCATAGAGGAGACACACACGATGTGCACACTATCACCTTCACACCGCGGGACAAGGTGACTCCAAAGTTCATATTAATAAAACAGTTCAGTAGCACAAGATTAAGAGTGACATCTACTTATTCAACTAGATTACAAAGCTCACGATCACATATAGATCACACCATGGGAGAGAGAGATGAACCACGTAGCTACCGGTAGAGCCCTCAACCTCGGGGGAGAACTACTCCCTCCTCATCATAGGAGACAACAACAGTGATGGAGATGGCTTCCGGGGGCACTTCCCCATCCCGGCAGGGTGCCAGAACAGAGATATGCCCCCCAAAACTTGGGTTGGCGATGACGGCGGCTGCGGAAGGTTTCGTGGAATTTCGCCGATTCTTTTAGGGTTTTCGCTTGGGGGAGTATAAATAGGCGAAAGGGCGATGCTGGGGGGGGGGGTGGCCGGGGGGGCCACACCACCAAGTGGCGCGGCTAGGGGGGCTCGCGCCACCCTATGGTTTTCCCTCCGGGGCTCTTTGGGACTTGTGGATGCTTCTGGGGTAAATAGGAACTCTAGGATTCGTGGGGTCCAATTCCGAGAATATTTCCAGAACAACTTTTCTGAAATAAAAAACAGCAGAAAACAGGGAACTGGCGCTTGGCATCTTGTCAATAGGTTAGTCCCGGAAAACGTAGGAAAACATACGGAAAACATGTAGCAATTGGCATAATATCAACATGGAACATCATAAATTTTAGATACGTTGGAGACGTATGAGGCATCCCCAAGCTTAGTTCCTACTCATCCTCGAGTAGGTAAACAATAAAACAAAATAATTTATGAGGTGACATGCTACCACACAATCTTGATCATAATATGTAAAGCAGAGCATGTAAACTAGGATCAAATGAACTAAAGCTGTGATATATATTTGATATCAATAAGTAATGCATAAACAAATAAGAAAGAAGTAAAAACTTTTAATGAATCAATACTAAAAGACTATCAACCGTGCAAAGTTTATTAGATATGATTTAAGCTTTCAAGAACAACAATATCATGCACGTCAAACGATCTTCACAACCCCTGTTAGGATCAAGTAAAGCTTTCTGCACGATGTAATGCTTGAATCTTAAACTATTTGCGCACTAAAAACAAGAAAGTGTTCTACGCTGGTCCCTGGCACCGGGATGCTATGGCAAAGATAACATTATGGGGGGGTTTGGAAGGTCAATGGAAGAAAGTCTCACAAAGCTGAAAGTGGTCATTAGAAAAAAGAAAGTCTTACAACCAAAGCTATGCAAATAGTAGGGATTGCCACACAACGGATGCACATAGAGCTATAAGTTTATGAAAGCTCTCCAATGGAACTAGTGGGGGTGCATCCAACTTGCTTGCTCACGAAGACCTAGAGCTTATTTGAGGAGGCTCATCATTGGAATATACAAGCCAAGTTCTATAATGTAAAGTTCCCCACATAGTTATGAATGAATGATAATATTAAAACTTTCTCCAAACTGAAGCATTGGTGCTAAACATGAAGCAGGTGTGGTATAAAGGATAGTGATGCGCCCCCTCTGTTTTATTCTCTCTTTGGCTCCCCCCTTTTTTCTTTTTCTTTTTGGGCTTTTTCATTTTATTTTATTTTATATATCCTCACTGGTAGGGGAAACATCCTACATTACAATGAAACATCACACTTTTAATACTTATAACTCACAATGAAATATCTCTGATGTATCCAACGGCATGCTCCTGCTAGTGTAGCAGTATGCATAAATAACCATGAAGCTCACCATCAAGTAACATAATGGATGTGGATGTTGTGCAGCAATATATCTTGGAATGGCTATGGAAATGCCATGATAGGTAGGTATGGTGGCTGTTTTTAGGAAGAATATATGGGCTTATGTGTAGGAGAACAAAGTCCTCCCACGGTATTTGGATGCACTGGCGAAGTATGCACCAACTCTCAATGTGAGAAAGGGCAATGCACAGTAACGAAGAGGTTAGAAAATATGGATGGTGGGAGTGCCAGGAACCGCAACATAGACTCACAAGTTAAAAGATTGCAGCAAGAAAATCATCTTACAAGGCAAAGTGCAAATCACTCCAAGAGGGTCCGTGGCAGTGAAAAGGCACTGTTAGCTACCCCGACCGTAGCGCGTAACAAAAGGCCGATCGGAAATGTATCACTCATAGCAATCATATACCATTGTTTCTATCAGCTGGTAATTTAAGTGTGGCACAGTTTCAAGTTTCTTAGACCAACCATTAAAAGTTTGTACTTACTAGTCCTTCCCGTTTATCCTTTAAGCAAATTAATATCTCAAGACAACATCAATGATTCAAGTGAAGCAGTTTAGTGATCTACAAGACCATGCGATATTTTCCACTATACCAACTACCACATAAACATTTCTGCTCTCAACCAAGCACATATATATATGACACCAAAAACTCTATCTAAGCATATAGAAATGAAAACTAGAGAGTACTAACAGCTCTGAATAAGAGATGAATGCAAAACAGGAGGTAAATAAATGCAGCAGCCAGGCAAAGATTAAGAATACAAAGTATTCCCATGAAAAAGCGGAGCGTGTCACTCTCCAATAAAAGAATGCTAGGGTCCAACCAATCTTATTGCAAAACTAAAAACAAAATTAAATCAAAAATAAAAGACGCTCCAAGTAAAGCACATAAGATGTGACCGAATAAAAATATAGTTTCACTAGAAGTGACCTGATAAATTGTTGATGAAGAATAGGATGCCTTGGGCATCCCGAAGCTTAGATGCTTGAGTCTTCTTGGAATTTGCTGGGATGTACCACTGGGGCATCCCCAAGCTTATACTTTTCACTCTTCTTGATCACGTCATATCATCCTCTTCTCATGACCCTTAAAAACTTCCTTCACACCAAACTTCTCACAATATTCATTAGCAATGTTAGTGCAATCGAAATAATAAATTCACATGGTTCAGTTTCAACACAAGCCTAACACTCATAAACACATTAGCTACTGCCACAACTTCTTTTAAAACTCTTTTTTCTCAAAAGAACACCAAAAGAAAGAAATTTAGATGCAAATGCAATTATTGACAGAAATCTGTCAAAACAATACAACGGGTAAAGATGATTTTTTTCGAAAATCTTCTGTTGCTCAAATGAAAAAGTGTTCAACTAAGAAAAGTGGCTTATATAGCCCAGGATTACGCACAAAAAAACTCAGGTCTTTTGAGTTTTCTGTGATTTTATACGAATTTAACAATGGACAGCAGAAATATGTTTCCTGCGCAGAAATCCGAAATATAGTCTCAACTTTCCACTAGAGGCTTTACTTGGCTCAACTAATACATGAAAATAAATATACAAAGGAGTTTCTACAGAAGTATACAATCCCTTGACTCAAATAAAACAGAGAAAAACAATGCAAAAATAAAAACATGGGCTATCTCCCAAGAAGTGTTTTTCTTTAAAGCATTTTAGCTAGGCATGATAATTTGAGAAGATGCTCACATGAGAAATAAGAGTTGAAGCACAATAAGAGAGCATCAAGAAGCAATATAAAACAAATTTAATTCTAACCCACTTCCTATGAAAAAGAATCTTGTAGAAAAACAAGTCAACGAAGCACAAAGTAACTAGCATGGGAACACAAAATAAGTGCAACATCAAAAATTTCAACATAAAGAGGGGAAACTTCATATTGTTGAGATGCATAAAACCATGCTTCCCTCTCTCATGATAACTTTCAGTAGTATCATGAATAAAATTAACAATATAGCTATCACATAAAACATTCTTATCACGAGCCACATGCATAAACGAATTAATACTCTCCACATAAGCATAGTCATTCTTATTAATAGTAGTGGGAGCAAATTCAACAAAATAGCTATCATTATTATTATCATCACCATAGTCATCAAATATAGGAGGCATAGTATCATCAAAATAAATTTTCTCCTCATTAGCAGGTGGACTGAAAATATCATATTCATCATTGTAATCATCATATATAGGAAGAATAATATCATCATAAGCAATAGAATAGTTATCCTTCAAAATGTGTTAATTTGTGAACATATCATAATTTTTACTAGGAGGAGATGTATCAAGCATATAATCATCAGTAGCAAAAGGATTTTCAAACACATCATCCACAAGTTTAGAGCTTTCTATATCATCATCTTCAATATCAAAAGTAGTGTGCTTTTCCCAATCATGATGACTACTATATGTTACAGGCATAGGATCATCATCAAAGCAAATTTTCTCCTCCGTGCTTGGGGAACTAAAAAGATCATTTTCATCTAAACTAGCTTCCCCAAGCTTATACTTTTCCATAGCATTAGCAATAATGGTGTTCAAAGAATTCATACTAATAACATTGCTATTAGCATGCAAATAAAGCTCCAGAGGTTTTTTAATTTTCTATTCAAACACTTCATGTCCTAACTCAAGATAAATATTATAGAGATCTCTCATATATTTGTTGTTTTCCATTTAAGCATAAAGATAAAAACAAGTAACAAGTAAAAATAATCCTAACTAGTGAAAATAAAAACAAGAAACAAAAAGATATAATTGTAGAATCTAAAGGAAATAACTTGGAGCACTCACACTCGAGGATGTCAGTACCTTTTACCTTACCTCTCCGGCAACGGCGCCAGAAAAGAGCTTGATGTGTACGCACGCTTCTATTCTTGTAGACAGTGTTGGGCCTCCAAGTGCAGAGGTTTGTAGAACAGCAACAAGTTTCCCTTAAGTGGATCACCAAAGTTTTATCGAACTCAGGGAGGTAGAGGTCAAAGATATCCCTCTCAGGCAACCCTGCAATTAAGATACAAGAAGTCTCTTGTGTCCCCAACACACCCAATATACTTGTTAGGTATATAGGTGCACTAGTTCGGCGAAGAGATAGTGAAATGTGAGTAATATGGATGGTTATAAGTAATAATAGCAATCTGAAATAAATATGGCAGCAAGCAAACATGTAGCAGAACAGGCGAAAAATGGTGTTTCAATGCTTGCAAACAAGGCCTAGGGATCCTACTTTCACTAGTGGACACTCTCAACAATGATCACATAATTGAATAACTAAATATCTTCTCTTCACTATGCTACTCTTAACCCTCTCCGGTTGGATAACGAACACTAATCACTGCGTAGGGATGCAAAAAGCATTCCTTAAAGTAAGCATTCCCATGTCTAGTTAACCCCACGCTGTCACTATGAGCGCCCTAGAAGGTACTAGACAAAGACCAAAATTCATAGAGGAGACACACACGATGTGCACACTGTCACCTTCACACCGCGGGACAAGATGACTCCAAAGTTCATATTAATAAAACACTTAAGTTGCACAATATGAAGAGTAACATCTACTTATTCAACTAGATTACAAAGCACACGATCACATATAGATCACACCATGGGAGAGAGATATGAACCACATAGCTACCGGTAGAGCCCTCAGCCTCGGGGGAGAACTACTCCCTCCTCATCATAGGAGATAGCAACGGTGATGGAGATGGCTTCCGGGGGCACTTCCCCGTCCTGGCAGGGTGCCAGAACAGATATCTGTCTCCCGAAACATGGGTTGACGATGACGGCGGCTGCGGAAGGTTTCGTGGAATTTCGCCGATTCTTTTAGGGTTTTCCCTCGGGGGAGTATAAATAGGCGAAAGGGCGATGCCGGGGGGTGGCCAGGGGGCCCACACCACAAGGTGGCGCGGCGAGGGGGACCCGCGCCACCCTATGGTGTGGCCACCCTGTGGCCCCCCTCCGAGTCTCTTCGGGACTTCTGGATGCTTCCGGGGAAACTAGGAACTTCGGGATTCGTGGGGTCCAATTCCTAGAATATTTCCAGAACAACTTTTCAGAAATAAAAAATAGCAGAAAACAGGGAACTGGCACTTGGCATCTTGTTAATAGGTTAGTCCCGGAAAACGTAAGAAAACGTAGGAAAACATACGGAAAACATGTAGCAATTGGCATAATATCAACATGGAACATCGGAAATTATAGATACGGTGGAGATGTATCAGGGCTTCACCGGCGTCGGATTCTCTCCGGCGAGTTCCAGGACTACTTAGAGCACAACTTCTTTCTCTCTGTGTTTCTCTCTCGAATTTACATGCACTATTGGCCCAAAACTCCTAGAACGGAGAAACGGGAGGGAATCTTGTGAAGAGTTGGGTCATACAATTGTCTTGGGACTTCCTAGTGTCCACCCTAACACATCCAAGAAAGTAGATAAATCATTTATAAAAAAGGCACGATATCACTAAATAATCAACACAGTTCAGATAAGCTCGGTTTTCAAAAAATTGAATCTGCATTTTGTCTTTCAAAAAATTCGGGAATTTTTTTTATTCTGTCAAATCAAACGGATGGAGTACTTTGTGGTTATGTTATTATTATTCTGCATTAATTGCTTTTCTTTCCATTTCAAATTAGTTTTCCTCTCTTTTGTGAAATATTTTTGGCAACTGGCGTCAGGACGACCCTTTATTGTGCAGGAGACGCAGCGTCAACCCCTTCGGGAAGGCGCGCCCTTTAATTACGCTCACCTCCCCCTCTCTCTCTTCTAGTCATATCACTCGCTTTATCTCTCTCACCGCCTTCCTAAGCTTCCCCTCCCTCCTTCGGCGGGTTTTCTTCCGCCGGGACATCGACAACACCGCGGCGACCATCCTCGACGGGACACGAAGGCCAGGCCTCCTCTTCCTCCCTGGGCAGGCAGGATCATCATCGGATTTTTTTGAGATCACCATGTGCGTTGTCCAGTCCTCTTCGAGGGCTTTGGAAATGGCGGTAATATGATATATAACCTTCTTATCCCTTGTATGTATCGTAGATCTGTAGATTGAGCTCGATTTTTCTGCGTAGCACGACATGCACGGTAGATCTACATGTTTTTACCATTCATTCTGCGTCTCTGCTTTGTTGTTTCTCCCGTAGACGTGGTTTTGTTCTATGGCTTAAGTTTGGGATATCCAGCAGGCTTAGTTCCTCTATTTCCACCATGATTTCGATAGGTTATGGTTTAATTCTGTACCCGATTTTGGTGCTTCAGTTAGATTAGGCTTAGATTTGCGGTGTTTTTTGGGTTCACGTCTCAGATTTGGTATTTTTGCAAGGTTAGTTCAATTTTGGCCAATGATTAACACTTTGGCTAATGATTTACTGAGGATAGGTGCTAGGAGTGACTCTACTTGTTGTACTGAGAAATTCTGAGGTCAGATTCATTTTTTCTGTGCATTTTCCATTGTTCTACCTGTTTTTCTTTTGTGTATCCTAATTTATCAACATTATGAACTTCCTCCTGATTATATGCCGATGATTTAAACTAGGCCATGGTAAAGACAAAGAGCGTGTCTATAATACCTTGTAGTGTATACAATTTGAGTATTTGTATTCGTACATGCTATTATAAGCACTCTTTTTGCCTTGGTTTGCATGGCAATGATATATGAGGCTCGTATTACATTTGTTTCTATTGTTCCACTTTTCTTTGCTTTGAATGTCCTCCTTGTTATATGCCGATGATTAAAGTAGGCCATGGTAAAGAGAAATAGAGTTTCTATAATCTCTACTATATAGTTTCTGGTCGCGACCGTAGCGTAGGCGTACGGGTACGTCGTACGTCTGCTCGCACGCTTCCGTACGTGGCTCTAAACCTTACGCGCGAGAAAAGGAAACAGCGACCGACCGACTCCAATTACGATTAGGGATCACGCGGGATACCAAAAAAAACTAGCGATGGATCCAAGCCAGCGAAGGTCCTATATATAAAAAAACAGCGACTCGGGATGCCATCCAACGATCTCAAACAAGCAAGTTAGGCTCTGGATTTATTTAGCTAGCTCAACCTGCCATCGCAGCATCAATCAAACAGCTAGCCAAAGATAGGTACGTAGCTAGCTTAATCAATTTTTTTTTGAATTTGCTAGCTTAATCAATCCAGAGTGCTTTGACGTGCTTCCGAGCAGACGGACAACACGAAAGCTAACCTCGAAAGGGCCTCGCCGAGGAGGTTGAACATTTTTCGCATCCCTTCGCCGGCTTCTGGATAGGATATTACTGGCCTTGGATGTCGGACGACTGTCACACCCGCCGCCAAGGTGATGCTCGAGAAGATCGCTTCCCAACTCGACTGCTGCTCACCTAGTCAACTCCTCAATTGCTCACGACCATTGCGCCCGATGAAGGAAGAAGAAGATGCGAGGAGGAGAAACTCCCTACAGCATATGGTCCTTTACTGGTGACACCAGTGCAAGACGGCCCGACGTCAAACTCGCCACTCCTGCCACGGGTGGGAGGAGGTAGGCAAAGAAGATCGGCCCGACGAAGAACCTGAATAACAGGCTTATCAGGCCAGCAACGGTTGAAGCTGAGCGTTGAAGGAGTCAACCATGGAGCTCCAAGCAGCGCAAATCCTTCCACTCCAATGGCGCACTGGTAGTATCGTCTGGGTAGCTGCTATGCACCCCCATCTCCAAGCATCTCATCCTTCTCCCCCTCGCCACCTAACCCAACCAGCAGAAGCAGAGAATCCATCAGAACAAGGATGCAGCGGCGCTTATTGAAGAAGACCGTCATCGATCTGCAAATTCCGCCCTCCCACCTCCTTGGAGGCTTGACGGATCACATCACAGCAACATGCCCAGCACCGCGCCGATACGTTGCATCAACTGGTGTTCGGGGGGAGGGGGAGAGATGGTATAGTGACATACGCCACGGAGGACAACTCTCTGGACTCTAAACCTGATCTACAGAGGAAGCAAAGGGATCTAAATTTAATGTGTACAAAGGGTAATGCGCACCTCCCTCATCACGCCCCCAACCAGCAACGCCGGTAGGAGGATAAGTCGACGACGACTCTCAAGGGAGCAAGGTGGGGGAGAAGTTACATGTGGGGGTGGCTTGTTCGTTTCCCTTCCCGTTTGACATTGTCATTTGAAGCAACACTGTTCCTTTTGTGGGAATGAGGAGACTGCAGATCACTTATTTATTTTATGCCCTTTTGCTCAGCTGGTGTGGCGTGTGGTGTTTTCTACATATAATATTTTCTCCCCCTCCAATTTGACGAATATGTTTGGGAATTGGCTTAATGGGATAGATGTTAGGACAAAGAATAGGATTAGAATTGGTGTTTTGGCCATTTGTTGGGCTATATGGTTATGTAGAAATAATGTGGTTTTTAACAGGAAGAATCATTTTCATGTATTACAGGTTATTTCCTCGGCAGCGCATTGGATCCAGCTATGGGCTTTTCTGCTACCCTCAGATCAGCGGAAGCTTATGGTGGATGGCTGTACTCGTCCCCTTATTGTGGCACAGGATTTTTTCTCCCGACATACTTGGCAGCCTACTAATAGGCTTTCGTAGTTTATATTTGTCTGGTTGTAAGTGTGAGGGAGAGTTTCTGTGCTTGTAAGGTTTAAACGTTTTTAACTCAGTTCGACACTCTGCTTTTTAATAATTAATAAAGGCTGTGTGCATCTCTCGATGCAGAGGCTGGGGTCTTACCCCATTTCTAAAAAAAAAATTGAAGCAACAACGTCACTACTCCAGTAGAACTAACTGAAGTGTGTAAATATCCTGTACAATTTACCCCGAGTCTTTATTTTCTCCAAATTTAATTAATTAACATCCACACTATTCGCAAGGAGAAGAAGATTCACCTCCTGCAAGTCGAGGCAAAACATGGCAGACCTGGAAGACATTAGGTCTAACATTCTTAACTGGAAGAACTAACCGATGGGCACATCACAGGCAGCAGGCTATTTCATTGATTTAATACCAGGGGTCAAGGGGGACTAATTCATGCATGCATCCGTATCCATAGTATTTTTCTTTGTTTTCCATTTCATAATAAAAATTATGTCACTACAAGGAGAGATTAACCACAATTTACCTGAATAGTTAGGTACCGGACATGTTTTACTTTGGATGTGTAGAATGACTCTTTTCATTGATGATTTGCTGACAATAATAATAAAGTATAATGTTTTGCTGACACGATAGGTTAAATATTTGGTCTATCCGTAGCAACGCACGGGTATTGTGCTAGTACCTTGTAGTGTATACAATTTGACTATTTGTACTCGTACATGCTATTATAAGCACTCTTTTTTCCATTGGTTTGCATGGCAATGATATATGAGGCTCGTATTACATTTGTTTCCATTGTTCCACTTTTCTTTGCCTTAAATGTCCTCCTTGTTATATGTCGATGATTAAACTAAGCCATGGTAAAGGGAAAAGGAGTGTCTATAATACCTTGTAGTGTATACAATTTGAGTATTTGTATTTTACATGCTATTATAACCACTTTTTCCCTTGGTTTGCATGGCAATGATATATGAGGCTCGTATTACATTTGTTTCCATTGTTCTAATTTTCTTTGCCTTGAATGTCCTCCTTGTTTATGCTGATCATTTAAACTAGGCCATGGTAAAGGCAAAGTGAGTGTCTACAATACCTTGTAGTGTATACAATTTGAGTATTTCTATTCGTACATGCTATTGTAAGCACT
This sequence comes from Alopecurus myosuroides, assembly GCA_028641055.1. NCBI lineage: Eukaryota > Viridiplantae > Streptophyta > Magnoliopsida > Poales > Poaceae > Alopecurus > Alopecurus myosuroides. The sequence goes on from CM054057.1 coordinate 571,203,915, forward strand.
CCTTTTGCCTTGGTTTGCATGGCAGTGATATATGACGCTCGTATTACATTTGATTCTATTGTTTCACTTTTCTTTGCCTTGAATGTCCTCCTTGTTATATGCCGATGATTAAAATAGGCCATGGTAACGGGAAAGAGAGTGTCTATAATACCTTGTAGTGTATAAAATTTGAGTATTTGTATTCATATATGCTATTATAAGCACTATTTTTTCCTTGGTTTGCATGGCAATGATATATGAGGCTCGTACTACATTTATTTCCATTGTTCCACTTTTCTTTGCCTTGAATGTCCTCCTTGTTATATGCCGATGATTAAACTAGGCCATGGTAAAGGGAAAGGGAGTGTCCATAATACCTTGTAGTGTATACAATTTGAGTATTTGTATTCGTACATGCTATTATAACCACTCTTTTTCCCTTGGTTTGCATGAAAATGAGATATGAGGCTCGTATTACATTTGTTTCCATTGTTCCATATTTCTTTACCTTGAATGTCCTCCTTGTTATATGCCGATGATTTAAACTAGGCCATGGTAAATGCAAAGAGAGTGTCTACAATACCTTGTAGCGTATACAATTTGAGTATTTGTATTCGTACATGCTATTGTAAGCACTCCTTTTGCCTTGGTTTGCATGCCAATGATATATGAGGCTTGTATTACATTTGTTTCTATTGTTCCACTTTTATTTGCCTTGAATGTCCTCCTTGTTATATGCCGATGATTAAACTAGGCCATGGTAAAGGGAAAGAGATTGTCTATAATACCCTGTAGTGTATACAATTTGAGTATTTGTATTCGTACATGCTATTGTAAGCACTCCTGTTTTCTTGGTTTGCATGGCAATTATATATGCGGCTCGTATTACATTTGTTTCTATTGTTCCACTTTTCTTTGCCTTGCATGTCCTACTTGTTATATGCCGATGATTAAACTAGGCCATGGTAAAGGGAAAGAGAGTGTCTATTATACCTTGTAGTGTATGCAATTTGAGTATTTGTATTCGTGCTGCTATTATAAGCACTGTTTTTCCCTTGGTTTGCATGGAAATGATATTTGAGGCTCGTATTACATTTGTTTCCATTGTTCCACTTTTCTTTGCCTTTAATGTCCTCCTTGTTATATGACGATGATTAAACTAGGCCATGGTAAAGGGAAAGAAAGTTTCTATAATACCTTATAGTGTATACAATTTGAGTATTTGTATTCATACATGCTATTATAAGCACTCCTTTTCCCTTGGTTTGCATGGCAGTGATATATGAGGCTCGTATTACATTGGTTTCCATTGTTCTACTTTTCTTTGCCTTGAATGTCCTCCTTGTTATATTCTGATGACTTAAACTAGGCCATGGTAAATGCAAAGAAAGTGTCTACAATACCTTCTATTGTATACAGTTTGAGTATTTGTATTCGTACATGCTATTGTAAGCACTCCTTTTGCCTTGGTTTGCGTGGCAATGATATATCAGGCTTTTATTACATTTGTTTCTACTGTTCCACTTTTCTTTGCCTTGAATGTCCTCATAGTTATATGCCGATGATTAAACTAGGCCATGGTAAAGGGAAAGGGAGTGTCTATAATACCTTGTAGTATATACAATTTGAGTATTTGTATTCGTACATGCTATTATAAGCACTCTTTTTTCCTTGGTTTGCATGGCAATGATATATGAGGCTCGTATTACATTTGTTTCCATTGTTCCACTTTTCTTTGCCTTGAATGTCCTCCTTGTTATATACCGATGATTAAACTAGGCCATGGTAAAGGGAAAGAGAGTGTCTATAATACCTTGTAGCGTAAACAATTTGAGTATTTATATTCGTACATGCTATTATAAGCACTTCTTTTTCCCTTGGTTTGTATGGCAATGATATATGAGGCTCGTATTACATTTGTTTCCATTGTTCTACTTTTCTTTGCCTTGAATGTCCTCCTTGTTATATGTCAATGATTTAAACTAGGCCATGATAAAGGAGAAGAAAGTGTCTATAATATATTATAGTGTAAACAATCTGAGTATTTGTTTTCGTACATGCTATTATAAGTACTTTTTTTTGCCTTGGTTTGCATGCCATGATAAATGCAAGGAGATCAGATACAATACGTGGCAGTGATACAAGGCCACGTCTTGTATTACTTCTTGGTATTGTGTTCGTTCTTCTAGCAAGTGTTGGCAATCTGTTTATGAGGCTTGTTTTACACCTTTTTTTTTGTATTGTTCCATATGTGTTTATTCTGACTGCATGTTACAATGAATTCTAGGGATGACCTTTAGTGCATGAGAACCTATGTGTTTATGAGGGTTGTTATCACTATGCACAATTTATGAGCTGATTTGGTCAATGATGATGACTTTGACACATGTGTATTTGGCTGATGCCTCACTGTCTCCACCACATGGCCAGCAAAAGTAATAACCAGACACAAATAGATGTGCCATGTCTTTGCTTTTCCTGGCCCACCTGGTGTAGCAAAGTTGTCTGCTTGCTGTGTCTCTATGTTCCCCGAGGCCTATGAGTATAGAGCTGTGACTATAGATGTTGTTTTGAATGTGCATGATCCCTTTAAGTCGATGATTAAAATGTGTCACCATATCATTGAAATGAGTGTTCCATACTGTCTTGTGCAATGTACAAGCACATTAATTATGCATTGCTCTTGGTAGTGTAGAATTACTTCTTGGATAAACATGGTTGTGCTTTTATTATAAGGCATTACCAGCTGTTCGTAGTTTGGCTCCAGCTGTACATAAATGTCTTCATTAAAGAATTGTTCCTTTTTAGAACCAATCTGCTTATATGCACATTTTGTAATTTCTGCTTCTTTTTTGCTTGATTAACAGGGTATTCCATGCCCTGTATGCAAGAATAATTGCCCAAATGTTGATCCTTCTGCATCCAAGTTCGGTGTTGCTATACAAGTTTCAATAATTCTTTTTTTTTATTTTGGGTTCCAACTAGGATAATTATGGGCTATGGTGTGCTATAAGGCCCAATAAAAATGGCCTGATAGGAGAGGGCCCAAGAAAGTTCCATCATGGCCCAAGTCTGGAAACAACCGCTCTTCCACTCACCACTGTAACCCTGGCAGCACGCCACGCGTGCGTTGGTGACTTTGTCGCGATATTGTGCACGTGAAACGTGTTGCTTTAGTTCCGGCGGCCAGTTATTGCTCCGTCGTGCATGCGGCTCCTCCGTTCCACTCGCCCTCCCGGTGTACAAATATATGCACTCTTCAGTTCATCCTCTATCTGCCTCACCGCCTCCCCTCAAGCGAAAACCCTTTGACGTAGTAGCTGCTCGAGCGTTCCTCCAGGCGGCCATGGCTCCACCGGCGAAGCGGTCTGCTGCCCTCATGTAGGTTCCATTTTCATTCACGTACTTCTGATCCGTTTCTGAATTCCTCGTGATTTCTTCTTTCTTAGATCCGTTTCGGAATTCTTCATGATTTCATCTTTCTTAGATCCGTTTCTGAATTCCTATCAACTTCCTATCATGCAACTATATACAGGGCAGTTGAAGCCGAGGAGAGGGTCATCTTCGACGCTCTGGCGGAGAGGGTAACCATCCTAGAAGCTGAGCTTGAGAAGGCCTTGAAGCTTGCCCACGACAATCTCAAGAAGCCAGCCGATGCCAGGAAGGAGCAGGTGGATCAGGGCGAAGCTTCCCTCGCAGCTTGCGGAAGTTGATGGATGATATGTCGAAGATGATGGCCAACAACCTCGAATTGACCTCCAAGGTTGGGAAAATTTAGCCCTGGCAGAGCAGAAAACTCTGATCACTCTCCTCGTAGTTGTGAGGGCCCAGGCAAGGGAGGATACAGTACCATCGGAGGATCTAGTGCCATCGAAGGAGCTGTCGCCCCCCTACTGATGTTCTTTTAGTCCTAGCTAAAGTTCTCTCGCCATGCTTCAAAACTACATATATATATATATATATATATATATAGGGTCGCGCTATTTGACACCCAGGGTATAGAATAGTTATTCTACACGCACCCTCTATCTTCGCAACCGTACATGATTTTTACGTCACGTAAATTTTGTCATATTCCTTATGTCGATTAGAACATAAAATAATATTTACATGACGTAATTTTTTATTTACGTGACGGCTACAAAAATATGATTAAAATAAACGTATTTACGTTGTTTTTTATCACTTTTACACTACTATGACTCATATGTCACATTTTTATGATGAATTTTCGGTTACGGGATAAAATGAACGTTAATATTTACATATGTAACATAATTTTTTTTAATTAGCAACATAGAAAAAATTATGGATGCAGAATAAGTTTTCTGCACCCAGTGTGCTAAATAATATATATATATATATAGGGAAACTCTATTAAACACCCTGGGTGCAGAATTACATATTTTGCACCCGGGTCGTTCCACTTAGTCGGACAGCCACCCGGTTAGGCTGGTGCCAACCGGGGCGGTAAGGCCGGGCGGTAGGGCTCTTACCGCCCGGTGGCGGGCGAGAGTGGGTGAGACGAGGGGCGGGAGGGGGCCGATGGGCGGTGGCGGTGGCGCCCGCCGACAGGGCCGTAGCGCCCGGCTTCCCGCCCGCGTTGGCGGGGCGGTAGCAGCGGCCCGGGGCGAGAGGGCGGGGCGGTAGGGCGAGAGGGAGGGGCGGGGCGCTGGCGGGGCGGGGCGGAAGGGCGGGGCGGTAGGGGGGTATCCGTTGGGGGCCAACGGCTAGCTGACGTGGCGCCCCCCTATTGGTCCACGTCAGCTAGCCGTTAGGGGTTACCGTTGCTGTCAAAAAAATTGAAAAAAAAATCGAAAATTTTGAAATTTTCAGCTGATCCCTCCTATAAATCGTGTTGGCGCAAAGATGTGGAGTGTGCATTTGGAGTGTTGAAGTCTAGGTTCAACATTTTAGCAGTTCCCGGACGCTCCTACTCCATGTGCACTCTTGGGTTGATCGTGCGTGCATGTGTCATTCTGCATAACATGATCATCGACGATGAGCGTGGTACCAATTTGGAGAACAGCTATGAGACAGTTGCGAGCAACGTCAGCCCTCCAATACATACCAATGCACCACCAAGTCTAGCAGCAAGGATTCAGATGGACAACGAAATCAGGACTCGCCGATGTATACACAGCTCCAGCAGGATTTGATTGAGCATGTGTGGGCTCATCAAAACTAGATTATGTAATTTTCTCATTTTTGATGTAATTTTTATTTATTATTATGTAATCGGTACAATTTTAGTTGAATAAAATAATTTCTTCTATTATTTGCAACGTTTTTAATCTTCAAAATATGTGTTGACGTGGAGGAGAGAGAAAAACTGATGTGGCAGAGAGAGAATCTTATAGCCCGGGCTATAGCCCGTGCACTGGCACCGTGCCCGTGAGAGTGGCGTGAGAGTGGTGAAAAAAGGTGACGTGACGGCGCTATAGCCCGTGAATAGTGGGTGGTGCATTGGTACCAGCCTTACATCGAACCTCGTCGATGGACTTCGCAGCAACGAACGGCATGCCGTAATTATTATTTTTATTTTATCTCGACGGTTTTTGGTAGCTGCCACTAACCCCGTCGGCCGATTTTTCCTCCTCGTTTTCCAGTCAAGCGCCGGCGGAGGCGAGCGGTTTGGGATTGAGCGCACACGGCAGCGGCGAGCGGTCAAGCGGCTGGCGTCGAGCGGCAGGTGTGATGTGCGCTTTTTGTGCCCTCGGCTCCGTCGGCGTGTGGAATCGGCCGGCTGAATCGGCAGCAACCGTGGCATGGTGGGCCGCATGTTGCTTGCCGGTGGTAGCTGCTGGCTGCGCCGATGGCGGCAAGGCCGGCGGTGGCCTCTCTTATCTTAGTCAATTGCATGTGTGGGTCTGTTTCGTTCTAGATAGAATTGGATCTCGTGTGTTTCCATCTCCTAATATCCCTTCATTCCAATCTCTCTTCGCGAGCCGCGGACGGCTGGTTGGAGCTGAAGTGAACTAGTCAGGTCCAGAGAAATACGGATTCAAATCAGAAGAAATTTTCTCCATACCATATATTTTCATCTGGTTTGTGGAAACTGATCGTAGCATTCTTGCATTTCTATCTGTGATTTATTCTTGTGTTGATGTACAGGGATTTGTCAGCGCGTACATAACTTCTGATGTTGTTTTAAGAGATCTGGCAATTGGGATCTAAACTAACGAATTATTTGTTGGCCCCAAAAAGTTCCCGATGGAATGGTTTGCTTCAATCGCTGCAGCTGCAGTTTAAGATGGTTAGTACATTTTTTATTTTGGTGCGACTTGCTTATTGTTTCACGAAAGAAGTAGGGAGATTATGCATATTTAAGGGCTTGCAGCCGGTAGACTACAGTAGGTATTCTAGTAATCTAGTCAATCTGATATAAGGAAAATTTTCTTACAGTATTTGTACCACTGGGGATTCACGTGTCTACTAGGGATTTCTGTAGCAGCTGAATCAAAGCTAAAAAAGATAACTGCATTAGCATCCGAAGCAATGGATAAAATGAACACAAAAAACCACCCTTCGTACAAACAGGGTAGATTGGCTATACAAAACATCAATATAATATTTGCCTGCACCTTTTCACGTCAGTACTGCATTACAAGGAACTTTGTTGTCACATATTTAAACATAAATAATTATGCCATGTAGTTCTATAAACTGGGCTAGAGCTCAGCAATGAAATAAACCCCTCAATTCCTGAACTTAATAAAAAAATGTTCAGATACTTGTTTGCACGTTCTCTACAAAAAATCCCAACCTCTTGCAATACTTAGTAAATTTAAGCGGGTTATCTAGACAGGGCAGCTGACATGGCAGGTTGGCCACATCCCAGGTGCATCAGCTCCATAAAAAAACATCCCTTTGTTTCACATAATCACATGGCATATTTGTATGGTCATTACGATTGCATCCATTGTGTTGATTGAACTAGACAAATGTTTCACCCGTGACATTTCCCTACCAAACAATATCAAGTTTTGATAGGTAAGTGATATAAGCATTGCCCCATATTTATTGTTTGCCGAGTTCAATTCTCCCAAAAGTTTGTGCAAGGCTGCTTGAAGATGTATTTTACTTTGTTTTTATCAAGTATCTCCCTGCCATGTTCTTTACCACTGATAAAGGTAGTCCACATATAGGGAACGACGCTAGCTTCTTCTTTCTTTACCGCCGATACTCTTCAGTACCAACCCATCTCTACCAATTCGGATTAGTACGTACTGATTTTCTCTCCGATTGTGAATGCTTTGTAATTCTGAAAAATTACCCGACATTATTGCCGTCGTTGTAAAAAATGTATCTTGAGATAAGTATATTTTGCATCTTTTTTTCAATTTGCCGTCCGCAATGGTGTCCCCAATCTAGTGTTGGACATGCTTAGCTAGGTTATACGTGAAATTATCAAATCAAAAGCATTTTATTCAGGTTCTACAAATGGCATCAAGAAAAGCATTTTGGTTAGGAATTATATATTAGACAAAGCTTACACATGATTTTCTTTATGCTTGATGACGTTACTCGCTCTTGAGCCGCCACTCTCTTAGAAAACTGATATCAGGAGAAACTATTGCATTACAAAGTGGCCTTCAAAATTATCAAACTACGGTAGCTGAAGAGGTTTATGTTACTGTCGTAAGACTATTCCTCTGTATGCGGCTTTTATCATCGAGTTCCTTGGCAAGTTTATTTCAATAGTCACACTATAAGCTGGTAGTAACAGTTGTGTGTTGGTACCACTTGTTCTTGCTCTTTTTAGGTCAAATTCTCCTCACTTTAAGGGTTCTTTGTATGATTTGTAAGATGATAATTTTCTGTAATGCAGATAAAAGTTTCACAGCAAAATCAAAATTTATAGAAGATTCATCTTGTAAGATATATTATGTATGTGACAGTTCTCTTTTTCCTTCTGTAGCTGGCTATTGGCATGCTTGGGAAAGCTTGCCCCGGATCCAGACAGTCACTTTTTGGACATTTTATTTGTGTTATTTCCTTGTTGGGTATTGTAGAAACATGGTATATTTACCATCTGTATTTGACCCACTGTATATGAGCTCCAATTTGTACAGCTGCTGATGTGAAGGAAAACAATGGCGGCCAAAGTGTTATGAATTCACCATCGATGACATTATATAGTTTCTTTTTGTCTCCGTACGCATCATGTATTGGAAATTCTCTTGGATTTGAATTGTTTGGACACCAGCCTTCACATGTAATAACTGGGTATACACAAATATTACGGGTATTCGTCATACTAAATATCTCGGAATTCTTATGTTTTTAGATTTTGCATGCGCAATTCATAAGTGTTGTGATTTTACGGGGCATTTGGCCATTTCGCCAGCAAATTAAGCCTTATTATGATGCAATTTTCATATGGTTGTGTAACGGCCGGCAAAATGTTGCAAGCACATCTTCGTTGTTGTCACCTCAGACAATGGCAAATCGACATTTTTCCGCTGTTGTATAGCTGAATGTCGTACATGGGAGGAATTAGTGGTACGTTCATATCTTACGTTAGCATCTGGATTTCTTATGTCAAAATTCTTTAAGCTACAGAAATGCCTCACGTGGGCTCAGACATGTGGACTGCGCCAGGATGGTGGGCTTGTAATTACGTCATCTCAATATTTCTTACGTCGCATGCAAAGGTCGCGAACTAATTTTATGTCGCATGCAACATATTCTTACATCCCTACGGCATGGCCGGGATGGCCTGGTGTGAGCGTGCGGGCTGGCCTCGCCTGGTGCGCGCGGACAGAAGGCGGCTAGGGTGCAGAATAATATTTTGCTCCCAGGGAGTCAAATAGCGCGACCGTATATATATATATATATATATATATATACTCTCGGGTGTAGCTACACCCACATGTGTTTTGTATGATGTATGTAGTATCTATCATACCGGAAAACATGTACAGGTAGTATGCAGTATATATTACTATTTCGGCAGTATATATATACTACTTTTTATGTAGTATGTGTAATTTTTCTACATACTCCTTTTATACGTACATATATATCGGTATTTTGAATATATAGTGCAACCTACATGCTCAATTCTATAATTTTCACGAAATTTGTTTTGGAGTATCTTAGATATAGTATATGAACATACTCAGACCGAAAAAGTATGACACATACCTCCGTACGCCAGTATATGAGACGTGGGTGTAGCTACACCCGGGAGTAGAAACTATTTTCCCTATATATATATATATATATATATATGTTAATTTACCTATATATATATGTGTATGTGTGTGTGTCTGTGTGTGTTGACTGTTGCCCCCGTGCTTCTGATGTTCTGTTTAGATAGATAATCTCGTGGGTTGTATTTGGTGGTTTCTATTAATATGCAGTCTATGTTTATTTTTCTTAAGATAGATAATTCGATTTCACAATATGGAGAAATAGATGACAGAAGTTTCGATGGATCTAAGTGACAGAAATTAAAAGGGTTATATTAGACTAATGCCGATGCAAAAACATATACCAAACAGATAATTCAGTTTCACAATGGACAAATAAATGACAGAAATGAAAAGGCATACATTCGATTAATCTGCAACGTTCTCGTGGAACGAAACTCGCCTCCAACTGGGCGTATTGGGCCGGGAAAAAAAATCCGCGACAGAAAATGTAAGGAACATCGAGATCGACCGCAATGTCGAGAGCAAATTCCACTTTTCAGCCATCCACGACGGAAACCACACGACGTTATCGAAACGTTGCGCTCAAAACGTCCCTGATCGCATGGAATTTGGTAGTGAAAGGAGGCATGAACCCACTATCGATCATAAATACTCCCTCTTGGAGTTACTAGCGTCTACTTGGCCAGAGAATCTACTAATAGCGGAGAGCATGCAAGATCATAAATAACATATGCATGAAGATAACATGGTAGATTGATAATAAGAAGACATAGCATTCAACATTCATCAGATCCCAGCAAACAAAACATGTAGCATTACATAAACATGATCTCGATCATGTAGGGAAGCTCACGAGATCTAAACATAAGGTACAAAGTGGAGACAACAACCATCTAGCTACTGCTATGGACCCGTAATCCAAGGATGATGTCGTGGGATAATCACGGCAGACGTTACCGGGGGTAACTGATCTTGGGGCAAGACGACACAGGTATTTGGGAGAGGGTTCAGCTCAGAGGAAAACATGGTGCGATTCAATCTGGTAGCCGGCAATCAAAGTCGCCGAGTCTCCAATCTCGATATAACAACTCAACTCTAGGATTACACTGGATGCTCGATACCAAGCGATATTGCTAGGGTTCTTGGATCTCTGTCTAAAACTAGACCGGGGAGTCGGTTTATAAAGCACCCGTACCCCCTGGCTTATTCCCCAAGGCGCACCCTGGGTCCTACCCGAACACGGCGTACAAACCCTAGCTTTCCTTTACAATAACCCACAATCCGGGTTGCTGGGCCTACAAACTTGGGCCTCCACAAGCTTCCCTATCCTTAGCCGGATCCTGCGTACCGTCCTTTGGGCCGGATTACTCCTTGGAGTTTGGCCTACCGGGTTATCATCCCCCCGTCAGTAGTCCCCAGAATAGCCTGGGCTTCATGGATCCTCCTTGAAGCGCTTGCTATTCCCTGCAAAGATATCAAACATACAGGCATATGGAGGCCGGGTTAAGATGCTCTGATATTCAGCTAGGCCTTACTCCACGGCGCCCATGTAGTAACCCGGGTTTTTTCCTCCAAACACCTTTAATTTTCCAGGTCTAAACCCTAATAAAAATGCCAAAATTCCACACTCGATAATCGATCCTGATATCACGGGATGGATTTCCTTCTCTCTTTCATCCAGATGCCTTGCTCAATATTTGGCGCATATCTTGCAGAATCCACGTGGATAACCGTCACCCCACGATTTCCGGCTTCTGGCCGTTAGGATAGGCTCACCCCTACTTTATAAATAGCACTCAAGGGATAACCCTAAACTCATCACTGCGCCTCAGTTTCCACTTTCCTTCCTTGCTCCTTTCACCCTCGCGGCACCACCGCAAGAAACTCGCACTTGTCATCGTAGCAAGACCGCCGCCGGCCGCGCCCGCTCTCGAGCCACCCCGCGCAGCCGTCAAGTGTCGCCGTCACGCCTTTGCTCCTCTCGCCAAGAATCGCGGAGGGGCATTCGAGCCACACTGCTTGCCGCCGCCGCGCTAGACTCCAATCTCTCCAGTAAGCCTCTCGCAGCCGTTTAATTTAGCCCCTTAATTTTTCAATTCATCCAAGATCGGATCTAGGTCAACCCGTGAACCATTTTTCCGATTTCATCAAATTAGATCGATTCGATGCTCGCCAACTCCTTTAACCGTCTGCTAGATAGCTACAACTCATCCTCCTACCCTCACTAATCACCAAATCTCCTGAAAAACCGCTCGCAAACTTTCCCATCTAGATCCACTTCTCCTTGATTTTCCGCTTATTGCGTTAACACCCGGAAAACCTTCCTTTTCCAGCTATCTTGCTTGCAGTAGACACATGGGCAACCACCCATCTTCCCCAAATGCTTTTCCATACGTAAGTGACCAATAATTTTCATGATTGTATTTAACACCCGGATACCTTGTAATCTCCACCTCATAGCGTGACACCCGGATAATTCTTAGCTTTATACTTTCTTGATACCTTATACTCGGATAATCCAATACTTCTGAGTCTTATTTCCAGAGCCTCTTTTTCTTACGCTTTCGCAGGTTGATCCCATGGCTCCCAAACGACAAGGAAAACAGCCGACTCAAGCGAGGACTACCCAAACCATTTCCGCCAACTGGGGGCGTTCCACAGCTACAAAAGCCAAATTGGATGAGCTAGCCGAATTAGGGATCCTTCCTTCTCAGAAGGACATTCACTGGAGGGTGCCGGGCAACGAGACCCGGCCCACACCTGCCGATAACGAGGTAATCTGCTTCGTAGAGCACGTGACCCGGGGGTTCCGTCCTCCGGGTCACCCTTTCTTCCGGGAGGTCTTAAGCCATTATGGCCTCCGGGTATTCGACATAGGGCCTAACTCTATGTTGAATATTACCCACTTCATCGTTCTATCCGAGTCGTACTTGTGCATGCCGCCTAGTTTGACTCTCTTCATCAAACTATTCCAATGTAAGCCGTGCCGTGAAAGTGGTGACGGTGCACTTCTTACTTGTGGCGGTATCCATCCAACGCCGCAAATTCACCAATGCCCACTCTCAATTTGAACTCCCACGTCAAACATTGGCAGCTGTCTTTCTTTTATTGCCACGATACCTCCCTAGACGGCGAAAAGAAACTGCCGAGTTACTCGGAAAACCCCCTCGAACCTTCCGAGTCTTTCAATGCCTTTGCACCAGACTCAGACAGGGAGGCGATCCTTCCCTCATTAGCCAAGATAGCCATCCTCTCAGCCCAAGGCCTCCTCGGGCTAAATTTAGTAAAAACATGGGTGGACTTTCGGATCCAACCCAACTCCATCCGCACCAAAATGATGTGCGAGTATTCGGGGCATACCACGGATGCACTCCGATACTCCACCAAGAGCTTCGCGACCGGCGATACTAACAAGACCATCAAAGGCTTCCTGACAGACAAGCTGGAGGTGATAAAGGGTATCACCGGGTTACCCCCGTTTACTCGGGAAAACCCGGCTCCAGCGGTAATACCCTGTATTCATAGCTTATTTCCACATTTTGTCTTGATATAGCTTCTAACCCTTAATCTCATTCTTTTTTCTTAGGCTGATGACCCTTTCTGGAGGGTTGAACCTTCTCCCCCTTCCAGAGACCCGGAAGAAGAGGACGAGCCGGCTGATGACAGTGAAGGTATTTGCACAGCATTTGTATATCTTTACTTGCATCACTTCCTCCCGTTCACCTTTTTTCCAACGAACACACCCGATTCACAGGACTGGAGGACGAAGGCGAGGCCAATGAGGATGACCCGGAGGCGACCGAGTCTGACCAAGAGGCAACAGTGGGTGCCAAGAGGAAGACCAGGGGGGCGGTGTCCAAGGTTCCTTTTTCCTCATTATCCTCTGAACCTTACTCCTTTGACGCCATGCGACAACTTAACCATCAATTATCAAATTCGTCGTGCTTGAAGGATTCCTTCCCAGCCAAACGCAGAGTAACTCGGAGCTCCCCCCGGGTGAAGATCCCCTTAACCCGGGCATCTCTATTCCCTCGGTCCCTCGTGGCGGCGCTCCTCCGCCTCGTCCTTCCGACTCTCCTCGACGCCACCCTTCTCCTATCCATCCACGTGCCGGGCAATTCCGGGTCCCGTTAGTGGTCCCCGTGGCGACCTCATCTGCTTCCAGCGGCGAGCTCCCGCCTGATTACACCGTGAATGCCGGGTAAGTTTGTGCTACATGATTTCCTTTTACGCCTAACAAATTTCCACTCAAGCCACCGTCATCACTAATAACTGCCTTTTCTCATCTTTCTTTTAGCGCTCAAGCCGTCGTCAGTGACCCGGAAAACATAGAAGCAGATAACCATCAGGCGGAAGCCGACTGACAATGCAGACGCCGCGACTGGCGGTAACACGGCGAATAACCAGGGACAAAGGCCCTCTGAACAATCCACTTCCCCGAGCTGCCGGATCTCCTTCCTCATCAGAACCAGTAGACGAGGAGATCGAAGTTCTAGATACAAGGATGAGTTCTCCCAACCCGGCCACCCAAACTGTCCGGGTCTCAACTCCAAGGGCGGGGAGAGCCCCCCCACCAAGCGACCAAGCTGCCGGCTCTTCCGGTACTCGATCCGAGGAACTGACATTTGCCCAGATGCTGGAAACCCTTCGCACTTTAAGGGCTAATGAAGAAAACATCTTGGGGGCTTTGATAGCCAAACACGAGGTAAATCCGACTAATGTTGCTTATGCCTTTGTCCCAGTCCCCAAGTTCCGAGTGAATTGATTCATAATTTACTTGGGACTTTATTATACAAGCGACTGATAACTTGCTCCTCTGCCCAACTGATCCTTGTTTGCATGCATGCAGGCTTTCGTAACTCAATCTGAGGAAAAACTGGCGGACGCCACCAAGCATCGAAAAGGAGGTAGCTTTACGTGAAGCAGCCGAAGCCGAAGCCAGGAGAAATAGGTTGATAATGAGGAAATATAGGAAAAGGGCTCACCGAGCAGAAGATGACCTAACAAGCCTTTCCGTCCAAATATCAGACACATATCGTGCTTTACTTGGTACGTTTCCTCCTCCGGGTTTATCTTTTTGATAGATAGCAGCAGTTTCCCGACTTACGTCTCCATTTCTTCAGGCCCGGACGAAACCATGCCGGAAGAGGATGACATGGCCAAGCTGAAAACCATGAAGAGCGTTATCCGGCAGCTATGTGCCGGAACCAAATGGATCCTTGAGGAATTGCGGTGGCCGGGTAGAGGACATGTTGATCTGAAGAGGATGCTGGAGCCTTCTCCACTATTCCCGAGCGGATTTGGCACTGGAAGCGCTCGTCTTGCCGGGTTGGAGTGACCCGGGGGCTTGCGCTTGCCAAGGCTTATCTCCCCAAGCTCGAGCTAGTGAAGCTTATGGGCGGCTTCCCAGAGTTCAAGCTTGACGGATCCAAGTTCTCGGTGAAGGATTTTCAGGCCGTCCAGAAGGAGGTCCGTTACCCGGCCAGCGTGATTGCGGATGAACTGGATGTTAATACTTGTTCCAGCATACGATGCTGCCGGTGAAGCAATTAAGTCAGATCTTCCTGAGCCGTATGATATGCTGGCTCGATGGAAGGAGGAAGCTGCTGCGAAAGGGCGGAGGCTGCCAAGAAGCAAGCTGAAGCCGGCTCTGCCCCTGCTACCTCAACACCAGTCGTTCCACCTCCTGCAGGGGCTGGTACCGCTGATCCGGGTGCTGCTGCTACCACCAATGATGGCAAGGGCAAGGCCAAGATGAACACCGAGTGATATATGATTTCTAATGCCTCTTCTTATGCACCGGTCGGTCAACATACTTTTTAAAACAGTTATATTTTGGGTGGTGCGCCTGTGCACCTTTGATATCTTTTCACCAGGATTTTGTAATGCACGCTAAGGTCTTGATATACTCGATGCCTGTTCCGGCCTTTTTAAGTTTACCCATTATTGAGCTCATCTGTTCTCGATATCTGGCTTTCTTTATTGTTCCTTTGTGAAAACTCAATTTCCGGGTCTCCTGGGTATTGACAAGCGGATTTTGCTTCTAAGTCCCAAGTCCCCAAGACTCGGATAATTGTGTTTTTTGGAATTATACAAGTAAGCCATTTTTCTCTTTTCAAGATTTCAAGCCATCCGGACCCGGATCGCCGAGTCTAGGACACTTGATCTTGAAAGGGGAACGAAACTGCCTACTGCTAATTTCACAATGATCCCTGAGCTGTTTCACATATGTTTTGAAGTTACGCTTAATAGTCGTTGAGTTCAGCTGTTCAGCCTTGTACTCTGCATAACTTGTGGTTTAGATGACCCTTTTGACTATCTTGTACTGTAAAGCCGGCTTTCGCGTGGATACCATGTTGTTTACATCCATACGAAAACGTAGCCAGCCAAGCCCCGTCGGGTTTCATGACTGACTGCAATCGTAAGCGAACAAATCATGCCACTTTAATGCGAGTCACATCGAGCTTAAGTAAGAATAGCCAAGGAATTTGGACTTCTTTGTCCGGTTATAAGATTGTAGCCGTACTCGTTTGCAAGTAATCGGCCCTTATAAACTCATAGGCATCATGGCCGGGTCTTTGAGTTTGTAACTGTGCTATTCAAGCGACCAGCCCCCAAGACCCTAGATATACGCATCATACTGAGAGTACATAACCTGATAATAACCATCTCTTTTCTTGATAACCACCTCTTTACTTGATATGAAAAATCTAGGTCAGCAAGCCGCCTCGTTAAAAACCCATCCAGTCCCCAAAGGTACCCTGGATAGGAAAAGAGTACGTCTGAAAACCTGCTGCCTATTACATCATGCAATTCCACTTGCCAATATAGTCTTTTTTAAGTGTAATATGGACGTAGCTGAGCCACGTTCCATGGTCTATCTCTTTCTTGCATAGATGAGTAGTATGCGCGGTGTCGTTAACTGTAGCCGACTCTTCCCTTGCATCTATCAAGTAATATGATCCATTATGCAGATTCCGGCTTATAATAAATGGTGCTTCCCATGGTGGTGATAATTTGTGTTTTCCTTCATTTGACTGTACCAGGCGCAGAACCAAGTCTCCTTCCTGGAATACCCGGGTTTTCACGCGCCGGCTATGATACCTCCGTAGATCTTGCTGATATATGGCTGATCTTTCCAGGGCTTGTTCTCTTTGCTCTTCTAACATATCTACGGCGTCCTGCCGGGTTTTTTCGTTCTCCACTTCGACGTAAGCTGATACTCGCGGTGAGTCGTGAATAATGTCACTCGGTAACACTGCCTCCGCACCATAGACCATGAAGAAGGGCGTCATTTGAGTGGATCTGTTAGGTGTAGTGTTGATACCCCAAACCACAGAAGGAAGTTCTTCGACCCATGCACCAGCAGCCCTGACACAGGGAACTCGCAATCGTGGTTTTAACCCGCGAAGCAATTCTTGGTTTGCTCTCCACTTGTCCATTGGCCTGCGGATGACCACCGATGCAACATCAAGCCGGATTCCATTGTTGCCACAGAACTTCTCCATCTCACCAAGGGACATGTTGGTTCCATTGTCGGTAATTATGCTGTGGGGATACCCAAACCGGTATATCCTTTTCAGGAACTTGACTGCTGTAGCTGCTTCGTAATTAGTAAACTGGCATAACCTCAACCCACTTGGTAAACTTATCAATAGCCACCAAAAGATGTGTCTTCTTGCATGGTGACATATGAAAGGGGCCAACCATGTCCATACCCCAGACAGCGAACGGCCAAGTTAACGGGATGGTCCGTAACTCCATAGCCGGCACATGGGTTTGGCGAGCGTACCTTTGACATCCGTCACACCTTGCTACCAATCGTTCCGCATCCGCTAGAGCCGTGAGCCAGAAAAATCCGTGTCGATAAGCTTTAGCCACAAGGGACCTTGTGGATGCATGATGTCCACAGTCGCCTTCATGGATTTCCTTGAAATCTGTCGGCCTTCTTCTGGCGCTACGCAGCGCAAAAAGACTCCTGCTGCGCTTCTCTTGTATAATTCTCCATTGATGATAGAATATCCCTTTGCTCGCCTCAAAATTTGCCTTGCTAACACCTCCTGCTGCGGTAACTCGCCCCGCGACAGGTATGCCAAGAACGGTTCTGTCCATTCGGGAACAGTACGTACTGTAGCCACAAGTCCTGAATCCGGGTCTTGGTTTGCCAATTCCTCCTCTGACTCGGTTTTAACCGATGGTTGCCATAATTCATCCAGGAAAACATTAGGTGGAACCGGCTCTCTGCGCGAGCCGAGTCTAGCGAGCGCGTCGGCTGCCTCGTTCTTTCTTCTGTCTATATGCTCCACCTCATACCCGGAAAAACATCCTGCAACCCTATCAACTTCCCTGCCGTATGCTGCCATAGTTGCGTCCTTTCTATCCCAAGTTCCTGACACCTGCTGTACCACAAGATCCGAATCTCCGAAACACCGTATCCTTTTGATGTTCATCTCCTTAGCTGCCCTTAGGCCGTGCAATAGGGCCTCATACTCGGCCACGTTGTTGGAACAGTCAAAGTGGATTTGTAGTACGTAACTTAGTTTATCTCCTTTGGGTGACGTCAACACCACCCCAGCTCCTGATCCCTCGTATTGCTTAGATCCATCGAAGTGCATGATCCATGACTCGGAATTTGGAACCGTTGTAGTCATGCCTGTATGTGTCCAGTCGTTAACGAAATCAATTAAAGAGATTTGATTGCTGACCTGGGCTCGTAGTTGATGTGATAATCCCCCATCTCTATCGCCCATTTGGCTATTCTTCCCGTCGCGTCCGAGTTTTTGATGATATCCGACATTGGTATTGAACTAACCACTGTTATGGGGTGTTCTTGGAAGTACGGCTTCAATTTCCGGCTAGCCATAAAGACCCCAAACACCAGCTTTTGCCAATGTGGATAGCGCTGCTTTGCTTCTGATAATACCTCACTGACATAATAAACCGGCCTCTGAACCGGGTAACCTTTCCATCCTCTTTACGCTCACAAACGACTACTGCGCTGACGGCTCGGGGGCCAGCTGCCACGTACAGCAACATATGCTCTTTAGGACCCGGCGCCGCTAGTACTGGTGGTTCGGATAACTGCTTCTTTAGTGCCTCGAATGCCTCATCCGCCTCTTGATCCCACACGAATTTGTCCGATTTCCGCAAGAGCCGGTACAAGGGTATTGCCTTTTCTCCGAGTCTGGATATGAATCGGCTCAAGGCTGCTACGCAGCCCGTGAGCTTTTGAACATGCTTCAAATTTTCTGGTTTTTTCAGACCCTGGATGGCCTTGATTATCCGGGTTTGCCTCGATCCCTCTTCGGAAACTATAAGCCGAGTAATTTCCCGGCTGGAACTCCGAACACGCACTTTGTCGGGTTAAGCTTCATCTGGTACCTCCTCAAGTTTTTGAACGTCTCCTTTAGATCATCGATAAACGTCTCCGCCTTCCTGGTCTTGATGACCACATCATCCACATAGGCGTGGACGTTGCGTCCGATTTGGTCTTCGAAGCACTTTTGAATACATCGTTGGTAAGTTGCACCGGCGTTCTTCAATCCAAACGTCATGGTTTTATAACAGAGGGCCCCAAAAGGGGTTATGAATGATGTTTTCTCCCAATCCTCCCTCTTGAGCTTAATCTGATGATACCCGGAATATGCGTCCAGGAAGCATAATAAATCGCTTCCAGCTACTGCGTCTATAATCTGATCTATCCTGGGTAGTGCGAACGGATCCTTTGGGCAATGTTTATTGAGACTCGTAAAATTAATGCACATCTCCACTCATTGGTCTTTTTCATCACTAGAACCGGGTTTGCCAGCCAATCCGGGTGAAATACTTCCATGATAAAGTCGGCTGCCAATAGCCGAGCGATCTCTTCGCCTATAGCCTTCCTTCTTTCCTCATTCATTTTTCCTCAAGCCCTGCTTCACGGGCCTGGACTTGGGATCCACATGCAAACTGTGCTCGGCCAACTCCGTAGGGATACCCGGCATATCGCTAGGTGTCCAGGCGAACACATCTGCATTTGAACGAATAAACTCCACAAGTGCTTCCTCCTGCTCTTTTCCCAAGTTAGACCCTATGGTAAACTGCTTAGTGGAATCGCCTTCAACAAAATCTATCTTCTTGGTGTCTTGTGCTGCCTTGAATTTTGCTCTCTCGTCCTCGGTATTCGGCTTGTTCAAGGCTGTTCTATCATCCGGGTTCACTTGAGACCGGTAATATTCGAGTTCTTCTTTCTGCATGCTTGCTCAGCCATAACCGAATCTCCTTCGTCACACTCGGCCGCTATATCCCGGTTCCCATGTATGGTGATGGTCCGTTTAGGACCCGGAATCTTTAGCTGCAAATACACGTAGCACGGCCTAGCCATGAATTTGGCGTAAGCCGGTCTTCCAAACAGCGCGTGATAAGGACTGCGCAATTTGACCACCTCGAACGTGACCCACTCAACTCGATAATTATCCGTCGATTCTCCAAAAGCAACCTCCAAGGTGATCTTCCCCTCGGGGCTCGCCGAGTGACCCGGTACGATCCCATGAAAGATTGTCGAACTTTTCTGCAACTGGGACTCTTTGAGACTCATCCGTAAGAAGGTCTCCCAATAAAGGATGTTGATGCTACTTCCACCGTCCATCAGGACCCTCTTTAGTTCGTAACCATTAACCTGTGGAGCAACCACCAATGCCAAGACTCCTGGGCGCTCTACTTTTTCCGGATGATCTCTTCTACTCCACGTTATCTCTTGTTCTGCCCATCTAAGGTATCCCGGCGCGGCCGATGAAACCGAGTTTGCCGCTTGCTTTGACGTCTCTTTGTTCCTGCTAGAAGTTCCTGTAGTATGCACATGATACTGTCCTTTTAAATTAGTCGTTCGTACCATACCGACGAAGATGTTGATCCGGCCGATCGTCACGACGGATCCGGATTCGAGGTGATCCGACTCTGGCCCCCAGCCGGAATCGTCCACCATCTTTTTTCCTCTGCGGTCGATGTAGATTTCGCCGACGACGAGATTCTCCATATTCTTCCGAGCTTCTCCCGTGATATAAACACCTTTGGACGCAGGCCCCACGGTGGGCGCCAACTGTCGTGGGATAATCACGGCAGACGTTACCGGGGGTAACTGATCTTGGGGCAAGACGACACAGGTATTTGGGAGAGGGTTCAGCTCAGAGGAAAACATGGTGCGATTCAATCTGGTAGCCGGCAATCAAAGTCGCCGAGTCTCCAATCTCGATATAACAACTCAACTCTAGGATTACACTGGATGCTCGATACCAAGCGATATTGCTAGGGTTCTTGGATCTCTGTCTAAAACTAGACCGGGGAGTCGGTTTATAAAGCACCCGTACCCCCTGGCTTATTCCCCAAGGCGCACCCTGGGTCCTACCCGAACACGGCGTACAAACCCTAGCTTTCCTTTACAATAACCCACAATCCGGGTTGCTGGGCCTACAAACTTGGGCCTCCACAAGCTTCCCTATCCTTAGCCGGATCCTGCGTACCGTCCTTTGGGCCGGATTACTCCTTGGAGTTTGGCCTACCGGGTTATCATCCCCCCGTCAGATGAACTACTCATGCATCACTTCAGAGGAGGGCATGGTGGTGTAGACCCCTCCCGTGATGAATCCCCCTCCCGGCATGGTGCCGGGGAGAGCTCCAGAACCCTCCCGATTTTGGGATGACGATGACGGCAGCCTCGGGTGTTTCTCGGGACGAAGTGGTAGATTTTTAGGATTGACATATCGGGGGGTATAAATAGGCGAAAGGGCAAAGGCGGTGAAGGACTGGGGGTCCCACACCACCCCATGGCGCGGCCAGGGGCGCGCCGCCCTATGGTATGGCCCCCCTGTGGCCACCCTCCGGGCTTCTTCGGGACACCGTGGAACCTTCGGGAATTCTAGGACCTACGGATTCTGAATTTTCCAATTCCAAGAATATTTCCAAAACAAATTTTCTGAAACTAAAAACATCAGAAAATAGGGAACTGGCTCTGTGGCATGTTGTCAATAGGTTAGTACAAAAAATCGATAAAAATTACATAAAGTTTTTAGCAAACAAGTAGGAAACATCATGGAAAATCAGAAATTAAGGATACATTTATGACGTATCACTACTGCACATTAAACTCAGAATGGCAACTACGCTCTCTTAATTGTGCATAAAGTTAGAAGATGGAGACTCAACATAAAATTAAAAGAACGGCCCTTCGCAGAGGGAAGCAGGGATTAACTCATGTGCTAGAGATTTTTATTTAATAAGCAGGGGTATTGAAAACATTTTTTTAGAGAGGTGTGTGCTTATGTCAACGAATGGTAATGAAAAACTTATCATAACTCATGCCAAGCAAGGTTTTTAGACTTTTGAGAGCGGTTTCCATTGTTTATTTAGTTTGGCACTTCCCCCCACCATCCTTTTCACATACCAGGGCTAGCCATATCCACGGGTGCCCACCAACTTTCATCAATCCATGGGGAAGTGCCTTTTTGGTTATATTAATTGGCACCAGCTCTCTGCAAATTTAAATGAGCACAAATTCCATACTCATCGGGTGAAAGAGGGAGAGGAATTTTGCTAGACATGAATCACAATAAACTTTTAACTACTTGCTCATGAGCTAAAAGAAGAACACAAAACAGGTATAATTTTGAAGGTTTTAAAGGTAGCACATGAAAAAATTACTTGGAATGGTGGTTAAATACCACATGTAGGTAGGTATGTGATATGTCTCCTGTTGGCTCGCGTAGAGATAAACGAAAACTTTTTCCTACGCGATACTACCAAGATCTAGCCGAGGTAGAAGGCCACGAGTATTACCACTAGACGCGCAGGTGCGGATTATCGATGTAGCGCGTCGGGTCGGGGCAGTGCAGTCCCACGATCCGGTCCGGCCGATCCAATCCCTCGAACGTCGAAGTGCTGAACGTACAACACATCTGCCGGTATCCACACGTACGAGGAGGAGCTCCGACGGCGGACTGCTAGGTCCGGTGCGGCGGCTGGACTGAGTGGGGCTAGGGTTCCCAACGCATGGGAGAGTGGACTAACGTACCCGCTGGGCAACCTGCGCCCCTCTTTATATAGCGTATGGTAATGGGCTTCACAACACTTGTGGCCCATTCCCTCCATGAGTCCGACTCACTAACTCAGTCCATTTCCGGTTCGGGTCCAACCCAACCAAAGCTTGCTCCCGCTCTTAAGTGTGCGACCCTGCAGGCTCATGGCGACATGGACACGATTGGAGTCCTACTCCCAATCGATCAATCGGTAGCGGCTCCTAGCAGAACGTGCCGACTCCCAAGTCCCATTGAGTCATGACGACATACCTTTCAATGCGATATTCATCTTAGTCCCTTTTGCCTCACGATATACCTTGTCGAGCTATAGGCGATTTATCGTCATCCCTTAAATAGCTCAACTCTCTTCTCGATCCGTGATATGTGATTCATCTGACTAACTCTTTAGTCAATAGACACAGTTAACACTTAACCGAGTCGCGCATGGCCATGCTTCCTGAATCATATCACTCGAGAGGGCCCAGAGAATATCTCTCCAATCGGAGGGGCAAAATCCCATCTTGATTATCCACATCACGCAGCTTGCTTCTCATTCGACCCGAACTCTGCCTTTATAGTTGCCTTGTCACAGAACAACGTTTGACAGAACCTAAGTCGGTGATACACAACTCGGATTGTGCGACAACCTCAGGTCTAAGGATTACATTGATTGAGACATGCAAATGACGACTTGATCGTTGCATCTCAATATGGGTCAGTCCGACTTGCTAAACTCTTTAGCCAAGTCCGTGAACGTTGGAATGGCATCACCATGCCCATGACAAGTGGAACTGTGTCATCACCCAACACTTACATTAGTCTAGGGTGTGTGTCCAGCACAACCTAAATGACCAAGGACAATCTAGTATGAACAACATGAATACATGGTTCCACAATCGAATCACATATTCAATGACATGTATCAGATGTTCAAAACAAGGACAACTTAATAACTTTATGAATAAAGTGGGAATTACATCATACATGATTGCCTCTAGGGCATATTCCCAACAGTCTCCCACTTGCACTAGTCAATCATCCTGGCATCATATGCCTAGGCATCTAATGCCCATACCTCTCGTGTGCGCCTCATGCTTAGGCTGTGGTAGCGCCTTTGTCAACGGATCTGCAATGTTTGCATCCGTGTGTACTTTGCATAACTTGATATCACCTTGTTCGACAAACTGGCGAATGAGGTGGTACCGCATGAGTATATGTTTGTTCTTCTGGTGTTGTCTAGGTTCCTTGGCTTGTGCGATAGCACCATTGTTGTCACAATATACGTCCAATGGATTGGACGCGCCCTGAACCACACCAAGATCAATCAGAGGTTCCTGATCCAAACAGCTTCCTTTGCCGCCTCTGAGGCAGCAATATACTCAGCCTCTGTTGTAGATGCAGACATCGTATCTTGCTTGGAACTCTTCCAGCTCACAGCTCCTCCGTTCATTACGAACACGTATCCCGATTGCGAACGAGAATCATCTGAGTCGGTGAGATAACTCGCATCCGTGTAACCCTTTACACTGAATTCCTCATCACCTCCATAAACCAGGAACATTTCCTTAGTATTTCTCAAATACTTAAGGATGTTTTTAACCGCTGCCCAGTGGGCTTCGCCAGGGTCAGCCTGGTATCTGCTCGTAACACTTAGAGCATAGGAAACATCTGGCCTAGTACAAATCATGGCATACATGATGGATCCGATTGCCGAAGCATACGGGATCACACTCATCCGACTTCGCTCATCAGTTGTCGAAGGACACTGAGTCTTGCTAAGTTTTATGCCATGGGACATCGGTAAGAATCCCTTCTTGGACTCTTCCATTTTGAATTTCTTCAAAACCTTGTCCAGATAAGTACTCTGACTCAATCCAATGAGCCACCTGGATCTACCTCTATAGATCCTGATTCCTAATATGTAAGTTGCCTCACCCAAATCCTTCATTGAGAAACTCCTTTCCAATGACTCTTTGGTTTCTTGCAACATCATGACATCATTTCCAATCAGCAATATGTCATCCACATATAAGATTAGAAAGTTTACTTTGCTCCCACTAAACTTCTTGTATAAACAAGAATCATAATCGCTCTTGATGAAGCCAAACGATTTGACTACCTCATCAAAGCGAATGTTCCAACTCCGAGATGCTTGCTTCAACCCATAAATGGATTTCTGAAGTTTGCATACCTTGTCAGCATTAGCTGGATCGACAAAACCTTCGGGCTGTATCATATACACGTCCTCAGTTAAATTTCCATTAAGGAAAGCCGTCTTGACATCCATCTGCCATATCTCATAGTCGAAATAGGCTGCTATGGCTAACATGATCCGAATTGATTTAAGCATCGCTACAGGCGAGAATGTCTCGTCATAGTCAACTCCTTGAACCTGTCGGAACCCCTTCGCGACAAGTCGTGCTTTATAGACGGAAATATTTCCATCCATATCAATTTTCTTCTTAAAGACCCATTTGCACTCGACGGGTCTTGCACCGTCAGGCAGATCAACCAAATTCCAAACTTGGTTTTCATCCATGGACTTTAACTCGGATCTCATGGCTCCAAGCCATGACTCGGAATCAGATCCCACCATCGCTTCCGAATAAGTTGCCGGCTCATTACTGTCTAACAGTAAAACATCACGAGCACTCTGTAATCTGGCAGATCTCCGTGGTTCAGGTGCTATTACCGGTGTAGGTACCACGACCGGCTCAGCCTCCAAGGCGTTCGCCGACTCGCCCCTAGCGGGTTCCTCTCGAATTTCTTCGAGTTGCACCGTGCTCCCACTGACTTCCCGACTGAGAAACTCTTTCTCAAGGAAGACACCATTCCGAGCGACAAACACTTTGCCCTCTTCCCGGTTGTAGAAGTAGTACCCCAAGGTTTCCCTCGGATACCCCACGAAAATACACTTATCCGACTTGGGCGTGAGCTTGTCCGACTGAAGTCGCTTGACAAATGCTTCACAACCCCAAATCTTTAGAAAAGACAAACTTGGCTTTTTACCAGTCCACATCTCATGTGGTGTCTTCTCTACTGACTTTGATGGTACTCTGTTTAGTGTGAAAGCTGCAGTTCTAGACAATAACCCAAAATGATAAAGGTAGATCTGTCCGACTCATCATTGATCGTACCATGTCCAACAAGGTCCGATTTCTCCGTTCCGATACACCGTTTCTCTGCGGTGTACCCGGCGGAGTGAGTTGAGGAACTATTCCACAACTCTTTAGATGGTCATCAAACTCATGGCTCATGTACTCGCCTCCACGGTCCAACCGTAGAAACTTTATTTTCTTGCCGAGCTGATTTTGTACCTCACTCTGGAATTCCTTGAACTTTTCAAAGGCTTCCGACTTGTGTTTCATTAAATAGATATATCCATACCTACTCAAATCATCAGTGAAGGTAATGAAGTACTCATAACCACCTCTGGCTGTCGTGCTCATTGGACCACATACATCACTATGTATTAGTTCCAACAAGTCGGACGCCCTTTCACAACTCCTTGCAAAAGGTGTCTTGGTCATTTTGCCTAGTAGGCATGATTCGCATGTCTCGAATGACTCTAAGTCAAACGAAGTTAGAAGTCCATCATCATGGAGCTTCTTCATGCGCTTCCAACTTATATGACCAAGCCGACAGTGCCAAAAGTAAGTCATATTCAGATCATTTGGTTTCAACCTTTTAACATTTATGTTATAGACCGATTCACTATCAAGATTCAAAATAAATAACCCGTTCTGAACGGGTGCAAAGCCGTGAAACATATCTTTCAAATATAAAGAACAACCATTATTCTTAATATTCGACTCATAACCTTGTCTCAAACATGAGGCGGAAATAATGTTTCGACTAAGCGCTGGAACATAATAACAATTATTTAGTTCCAAAATAAATCCTGAAGGTAAATGAAGTTGCATCGTGCCGACTTCCAACGCAGCGACTCTCGCCTTGTTGCCGACCCGAATGTCAACCTCTCCTCTTGCCACACTCCTAGTTCTTACCAGCCCCTGCAACGAGTTGCAAATGTGAAATGACTGATCCGGTATCATACAAGAACTATTAGGTGCATCAGCAAGATAAATGTCTATAACATTGCACACAAGTGTACCTGAGTCGGAAGTCATACCTCCACTCTTGGCCTTGTCAGCCAAATACTTGGTGCAGTTCCTCTTCCAGTGGCCATCCTGCTTGCAATAGAAGCAATTGGCTCCGGCTGTAGGAGAAGGCTTAGTCTTTGAGGAAGCACTCTGGACAGGGCCATGGGCGCTACCTCCTGACTTATCCTTCTTCTTTTTAGTCCAAGAACTCTTCTTGAACTTAGCCTTATTCTGCACCATCAACACTTGACTGGCGCCTTTCTTGATATCAGCCTCTGCCGTTTTGAGCATCCCATGTAATTCAGTGATACTCTTATCCATACCATGCATATGATAGTTCGAGATGAACGGACCATACGCACTAGGAAGAGAGTTCAGAATTATATCAGTGGCGATCTCTTCTTTAATTGAGAAGCCCAAGCGATCCAAAGACTGTATGTAACCAATCATCTTGATTACATGCGGACTCAGTGGATCGCCGTCTTTCAGCTTACAGCCAAGCAAAGCTTGAGAGACTTGATACCTCTCAGTCCTTGCTTGAGCCTGGAACATACTTTTGAGGCTTTCGATCATATCGTAGGCCTCAACATTTTCGAACTGCTGCTGCAAGTCCGGTTCCATGTGTGCAAGCATAAGACAGCTAATCTCCGTAGACTCATCTCTAGTCTTACGGTAGGCATTTGTGACGGCGACAGTCGCATCATCATCAGGCTCTTCTGGAAGTGGAGTTTCTAGAACATGTTCTTTCTTGTCATGCTTGAGGACTATCCTCAGATTACGATACCAGTTGGTGAAATTAATTCCATTAAGCTTATCTTTCTCTAGGATTGACCTCAACGCAAAAGTGGACAACTGAGGAAGGTTGCTAGGTGCCATTGATCTACAACAGAAAATACGCAAAAACACTTAAGACATGTATTCATAAAAGAGCAGGCATATTAAACGTTTTAATACTTATGCTCCCACTAGAACCAACATCCCTCCGATGGTTGCTAAGTGATTCAGGACCCTAAATAAGCAAGCCGACTAGTGAGCTTTAGCATCACCGCTAGCCGTCAAGTGATCTAGGTAGGCAACACCTTGCCAATCGTATCTCTACGACTCCTGTTAGTTGGGTGACATCACATGCCCGGCTCCCAACCTACCTCGCCCCGAGCCCCACAACCGTTGTGATGGACTCGTCTAGATTACCAAGTGCTTCTGCGTGTAAGAGTCCGACTCAAACCCACCTAACCGGAAAGAATTGGTAGCACCTCAATTTTATGAGCCCACTACCAAGAATGTCCGACTTGTGATGGTGCAGCACTGGCGGGGCGACCGACTAGACCTTCTTTGAGGGATTAAAGAATCTACCAACTATCTAAAGAGAGGTAAATAGAGGCATAACAATAACACAAATAAAGCAATTATAATGTGAAATGGTATGGCTCTCTTCATGGTGATCTCCATCTCCACGAAGCTTGTAAGTCGACTCGTGCCAACTCTTGTCACGTGCCATCTTACTCCATGTAGCCGACTTGTACATCGACTTGCATGCCTTCCGGGTTCTCCAACAAGCTACACTAGCTAAGTAAATGAAATTTACATAGAGAATCCGACACGCAGGCCGGTATACAATAATATGACAGCACCTAGGCTCCTGCCGGCTGACAAAAACATGATACGCAGATCATGTATGGATTACACACATCACATGCACATAAGCCATACCATTCACAACTTCCTGCAAAAACAAGTTATGCATAGATACGATATCTACCGGCGTTGTGAAACTCGCAACGACATCTAAGGCGCTACGACAGGATTTCGGAAAACGCAGATCTCTTCTGCATTCCGATCATGGATTTCTTCATCGGATAAAACGATTTTACCCGAATCTGATCCGTATTCCGATTCGACCAAACTCTTTGATCTTCGATCACCGCAACTGGATTTATGTGTCACGGTATACCCCGATGGCGGAAGCCGACCGGTAGGGGTAAGTTGTTCCACGACCTTAGCAGTATGATCACGGAAACCTGATCATCCATTAACCCCGAGTACGATTGATCCAATCAACCTTGTACAAAACCGATCTATCTCATAGACCGACCACCAAAACAGCAATTAGATCACATCTAACGCTAACTACATATCACATAAGTACGGATCTCGGGCCTAATACCAGAAGCTACCGCTCTGATACCACTGTTGGGTCGCGTAGAGATAAACGAAAACTTTTTCCTACACGATACTACCAAGATCTAGCCGAGGTAGAAGGCCACGAGTATTACCACTAGACGCGCAGGTGCGGATTATCGATGTAGCGCGTCGGGTCGGGGCAGTGCAGTCCCACGATCCGGTCCGGCCGATCCAATCCCTCGAACGTCGAAGTGCTGAACGTACAGCACCTCTGCCGGTATCCACACGTACGAGGAGGAGCTCCGACGGCGGACTGCTAGGTCCGGTGCGGCGGCTGGACTGAGTGGGGATAGGGTTCCCAACGCATGGGAGAGTGGACTAACGTACCCGCTGGGCAACCTGTGCCCCTCTTTATATAGCGTATGGTAATGGGCTTCACAACACTTGTGGCCCATTCCCTCCGTGAGTCCGACTCACTAACTCAGTCCATTTCCGGTTCGGGTCCAACCCAACCAAAGCTTGCTCCCGCTCTTAAGTGTGCGACCCTGCAGGCTCATGGCGACATGGACACGATTGGAGTCCTACTCCCAATCGATCAATCGGTAGCGGCTCCTAGCAGAACGTGCCGACTCCCAAGTCCCATTGAGTCATGACGACATACCTTTCAATGCGATATTCATCTTAGTCCCTTTTGCCTCACGATATACCTTGTCGAGCTATAGGCGATTTATCGTCATCCCTTAAATAGCTCAACTCTCTTCTCGATCCGTGATATGTGATTCATCTGACTAACTCTTTAGTCAATAGACACAGTTAACACTTAACCGAGTCGCGCATGGCCATGCTTCCTGAATCATATCACTCGAGAGGGCCCAGAGAATATCTCTCCAATCGGAGGGGCAAAATCCCATCTTGATTATCCACATCACGCAGCTTGCTTCTCATTCGACCCGAACTCTGCCTTTATAGTTGCCTTGTCACAGAACAACGTTTGACAGAACCTAAGTCGGTGATCCACAACTCGGATTGTGCGACAACCTCAGGTCTAAGGATTACATTGATTGAGACATGCAAATGACGACTTGATCGTTGCATCTCAATATGGGTCAGTCCGACTTGCTAAACTCTTTAGCCAAGTCCGTGAACGTTGGAATGGCATCACCATGCCCATGACAAGTGGAACTGTGTCATCAGCCAACACTTACATTAGTCTAGGGTGTGTGTCCAGCACAACCTAAATGACCAAGGACAATCTAGTATGAACAACATGAATACATGGTTCCACAATCGAATCACATATTCAATGACATGTATCAGATGTTCAAAACAAGGACAACTTAATAACTTTATGAATACAGTGGGAATTACATCATACATGATTGCCTCTAGGGCATATTCCCAACATCTCCAACGTATCTATAATATCTAATGCTCCATGATAATATTATGCCAATTATTACATGTTTTCTCCCTTCTTTATGTCATTTTTATCGATTTTCTGGGACTAACCTATTAACAAGATGCCAAGTGCTAGTTCCCTGTTTTCTGCTGTTTTTGATTTCAGAAAAGTTGTTCTGGAAATATTCTCGGAATTGGACCCCACAAAGCCCGAAGTGCCTATTTTCCCCGGAAGCATCCAGAAGACCGAAGAGGAGTCGAAGAGGGGCACCAGGGGCCCACACCATGGGGTGGCGCCCCCCTTGGCCGCGCCGGGGGGTGGTGTGGGACCCCCGGGGCTCCACCGCCTCTGCCTTTTCGCCTATTTATTCTCCGGGATGGAAAACCCTAGGCACCTGATAAAAAAAATCCCCGAAGAGTTCCGCAGCCGCCGTCATCGTCAACCCTAGATCAGGGGGTTTTGAGATGCCGGAGAGGAAATCATCACCGGAGGCCTCTCCATCACCATTCGTGCCTCCGGAGTTATGCGTGAGTAGTTCATCCTTGGACTACGGGTCCATAGCAGTAGCTAGATGGTTGTCTCCTCCCTATATGCCTCAATGTTTAGATCTCGTGAGCTGCCTAACATGATCGAGGTTGTTCTTATGTAACTATATGTGCTTTGTTTGCTGGGATCCAATGAATATTGAACTTATGCCAAGTTGATTATAGTCATTGCATATGCTATTTGTGATCTTGCATTCTTTTTGTTGCTAGTGGTTTCTCTGGCCAAGTAGTTGCTAATGACTCCAAGAGGGAGTATTTATGCTCGATAGTGGGTTCATACCTCCTTTTCGCATGTGCTCGAGTGACAGAAACGTGACAGGGGAGGATGTGTTGTTGCCACTAGGGAGAAAACAGCTGTGTGAGTGCCCGCGTGTACAATCATTTCTTACATTACACATATTGTTTAATGCAGTTATCTGTTGCTTGCAACTTAATACCTAAGGGGGTTTGGATGATAACCTGATGGTGGATTATTAGTCATAGATGCAGTTGGATAATGGTCTATGTATATTGTTGTAATTCCCGCACTAAATATCATAGTAGTCATCATGTCATGAATGTGCACTTCGGTGCAACCTTTATTTGTCAATTGCCCAGCTGTAATTTGTTCACCCAGCATGCTATCTTTTATGGAGAGACACCACTAGTGAACCTATGAGCCCCGGTCCATTTTCTTACACTGCTAAACAAACCTCTGCAATTCCCTGCTTTTTTTACTTACTGCAAGCATACATTATTTTCCACACTATACGTCTAATCTTTGTTTTCAGCAAGACCGGGGAGATTGACAACCTCACTGTACCGTTGGGACAAAGTATTTTGGTTGTGTTGTGTGCAGGTTCCGCGTTGTTGCTGACACCGGTGAGGCGCCATCACCACCGTCAGTGGCATCAACCTTCCGAAGATTCTCTTTCTCCTACTGGATTGATAACCTTGGTTCTTAACTAAGGGGAAAACTCCTACCTCTGTTCTCATCACACCCTCCTTTTGGGGTCTCCCAACGAGTGCAAGATCTGCACCATCAGTATGGTAGACACATTTGGTAAACTTTGATTTTTGGGGAGTTGGATGAACGAGTAGAGCTCATACTCAGTACAGGTGGAGGCTAGCAAAAGACTGGGAGCAACAAATTAAGAGAGAAATAATGGCCATAATAATGCATAGAGACAAAAACATTATTAATCAAAGCATAAACGGTATTACAAGAAAAATAAATAAATGATCATAGAGGCTATAGGTGGCTGGTTTGTAGTCATAACATGGTGTAAGCATGCGCCAAGTCAACCAAATAAAGCATTCGAAGGAGAATACCACAATATTATGCTTCAATGTGATAAAATCAACTCACGATTCTTTCAATGGCACATTAAGCACTCTCAGCTATTTGAGACAAGTCATGCTACAATAATAACTACTAAGCATAGTTTAAAATAACATCCAACATGACATGATAAAGTCTAGCCACAGTCTAAACAAGCTTCTTTTTGCACTGTTATAAGCATGAAATGTTTTACTACTTTCCAACACCAATCATTTTAGTCTAAACAAAAAACTCTCCAAAAGATATATCAAAGAAAAAAAGAGTACTACTACTACTCTATTAGAACTAACAGCTCTGAATAAGAGATGCAAGAAAAACAGGAGCTAAAAAGATTTATAGCAGCTAGAAGAAAAACTAAGAATACGAGTATTTATATGAAAAAGCGGAGCGTGTATCCATCCCACAAAAGAATGCTAGGTTCCAACCAAGTTTATTGCATCAAGGAAAAAAAAGAAAAAAAAACGCTCCAAGTAAAGTACATATGATGTGACCGAATAAAAATATAGTTTCACTAGAAGTGACCTGATAAGTTGCTGATGAAGAAGGGGATGCCTTGGGCATCAATACTTCCATTTTGCATCACTATTTTAAATCATAATTTTCTGTTATTCATCGATATATTTCATGTTATGATGCATCCCTTATGTTATTTTATCTTATTTTGCATGTTTCATAAATTTTGGAGAATAAACACCGGGACCAGAAATCTGATGGAAAAAGCACCGCTGAGATACCATATTTCAGAATATCAGAAGAAGAAGGGGGACACCGGGGGTGTCTTAGAAGTTCAGAGGAGGAGTCCGGACCGAAGGGGAGACACCCTTCTGGCCGCGCCACCAGGTGGTGTGGCCACCCTGGCCCACCTCTGGGGGATATCTTTCGCGTACTTGGCCCCTGATACGTCATAAATGTATCCCTAATTTCTCAAGCTCCATGATGATATTATGCCAATTGCTACATGTTTTCTCCCTTCTGGATGTCATTTTTATCGATTTTCCGGACTAACCTATTGACAAGATGCCATAGAGCCAGTTCCCTGTTTTCTGCTGTTTTTAGTTTCCGAAAAGTTGTTCTGGAAATATTCTTGGAATTGGAGAGTTCGAAACCCGGAAGTCCTATTTTCCCCGGAAGCATCCAGAAGACCGAAGAGGAGTCGAAGAGGTTCAACAGGGGGGCCACACCATAGGGTGGCGCGGCCCCCCTGGTCGCGCCATCTATGGGTGTGGGGCCCCTGGCCTCCACCGCATTTTCCCTTTCGCCTATTTAAGCCCCCCGGATGTAAAACCCTAAGCACCTGATAGCAATCCCCGAAAAAGTTCCCCAGCCGCCTTCACCGT
The DNA here is from genome assembly GCA_028641055.1 of Alopecurus myosuroides. Lineage (NCBI taxonomy): Eukaryota > Viridiplantae > Streptophyta > Magnoliopsida > Poales > Poaceae > Alopecurus > Alopecurus myosuroides. The sequence goes on from CM054057.1 coordinate 571,236,930, forward strand.
CAACCCCAGATCAAGGGGGTTCTAAAGCTGTTTCCGGCACCCTACCGGAGAGGAGATCATCACCGGAGGCTTCTACATCACCATGCCTTCGTCCGGAGTGATGCGTGAGTAGTTCATCTATGGACTACGGGTTCGTAGCTGTATCTAGAGGGTTGTCTCCTCCTCATATGCCTCCATGTTTAGATCTCGTGAGCGGCCTATCATGATCGAGATTGATCCTATGTAAATCTATATGCTATGTTTGCTGGGATCCAATGAATATTGATCTTATGCCAAGTAGATTATAGTCTTTATTTGCATATGCTATTTGTGATCTTGCATGCTTTTCGTTCCTAGTGGTTACTCTGGCCAAGTAGTTGCTAGTGACTCCAAGAGGGAGTATTTATGCTCGATAGTGGGTTCATGCCTCCTTGTTGTCTTGCTCGAGTGACAGAAACGCGAAGGGGGAGGATGTGTTGTTGCCATTAGGGAGAAAACAGCAGTGAGAGTGCCCGTGTGCATAATCATTGCTTACATTACACACTTTGTTTAATGCAATTATCTGTTGCTTGCAACTTAATACGTAAGGGGGTTCGGATGATAACCTGAGGGTGCATTATTAGTCATAGATGCAGATGGATGTCGGTCTATGTATCTTGTTGTAATGCCCGCACTAAATACCATAGTAATCTTCATGTCATATTGTGCACTATTGTGCAACCTCTATTTGTCAATTTCCCAGCAGGAATTTGTTCACCCAACATGCTATCTTTTATGGAGAGACACCACTAGTGAAACTATGAACCCCGGTCGATTTTCCACACTGTTAAACAAACCACAACAATTTCCTGCTTTCTTTACTTACTGCAAGCATATACTGTTTTCCACACTATACGTCTAATCTTTGTTTTCAGCAAGACCGGTGAGATTGACAACCTCACTGTACCATTGGGGAAAAGTATTTTGGTTGTGTTGTGTGCAGGTTCCACGTTGTTGCTCACACTGGTGAACCGCCAGCACCACCGTTAGTGGCATCAACCTTCCGAATATTCTCTTTCTCCTACTGGATTGATAACCCTGGTTCTTAACTAAGGGGAAAACTCCTACCGTTGTGCTCATCACACTCTCCTCTTGGGGTTCCCAACAACACATAGCAAGGATTTTTCTGGTGCCATTGCCGGGGAGAAGGAAGTATTCTGGCAAGGGAAGTATCTCACTCTCAATCTCTTTATTTTGTTTATTGTCTTGTTTTTATTTTTGTCTTGTTTTTCTTCTCTATATCAAAAACACAAAAAATTAGTTTACTTCATAGCTGTTATTTACTTGCTTGCTTTTATTCTGCTAAAATGAGTATTCTTGAAGTAGAGGTTCGTTCTTTTAGGAAACAAGGGGGAGAAAGTTTAAAAGATGCTTGGTATAGAATAAATAATGCTCATAAGAGGCGCACAAAAAAATATTCTACCTTGATACTCCTGAGAAATTTTTATGTTGGTATTTCTGGCTGGTATAGGCATGTGTTAGATACTCTTACGTGTGGAAATTTTCTCGGAACTCCTGCTTTGGAAGCCTGCAATTTGATTGAAAGTTTAGTAGGAGCACCCCCCATTACAACTGTTGAAACTAAACACTTTGGAAATGAACTTATCAGTCTTCCTTGATAAAGCTAGCAAAGTTAATGAATTTGTCGTGGGATAATCACGGCAGATGTTACCGGGGGTAACTGATCTTGGGGCAAGTCGACACAGGTATTCGGGAGAGGGTTTAGCTCGAAAGAAGACATGGCGGAAAGCAATCTAAGAACCGGAAAATAACTCGCCGGATCTCAATATGAATTATGCTGGATACTCGATAACCGGTGTTACAACTATGACTTGAATCTCTAGCAAACTAAACCTAGGGGCCGGTTTATAAAGCACCCGTACACCCCTAACTTGCCCTTCAAGGCACCTCTTGAGTCCTACTCGAACTCCACATACAAACCCTAACTTTCCTTCTCGCAGCCCACAGTCCGGGTTACGAATCTCACAAGCCTTTGGGCCTTCCGGTAATCTCTTTACCCCTAGCCGGATATCGCTCAGCACACCTCGGGCCGGATTATATCTTGAAGTGGGCCTACCGGGTTACTATCCCCCCATCAGTAGTCCCCAGAATAGCCTGGGCTTCCAAGATTTACTCTTCGAAGTGCTGGCTATTCCCTGCAGAAATATTGGATACAAAAACACATGAAGATCAAGATTCAATATGTTGACAAGTGGCTGGGATTAGCACCAAGGGGATCAGGTATCAACCTGGCTCTCCCTCAAAGGCTCTCCCTCAATCTTCCAGACTTGGGTCTTAATAAGAAACTTGATGATTTCACATCTTCCTCGATAACTATCACTGATACTAGGAAAGAAATTTCCCCTTCCTTTTTCTCTGGATTATATCGATCTATGCATAAGGCGCGTCTTTCAAATTTCAAAATAACCAACTATTACTCCGCACCCCCCGGGTTTCGCCCGTTAGGTTAGGCTTTTCCACCCGGGCTATTATAAATAGACCCCAAGGAGCAAACTCAACCCTTAACGGCTCATTTCCCCCACTCCTCTTCTCCTCAAGCTCGAGTTCGCGGAGTGCCACCACGGAAGCCCTACGCATATCGCCGGAGCCCATCCGCCGCCGCTTGCGCTCCGCCACCGTGCAACCCACTCCAGCTCCCAAATCCACCACCAAGCCCCCAATTCGCCGGCCAGAAATCGCGAAAGGGCATCAATCTTGCGCCATCTGTCTCCGCAAATCCCTACTTCAACCTCCTCCGGTAAGCTCTTGATTCCAGCCCAACCTTGCAATCTCTTACTTTTCCGTAGATCAGATCTGAATCGAGTCGCCTGCAATTTCTCGGGCCCTGCCGAATTGACTTACTAGTGTTTTACCATAACCACTCCCATAGGTAGGATGCGCAGCTTATCTTACTCCCCTACCACTAAGTATCATTAGATTGGCTTTAAATACAGAAATTGGATTTTCCATCTGGGCTCGGGCCACCAAAAATTTCCGCCCTTGTTCTTATCATCCGGAAAATCTCACTTCTCCGACTCACTTGCCGATAATAGACATAAGGGTATCCTTCTACCTTCCCCAGACACTTACTTTACGGAAAAACTTCACAGCTTCCGTAACGACATGCGATACCCGGACAGATCGCACTTGATCCGGCAAGGCAACACTCGGATCATTTTTAAGTTACCGGTAAATGACTATTCATTAATTTCCGAGTTTTCGCTTCTCACCTCCTTCCCTTTGATGTTTTAACAGGTCAACCCCATGGCACCCAAAAGGCAGGGGAAACAGCCGGCTAAAACTAAATCCACTAACTCCATTTCAGCCAATTGGGGGAGATCCTCCGTTACCAAGGCCAAACTGGAGGAGTTGGTCGAGCTTGGAATCCTTCCTCCCCAGGAATCTATCCACTGGAGAGTACCAGGCAACGAAACCCGGCCTTCTCCAGCAACGGATGAGGTAATATGTTTCGTCGAACACGTGACCCGAGGCTTCAGGCCCCGGGTCACCCTTTCTTTCGTGACGTCCTAGATCACTACAACCTCCGTATTTTCGATATAGGCCCAAACTCCGTTCTGAACATCACTTTATCGTTCTTTCCGAGTCTTACTTGTGCACTTCGCCAAGTCTGGCTCTCTTTGTTGAACTCTTTCAGTGCAAGCCGTGCCGCGAAAGTGGTGACGGCGCACTTCTTACTTGCGGCGGGGTTTCTATCCAGCGCCGCAAGAATTCCTTGATGCCTCCTCTCACTCTCAATTCCCATGTAAAGCACTGGCAGCTTTCATACTTCTACTGCCAGGACACCTCCCCACCCGGCGAGAAGAAGTTGCCGGGTTACTCGGAGGGTCAGCTTGACATTTCCGAGTCTTTCAATGCCTTCGCCTCGACTCGGACAGGGAGGCGATCTTGCCTTCGTTGGCTAAGATCTCCATCTTATCAGCCGAGGCCTCATCGGGCTAAACTTGGTGAAGACCTGGGTTAACTTCCGCATCCAGCCAAACTCCATTCGTGAGAAGCTGATGTGTGAATATTCGGGTCAAACTACGGACCCGATTCGATACTCTGCCAGCACCTTTGCCCCTAATGACATGAACAAAACGATCAAGAGTTTTCTAACAGAGAAGCTCGAGGTAATCCGGAACATAGCCGAACCTTTTAGAACACTCGAGAACCCCGCCCCCGCTGTAAGCTTTCTACCTCTTGATTTTGGATTTCAACAAGCTTACCTTTATCCGCTTTTCATGACTCAATATTAACCATTACCCTGGCATTTTCACCTCAGGCCGATAATGACTTTTGGACGATCGATACTCCTCCCAATTCTGGAGACGCGGAGGATGACGATGACGCCGTTAATTCGGACGAAGGTGCATACTTAACCCCCTTGCACACATTACATCTTGTCTCCTCTTTTTCCTTATGCTATATCTTCAATACCTTTCAGAACGAGAGGACCAAGACGAGGAAGAAGAGACAGATGGCTGGGAAGAGTCCGCCAGCGAGGAGGACGAGCCGGAGCCGGCTACCAAGGCTGGATCCAAAAGGAAATCCCAGAGGATCGCCCTCCAGATTTTTATTTCGTTCCCTTGCACTTTAATTTTTGTTCCCATAACGTCATTTCGGGGCTAACCCCACCTTCACCCCTTTTGATCATAAATGAAGGAGCCACCCGCGACTAGGCGCCGAGTAACCCGGAACCATCCAGGCAACGAGGACCTTAACCCGGGCACTTTATCACCCCCGGCTCGACACTCTGGTATTTATATCGTAAATAAAAACCCTTTCCGGACATTCCTTTGCAACATAATCTCAAACCTTGCTTGGCATTTTTCAGTATCTTCCGGATCTAGCAGCGGATTTCCTTCGGACTTCCCGGTGAACACCGGGTAAGCGCCTTTTCTTGACATTATACCGAACTTTTATCGCCTTTTTTCATAACCAAAGATTAATTGTGCCTTCGCACCTTCTTCAGAGCCACGGTTGTTACTAGCGACCAGGAGGACACTGAGGCTAAGGTCCGGGTCGAGAACGAGCCGGCTGATGATGCCTTCACCACAACTGGTGACGAGCAAGCGTCGCCACCGGAGCCAGCTAGGCATGACGCCGGGTATCCAATCGCTTCGCACGCAGGCGAGAAGGAGAAGGGAGCAGCTTCGAGCGCGGGAGGGGGACCAGACTCCGACATTCGGATGACCCCGGGTGCCACCTCCTGTTACAAGAAAAGCTCCTTTTCCCACTTTCCAGGTACCGAGTCATCTAACTCGGATAACGCTGATTTTAACCAGCTAATGAGCGCTCTTCTCGCCATGAAAGCTTCGGAAGGAAATATCCTAGAGCGTATGGCTGCAGCACATCAGGTAATCTTATTTGACACTTCTTACTATACATCCAGTCCCCAAGTTCCGAGCATAATTTTTCTGTAATTATTCTCGGTACTTCGCATAATAATTTTCTGTAATTATTTTCTCAGAAGGAAATTTCGCGATATCCGGCTTACAGTTGCACTCATTCTTTGCAGGCGGAGATAACTCAGTCGGATGAAACATTACTTAAAACTGAGCAGCTCTTGCTTGCGGAAACAAAGCGCAGGGAAACCCTTGAAGCGGAGATAAAGACTTTGAAAAAAGATGTCTCCAAATACAAGAACAAATACAATGCTGCCCAATCCTCGCTGAATAACCTGTCGACTCAAATTACGGACACTTACCGTATCTTGCTGAGTAAGTTTGCTATTCGCGATTAACTTGCGTATCTTTATCTTGCCGCTGTAATAACCAATATTACTGATATGCCTTTGTGTGTTTCGATTGCAGGTGCTAACCTTGCTGCTCCGGAGGAGAACACCGTTACTCAGGCTAAAACTCTGAAGACTGTGCTCCGGACATTTTTTGCCGGCACGAAACTTTTGCTGGATGCTATAAAGTGGCCTTCGGAGGTATACCCGGGCGAAGAAAATCTCATGCAGGCCTTGTCCACAGCGCCTGGATGGATTGAAATATTGAAGCGCTCGTCTTGCCGGATTGGGATGACCCGGGCTTTGACGCTGGCGAAGGCTTATTTTCCTAAGCTTGACCCGGCCAAGGTAGTATCCGGGTTCCCGGAATTCAAGGCTGACGGGTCTAGGTTTAAACCCCAGGACTTCAAAGCTATACAATCTTCGGTACGTCACTCGGCCACAACTTTGGCAGATAAAATGGATCTAAACACAATTATGAGCTCATATGACTCTGAGGGCAAGGTTATTCTGGTGGAGGCGCCCCCTCCTTTTGATATGCTGGAAAAGTGGTCGACTGACCTGGCCAGGAGGAAAGAAGAGGCTGCGAAGAGAGAGACCGAACTAGGCGTAAAGCCGTCTACCTCAACCCCAGCCGTTCCTCCGCCTGTCCGTCCTGACGTGAAGAGTCCGAGTAAAACTGCTGGCAAAGCCAAGGAGCAAGTCCAAGACGAAGACCCGGAGAACCACTCCCGGGATGCCGAGTAGGATGATACCTAGTGTTTTGCGTTTCTCGAGACTGATATGATGTTTAGCGATGCGCCTGTGCAACATTGATACTGATGTTATGACTTTGCGCTTGTTAACTTGTGATAACTCTTTGCCTCTCCCGGCTTTTGATAACCTCTATCCTTGTGTCAAATGTAAGCTTATTCTCGATACTTTGAACTCTTGCTTTTGATTCCCTTTTGAGACTCGGCTAACCGAGCATCATAGGTTTTGATAGACGGACTTTTCTTTAAGCCCCCAAGACTCGGAAACTAAGGTTTACGAGCTTTAGTAGTTAAGCAGTTTGTTTCTGTCTCGAAGTCCCCAGCCCCCATGACCCAAAGTACGAGCTAGGGGGGCGTGGCCTTTCTCAGATGACAAACTGCTCTTTACCAGGCTAAAAACCGATAGCTATTCACATAAATACTGAAGTCATGCTTAATACTTGTTGAGTTTCCGGCTATCTGAGCCTTATACTCTGCATGGACTTGTGGTTTAGATGACCCTTTTGATTATCTTGTACTGTAAGCCGGCTTTCGCGTGGATACCATGCTGTTACATCTATACGAAAAACAGGGTCAAGCAAATCCCATTGGGCTGCATAGTTTGATTGTAATCGTAAGTGAACAGATCATGCCACTTTAGCGCGAGTCACATCGAGCTTAAGTAAGAATAATCAAGAAATTTGGCTCCTTTGTCCGGTTATAAGATTGCAGCCGTACCCGTTTTTTCGAGTAATCAGCCCTCATAACTCATAGGCATCGAGGCCGGGTCTCCGGGTTTGTGATCACTTATTTAAGCACACCAATCCCCGAAGACCTATATGCACGTGACGTATTTTGATGATATTGACGTATTGATAATAACAAGCATTACTTACTTGTAACTGAAGCAAAGACCATGATAAGACTCGAGACCATCTTCTTTTTATTGATAAAATTCTTTTTTGAATCAGCAGGCCGCCTCATTAAAAACCTTCCAGTCCCCTTAGGTACCCTGGATAGGAAAAGAGTGCGTATGAAACCTGCCGCCCATTACACTGCTTTAGTTATTCTCGAGAGTTGGCCCCACGTTGGTACGGCCGATGCACATTCTCCACTTGCTAGGCCCTTTCATAATGAGTACCGGATTTGCTAGCCAATCCGGGTATATCGTCCTTGAAGCTTGATCAGCTGCGGATGGCGGTACGTCTTCTTCTTCCCTGCTAGGAGTTTTGGAAGGGTCGCTCCTGATGAAGCCTACCATCTTAGGGTTTTGTTCTGCCCTAACTTTTGCTTTGTCCCCCTCAGGAGTTGGCTTTTTTGACGTTGTCCTCTCTTCTAGGTCTACCTGAGAACGGTAATGTTTGAGTTCTTCCTTCCTACAGGCTTGCTCGGCCATTGCCGCATCTCCCTCATCGCATTCAGCTGCTATATCTCGATTTCCGTGTATTGTAATGGTCTTCTTAGGACCCGGGATTTTCAGCTGTAGGTACACATAACACGGTCTCGCCATGAACTTGGCATAAGCCGGCCTTCCAAACAATGCATGATAAGGGCTGCGCAACTTTACTACCTCGAAGGTAAGCCACTCGACTCGGTAGTTGTCCTTTGACTCTCCAAAAGCTACTTCCAGTGCCACCTTTCCTTCGGGGCATGCCGAGTGACCCGGCACTATCCCGTGAAAAACTGTTGTACTCTTTTGCAGCTGCGATTCCTTTAAGCCCATACGCAGAAAAGTTTCCCAGTACAGGATATTGATACTGCTTCCTCCATCCATCAAGACTTTTTTCAGTTCGTAGCCGTTGACCTGTGGTGCCACTACCAACGCTAAGACTCCCGGGTGGTCAACTCTGTCCGGGTGATCCTTCCTGCTCCATGTTACCTCTTGTTCTGACCACCTCAAATATCTTGGAACAGCGGAGGAGACCGAATTAACTGCTTGTTTCAGTATCTTCTTATCCTTGTTTAGAGCCTCCCGTAGTGTGCACATGATACTGACCCAGCTGTTTGGGTTAGCTTGAAAACCTCCGCTCCTCCTTGATTGTTACCTTGATTTCCAGCTGGCGGGTTGCCAGCTGGGGGCGGTCCGTTGCCCAAATTTCCACCTAGACCCGGGCCTCCTCCTCGGCCTGCACCTCGCATGGCTCTGTTCACTTCCTCGTTCTTCCACCTTTGTAAGTCGGCACATTGCTCCAGTGAATGATTGGCCGGCTTGCCATTCCTGCTATGCTTCGGGCATGCCATCCTAAATATGTCCCAACTGTTGCTTGGTCTTGGTGGTCCTTGGTAGTGTCCCCCATTGTGATTTCCAGTATTAAAATTTCCTTCGGATCTAGGTCTTGAAGACCCGGCCTCCGTGTTGGCTACAAACTCGGAATTCCCTTCAAACGGTCGTTTGTTCTGGCTGTTTCCATTATTGTTTGGCGCCGATACATTGCCGGTTTTCCCACTGCTACTTGTGTTTGCTTTTGCCTTCTTGTCATCAACTTCCTCCTCTGTGGTATCCGTTGCAGCGTGTTTGTTGCACGCATCCATTAACTCTCCCATCGTAACCTCCGCTGCATTCCTACTAGATTTCATGCGAGTTAGCTTTTGCACTAAAGGAACATACTTACATGTTTTTGCCATAGCTTGTAGCGCGTCCTTAGGCTGGATATCTGTAGACGAGTGGAGTATCTCCATAACCCGGCGCACCCAGCTGCGTGCCGACTCTCCTTTCTTCTGAACGCATCTTTCTAAATCATCAATAGTAAATAACTTTCTGCATGTCCCATGAAAGTGCTTGATAAACGCGGTCTTTAACTCCTCCCACGATTTGATCGATTTTTCCGGTAAATTGGCGAACCATAACTTTGCTGCTCCTTCTGACATCATTAAGTACATAAATTTGGCTTGGAGGTTCTCGGATGCGTTGCGAATTGACATCGCCATCTCGTAGCTGCTCAGCCACGTTTCTGGATCCATTGTTGGCTCATAATTTACTACTTTCCCCGGTTCTTTGAACTTCTCCGGGTAAGGTTCTGCTCTGATATCGTCCGAGAGGCACTTGGGTCCCGCCAGGGTGGCTGGGGGTGTTCTTACTCGGGAGGCGCGTGACCCGGCTGGGGGTGCCTCGAGGTGCGGTGCCACCGGCAATTCGTGCCCAGCAGATCCGGCCCCGGCTCTTCTGGCCCTGGAACTGTCCACCACCGCCTGCGCTGCTGATACTACTGGTACTGTCTGGATACGCGGTGGAGGCGGCATTTGCTGCTGCTCTTCCCTTCGTCGTGCCGCACTTGCTTGGACATTGCCCTGTTGCTGACTGGCGTACGGCGTCCCATGCATTCCGCTTCTATGATCCGGATAATTGGCTTGCTGTGCTACTGCAGTGTGTAGCAGATCGATTGCTCGTCGGGTTCCTTCCGCATGAGGTGAATCTCCCACAGGAAGCTGGTTTAATGCGAGCGTTGCCGCGTACACGTTGTCCATGGGATTGTTGTAATGACCTGCTGGTGTGCGGAACCGTGATGGTGGTGGCGGCATGGTATTGCCGGCTGTCACCCCCGTCTGTGGCAAAGGTAACCCGGCTGGCGCGTTTACCGGATGTGCTCCCGTTGACGGTCGCGGTATGGTCCCTTGGTCCGCCGGTGGAATCGGCTGATCTTGAGGTGTGAACACCAGGGCAGTCGGGTTAATAACCCCTCCTGTTGCCGGCAGCATAGTTCGGTGCCTTTGGTGCATCCTTGTCGTTTCCTCCCGGAGCCGGGTCTCTCGGTCATCCAATTCGCGCTGCCGCGCGATCATCCCCTGCCTTTCTGCTTCCACTTGCCTTCTTTGCTGCTCCAATGCACGACGAGCCACGTCCAGGTCTCTTACGCGCTCTGCCGCGTTTTCTGGGGTAATAACTGTGGCCAAGACTGTGGGGTCCAAGATCAAATTATTATCAAACAGAGCCGGGTGGCGCGGATTCGAGGGGCCCGCCCCCGGTGTCCGGTTTGCTTGGAACCCAAACATATTTGCGTGTCGCTCTTCGTCTGCTGGGCGACTGGTGACTGATGCCGACTCTCCATCGACCTGGACCAAGACCGGGTCAACTGCACCTTGCTGCTGGGCCGCTGCCTGAGCCGCCCCGACTGGCGCCGCGGCCGCGTTTTCTTGATTGAGATTGGTCGCGGGAGCCGCATAAACTGCAACCCGGCGCAAGATGCCCGGTGTAGATTCGTATTGCTCTTCCTCGCTGTTTTCCCTTTCATACCGATCCTCCGACAAATCCCGTATAGACTCGGTATCATCCTCCCTCTCTATCTGACCCGTTGTTCCAATCGACTCTTCTTTTTCCGATCGGACATACGTGTCTTCTCCTGACACAGAATCAGATCCAATATTATCACAATTCGAACTGGAAGTACATACCATACCGACGAAGACGTTGATGCTGCAGACTGTCACGATGGATCCGGTTTCGAGGTGATCCGACTCTGGCCCCCAGCCAGAATCGTCTACCATCTTCTCTCCTTTGCTGTTGACGTAGATTTCTCCGACGATGAGGTTCTTCATGCCCTTCCGAGCTTCTCCCGTGATGTAAACACCTTTGGACGCAGGCCCCACGGTGGGCGCCAACTGTCGTGGGATAATCACGGCAGATGTTACCGGGGGTAACTGATCTTGGGGCAAGTCGACACAGGTATTCGGGAGAGGGTTTAGCTCGAAAGAAGACATGGCGGAAAGCAATCTAAGAACCGGAAAATAACTCGCCGGATCTCAATATGAATTATGCTGGATACTCGATAACCGGTGTTACAACTATGACTTGAATCTCTAGCAAACTAAACCTAGGGGCCGTTTATAAAGCACCCGTACACCCTAACTTGCCCTTCAAGGCACCTCTTGAGTCCTACTCGAACTCCACATACAAACCCTAACTTTCCTTCTCGCAGCCCACAGTCCGGGTTACGAATCTCACAAGCCTTTGGGCCTTCCGGTAATCTCTTTACCCCTAGCCGGATATCGCTCAGCACACCTCGGGCCGGATTATATCTTGAAGTGGGCCTACCGGGTTACTATCCCCCCATCAGAATTACTAGTTTCTATTGATAAAAGAATCACTGCTTTAGAAGCTAGCAACACTCATGATAATCAAAGTTTTAGGATTGGTAAACTAGAGGATGCCATGGGAACTTTAAGCTCAACCTTTTAATCTCTTAAATTCAAAAGGGAGAAAGCCTTTGTGGGAAAGGAGCAAAGATTAATGTATGCTCCTAAGATGGCTAAACCCAAATCTCAATATGTGATGAAAATTGCTAAAACAATTAATGAGACTAAGAGTGACCTTCATGTTGAATCTCCAAAAACATCTAAAGTGCATATTTCTGCAACTAATGGTTTATACGAAGGTATAGATGACGCTTCTTCACTTGAAAATACGTGAGTTGATCTTTTAGGCCTAGCTGAAAGGCGTTAAAGAAAAGCGCTACCGGGAGACAATCCGTTTTATTTTGTTGTTTTCAACCCGTTTTGTTTCGTTTTCTTTGGTGTGCTTTGCACCTGGGTGTTGTATATTTCCTTAGCAACCCCGCTGTATCTTTTTTTTTGAGTTTTTGTTGATCCAAGTAAAGCCTCTAGTGGAAAGTTGACACTATATTTCGGATTTCTGTGCAGGAAACAGATTTCTGTTGTCCACTGTTAATTCTGTTGAAAATCATAGAAAATTCAAAATGACCTTAGATTTTTTGTGCTTAATCTTGATTTATATACGCAACTTTTCTTAGAAGACCACTTTTTGATTTGAACAATAGAAGATTTTTGAAAAAATCGATCTTTACCTGTTGTTCTGTTTTTTGACAGATTTCTGCCATTTATCGCATTTGCATCTTAATCTCTTTCTTTTGGTGTTCTTTTGAGAAAAAGAATTTTGAAAGAAGTTGTGACAGTAGATTTTTTTTTTGAGTGTTAGACTTGTGTTGAAACTGAACCATTTGAATTTATTATTTCAATTGCACTAACGTTGCTAATGAAGATTGTGAGAATTTTTAGGTGAAGGAAGTTTTCAAGGGTCAAGAGAAGAGGATGATATGATGTGGTCAAGAAGAGTGAAAAGCCTAAGCTTGGGGATGCCCCGGTGGTACATCCAAGCAAATTCCAAGAAGACTCAAGCGTCTAAGCTTGGTGATTCCCAAGGCATCCCCTTCTTCATCAACAAATTATCAGGTCACTTCTAGTGAAACTATATTTTTATTTGGTCGCATCTTATGTGCTTTAATTGGAGCGTCTTTTATTTTTGTTTTCACTTTTCTTTTTGTTTTGCTTTCATTTTTTTTACTTTCATAATAAGTTTGGTTGGACCCCAGTATTCTTTTATTGGAGAGTCACACGCTCCGCTTTTTCATGAGAATATGTTGTATTCTTAGTCTCTGTTTGGCTGCTGCATTTATTCAGCTCCTGTTTTGCATGCATCTCTTATCAGAGCTGTTAGTTTTAGTAATATTATTTGATTATTCTCATGTTTTCTTCCTTTATCGTAAAGAGTATTTTTGTTAAAGCATGTTTTGTATGGTGCTTGTTGGGAGCAAGAAAACTGCTGCTTGAAGTAGAATTTATAACAGTACTAGTAGAAGCTTGTATAGACTGTGGCTAGAACTTTTTCATGCCATGCTAAATGTTATTTTAGTTTTAAAGCCTTGTGGTTATTGAGTAGCATGATTAGCCTCAAATCGCTGAGAGTGTTTAATATGTATTGAAAGATTCATGAGTTGTTCTTGTCATAGTAAAGCATCAATATATGGTATTCTCTTTCAAATGTTTTATTTGGTTGACTTGGTGCATGCTCACACCATGTTTATGACTACAAACCAGTCACGAATAGCCTCCATGACCACTTATTTTTTGAACTTGTGATACTGCTTATGTTTTAATTAATGATGCTTATGTCGCTATGCATGATTATGGCTCTTATGCTCTCTTGATTTGTCGCTCCCAGTCTTTTGCTAGCCTCCACCTGTACTGAGTATGATCTCTACTCGTGCATCCAAAATCCCTTAAACCAAAGTTTTTCCCATTGTGTCCACCATACCTACCTACATGTGGTATTTAGCTGCCATTCCAAAGTAAATTGCTCATGTGTTACCTTTAAAACCTTCAAAATTACTCCTGCTTTATGTTCCTGTTTTTCCTCATGAAATAGAGAATCTATATCTCACTTGTTGATTGGATTTCACACCCTTGACTAGTGGCTTCATTAGCTTATCCAAATGATAGAAGAGCTGGCAGCGGGGTGCCCAGCCCCAAATTAATGCAAACAAATTCTCTTCACTATTTTTGCCCCTGATTTATCAGTCAAAGCATAATTGTGTAAAAAAAAGAGAAACATGGATGACCTTCCACACCAGTTGTGTCCTTCACCATGGGATCCGCTCTTGTGAATCCAGTTAGCTTGTGACGTACTGTATTTTATGTTTACCATTCGTTGACATTAGCATACATCTCCCAAAATATAGACACTCCTCCACAGTATGTGATTGTTGGCAGGCACCCGAGGATTTGGTTAGCCATGGTTTGTGAAAGATGGATGGGAGGAGTGTGAAAATTTTAATACCTATGTTTAATAAAATAAAAGCTCTAGCACATGAGTGATCCCTGCTTCCCTCTGTGAAGGGCCTTTCTTTTACTTTTATGTTGAGTCTCCATCTTCTAACTTTATGCACATTTGAGAGAGAATTTTTGTCATTCTGAGTTATATGTGCATTTGTCCCATAAGCATCAATAATTACTTCATGATGTGCTACCATTTGTTCTTAAATTATTTTTTCTAGTCTTCGTCTTGAACTTTGAAGGTGTCCTGGCATTTATGTTTTGCCCCACTCTAAGGACTATCGAAATATCACGTTTCCATGCTTTCTCTATACCCTGAAACAAACGTTTACCTTTCTTTGCATTATTATTCATGATCATTTATTTGAGTTACTCTTCGTGATCCAAAGTAATTGCTATGCTTTATTATTAAAGTTTTATTTATTATGCCTGTGTTTAAAGTTTTATGATCTCAGTGTGCATATGCTTTTACATTATATTCATCAAGTTTATGTTAGTAGCATGTCACCTTAGAAATTATTGTTTTATCGTTTACCTACTCGAGGACGAGTAGGAACTAAGGTTGGGGATGCTTGATACGTCATAAACGTATCCCTAATTTCTGATGCTCCGTGATGATATTATGCCAATTGCTACATGTTTTCTCCCTTCTTTATGTCATTTTATCGATTTTCCGGACTAACCTATTGACAAGATGCCACAGAGCCAGTTCCCTGTTTCCTGCTGTTTTTAGTTTCAGAAAAATTGTTCTGGAAATATTCTCAGAATTGGAAAGTTCGAATCCCGGAAGTCCTATTTTCCCCGGAAGCATCCAGAAGAACGAAGAGGAGTCGAAGAGGGGCAACAGGGGGCCGCACGATAGGGTGGCGCGGCCCCCTGGCCGCGCCAGCTATGGGTTTGGGCCCCCCTGGCCTCCACCGCCTTTGCCCTTTCGCCTATTTAAGCCCCCCGGACGGAAAACCCTAAGCACCTGATCAAAATCCCCGAAAAAGTTCCACAGCCGCCGTCATCGTCAACCCCAGATCAGGGGGGTTCTGAAGCTGTTTCCGGCACCCTGCCGGAGAGGAGATCATCACCTGAGGCTTCTACATCACCATGCCTGCCTCCGGAGTGATGCGTGAGTAGTTCATCTCTGGACTACGGGTTCGTCGCTGTAGCTAGATGGTTGTCTCCTCCACATATGCCTCCATGTTTTGATCTCGTGAGCTTCCTACCATGATCGAGATTGATCTTATGTAATTCTATATGATGTGTTTGCTGGGATCCGATGAATATTGACCTTATGCCAAGTTGATTATAGTATTTATTTGCATATGCTATTTGTGATATTGCATGCTTTCCATTGCTAGTGGTTACTCTGGACAAGTAATTGCTAGTGACTCCAAGAGGGAGTATTTATGCTCGATAGTGGGTTCATGCCTCCTTGTTGCCTTGCTCGAGTGACAGAAACGTGAAGGGGGAGGATGTGTTGTTGCCATTAGGGAGAAAACAACGGTGAGAGTGCCCGCGTGCATAATCATTGCTTACATTACACACATTGTTTAATGCAATTATCTATTGCTTGCAACTTAATACCTAAGGGGGTTCAGATGATAACCTGAGGGTGGATTTGTCGGGGGGCTACCCCCGAGTAGGGGTAAGACAGGTGATAAAACAGAGATCAAGGTACTGTTTGCCGGGTTGGCGGCTACCCGGTATCTGGTGTCCGGTAGACGCTACTCGGTGATAAGTGTTGAAGGCCAAATGAAGATAATAAGGAAGATCAGTATCAGCCGAGTAGAGCTCGGGGGTCCGGGTAGATGGGCAGCAATCCTACTCGGGCACAAAGTCAGTGGAGCCGTTCTGACGAGATCCCGCGTATCCCGCAGCCGTACCGGCGTGCGGTTCAACTTACAAGAAACATGATTATCCGCGCTACGGCGTGGGTACAGTGAGGGTGGGCGCCTGTCATGTCTTGTCACTGACAGGGGGGACATGACGTGTCAGGGGCCTACTCTGTGAGACTGACATGGTGGACAAGTCCTGTCAGCCGGACAGCGCGGCCACTTCTCGCAACGGCGTCAGCGGGAACACGGAGGCGTGCGCCGTGGTGGCAGTAGAGCTGTCATATCAAGTACTTGTATCATTGTTTACTCGCTGGGTACCAGTATATAAGGTGCCCAGCCCCCTCCTGCGCGAGGGACGTTGGCCCGGAGAGCATTTATTGTAGAGCTAGCATTAGAGAGAGAGAGAGGAAGAGAGTGGCTACTTGGCTGAGAGCCTGATTTGTACTGTGGCTACTTGGTCATACTATATACAGAGAGGTAGGCAGGATTAGGGGTGTTACCTCCACACGAGGGCCCGGAACCTGGGTAGATCTTGGTGTTTGCTGTGTTTCTGAGCGCGTCTACGTGACGCGCGATCCCTCCCTGAATACCTACAGCGTCCATCGGCCCAAACTCAAGCCACCCTATGGCATCTGTCTTCTCCACACCACGACAGTTGGCTCCCACCGTGGGGCCAGCAGCGGCGCTGGCTGGAGTGCATATTCGGACGAGACCGGTTACTCCGTCGGGGAAGCGCGTGGTTTGTGGCCTTGTCCACAGATTTGGCTCCTTCGACTTCATCAGCGACAACGCCGGTGATTTCGGCGGCAGGCCCTTGCCTGCAGGCGGTTCCGTGCTGTCTTTTGGCGCGCATCTGGTGTACGTCGCCACCACCGTCATCCGTGAGTACCCCGAGGTGGTTCTCGTTGCCGATGATCCCCCCGCTGTTCTCGCTGTCCGCGGGAAGCCGGCTGGCTGCTCTATGGGCAGCGTGGAGGTGATGATGACGGGCCCAGCTATCGATGCCGGGAAAGGCGCAACCACTAAGGCTGAAGTTATCGAGGAGCTGGCTGCTGTCAGTGGCCACAAGCCCTACGAGATGCCCCAAAACATTCCGGGCTACGTGGATCATTCTACGTCGACCGTCATTCCGTCTGCTCGTGCTGGTGTCGAGCATCACGGCATGCCTATCGCCACAAACGCTGATACGGCGGTGGTGAGGGCGCAGCTCGAGCAGCAGCGACTCGCTTTGCTGCGAGAGGCCCAGGAGCTGGAGAAGGTTAGGCTTG
Organism: Alopecurus myosuroides; assembly: GCA_028641055.1. Taxonomy (NCBI): domain Eukaryota; kingdom Viridiplantae; phylum Streptophyta; class Magnoliopsida; order Poales; family Poaceae; genus Alopecurus; species Alopecurus myosuroides. The sequence goes on from CM054057.1 coordinate 571,254,070, forward strand.
AGCTTAACTTGGATCAAAATGAGTACAATAGGGCGCATGGCTTTACCCCTATTTCTAGAAATCCTAGCAAGATAGGGACTATTCCGCGTAACTTACGCGCTGAGGTAGCTAGAGACGGTAGAGCTGCTAGCAAGTCTGCCAGCCAAAACACAGCTGGTAGGCCGAAATATAGTTCCCCTGCAAAAACACTTAGAGCTGCAGAGGCTGTTGCTGCAGAGTTGCCAAATCTCACTGGCGAGGCCCGAGTAAGGCAGCAGGAGCGGCTCAATGAGCTCGTTCTGGAAGCTGGCAGGCAGAATGAGGCATTTCGGCAAGCCAACCTAGGGGGCGGTGCATCTCATGTTGTTCAGTCGCATGGGGCAAAATCCGTGCGCCAGGCCTCATCGCCGCTTCCCGGGGGAGAGAGGGCACCGAGTGTAAACTCGGGGAGACACAAACAGATGCAGGTGTACGACCCGGCTGTCACCGGAAAACAGCATGCTGTAGCACGGCAGCCCGGCCAAAAACACAACGCTGTAGGTACTGCCCATCCGGCTGCAAGAGCTCACCAAGAGGGGCAAGGATGTAACCGAGAAGGCCCTTCTCAGCAGCATGTTGCTAACCCTGTCCAACATGTTGCTCAGCCAAATGTGGTTGCTGCTGTGGTGAACCCGATTGCTCAACCCGGCCTTATGCCTCAAGATCGCTACAACGGCGGGTACTCGGCCATGGAGCGTTCCGGGTACGCCGACCCAAGAGATCTCGCAACTCGGTTGGGAGGGAGAATGCTGGAACCAAGTGACGCAAGATACAAGTTGGACCGGCTCTACCGGTCCGAGGAGATAGAAGGGAAGGGCCCGCCAGGGCCAGATTATTTTGGTCCCAGGATCATGGGGGAGCCACCAGTGTCCAAGTTCCAGCTGGCTAGAGGGACCAAGACCTATGACGGAAGCACCAAGCCGGAAGACTGGTTGAATGAGTATGTGACTGCTGTGTACGTTGCAGGTGGCAACAGGAGGTGGGCAGTTCGGTATGTGCCCCAGATGCTGGAGGGCCCTGCCCAGATCTGGCTCAACAACTTGCCCAGAGACAACATCAACTGCTGGCTTGAGTTCTCGGAAGCCTTCATCAGCAACTTCACTAGCACTTACAAGAGGCCAAACAGGCCGCAGCAGCTCTCGGCGTGCAAGCAAAGAGAAGAGGAAACTGACCGGGAGTACCTTACGGTGGAGTACTCTGAGGAACACCTGTGAGGGTGTGAATGATTCGCAGGACATTGCGTGGTTTGCGTAGGGTTGCCGTCATGGCAGCATGCTGTGGCAGAAACTACAGAGGGAGATGCCGAGTACCCTTGCCGAGACAATCAAGATTGCTGATATGTATGCACTCGGTGATCCTACTCAGCCTCTTTTTGATTCCTTCGAGCCCAAGACGAAGCACCATGATGGTTCACGACGCCATGACCGCCAGGACTTCCGCAACAAGAGAAGGGAAGACCGTTCGGATATCCGCTACGGGTCTGACCATGTAGCAGCTGTTACTCAGGATCAGGGTGCTGCCGGGAGCAGCCAAAGGTAAAAAATTGCTGGAGCCCAATACGGGCAAAACCAGAATCAGGGCCAGAACTTCAAGAGGCTGTACAATGCTCCTCAGCAGCCTAGCACCTCCCAGGGATCCGGAGATCCTGCCAGGTTCATCTTTGAGAACATGAAGGATGGACCGTGTAGCTTCCATACTCGGCATCCGAGTAGGCCGACCAATCACACTACCCGGCAGTGCAGCTGGTGGGACAAGATCAAGGGCGAGGCTCTCGGTCAGCTGCCTCCTCCACCTCCTCTTCCGCTCTCCGGCTCCAATGTGCAACCTATCCGGGTAGCTGCTCCCAGGCCAGCCGAGAACCAGAGGAGGGAGAATGTGAACCAGGTAGCTCAGGGAGCCAACCGGAACAACAACTGGAACCGCAACTTCAACAACAATCGCAACAACAACTACTACACCCTCAACAACAACCGCAATAACAACAATGCCAACCAGAACAACAACAATGATGGTGGTGCTGGGGACCGGAACCAGTACCAGGAGCACCACGAGAGCTACATGGTGTTCACCACTGAGCCGGATGACAAGCAGTTTCAGCGCAGACGCGCGATGGAGGTAAATGTCGTGATGCCATCTGTCCCTTACTACATGGAGTGGTGCGACCAGGGGATAGTCTGGTCCAGAGCGGATCATCCCAGGATCATGCCCAACCCGGGTACATATGCTCTGGTGGTGGACCCCACTTTCTTGGGGACCAAGAAGAACGTGAAATTCAGCAAGGTGTTGATCGACAACGGAAGCAGCATCAACATCATGTACAAGGATACCATGGAGAAGCTCGCCCTTGCCGAGAACATGCTGCTACCCAGTCGGACTACTTTCCATGGCATTGTGCCGGGAGCATCTTGTGCTCCAATCGGCTGCATCTGGATGGATGTGCTTTTCGGCACCAGGGAGAACTGCCGGACCGAGTGCCTGCAGTTCGAAGTGGTTGATCTTCAGAGCCCTTATCATGCTCTACTCGGCAGGCCTGCTCTAACCAAGTTCATGGCCTCTACTCATGCGGACTATCTGAAGATGAAGATCCCTGGTCCCAACGGCATCATCACCATCTCGGGTGACCACAAGTGCTCTTTGGAGTGTGCATCTGCTGGATCTCGGCTTGTTGAGTCCATGGTCATTGCTGCCGAGAAGAAGAAGATACATGAGGTTGTGGCTATGGCCCAAGCAGCTCAAGTCGGTATGCTAGGCATGCCGAGTTCTCAGTATGGGGCTACTTTCCAGGCCTCCCAGGAGACGAAGAAAGTGCAGATTGGCCCGGAGTTCCCAGAGCGTGTGGCCATCATTGGTGCCGGGTTGGAGGAGAAATAGGAAAGTGAGTCATCCACTTCCTCCGTGAGAATCGGGATGTCTTCGCATGGTCCAATCAGGACCTTCCGGGTGTCCCGAGGGAGTTGGTTGAGCACTCGCTGCATGTGCGCCCTGACGCCAAGCCGGTTAAGCAGGCAATGCGCCGCTTTGCGGCTGAGAGAAGGAAAGCTATTGGTGACGAGATCACAAAGCTGCTGACAAGTGAATTTATCATGGAGTTGCTGCATCCGGATTGGTTGGCCAATCCGGTCATGGTGGAGAAGAAGAAGGAGGATCCCAAGGCCGCCATAGCCTGAGGCATGTGCGTGGACTACACCGACTTGAACAAGGCCTGCCCCAAGGACCCGTTCCCGCTACCCCGCATAGATCAGGTGATCGATTCCACTGCCGGGTGCGAACTTTTGTCTTTCATTGATGCCTACTCTGGTTTTCACTAGATTCCTTTGAACCAGGCTGATCAAATAAAGACTGCTTTTATTACCTCATACGGGGCTTATTGCTATGTTGTCATGTGTTTTGGGTTTAGAAATGCTAGGGCCACTTATCAGAGGTGCATGCAAAAATGTTTGCATGACCAGATAGGAAAGAATGTGCAGGTGTACGTAGATGGCATTGTCATAAAAACGAAAGAAACACATACTCTGCTAGGAGATCTTGAGGAAACATTTGCCAACTTGCGCGAATACTGGATGAAATTAAATCCAACCAATGGCAGGGACTTCAACTGGTGGAGCAGGCAGAGCGGGGGGCGCATCCGCGGGCGTCCCGGCTAGCAAGCTACTCGGCTTCTTGGTATCCAGTCGGGGCATTGAGGCCAATCCTTCAAAGATAAAAGCTATAGAAAGCATTTCTTTGTCGAGACCACTGAAGGATGTGCAAAAATTTACCGGATGCCTGGCTTCTCTTAGCCGCTTCCTTGGGAGAATGGGCGAGAAGGCACTGCCTCTTTATCAGCCCATGAAGAAAAGTGACAAATTTGTCTGGACACCACAAGCTGATGTGGCTTTCAAGGAACTCAAGACCATGTTGGGTAGTGCTCCCATCTTGGCAAGCCCTCTGCCCAAGGAGCCAATGTTGTTGTACATTGCAGCCACCAACCGAGTAGTCAGTGTGGTGGTAGTAGTGGAACAAGAAGAGGAAGGGAAGACCGTTTAGAGGCCGGTGTATTATCTCAGCGAGGTGATATCCATCTCCAAGCAGAATTATCCTCACTACCAGAAGATGACATATGGCGTTTACCTGGGTGCCAAGAAGTCAAGAATTATTTCCAAGAGCATCCCATCACAGTGGTGAGCACCGCTCCCATCTCGGAGATCATGGGCAACAAGGATGCGAGTGGCAGAGTTTCCAAGTGGGAATTGAGCTAGCCGCGTACACTCCTCTGTACGCGAGAAGAGAAGCAATCAAGTCACATACCCTGGCGGATTTCTTGGTGGATTGGGCCGAGATGCAGTACGAGCCTCCCTTGCCGGAAACCAATTTCTGGAAGATGCATTTTGATGGCTCCAAAGTAAAAGAAGGACTTGGTGTTGGCGTAGTGCTCACCTCACCCAAGCGCGATCAACTCAGATATGTGCTGCAGATCCACTTCTCGGCATCCAATAATGTTGCCGAGTATGAAGCACGGGTACACGGCCTGAGGGTATCCGAGGAGATCGGAGTTCGGCATATTGTTTACTATGGTGATTCAGACCTAGTAGTTCAACAAGTCTCGGGGACTTGGGATGCCTTGGATGCCAACATGGCGTCCTATCGGTTTCTGGTGCAGAGTATGACTAGATTCTTTGATGGGTGTGAGTTCCATCACATCCACCGAGCTGAAAATGATGCAGCAGATACTCTATCCAAGTTGGGATCTTCTCGGTAGTTCATCCCGCATGGGATTGCCTTGGATCATTTGAGGAAGCCATCTATCAAGCCATCTCCCAACTCGGAGTCAATATACATTCCGGGTCTGTTGGACTCAGAGGCTGTTCCTATGGAAATTGATTGGGAAGGTGCAAAAGAGAACCCGGGGACTGCTCCATCCAATCCGGGGACTGCCTCTGCAAACCCGGGGACTGTCACATTCATCGAGGGGATTATTTCTCAGTACTCGGGGACTCGGGGACTCGTCTCCAACTCGGAGCAAGTCATGGCAGCTGATCCAATGGAAGTGGACGAACCAGTGTTTCCCATCCGGGAAACACCGAGTTGGGCTTTTCACATATTATCCTTTCTAGCGGATGGTACATTGCCAAGTGACGAGGTCACAGCCAGGCAAATACAGAGAAGATCTAAGGGCTACACTATCATCAACAAAGAAATGCACAAGAGAATCCCTACTGGCATACTGCAACACTATGTTGAACCAGAAGAAGGAGAAGAGATCCTGAGAGAAATACATCAAGGAGAGTGTGGGCATCATGCCTCATCTCGGGCCTGGGTCAAGAAGGCATTCCAGCATGGATTTTTCTGGCTCACTGCCTTGCAGCAAGCAGAGGATATAGTGAGAAAGTGCAATGGGTGCCAGAGATATGCAAGAAAGATTCACATGCCACCTTCCGAGTTGAAGACCATCCCTATCACTTGGCCCTTTGCAGAGTGGTGCTTAGATATGGTGGACCCTTTCAAGCCAGCTAGAGGCAACATGACTCACATCTTGGTCATGGTGGACAAGTTCACCAAGTGGATTGAGGTGAAGCCTATCCGGAAGTGTGATGGGAACACAACTGTGAGCTTGCTGAAAGATATCATCCTGAGATACGGCTACCCGCATGGGATCATCACGGACAATGGAACAAATTTTGCTGACGGAGCCTTTGCCAGGTTCTGCAAAGAGAAGCGGATCCGACTAGATGTTGCGTCAGTCGCCCATCCGGCTTCCAATGGGCAAGTTGAAAGAGCAAATGGCATGGTCCTTTCCGGGATAAAGACAAGGCTGATTAAGCCATTACAACGAACCCCTGGTTGTTGGCTGGACGAGTTGCCGGCGGTGTTGTGGAGTCTAAGGACTACCCCTAACCGATTAACCGGATACACACCATTCTTCCTGGTATATGGAGCTGAGGCCGTGTTGCCCACTAACCTTGAGAATGACTCACCCAGAGTAACCCTCTATACTGAGGCGGAGGCAAGAGAAGCCCGAGAAGATGATGTGGACCTGCTCGAGGAAGCAAGAGAGTTAAGTCTGTCCTGCTCAGTTGTATATCAACAGAATCTGAGGAGGTAAAATAGCCAGAAAGTGAGCCCAAGGGTTTTTCGAGAAGGAGACATGGTCCTTAGGATCGTGCAGTGCACGGCCGGGATGCACAAGCTATCCCCTCCGTGGGAAGGGACCTTCATTGTGAGCAAGGCGCTGCACAATGATGCCTATTATCTCATTGATGCACAGGCACCACAGAAGAACAGGGCGGATAAATCCGGAGAGGAATCCAAAAGTCCCTGGAATGTAGCTCTACTCCGCTGTTTTCATTCATGAGCAGACATTGTATGTACCTTCTTAACTGAGTTAAATTCAAGTTGGCACTCCGAATTCAAACTCGGGGACTGCCTGTGCTAAACCTTGCCTTGTGTTGTTTACTTTATTTCCTTTGCCTACTCGGTTCTTCTACTCAAAATTTCATGCGTACGTTAAGTAGTGTGTTTAAACCCAAGAGCCAACTCTTGGACTCTGCTGCTGTCCGCAACCCGGCTTCATGGCAAGCAAGAGAACAAGGTAAAGGTCCATGAACACATGAAAAAACTACTAAGGAAAGAAGAGTGCAACAACTGAGTGGGGTGTTTTCTACTTCTCAGTTTTTCCTTTTCGGCTAAGTGGTGGGCAGTGTTAACATGCAATTTTCTAAGTTGTTAAGTATCTCAAACTCGGTTTTTGAAAGCTTGTGACTCGACTACCAAAAAAGCCACAAGTGGCAGGTAAGAGCAAAGACAAAAGAGCTGAGTGAATGAAAAAAGCAACTTGGGGACTTGCATTTTAACGCAATCTGGCATTGAGCCAGTCTTGCTAACAGAAGTAAGTTAAAAATGAGTACCATGAGAAACCTTAAACGTATTTGTTACATCTGCACCCGGCATCCCGGGGATCTGATAAATGTTTTAGGATAAAAGTTGCAGGAAGTCAAACTACGGTGGATGTAGTAGTGTCCGAGTCGGTGCTAGTAGGCGCCACGGGCTCGGAGGCAACAGTTGTAGATGCAGGCTCGGCCGCAGAGGAAGTTGGAGTAGCGGTGATTGGCTCCCGAAGCAGAGTTGGTGGCCTAAGTAGCTGACTTGCTGGGAAGCGGATAGAGCTCGGAGACGATGTTCTCGGTGAGAGCCCCAGTCGCGCCCAACTCGGGAGCGGGGTCGTCAATCACCATCTCGGTGGTAACAACCTCCTCCTGAGCAGCGGGTTGCGGCTCAACCTGGGACTCGTCCAAGCCAGCTGTTGGCTTGACAGTCTCCAGATCAGCTTGCATCCCGGATTCCTCCGCGGCGCTGCGCTGCTCGGTCTCCTCTTGGTCGGCTTCTTCGTGCTCAACCTCCTCGTGCTCATCCTCCTCGTACTCGGCTTCTTCATCGCCTCGGCTGCGGTCTTCACCGTCATCTTCATTGAACTCGGCCTCCTCCTCCTCATCTTCGTCAACATCAGTATCTAGCTCGGTGGGGCCGTCGATGTATTGGTTAGTCTCAGCGTAGGACGCAAGATCATAAGCCACTTCCTTTCGGTGTAGGACGCACTCAGTCCACTTGGAGCCATTTCTGCGGGTGCCAATCCTGTCAAGGTCCAGATTCTCATACCAGGAGAGGTTGAAGTGGAGGTTCTCGTCAGCTCCAGCCCGAGATCCGGAAGCGCGCCATTTCGTCAACTCCTCCTTGACATGATCCAGGTTGGCTGCCATGTCGCTGATGGTGTCCGGAATCTGGCGCTCTGGCCAAAACAGCTTGTGAAGCTTCATCGCAGTAGAGACCATGGAGGTGCCTAGACCTTTGAGGCCTGCAGTTCGGGTCTTGATACTCATAATATGATCATCAATGATGGCGGCCTGGTCTGTATCAAGACCGGATGCTGCCCTGGCCCTCCTAGCCTTCTCCACAGCAGACTCAGCGGCTTCATGGAGATCCGGAAGGTATCTGGGTCAGTGCACACTAGTTTGAATCAGAGAGATGAACCGGGAAGAAGAAAAAGAGAAATCGAGTAAGAGAAAGGCAGAAAGGCAAAAAAAAGAGTAAAGTGAAGGGTAGTGAGAATTTACTATTAAGTTCCAGGACAACGGCCCCTAGTCGGGCCTTCTAGTCAGCAGCAAGTCGGATTTGCCGGTCTTGGACATGGCGCGAATCATTGAGCATAGTCTCGAGAGCCTCATTCCTCTCTTTCAGAGATGAGATCTCCTTCTCGAGTTCCTGCTTCTCCTTGGCAGCCTGTTTCTCTACTGCGTTCTTCTCCTCAACAACAGTGATTCCAGTCTTGAGCGCTTCTGCGAGCTCAAGTTGGAGCTTCTCAAATTCTGTCTTCTCGGTTTCCCACTCCTTCTGCAGTTCGGCCTCTCGGACCTGTACTTGGTGGCGTGCTTCAGCTGGCGTGAGGCACTCCAGGTGCTGCTCTCGGAATTTTTTGTACTTTTATGTGAGGAGAGAAGCAAGTTAGCAAGGTAAGCAAGCAGCAGGAAGCTAAGTGAAGAGAATAGAGAAGGATTAGCTCACCTTCCAGAGAGGAGATCGTAATCTACGCTGAGGCAGCCATGACCTCGCAATCTTGGTGCCTCTCGACCAGAGCCTTGAGTTCACCTGCAGAGAAGACAGTATTTGAGCAAAAAGCAGAAAACGGGCGTAAACAAAAAACGCACAAACCGAAATGCTAGAAGCTTACTTTCAACGGCGGACAGCCTGATGGCACTGTCCATGGCGTTCTTCTCCATAGCGTCCACCTCGCTCTTCTTGTACTCCAGCTCCCGGTTCCTATCTCGGACCTGTCGGTGCGACCACAAGAGCTGGCGGAAAATCTTGGTCCTGTCCTAGATGCGATCCTGCAGGGAAGAAGGAAATTTGGTGAGTTTGGAAGATTTGGCCCGAGTAGATGGCAACTCGGTTGAGCTTTACCTACTCGGCCCGAATCTCGGGGACTGGGTAGTAGATAGAAGGAAGAGAAGTAACGAAGAAATCTGGCAACTCGGAAAAGTCAAAAGAAGAAAGGTACTTACCACATAGGACTGTTCGATGTCTTCGATGTTTTTTCGCAGGACAAACATTTTGCCAGCCAGGGTGCTGCTGCATCCGGCCATGGCCATGCTAACAGGGCCAATGTCGGCCTTGTTCCACTCCTGCCGGTAATTGTCGAGGTTTCTCAGCTCAACACCATCCCATGCGGCGTGGCCGAGTTTTTTTTCTGTCCCAGAACTTTTTGATGAAGCCTACTCAGTCGAGGATAGCTGCTTCGCCTTCTGTGGGGAGCTCCTCGTCATCCTTGTCGCGGGAAGTGATTTCTTTGATGGTCAGGGAGTCACTTTTCCCCTTGGTTCCGGAACGGGCCATGGCCCTTCGCTCTTTCAGAGCAGCTAGCTGCTCAACCTCCTTCGACATCTGGATCTGGTGTCGTTCCTGCAACTGGACCCAGTACTCTGGGAGGGTAGGAGGTTTCTTGGGGTCGCTGGCGCCTGAGACGGGATCTTGCTTCTCTGCAGGGCCAAACTGGATGTTGGTCTGTACCAGCCTCGTGTTCGGGTTGGGGGCTTTCCGGGCCTTGTTAAGTGGCCAATTGGAATTCTCAGGTGGCGGTTGCTGTTGTGCGGGTTTCCCACCTGGCTGGCCGCCTAGCTTCTGGGGCCCTGATGGCTGGAGGGACAACTGATGTTGCCCAGCTTGCCGCTGCCCGGTTGGCTGCAAACCGCTCTGTGACGCGTTGCGTGGGGGTTTCTTTCTGGTTGGTTCTGGAGCCGTCTTGACTGTGGAAGGCGCTGGCCGCTTCTTGGTGGAAGGCGCAGGAGTTGGCTGCTTCTTGTGGAAGGAGCAGGAGCTGTCTGCGGAGGCGGAGGCACTTTCTTTGGTGGCGGCGCCTGTGGCTGGCTAGCCAGCGCAGCATCCGGCTGCACTTGATCTTGGCGTGGTGGCTGCTCCTCAGCTCGGTTCTCTACAGGTGGGGTCCTTGGCCGCTCCACCGAAGGATATTCTACCCGCTGCTCGGCAGCAGGGTCTGGCTGCTCCGCAGTAGTGTCATCTTGCTGCTGCTCCGCAGCAGGGTCTGGTCTCTCCTTGACGATGTCGTCTTGCCGCTGCTCGGCAGAGTTGTCAATTGTCTCCTCAGCGGAGATAGCTGGAGGAGTTGGTGGCCTCTCGGTGTTGATGGTATCCTGGGCAGCGTGCTGCGCGCGGGGCTGCGGCTGCTCCAGGGTGCGCTCGGTCTCCATATCGGCGCCAGTGTTCTCGGCGCCGCGGTCCTGTTCTTCTCGGAGGGGGGACGGCGCTTGCATCCTTCCCTCTGTTATGTCATCCCCTTCATCGTCGGAGAGCTCCACGAGTTCTCGAATGGGCTTTCTCTTCCTCCGGGGAGCTGGTTCGTTGGTGGCATCAGCGTCGAGGGCGTGACTGAAGAAATATAAACAGAAAAGAAAGAAGATCAGAAAATGCGGAGAGAAGGAAGCCAGGAAGAAAACAGAGTAAATGGTAAAGGCATAGGATCAACTCGGAGGCATTTACCCATCAACAGTGGGGCGCTTCTTGCGCGGGTTGGGGTTGTTTCCTGGTTTCTTCTTGATTTTCTTGGCAGGGGGCTCCAGTGCCCCGCTACCCGTCCTCTTCCTGGTGGTAGTGGGAGCGGCAACGGACACAGGAACCACATCCAATGGTTCCTCTCCCTCCTCCAGTTCGGTTCCTCTGTAGTTGAAAGAAGCAATATATCAGAATAGGGAAGATAAAAGGATCAAAGCGTGCGGCAAGCAAGCAACAAAGGTGAACTCGGTCACCTTCTTCATCCTCTGACCAGTCCCGGATAGAGGCGTCAACGCGGGACTTAGCGTCCTGACTAGCACGGGGGATACAGAGGGTATCCTAGATGTCGTATGCTGTCGCATCATCTTCAGTCCGGTCCACATGCCAGTTCCTCTCGAAGATGGGATCGTCTTCCGTTTTTTGGCGGTGGATGTGCTGAAAGTGCAAAGATAAAGCATAATGAGTTGAATCCCAATAGAGTAGATATCCTTATCGGTCTAGCGTGAAAGCATAAGTCACAAAATGCAAAGGATCAGGGGAGGCAAACGAGTAATGGTTCTACTCATTCTAGCGTGCAAACACAAAGCACAGAGTGCTAAGGGCTCTAGGAAAAATAAAACAGGGAAGGCGCTACTCTGAACAGCATGCAAGCATAAAGCATATTAAGATAAGTACTAACAGAGGAGTCCTATTCGGTACATCATGCAAGCATAAAGCATATCAAGCTAAGTACTAACAGAGGAGTCCTATTCGGTATATCGTGAAAGTATAAAGCATATGAAGTTGAGTACTAGCAAAGGAGATCTACCCGGCGTCGAATGCAAACATTAATCATACAGAGGAGGAAACTCACATAGGGGATGGGTTTAGTGCGGCTATATGGCACGAAGCCGTAGTACCAATTCTCGGTGAGGGTGCTCTGCAGGATGGACTTGGCCCAAATCGCCACCTCTGCTCTGGTGAGCTCGAAGGTGGTCATCCGAGTGCAGTCACGGGGGCCACCCATGTAGCACATCTTGTGTACTCGGTGTTAAAGTGGGAGTACTCTGCGCTCCACCCAGCAGGCTATCGGATCGTCTTGAAGGAGTCCTTCCTTCACCAGCTGCTCCAAGCGCATGTCTACCTGGACGACATCAGGCACCGTCTTCTTGGGGTTATACCCCCAATTCTGTCACGTAGGAAGGACATTCTGGATATCGGGGAGCCCAATCCTGTCCACGGCCTTCTCTCCTTTTGCAGCAGGAGCATTCTTCACATAGAGGAAACCCCTCTGCCACTTGCGGACGGTCTCCAATCCGAGTACCCGTGGGTGGTGCCCAGTGCTACGGTGCAGCATCATAGCGCTACCCGTTTGGGTCATCACGCGTGGAACTAGGGGATTGGAAGGGTTTGGAATACTCTGCTGGCGGAGAAAGAAGTATTTGGCCGAGGTTTGGATGGTGGGGTAAACTCCTAGGAAGGCCTCGCAAACGGCGGCGTGGGTGGACAGCATCACGATGGCATTTGGGGGAAAATGGTGCGGCTGAAGGCCGAAATGACGGAGAAAGTCTTGGAAGAACTTGGAGATGGGGAAGCCAAGACCTCGCTTGAAGTGGGAGAGGAAGACGACATACTCACCGGCTTCGGGAGCAGGGACGATCTCGTCACCGGGAGGGCGGCAGATGACACCAGGAGGGACGCGACGGGTGTTCACCATCCACTGGCAGTCGGCAGCGGTGACATATGAACCCTCCCAGCCGGCGCGCGCTGGCGCCATCTCCTCCTCGTGGTCTCCAGCGAGGTTATCGAGCTCCATGGCGGTGCGGTCGACGAAGAAACGGGCGCGTCGAGGTTGAGGACGACGACGAGGACGGAGGCGCGCGAGAACCTACGCTCTCTCTCTGTCTCTCTCTTCGCTCTCAGTGCGGCGGTGCGTTGCGAGCTCACGACGGCGCAGTGCTCTGCTGCGGAGGCGGAGAAGGAGCGCGAGATGGGGAAAGGTGCGAGGAAAGAGACAATAGAAGCGGCGCGGGGGTATTTATCCCGCCGTAACTACGGTTACTAAATCGGAATCGATCGTGGCTGAGATCGTGCGGCATGGGGGTTAACTGCCTGTTAGAAACGCACACAGCGCGATATGCGCGCGTAACGGGCGCAGTTAATCCCACGACGTGGGTCATGGGCTCTCGAGTACACAGGCGAGGTGACACAACGGGCCGTGGGTCCCAGCTGCAGTGATGGGCCAGTGGCATGCAGTAACGCCAGAACTGAGGCGTCGGGGGCGCGGTGGCGTGACACGTGCCCTCCCTGGGCACGCGAAGATGGATTTGCACTGGATCGAGCGGGAGCGCGTTGAAAATTGCACTAATTGTAAGTTCTCGACAGAGCTCAGCGTGGCGCGGACGACTCGGCACCGAGAAGATTTCTCCCAAGATCATAATCGGAGAAGTTCGAGTAAGGACTATGAGTGTCCGAGTTGAGGAGCAACTCGGCCACACTGCTTCATGGAGGCAATATGGTTTAAGCTGGCAGGGCCCAACGAACAAGTTCACTGGACTCTACCAGCTTCGGGGACTAATGTCGGGGGGCTACCCCCGAGTAGGGTAAGACATGTGATAAAACAGAGATCAATGTACTGTTTGCCGGGTAGGCGGCTACCCGGTATCTGGTGTCCGGTAGACGCTACTCAGTGATAAGTGTTGAAGGCCAAATGAAGATAATAAGGAAGATCAGTATCAGCCGAGTAGAGCTCGGGGGTCCGGGTAGATGGGCAGCAATCCTACTCGGGCACAAAGTCAGTGGAGCCGTTCTGACGAGATCCCGCGTATCCCGCAGCCGTACCGGCGTGCGGTTCAACTTACAAGAAACATGATTATCCGTGCTACGGCGTGGGTACAGTGAGGGTGGGCGCCTGTCATGTCTTGTCACTGACAGGGGGACATGACGTGTTAGGGGTCTACTCTGTGAGACTGACATGGTGGACAAGTCCTGTCAGCCGGACGGCGCGGCGACTTCTCGCAACGGCGTCAGCGGGAACACGGATGTGTGCGCCGCGGTGGCAGTAGAGCTATCATATCAAGTACTTTTATCATTGTTTACTCGCTGGGTACCAGTATAAAAGGTGCCCAGCCCCCTCCTGCGCGAGGGACGTTGGCCCGGAGAGCATTTATTGCAAGAGCTAGCATTAGAGAGAGAGAGAGAGAGTAAGAGAGTGGCTACTCGGCTAAGAGCCTGATTTGTATTGTGGCTACTTGGTCATACTATATACAGAGAGGTAGGCAGGAGTAGGGGTGTTACCTCCACACGAGGGCCCCGAACCTGGGTAGATCTTGGTGTTTGCCATGTTTCTGAGCGCGTCTACGTGACGCGCGATCCCTCCCCGAATACCTACAGCGTCCATCGCCCCAAACTCAAGCCACCCTATGGCATCTGTCTTCTCCACACCACGACAGAATTATTAGTCATAGATGCGGATGGATGTCGGTCTATGTATCTTGTTGTAATGCCCGCACTAAATACCATAGTAATGTTCATGTCATATTGTGCACTACGGTGCAACCTCTATTTGTCAATTGCCCAGCAGTAATTTGTTCACCCAACATGCTATCTTTTATGGAGAGACACCACTAGTGAAACTATGAACCCCGGTCCATTTTCCACACTGTTAAACAAACCACAACAATTTCATGCTTTCTTTACTTACTGCAAGCATACACTATTTTCCACACTATGCGTCTAATCTTTGTTTTCAGCAAGACCGGTGAGATTGAAAACCTCGTTGTACCGTTGGGGCAAAGTATTTTGGTTGTGTTGTGTGTAGGTTCCACGTTGTTGCTGACAACGGTGAAGCGCCAGCACCACCGCCAGTGGCATCAACCTTCCGAAGATTCTCTTTCTTCTATTGGATTGATAACTCTGGTTCTTAACTAAGGTGAAAACTCCTACCGCTGTGCTCATCACACCCTCCTCTTGGGGTGCCCAACAACACATAGCAGCCCCCAGGGAACCCTAAGCCCCAGACCATCATCGAAGAATTCTTCCGCTGCCGCCTCGGGGCGGAAAACACCCGAGAGACAAAAGCTCTCTGGCAGGGAGAAATCTGCCGGGGAAATTCCTCTCCGGAGAGGGGAAATCATCGCCATCGTCACCGTCATCACTCCGGGCATCATCAAGATCGTCATCATCATCGTAATCACCACCAACACCATCACCCTCATCATCCACCTTCATCCCGATGTAACAATTAGGGGCCTCTATCGTTGTTTTACATTAGATCTCTCTCCCGGTGTGGATTACTTGTTAGTAGTTGATGCTTGTGAGATTTATCGGTGTTTGCACTTTATGAACAGGTTGTTATCATCCATTATATCACCTCTGATTATGATCCATATGATATCTTGTGAGTATTTCGTGTTATTCGTGAGGACGTGGGAGAATTCAAGTTGTTAGTAGTGAAGTAATGTTGAGGAATATTTAATGTTTGATATTTAAGTTGTGGTGTTATTCTTCTAGTGGTGTCATGTGAACGTCGACTACATGATACTTCACCATTTATAGGCCTAGGGGAATGCATCGTGTATTTGGCTACTAATTGTGGGGTTTCCGGAGTAACAGAAACCTAAACCCCTGTTAGGAAACCATTACACGAGGGAGCGTAGGATCCCGGAGTTTAAAGATGTGGTTAGATTTGTTTCTTAATTACTTTATTGTAGTTGCGGATGCTTGCAAGAGGTATAATCACAAGTATGTATTATACTTGGATGGGATGGTACATTAGGTTCACCCCACACAACACTTATCAAAACACCTAAGATTATTCAGCGGCATGGAACAAAAGCACTTGACAGAAACCTCACGTGTGTCCTCGAGAAAGTTTGTTAATCATAAGTAAACCCACCGGCTTGTCCTTTGCTGATGAAAGGATTGGGTCACTTGCTGCAATTATTATTACTGCATTTTATTTACTCGCACTTTATTTATTGCAATATCAAAAACCCTACAATTTATCTTCAGTATTTACAGTTATTCCTTCATCGAAACTGCTTGTCAACACCTTCTACTCCTCGTTGGGTTCGACACTCTTATTTATTGAAAGTACTACGATACACCCCCTATACTTGTGGGTCATCAAGACTATTTTCTGGCGCCTTTGCCGGGGAGTGAAGCGCTATTGGGAAGTGGAATTGATAAACGAAGCTTCTGATGTAAGTGTTGTTTTTATTACTGTGTACTGCACTATGTTTGGATCTCCTTTTGAATCCTTATTTGCGGGCACTACTACCACTGCTAGGGTAGTAAGTGACCCACCGCCTGATGATTTGGATCCTTATAAAATACCTATAAAGATTGTTAAACATGTTAGGAATAACTGCTATTCAGGTGATGGAACTGTCCATCCCAGTGATCATTTGCTCTTTTTACATGAATTATGCGAATTGTTCAAGTTTTCAGGTATTACAATGGGCCAAGTGAAGAGGAAATTATTCTTTATATCATTGACAGGCCGAGCCGCTGAATGGTTCAGACTGCTGAAAAATAGCCAGACTATTGGATGGGAGGAAATTGTGCCTCTCTTTTATTCTAAATTCTATCCTCCCAGTGAAATTCATAGAGATCGGAATTATATATATAATTTTTAGCCTCATGACAGAGAGAGTATTGCCCAAGCATGGGGGAGATTGAAGTTACTAATGCTCAAATGGCCCATTCATGAGCTCCCCAGTAATATTGTTATTATAATTTTTCAAGGCTCTTCATGATAAGGACTTATTGGATGCTTCTTGTTCTGGATCATTTACACGTATGAAGGATGGAGCTAAATTGGATCTTCTTGACCGTATTCAAGAAAGCACTGAAGGATGGGAGAATGAAAAAGGTAGAAAGTCAGGTATAATTTATTATTATGAATGCATTAAAACTTTTATGTCATCCGATGATTTTTATAACGTTAGTATTGTTTATGGTCTTGATTCTCAAGTTTCTTTAAACTTATATAAGGCTTTTGCTTCTTATATTGATATTACTAAAAAGGAACGGGACAAGTACCATCCACCTTATAAAGATACTGTTAATTGTGTTCCTGCTAGAGATATAGAAGTTCATACCGTTGATTCTATTGTGCCTGAACCTTATATTGAGAAAATGCCTTTCCCTGCTAAGGTAAAAGAACATTCTATGTTAGCTAGTGTGGTTAATAAAAGTGCAAGGAAACCTGTAGAACCCGAGGAACAAATAACTGTAGATCCTATAGTAGTAATAGTAAAGGACCATGTTTCTGAAAATGTAGAAGAGGGACACATTATATTTTGTGAAGACGCTTCTAATATTGTCTCTCATCCAAGTAAATCTAGGAAACCTAGTGTTCCCGTGCTATCTGTTAGGATAGGTGATCATTGCTATTATGGTTTGTGTGATATTGGTGCTAGTTCTAGTGCTATTCCTTATGAGCTTTATAAATAAATCATGCATGAATTGGTTCCTGTGAACTTGAAGAAATTGATGTGATTATTCAAATTTCTAATAGGGAAACTATTTCTCCGATTGGTATTGTTAGAGATGTGGAGGTCTTATGTGGTAAAACTAAATATCCTGCTGATTTTCTAGTACTAGGAACTTCTGTTAGTGATACTTGTCCTATTTTATTTGGTAGACCTTTCTTAAACACTTGTGGTGTTGTTATAGATTGTAAAAAGGAGAAAATCCTTACAAAGTTTGATGGATAATCTTATGCATTTAATTTTTCCAAATTTGCTAAAGCACCTTATGAAGCTGAATTACCTAATGAGAATTATAGAGTTGAACAATTGGCTGCTATTTCTCTTGCTCCTAACAATCCTTTGCAGCAATACATGGAAGACCACGAAAGTGGTGTCTTTACGGAAGAAAGGAATGAAATTGACAATATTTTCCTACATCAGCCATGAAGGGGAACGTAGCATAGAAAACAAAATTTTTCCTACGCGAGAGATACCCGAAAGGCCAAGATCTAATCTATGAGACGAAGTGCAACGGGCAACAAGAGGGTTAAGGATAACACATACCCTCGAAGACTCAAAGTGGTACGAGATCAAATCTCGTTGTTGGCGTAGTCGTACTCACACCGATCCCGATAGCGAGAAGATGGCACCGCAATCCGGCGGTGCATCCGTGATCGGTCACAGGTACGGTTGATGACGACCTCCGTTCCCTCGTTCCAGCGGGGCGCGGAAGTAGAGGATCCCTCGGAACTCCAGCAGCACGACGACGTGGTGGTGGTGAAAAATCCCACGGTCAGGGCTTCGCCAAGCCGGAGACCATGAAATGGAGCAGCGGGTGGAGGGAAAGGGAAGTGGCAAAGTGTGTGGAGGAGGGAGAGCTCTCACCCTCCTTTTATGGGAGAGGGGGGAGGCAGCCCAAGGGGGGTGCGGCCAGCCCCATGGTGTGCCCCCACCTCTTCCCTCATGATGTGAGTGGACACTCCACTCACACCCACTCATTTTACTTTAAACCCCACTTAGAAAATCCAAGAGTTTTTCTTTAATAAATCAATAAAACATTTTTATTTCTTTATTTCAGCATTTGTTAATTCTATTAACAAACATTTGCATAAAGCACCTCGAATCATTTGTTAATTCTATTAACAACCATTCGATGAAAAACCCCTTGAACTATTTCAATTTTCCCCGAAACAATTTCGGTGCTGCCCAAAATATTCTTCGATATTCCGTATCCTCTCAAACGCGTCATCGAACCTTAAGTGTGTCACCCTACGGTTCGCGAATAAGATAGACATGATCGAGACTCCTCTCCGATCAATAATCAACAGCGGGATCTGGAGATCCGTGATGACTCCTATATATTCAACGATGACTCTCGTGATCGTGTGAACCAACAACGCCGTGAACTATTCCCTTTGTCTCGCGATATTTTACTTGTCCGAGATTCGATCATTGGTATCAACCATACCTTGTTCAATCTCTCGTTACCGACAAGTACTCTTTTCTCGTTCCCGTGATACATCCTTGTGATCATATCACGTGCTTGCAAGCGGTTTCGATGTGATCACCGAGAGGGCCCAGAGTATATCTCTCCGTCATTTGGATGGACAAATCCCACTCTTGATCCATGATTCTCAACTAATACTTTCCGAATACTCAACGACACCTTTATAGTCACCTGTTACGGTGTGACGTTTGATGCCATCCTGTTCTGTATCATGAAATAAGTTACTTCGTGTGTTTGAACAATATAAACTAAATGACTTGATCGCATTGCTATATTCTCTTTGGGTATATGTTCATCACATCATTCTTTTCTGAATGACCCCGTTATTAATAACATCCAATGTTCATGATCATGAAACCTTGATCATCTATTAATCAACGAGCTAGTTAAAAGAGAGGCTTTACTAGGAACCATTGTTTGTTTATTAAGCACATGTATCACGTTTCCGGTTAATACAATTCTAGCATGAAATAAACATTCATCATAAACAAGGAATAAGATAATAACCATTTTATTATTGCCTCTCGGGCATATTCCCTTCAGTCTCCCACTTGCACTAGAGTCAATAATCTAGTCTGTAAGCTTAACACATATGGCGTACCAGTGTTATTACCATGCTTCGCATGTGGTAAACATTATCAAAAAGATCTGAACTGTTCAGGTCCTATTGTATTTGCATGTTCTTGCGTCTACACGCATCACACTCTCTAATGAGATGGCTTTGATATATATGGTCAATTGGTGAAACTTAATTCCTTAGCTTAAACTGATGTCACTAACATTGTGAAAATGTAGCTTCATAGTGTTAGCATTCTTGGAAATTCACCAAGTTCCGGTGATACCTTAATTCCTTAAACTGATGTTACTAACATTGTGAAAATGTAGCTCCATAGTTTCAGCATTCTTGGAAATTCACCAGTTCAATAAAGAACTCCTTGACACAAAAAATACGCTTATTATCAGTTGTCAACACAACGATATACTTTAGCCTTTGTTGTAGTATCTGTCACATATTTTCATTTTTGAAACTCTTTCAAATCCAGCATGGAACTTTCTTCCATCCTATTGTGCTACCGTTCATCACATATTTTAATTGAGATAAAATTACTTGAATAAATGACAATACTATTAGTGTAACATATTACAACTAATATTTTGTCATTACTATATAGGAAAACATATCCTTAGCATTTCTAAAATGACACAAGGATCTCCCCATGTTGTCTAATCATCATATGAATTATCCTACTATAACATTTTATAGCATAGGACTTATCTGGTTGTGTACATAGCATGGAAACATGACTTAGAAATCTCAATTTCAATGATGCTCATCATGTGTCAAAAACTTGAATCTTGCTCAATTACTTCCATGTGACAAGAACTCCTTGTCATTTCTATTGACTTACTTCAATATTTCATCTATGTAATTTGGCTTCAATCATATCAGGCGCTTCATCTTTTATAGATATCGATGCCCAATATCTTCTAAGCCTTTCATCAATATGAAATCTTAACCGGTTAATTTAAAATACATATTTTCCAATCAACAATATGTCATCTACATAAAGTATTGGAAATATGTCATAGCGCTCCCACTTAATTTCTTGTAACTTTACAAGCATCTTTATCGTTCATGATGGAATCAAACTTTTGATAACTTCATTAAGGTAAAGATTTCAACTTCGTTATGCTCACTTCAACCATTGAAGTGTGCATACCTTTCTAGCAACCTTTTTGAATTTTACAAAACTCTCAGACTGTGTCAAGTACACATCCTTGATAAAACTTCCTTGAGAGGAGAGTTGGTTTTGTTATTCAACTGCCATATCATAATATGTAACCTTTTGCTAGAACTATCCGCAAAGACTAAAGCATTACTACGGAAGATCAAAATCTTGTAGTAGTTAACTCTTTGAACTTCGTCGAAAAAACTTTTCGATAAGTACAATTTTAATAAGATGTAAAATCCATGTCTTTGTCGCTATATAGACCTTTTGCTATCGCTAGGCATCATGCCTATCGAAAGGACTACCAAGTCACATACTTGATATTCATACAAGGATACTATGGCGGATATAATGACTCATAGTCAATTTTACGAAGCCAGGGCCCATCATTTGCTTCCTTTATAAGGTCCAGGTCCTCTTGTTGTCAAAAACACTTTACACAAAACAAGTTGTTTATAAGTACAAAGTTTTTGGACTTTTCTGGTACAGTTCGCAAACTCATTGAAGTCTCAACATTTGTAGTGTCTTCTACTTAGTCAAAATAGTAAACCCCGGAACAACTTCCAGTGCTGCGCTACTCTTGACATGATAACGAAGATTCTCTAATCTCGTTGAGTTAGTACTGTGCTCCCACTCACTTGTTTCGCAAGAACTACTTTCTCGAGAAATCAACCCTTTCTGACAAACAACATTTGTCTTTTGGTTCGGTGATAGGAGAAATACCCAATGTTTTTTGGGATAACCTTATAAACATATATTTATCCTATTTTGGTTGTAAACATTTTACACATGCTATGCATACCAAAACTTAAGAAAATGACAATTCGGGTCATTACCCAAACCATATCTTATATGTTGTCAATTTCAACGGATCATGATGGTGCTCTTTTCAGTGGGAAAAAACGGTTGTCACTAATGTATAAACTACAAAATTATAATGGCATTTTTATATTAATCTTACCATGTCAAACAAGGTTTGGTTTTTTTTCTCTTGAATACTCCAATCTAATGTGGGGTATTCGAGAAGTATAAGTTGTAGAACAATTCTGCAACTTCTCAGATGTTTTGCTAACTTGTAACTCAAACTTTATCCTTTATGATCCAATCATAAATACTTGATTATCTTGTTACATTGATTTTAACTTCATATTAACAACCTTTTGAACCAATTCAAAATGTCAAACTCTGTTCCCTTAAATAGATATACTCACATATCTACTTAAATCATCGACAGAATTTTATGAAGGAAAAATTAATCCACCATACATGACTACACATAATGGACTATATACATCAATGTATAATCTCCACTAAATTAGTCGTCCATTCTACTTTGGCCTAAGAACGGAATTCTAGTCATCTTTTGGAAGAGGTCTCACAAGCGTCAATTTATTCAAAACAAAATGACTCCGGAAGTCCATCAATATGGAATTCCTTCATTTCCTTTCCGATATGAACTAAAATGGTGGTGCCACAATTTAAGTGAAACTCTTTTACGTCTTGCAACGTTTAGCATTCAGTTTAGTTGTTTACTTTACCAACATGATTTATATTAACATATCCCATCAATTATGGAATGATCATAGTTTGAACAATCTCATTTGTTCTCACAAAAGACTAGAACAAAAATAACAAATTATTAAGTTCTTCAAATAAATCTTGACTGGTTGGTTCGATACGACAATGAACACAATAACACTTTATTTATGTTCTTGTCATAATCGATTCCACATCTATTACTAGTTCCTTTTAGGCCCTTGTATATTTCATTGCGTTGCTTTGTATGACAACTCATACCAACCAATGTGGTAAAAAATACCAAAAATACTTTGTTAACTAGTAATACATCTATAACTTGTATATCAAGTATATACTCCTGAGCTGGACTTCCAGTTATCTTCTTTTCTGCCATATATCTATTGTATTCTATTTTCAATATTCCCTTTCCTTTATAGAAGAATCATTCAACATCAAACAATGCTAGTCTTACTAGCTCATTTTCTTTGGCGTGTTAGTCATATACTATCACCCATTGATTCATACTTTGAGTTTGATTGTTCTACTAATATCACCATATTAATAGCATTCTTCTAGATTCCACTCTTAACAGTTTCCAAGTAAGGTAAAATACTTTACCCATACTTCTAATCCATCCCATCATAACAATTTTATGATTAAGTTACTATAGCTCGAAGGAAGGGATTTAGAGGATAATTTGAGCGCCCAACTTCTTGGAATTCAAACGCCTAGCGTCTTCAATCATTGCTATATTCAGATAATATAAGCAAACATTGTCACGCTAAATTTGCATATATTCAGATAATATAAGCAAACATTGTCACGCTAAATTATACTCAGTCATGTTGCCACAAATAAGTTTCTAGATATCAATATCTTTCACTTGATTGTTTCTGAAAACAACTCTTTCAGTTTAAATCACCTTGATCAACAAAACATTCTTTTGAAGATAAAGTAATACAGAAGCAACCATGACTCTGGATTCTAAGTAGGAATTATTTGCTCTCTAGATTAATCAATCATTAACCACATGGAGCTAGGTAGGAAATACCAAAAATCTACAATAGGACTCAATTTTAAATTCACTAATACGGTACCAATCTTAAATGGTATTTACCAGATCATAACAGTTTATCTCAATTAACAATCTAAGTGTAAGGCAATTATAGATGCCAATGAATACAATTTGTGCAAATTCACTTTGATTGGTTGTTCATGATAAATAAGTTCAAGTTAATTCAAAATTAAACCATGAACTCCCACTCAAAAACAACATCCCTCTTAGTCGTCTTAGTGACACGAACCAAATTCACTACACCAAAACCGATCATCACGTGAGATGATGTAGTTTCAAAGGCGAACATCGACATGTTCATCATATCATCCATATGACTCATGCTTTACCTTTCGGTTACGTGTTCCGAGGCCATGTCTGTACGTGCTAGGCTCGCCAAGTAGAACCGTAGTATTGCGTGTGTTTCAAGGCCATGTCTGTACATGCTAGGCTTGAAAACACCCGTTGTATGCGAACGTTGAGTCTGTCACACCCGATCACGTGGTGTCTCGAAACGACGAACTTTCTTAACGGTGCATACTTAAGGAAGAAAACACATTATTATCTTGATATTAAGTGAGAGGGATCATCTTATAATGCTACCAACGTTATCTAAGCAAAACAAGATGCAAAAGGATCAACATCACAGACATCACATGAAAGGATAACGTGATATGATATGGTCCTTCTTGCACTTGATCTCCATCATGTGCATTATGGTATGATCTCAATCATTCCACCGGCGTGGTACAAGTACCACGGTACCCCAAACTTGTTTGTCCATCAATAGAAGACAACCATATGGATACCTTACGGTATATCAATAATTTACAAAATAGATCATCTCATAATCAATTTGTAATATTGACCATATATCACATCCATGCCCAGCAAAAACTAGTTAGACTTCTAATTTATTTTTGCATATTTTACGTGGCTTAGGGCTTTCGAGGATAGAACCGTTCATACCGACGAACATCAACCACAACGTTGATAAACTATTTTTAGCAACCCTTTGTAGATTAGATCTTAACTATAGTAGGAGAAACAGACACCCGCAAGCCACTTATGCAATACAAGTTGCATGTCAGTTGTGGAACAAGTCTCATGTACGTGGACATGTAAGGTTAGTCCGGGCCGCTTCATCCCACTATGCCACTAAGATCATAAAATAGTCAAGGAGGTAATAACATGATCATCAACGCCCACATACACCTATGTGCTCTACCCGTACAAAACATCTACGCATAGATCCGGCTCTGATACCACTGAAGGGGAACGTAGCATAGAAAACAAAAATTTTCCTACGCGAGAGATACCCGAAAGGCCAAGATCTAATCTATGAGACGAAGTGCAACGGGCAACAAAGGGTTAAGGATAAAACATACCCTCGAAGACTCAAAGTGGTACGAGATCAAATCTCGTTGTTGGCGTAGTCGTACTCACCACCGATCCCGATAGCGAGAAGATGGCACCGCAATCCGGCGGTGCATCCGTGATCGGTCACACGTACGGTTGATGACGACCTCCGTTCCCTCGTTCCAGCGGGGCGCGGAAGTAGAGGATCCCTCGGAACTCCAGCAGCACGACGACGTGGTGGTGGTGAAGAATCCCACGGTCAGGGCTTCGCCAAGCCGGAGACCATGAAATGGAGCGCGGGTGGAGGGGAAAGGGAAGTGGCAAAGTGTGTGGAGGAGGGAGAGCTCTCACCCTCCTTTTATAGGAGAGGGGGGAGGCAGCCCAAGGGGGGTGCGGCCAGCCCATGGTGTGCCCCCACCTCTTCCCTCATGATGTGAGTGGACACTCCACTCACCCACTCATTTTACTTTAAACCCCACTTAGAAAATCAAGAGTTTTTCTTTAATAAATCAATAAAACATTTTTATTTCTTTATTTCAGCATTTGTTAATTCTATTAACAAACATTTGCATAAAGCACCTCGAATCATTTGTTAATTCTATTAACAACCATTCGATGAAAAACCCCTTGAACTTTTCAATTTTCCCGAAACAATTTCGGTGCTGCCCAAAATATTCTTCGATATTCCGTATCCTCTCAAACGCGTCATCGAACCTTAAGTGTGTCACCTACGGTTCGCGAATAAGAAGACATGATCGAGACTCCTCTCCGATCAATAATCAACAGCGGGATCTGGAGATCCGTGATGACTCCTATATATTCAACGATGACTCTCGTGATCGTGTGAACCAACAACGCCGTGAACTATTCCCTTTGTCTCGCGATATTTTACTTGTCCGAGATTCGATCATTGGTATCAACCATACCTTGTTCAATCTCGTTACCGACAAGTACTCTTTTCTCGTTCCCGTGATATAACTCCTTGTGATCATATCACGTGCTTGCAAGCGGTTTCGATGTGATATCACCGAGGGCCCAGAGTATATCTCTCCGTCATTTGGATGGACAAATCCCACTCTTGATCCATGATTCTCAACTAATACTTTCCGAATACTCAACGACACCTTTATAGTCACCCTGTTACGGTGTGACGTTTGATGCCATCAAAGCACTCTTCCTGTATCAGTGATTGACATGATCTCATGGTCTAAGGAATAAGTTACTTCGTGTGTTTGATATAACAATATAAACTAAATGACTTGATCGCATTGCTATATTCTCTTTGGGTATATGTTCATCACATCATTCTTCTAATGACATGACCCCGTTATTAATAACATCCAATGTTCAATCACCTTGATCATCTATTAATCAACGAGCTAGTTAAAAGAGAGGCTTTACTAGGAACCATTGTTTGTTTATTAAGCACACATGTATCAACGTTTCCGGTTAATACAATTCTAGCATGAGAAATAAACATTCATCATAAACAAGGAATAAGATAATAACCATTTTATTATTGCCTCTCGGGCATATTCCCTTCAAGCCAGCGATGCTGAAACATAATTTACTGGTGGAATACTTGGGTACCACATTACCACCCAAGGAGGATCCTGTTTTTGATTTAAAGCCTTTGCCTGACAATCTTAAATATGCTCATATTGATGATAAGAAATTATATCCTGTTATTATTAGTTCTAAACTTTCTGGTGAAGAAGAGGGGAGATTATTGGGAATATTGAGGAAACATAGAGGTGCTATTGGTTATACTCTTGATGATTTGAAGGGGATTTCTCCTGCTATATGTCAGCATGCTATTAATATTGAACCTGATGCAAAGCCAGTTGTTGAACATCAACGCCGTTTAAATCCTAAAATGAAGGATGTGGTAAGAAACGAGGTATTGAAACTCCTTGATGCTGGTATTATTTATCCTATTGATGATAGTAGATGGGTTAGTCATGTGCATTGTGTACCTAAGAAAGGAGCAATGACTGTTGTGCCAAATGAAAATAATGAACTTATTCCTCAAAGAGTAGTGGTTGGTTATAGGATGTGCATTGATTTTAGGAAGGTTAACAAAGTTACTAATAAAGACCATTATCCTTTGCCTTTTATTGATCAAATGTTAGAGAGGTTGTCTAAGAAAACTCATTTCTGCTTTCTTGATGGTTATTCTAGGCTCTCTCAAATTGCGGTTAGAAAGCTTGATCAAGAGAAAACAACTTTTACTTGTCCTTATAGAACATATGCTTATAGACGTATGCCTTTTGGTTTATGTAATGCTCATGCTACTTTTCAAAGATGCATGTCTGCTATCTTTCATGGTTTTTGTGAATAAACTATGGAAGTCTTCATGGATGATTTCTCCGTCTATGGAACCGCTTTTGATAATTGTTTGCAGAATCTTGATAAAGTTTTACAGAGATGTGAGGAGACTAATCTTGTTCTTAATTGGGAGAAATGCCACTTTATGGTTAATGAAGGAATTGTTCTTGGACATAAAATCTCTGAAAGAGGTATTGAAGTTGATAGAGCTAAAGTTGAAGCTATTTAGAAAATGCCCTGTCCCAGGGATGTCAAAGGTATTCGTAGCATTCTTGGTCATGCTGGTTTCTATAGAAGGTTTATTAAAGATTTCTCTAAAATATCAAAGCCTCTTACTAATCTTCTTCAAAAGGATGTACCTTTTGTTTTCGATGAAGATTGTAAAGAAACTTTTGAAATTTTAAAGAAGGCTTTAATATCTGCCCCTATTGTTCAACCACCTGATTGGAATTTACCACTGAAATTATGTGTGATGCTAGTGATTATGCTGTAGGTGCTGTTCTTGGATAGCGGATAGATAAGAAGTTAAATGTTATTCATTATGCTGGTAAAACTCTTGATGCTGCTCAAAAGAATTATGCTACCACTGAGAAAGAGTTCTTAGTTGTAGTCTTTGCTTGTGATAAATTTAGGCAG
The DNA here is from genome assembly GCA_028641055.1 of Alopecurus myosuroides. Classification (NCBI taxonomy): domain Eukaryota; kingdom Viridiplantae; phylum Streptophyta; class Magnoliopsida; order Poales; family Poaceae; genus Alopecurus; species Alopecurus myosuroides. The sequence goes on from CM054057.1 coordinate 571,281,211, forward strand.
TATATTGTTGATTCTAAAGTTACTATTCATACTGATCATGTTGTTATTAAGTACCTTATGGAAAAGAAAGATGCTACGCCTAGGCTTATTATATGGGTGTTTATTTTACAAGAGTTTGATTTACATATTGTGGATAGGAAGGGTGCTGGAAATCATGTTGCTGATAATTTGTCTAGATTAGAAAATATCTCTGATGACTCTATTCTTGTTAATAATAGTTTTCCCAATGAACAGTTAGCTGCAATAAAAGTGAGCTCTCAAGAGAGTCCATGGTATGCTGATTATGCTAACTTTATTGTTTCCAAGTATTTGCCTCCTACCTTTACAGCTCAGCAAAGAAGAAAATTCTTGTACGATTTCAGGGATTATTTTTGGGATGACCCACACTTATATAAATAATGTTTTGATGGTATTATGCGAAGATGTGTTCCTGAAAATGAACAACGAGAGATATTGAGAAAATGTCATAGTAGTGCTTATGGAGGACATCACGGTGGAGATAGAACTGCACATAAGTTTCTACAATCATGTTTTTGTTAGCCTACTCTCGTTAAAGATGCTAGAAAGTCTATTTTATCTTGTGATCAATGTCAAAGGGTTGGAACTATTTCTAGACGTAATGAAATGCCTATGAATTATTCTCTTGTTATTGAACCGTTTGATTGTTGGGGTTTTGACTTTATGGGTCCTTTCCCTCCTTCACAAGGCTACACTCATATTCTTGTTGCTGTTGATTATGTTACTAAATGGGTAGAAGCTATACCTACTAAAAGTCCTGATGGTGAAATCTCATTAAAAATGCTTAAAGACATTATTTTCCCTAGATTTGGTGTGCCTAGATATCTTATGACTGATGGGGGTTCTCATTTTATTCATGGTTGTTTTAGAAAGACTCTTGCTAAATATGATGTTAATCATAGAATTGCCTCACCTCCCCTCAACTAGTGGGCAAGTAGAATTATCAAGTAGAGAAATCAAATCTATCTTGCAAAAGACTGTTAACAAATCTAGAAAAAATTGGGCGAAGAAATTAAATGATGCTCTGTGGGCCTATAGAACTGCTTATAAAAATCCCATGGGCATGTCTCCTTATAAGATGGTTTATGGAAAAGCTTGTCACTTGCCCCTAGAATTATACCACAAAGCTTATTGGGCAGTGAAAGACCTAAATAGAGATTTTAAACTTGCTGGGGAGAAAAGGTTGCTTAACTTAAGTTCTTTAGATGAATGGAGGAGTGAAGCGTATGAAAATGCTAAGCTCTTTAAATAGAAATTTAAAAGGTGGCACGATAAGAGAATTATTAAAAGAGAATTTCATGTTGGTGAGAAAGTGCTATTGTATAGATCTCGTCTCAGATTTTTTGCAGGAAAATTACTCTCGAGATGGGAAGGACCTTTTGTTTTCGAAGAGGTATATCGTTCGGGGGCAATTAAAATTGTTTCCCTTGAAGACAACACTTCATAAGTGGTGAATGGCCAAAGACTCAAGCATTATATTTCTGGAGATCCTTATAATGAAAATGTTGATTGTATTCGAGCCATGATCACGGAGGAATTTATTAAGAAGCATATTTCAGAAACTGCAGAGTCAATTTTCGAATAGGTATCAGTTTGGGTAAGAAAACGTTCGCGAAACATCTTCCAACTTTTTTTTTACTGTTTTTGGAAAATATGAAAAATTATGAGCCGAAAACGAGGCGGAGACGGAGCCTAGAGGCTCCTCACCATGCCCAGGCGCAGGCCCACCCCTGGCCGCGCCGGGCTATGGTGAGGACGCCTCGGAGTCCGTCTCCGACCCGTTTTCACCTAGTACTTTCCTTTCGTTATGAAACTTTTTGCTATATAATCCCCCGGACCTCCCGAGGTCCGTATATCATTTTCTCGTCGTGTTTCTGTTTCGAGCTGTTTCTGCCAGGTTACATCTTCAGATCTAGAGCCACAATGTCCTCTCCTGGATCTCCCACAGACAGTACCTTTGAGAACGTCGTCAACCCGTACATGAACGAATTGAAGATGCATCCCAAGGAATTGCTGCTCAAGGACGGGAAGGTGAAGATTGAAGATGTTCGAAGCCCTAAAGGAGAAGGCAGTATGGAAGCTAGGATGGAAGAACTGGAGCAAGAAGTCCTTAGGTACAAGAAGATGGCGGAGCGTGAAGTTGAGATCAATCACAGGATAAAGATAGAACAGATCGCTGAATACAAGAGAGAGAATTTGAAGCTTTGGGAGGAGATTTTCTCACTCACCAAGACCACCAATGATTTGCAAGCACAACTCTATGATGTGCAGAACCAGAATTGTGAGTATGAGAACAGGTTTAAACGGATAAGCTCTGCTGCTAGGTTCAGGATGTTGGAGACCAGGACATCATTTGTGGATGGAGAGCCTTTACCTTGGAAGACCGAGGATGAGAAGGATTCACCACCACCACCGAAGAAATAATTCGTCATTGGTTTTGGCATTCCCTTGGATTGTTCCAAGCTTGGGGGGAGTGCCGCGGTATCACATCACTACTGTGACGCCCCGAGATCGTGCACTATGCAGATTTCAGCATTCCCGCCAAAATCCACATAATAACCGATTCCAGGTTGCCACTTGTGATAACATTACAACAGTTCACGAATATTCCGCAACAACAACAGAAAAGATATATACAAGACGACTCAAACGAGTCAAGGATACAACTGATACAATACAAAGATCCAAATAACAGCGGAAGAAACAACATAGTGTCCGACTACGGACAAGATACAAAAAATTAAAGTCCTGAAGATAACCGATGGCGTCCAATCCCTGCCCAGGCCAAGCCGGAGGGATTCCCAAGCTAACGTCGTCAGACTTCAAACCTGTTGACTGCAATGTGGAATATGCAGCCACGAAAAGGATTCGTGGGTCAGTACGGTTAAGTACTGGCCAGTGGATAAACCATACTCACAAGATACCAGCGTAACCAATCATCACAAGATACAAATACTTTGGGTACAACGGGAAGGAAGGGATTATTGCAAAGAAGCGGCAGCGGGCTGCACTAACTAACTACAGAGACGCGCTACAACATCCGGCTAAAAGAAAGGGATAAGATAGCGTATCAGAACCAACTACAACTACTCACCAAACAATACCCATCCAATGTTACCCCCTACTAAGGAAGCAACCCAAGGAAACTCACACGGTTGATTAAGGTGACATTCATTATGATGGTGGAAGTAATCTATATTACTAGTCAAGTTATCATCGTTAAGTGTAAGTTGTCTGAGTACTTGTTAGCCAGCACTTTCACCAAGTCATCCATAACCGCGGACAACACGGCTTCTCGAGAAGATTTAACCCTGCAGGGATGCACCAATTTGGCCGTACACGTAAGAATAACCCGCCATACGGGGGATCAACCCACCAAGCGAGGTACTCAACACAACCCAACTCTTCTTCGCATCAAGCCCAAAGAACCCCGTGCAGTCGAGCGCACGGCTAATCAAGCCCCACGAAGAAAAGGGGACCCTCATAGCACTCTAAGAACGTGTCTCCCTAAATGCCGACTACAAAAGTTCCACCCTGGCGCCAAGGGTTCGCACCTGCATATGCATGCGGCAAATGGAAAACCCGAACTAAATGAGGCGATTTGGACGAGATGCGAGTCGAATCAGAATTGCGGGGGGCGCCCATACTCGCTTCCCACATGCGGTTAGTGCGCTCATCATGGATCAATGGACAAGATCCTTTTCCTAATTAGGGTCGACACTAGCAGGCCTCAAAACCACACCGGGCCTCCTGCCGGTGCCTTATCATCAAATTATTATTACCCAAAACATTAACATGTTGTTGATGGAATTGAAACCCAATTATCAAACTAAACAGGTGATAAGACGGACAACAAGACTTGAGCGCAAACAACACTAAGCATGCAACTACGACACGAGGGCCAACAAGGTAAACAAACAACAGTTAATAGGAAGTGGAAGGAAGGCTATATCATGGCTGCAAGGTAAAAACATATGATAGGATCGAGACACAAGCATCGAATCATAGGGCTAGCATAAAGATAACGGAAAGAATCGGTAACAAGTGATGAAAGGCAGCCATAGGCAGCAAGTGAGTATACTTGCCTGAGATCCAGCTAGTAGAGGTACATCCGAAGAACTTGTCGTTGCTCACATCATCTCAACGTCCTATCCGCTAAGAAGCAACGAACTAGAACAAACACCGGATGCAACAATTACTTCTACGGCAAAAGATCCAGCATGATCAAGATATGGATGCATGACAAGTCTAAGGATGCATCAAAGATAAACTAGTTGACATGGTAAACATATTTAAATGGGCCCATATGCAGTTTGGATTGCATCTGGAAAAGCCCATGAATTAATGTTGAATTAAATGATCTACAAATAACCATCATGTGAAAGTTGATTAGAATGATGCATGGATGATGAAAACAATAAGAAAACAACAATGGCTTCAGTTTGATATGTTGTTTACCAAGTTTGGAATTTTATTTATTAGGTTATGAAATTTGGCTTCTTAAATGAGTTACACAAGCATTTGTTGTTTTCACCCATTTTAATTGTTCAAAACAGATAACAAAATTTATATTTGGAAAGAACACAAAATTTTAGATGGAATACATATTTCATTTGTTGAATTTGGATTTTAGATGAGCAAGTTATTAAATTGGCAATTTTAAATGCATTAATTAAGAAATAGTTGTTTTCAGCAATTTAATTTATTTAGCACAAAAAAGAAAGTTGATATTTGCAAAGTTTAGAGAATTTGGATTGTAAAACATATTTTATTTTTCAAATTTGGAGTTAAAATGAATTAGTTATGATTTATGCAATTAAATCAATTTAAATTGAGCCGGAAGCCCAACATCTAATTTAGGAGGTTCGCGTTATTTATCTACCCATCAAGATTAAATTTTGTTTAACATGGAGTGACAAGGATATAGATGAGATACACAATTTAAATGGAACCGGGACAATATTTAATTGTCCCAGCCCATTCCATATTTAATTATTAGATGATATTATGATTGCCCGCACCCACAATATGCAATGCAACAAGATGAATGATTTGATATGCACGACATAGATGACATTTAGAAAATAGGCATATAGGTATAGGGTTGGGGTTTTGGGTTCACACGTTGGAAAGAGATCTTCGGATCGCCGGTGTCGTTGGTGCGTAGAGGAAGTAGACGAAGAATGGGAAGTAGACGAAGTCGTCGATGTCGTGGAAGTAGTCGACGTCGAGGAAGTAGTCGAAGTAATCGTTCTTAAACCACACGATCATCGTCGTCGAAGTAGTCGTTCAACGTCCGGAGTCGATGTAGTCGTGGGCGAGCCGTTACCGCATCGTCTTCGGGGTCGGAGGTGATCGTGCCGCATCTCCGGTCGACGAGAAATTCATGGACCGCACGAAGGCGGCCAACGCAAAGTGGACATGGTAGGATCTTGTCGAGGTTCCGTTACGAGGATCTTTGCGGTGAAGACCTTGTCGGTGGGATCTTGGCGGTCTCCGTTCGAGGAGGAACTTGGCGACGAGGTACGGGTCGGGGTAGCGGTACTCGATCATGGCTCCTTGTCGGTCTTGTCGACGGTCGAGGTAATTGTCGGTGAGGAACGTGGAAGTGGTGCCACTACAGCTCCACACGAGCACCCTCGTGGTGTCGAACTTGGCGACAGGATCTCCGGGACACGCACGGTAGAACTTGTCCGGGCTGACCAACGCCTTGCAGACATTCAACCAAACACTTGGTGGGCGTGCACCGGCGGAGGCATCGGGATCGTTGTGGAGGAGCTTGGCTCGCCGTAGTTGAGGCAGGAGGCGGAGAGGCTCGCTGGCCGAACTGCAGTAGGAGGGCGCCGAGGTCCGCGCGAGGTGCTGCCGGCAACGACGGCTGCCGGAGAGCAGCAGCAGCTCGACCACCATGGCCATGGGCGACGACAGGAACGGGAGGACGACGAGGACCGGTGCTAGGGAGCGGGCTCGAGGTGGAGGGAGCACGGTGGGGGCGGAGGTACTCCGGGCCGTGGCCGGAGAGGAGGGAGACGACGACGGCGGAGCTGCGGCCGCGGGAGGAGGCGCCGGTGGCGGGGCGAGCTCGGAGGAGGTGGAGCTCGCCGTCGGCCGGAGGTCACGGGGGCAGGAGGCGGCGCTTGGGGCGAGGTGGAGGAGGGCGGTAGGGCGACGGGAGGCTGGGCTCGAACGCGAGGAAGGGGAGCGAGTGGATCGGGGGAAGGAGATCGAGCAGAGGGAGAGGGGCGTCGCTGGGCTCGGGAGGAAGGAGGCAACGAGGGGATCGATCGATCCCCTCCTGGCGTCGCGTGCGTGTGTGTTACGTTGCGTGCGTGTGTGTTGCGTGTGGGTTATGTGCGTGTGTGCGTTAGGGTTTGGCGTGTGGGGTGGACGGCTGGGCCTTAGTTAGGCCCAATTCGGCTGCCTCCCCCCCCCCCACAAAACATTTTTTTTATTTGATGTTTTATTAATTTTCCAGAAAAAAAGATATTTGGAGTGCTAATACAAATAGTTTTGAGGCATCAAAATAATCCAGAAAATTTAGGAAGATAAAATTTGATGGAATTGAAATAATGTTTGCAAGTTTTATGCGCACATGATGCATGATGCCATGATGCGAAAAACAAACAGCCAAATTCTAATTGGGGAAAACCCCGGGTGTTACAACTACCTTTCATATTTTTACTTTTTTTCAGTAGAGTCATATCATGAGTAGAGAAGTTATCATATAGGATGGTTTGCAGTATGGAAGTGTCTCTCCTTAGTTGGTTATCGTCGTATCCCTTGGTTTGAAATATTAATGAGAAGTTTCATCATTTACTTTCTGCACACCTTATTTTAGTTTTCAATTTCTGTCCTATGGATGAGCTTGTTGTTAGTATTTGGTATCACTTTGGAGATCATCAAGTTAATCTAGTTGGTTTTGGCAAACTTAGCTTAGGTCAGTAGAAATAATATTTTGAGATGCTAGTATAAGAAAGAGGAATTTTCCTATTAGCTCATAAACTTAGTATTCACAAGTTAAGATCGCTTGGGCTTTCAGTGAAGATTGCATGATTGGTTTCATCATATGTATATTTGTTTGTTTTCCCTCAACTCTTATGCTTGCTACCCAGCCTCGCTAGCCAAAAACCCTGTACTGAGAGGGAATGCTTCTCGTGCATACAAACCTTGAGCCCCAAAACCTTGCCATTTGTGTCCACCATACCTTCCTACATGTGGTATTTCACCGCCACTCCAAGTAAATTGCTCATTTGTTACCTGTAAAACCTTCAAAATTATCCCTGTTTTGTGTTTCTGTTTTAGCTCATGAGGACGCAAATAGAGAATCTTTATCTCACTTGTTGATTGGATTTCACACCCTGGACTAGTGGCTTCATCCGCTTATCCAAATGCTAGAAGAGCTGGCAGCGGGGCTCCCAGTCGCAAATAATAATACAAATTCTCTTCACTTCTTTTGCCCCTGATTTATCAGTCAAAGCATAATTATGTAAATAAAAGAGAAAGAGGGATGACCTTCTATACCAGTTGCGTCCTTCAATGGGAGCAGCTTTTGTGAAGTCTAGTTGGCTTGTGACATACTGTATTTTCTGTTTGTCATTCGTTAACATAAACATACCTCTCTCTCAAAATTAGACACTCCTCCATGGTTTGTGATTGTTGGCAGGCACCCGAGGATTCAGTTAGCCATGGTTTGTGTAAGAAAGGTTGGGAGGAGTGTCAACCATTTCATACCTCTGTTTTACAAAATAAAAGCTCTAGCACATGAGTGATCAATGCTTCCCTCTGCGAAGGGCCTATCTTTTACAGTTATGTTGAGTCAGTATACCTACTTCCTTCTGTCTAAGCAAGCATTTGAGTTGTTGTGATCTCACCATCTATATGTTGATTTATTCAATCATGTTTTCTATCCTTCTTTGTTTAGCACATGCTTTATTATCTGAATGAATATTACTTTGAAAGCTATGAATCACTGTAAAAGGATTGTTATAATTAAACATGTTAAGATCTACAATATAAGCGTTGTTATAAAGACTTCACCTAAGATAAGTATGATATCATTAAATTTTCTATGACCAAGAACGAAGTTTGCCATCACCAATTTTGATTCTCTCTTTTGCATATTTGTTTGTGACTGCCATTACTCATTTCAAGTTAGGTTATATGAGAGGAAGTTGATGTCTATAATGATTGGTGCATAGATAAATGTGATGCTTCTTGTCCGTATCTTATTTATCGACTCTTCACTCCATAAACATATGGTCATGTTTACTGAGTTCAGTTTTGCTTGGGGACAAGCGAGGTCTAAGCTTGGGGGGAGTTGATACGTCCATTTTGCATCACTATTTTATATCATAATTTTCTGTTATTCATCGATATATTTCATATTATGATGCATCCCTTATGTTATTTTATCTTATTTTGCATGTTTCATAATTTTTAGAGAAAAAACACCGGGACCAGAAATGTGATGGAAAAAGCATCGCCGAGATACCATTTTCAGAAGATCAGAATAAGAAGGGGGACACCGGGGGTGTCTTAGATGTTCCGAGGAGGAGTCCAGCCCGAAGGGGAGCCAGAGGGGGGCACCAGGGGCCCACATCATGAGGTAGCGTGCCCCCTCCTGGCCGCGCCACCAGGTGGTGTGGCCACCCTGGCCCACCTCTGGGGGATATCTTTCGCGTACTTGGCCCCCAGGGAACCCTAAGCCACAGGCCATCATCAAAGAATTATTCTGCCACCGCCTCAGGGCGGAAAACACCCGAGAGACAAAATCTCTCTGGCAGGGAGAAATCTGCTGGGGAAATTCCTCTCCGGAGAGGTGAAATCATCCCCATCGTCACCGTCATCACTCCGGGCATCATGAAGATCGTCATCATCATCATCATCACCACCAGCACCATCACCCTCATCATCCACCATCACCCCGCTGTAATAGTTAGGGGCCTCTATCGTTGTTTTACATTGGATCGCTCTCCCAGTGTGGATTACTTCTTAGTAGTTGACGCTTGTGAGATTTATCAGTGTTTGCACTTTATGAACAGATTGTTATCATCCATTATATCACCTCTGATTATGATCCATATGATATCTTGTGAGTATTTCGTGTTATTCGTGAGGACGTGGAAGAATTCAAGTTGTTAGTAGTGAAGTAATGTTGAGGAATATTTAATGTTTGATATTTAAGTTGTGGTGTTATTCTTCTAGTGGTGTCATGTGAACGTCTACTACATGATACTTCACCATTTATAGGCCTAGGGGAATGCATCGTGTATTTGGCTACTAAATGTGGGGTTTCCGGAGTAACAGAAACCTAAACCCCTGTTAGGAAACCATTACACGAGGGAGCGTAGGATCCCGGAGTTTAAAGATGTGGTTAGATTTGTTTCTTAATTACTTTATTGTAGTTGCGGATGCTTGCAAGAGGTATAATCACAAGTATGTATTATACTTGGATGGGACGGTACATTAGCATAGGTTCACCCACACAACACTTATCAAAACACCTAAGATTATTCAGCGGCATGGAACAAAAGCACTTGACAGAAACCTCCCATGTGTGCTCGAGAACGTTTGTTAATCATAAGTAAAACCACCGGCTTTTCCTTTGCTGAAGAAAGGATTGGGCCACTTGCTGCAATTATTATTACTGCATTTTTTTTACTCGCACTTTATTTATCCGCAATATCAAAAATCCCTACAAATTTATCCTTCATTATTTACAGTTATTCCATCATCGAAATTGCTTGTCAACACCTTCTGCTCCTCGTTGGGTTCGACACTCTTATTTATCGAAAGTACTACGATACACCCCCTATACTTGTGGGTCATCAGGAATCCCCAAGCTTAGACGCTTGAGTATTCTTGGAATTTGCTGGGATGAACCACGGGGGAATCCCCAATCTTACGCTTTTCACTCTTCTTGATCATATTATATCACCCTCTTCTCTTGACCCTTGAAAACTTACTTCACACCAAACTCAAATTAATTCTCATTAGAGGGTTAGTGCACAATAAAAAAACTCACATGTTCTACTTGTACACAAGCATTATTAATACTTTTAAAGATTAGCTACAGCCACTGATGTTTTGTGGAGCAAAGAAATCCACTCAACATAGTAAAAGAGAGAATGCAAGTAAAAAAGGCAGAATCTGTCAATACCAGAACAGTCTGTAAAGACGAATTTGTTAGAGGCACTTACGTGGCTCAAATCGAAAAAACCCAGAACTAGAAAAAGTTTTGGAAATAGCTGAGGATTAAGCACAAAAATTGGCAGGTCATTGTGATCTTTCTATGAATTTATATGAATTTAACAGTGGACAGCAGAAATCGGTTTCCAGCGCAGAAATCCAAATCTAACTTCAACTTTGCACTAGAGACTTTACTTGGCGCAAAAAATACGAGAAAATAAATATACAAATGAGTTTCTACAAAAGTAAACAACACCTTGACTTAAAAAAAACAGAATAAAACATGGCAAAAATAAAAACATGGGTTATCTTCCAAGAAGTGCTTTTCCTTAACGCCTTTTAGCTAGGCCCAGAAAACAAGAATCAAGTATTTTCAAGTGAAGAAGCATCCAAATTGTAACTTTTTCTAATAATAGAATCAAAAGGCAACTTCATTATCTTCATAGGAAAGTGTTCCCCGCCTTTCTTGGGTGCGAATTGATATTTAATAGTCCCCTCTTTCATATCAATAACAACACCAACAGTGCTAAGAAAAGTTCTTCCCAAAACAATAGGCCAAGAAGCATTGCATTCAATATTCATAACAATAAAATCAATGGTGACAAGGTTATTGCTAACCATAATAAGAACGTCATCAACTCTCCCCAAAGGTTTCTTTCTAGCATTATCACTAAGACGAGCATCCAAATAACAGTGTTCCAAAAGTGGTAGATCAAGCATATCATAAAGTTTCTTAGGCATAACAGAGATACTAGCACCAAGATCACACAAAGCATTACAATCAAAATCATTCACTTTAATTTTAATGATGGGCTCCCAACCATCATCTAACTTCCTAGGGACAGAGGCTTCACGTTTTAATTCTTCTTCTCTAATTTGCATGAGAGCATTTATAATATGTTTTGTGAAAGCCATATTCATAGCACTAGCATTAGGACTACTAGCAAGTCTTTGTGGGAACATAATTACTTCAGATATATTGCAATCATCTAAATCAAGATCATTTTTAACAAATGTAATGGGACCATTGTCTCCCATATATCGAAAAATTTCAGCACTTTTATCAGGAACAGTTTCAATGGTTTCAGGCAATTTTAAACGTTTAACAGAAGAAGTGGAGACATTCTCAACACCAATTACTTTAGCATTGATAGTAGGAGGCTTACTAGCATTTGAAAGTTCAGTTTTACTAGTGGTGTTAATAGTACAAACTTTAGCTATATTATTCTTTCTAGCAATTTCATCTTCTGTTTCCCATCTAGCATGCAATTCAGCTAGCATCCTAATACTGTCATCAAGTCTAACTTGAACGACATTCAAAGTTTTGCTTTCTTTAACATCATAAGGCATAACATTTCTTTTAAGAAGGTCAACATCAAGAGCAAGGCTACCAACTTTAGAAGCAAGAACATCAATTTTGCCAAACTTATCCTCAATAGATTTATTAAAAGCAATTTGTGTACTAATAAAATTCTTAAGCATGTTTTCAAGATCAGAGGGTGCACTTCTTTTGTTGTTTTAGGAATTACCATAAGATTTGGCATAACCATTACCATTATTACAAGGATATGGCCTATAATTGTTGCTACCAAAATTATTCCTATAAGCATTGTTGTTGAAATTGTTGTATTTAATGAAGTACACATCAACATGCTCTTCTTGAGAAACCAAAGAGGCTAAAGGAACATTATTTGGATCAACATAAGTTTTACCATTCACAAGCATAGACATAATAGCATCAAGCCTATTACTCAAGGAAGAGGTTTCTTCAAAAATTTACCTTCTTACCCGGTGGAGCTCTCTCGGTGTGCCATTCATAATTATTTATCACCATATCATCAAGAAGATTTGTTGCAGCACCCAAAGTGATGTACATAAAGGTTCCTCCAGCAGCTGAATCCAGAAGGTTTATTGAAGGAAAATTCAGACCTGCATAAAAGGTTTGGATGATCATCCAAGTAGTCAGTCCATGAGTGGGACAATTCTTTACCAACGATTTCATTCTTTCCCATGCTTTAGCAACATGCTCATTATCAATCTGCTTAAAATTCATAATGCTACTTCTTAAGGATATAATCTTAGCAGGAGGATAATATTTTCCAATGAAAACATCTTTACATTTAGTCCATGAATCAATACTATTTTTAGGCAGAGATAGCAACCATTCTTTAGCTCTTCCTCTCAAAGAGTGATGAAACAATCTTAGTTTAATAATATCTCCATCTACATCCTTATATTTTTTTCATCTCATACAGTTCAACAAAATTATTAAGGTGAGTAGCAGCATCATCAGAACTAACACCAGAAAATTGCTCTCTCATAACAAGATTTAAAAGGCCAGGCTTAATCTCATAAAAATCAGCAGTAGAGCAGGTGGAGCAATAGGTGTACTAATAAAATCATTGTTGTTTGTGCTAGTGAAGTCACACAACTTAGTGTTCTCACAAGTACTCAATTTAACAAGATTAAAAATAGGATAAAAATAACAACTAGAATAAGAACTAATTTTGTGTGTGTTTTTGATATAGAGAAACAAACAAGATAAAATAAAATAAACTAAGCAAAACAAAAACAAAGTAAAGAGATTTGAAGTGAGAGACTCCCCTTGCAGAAATCCTTTTTTTCCTCGGCAACATCGCTAGAAAACAGCTTGATGGTGCAGGAGTTCACTCTTTGGGAGACCCCAAGAGAAGGTATGTAGAGCACAACAGCAAGTTTTCCCTCCGAAAAAACCGACGTTTAATCGACTAGTAGGAGAAAGAAATCACTTATGAAGGTTGAAGACAACTAATGTTGGCAGGGTGCACTACCAGGCTCAGCGGCAACGTGGAATCTACACAACACAATCAAAGTACTTTGCCCTACGAAACAGTGAGGTTGTCAACCTCACCGGTTTTGCTAACACAAAGGAATATATGTATAGTATGGAAAATAGTACTTGTTTGCAGTAAATGAAAAGAGAAAAGTGATTGTTGTGAATTAGAGGAAAACAATAATTGCAGCAAAGAAAACAGTGTTTGCAGTGGTTGTATTATCAGTGTAAAAGAATGGACCGGGGTCCACAGTTCACTAGTGCTGTCTCAACAAAACAGATAGATAACATGGGTAAACAAATTATAGCTCGGCAATTGAAAGATATAAAGGCTGCATCGTAGTGCATATGCATGACATGATGATTACTATGTGATTCATGCGAGCATTACAACATAATTCATGAACCATTATCCAACTTCATCTATGACTAATAATCCATCCTCGGAGCGTCATCCAATCAAACGTCGGGTATTAAGTTGCAAGCAACAAATTCTTTCCTCAAGTAAAGTGTGTAATGTAAACAATGAAAACATTGTTGCTTTCTTCCTAATGGCAAGAGACCATCCCCCATCCATTACGTTTCTGTCACTCGAGCTTGAATGAAAGGGAGGCATGAACCCACTATCGACCATAAATACTCCCTCTTGGAGTTAAAAGTATCAACTTGGCCAGAGCATGTACTAGTAACGGAGAGCATGCGAGATCATAAATAACATAGACATGATAGATTGATAATCACTGGACATAGCATTCAATATTCATCTGATCCCAGCAAACACAACATGTAGCATTATAATAAAATGATCTTGGTCATGTTAGGAAGCTCACAAGATCTAAACATGAGGCATAAAGAGGAGAAGACAACCATCTAGCTAGTGCTATAGACCCGTAGTCCAAGGATGAACTACTCATGCATCACTCTGGAGGCAGGCATGGTGATGAAGAGCCCTCCGGTGATGATTCGCCCTCCCGACAGGCTGCCGGGGTGAGCTTCAGAAGCCCCCCCCCCCCCCGAACTAGCATTGACGATGACGGTGGCTATGAAACTTTTCATGGATGGAGGCTCGGGTATTTAGGGTTAAATTGAGGAGGAGCTTAAATAGGCAAAATAGCAACATCGGTGGGTGGCCAGGGGGCACACCACCTGGTGGCGCGTCCAAGGGGGCGGGCGCGCCACCCTATGGTGTGGTGGCTCCAGGGCCCCCCTCCGGGTCCCCTCCGGACTCCGTGTACGTGACAGATTTCTAAGACCCTGGAATTTTGTTTCGTCCAATTCCGAGAATATTTCTGGAACAACTTTTCTGAAACCAAAAACAGCAGAAAACAGGAACTGGCTCTGTGGCATCTTGTCAATAGGTTAGTCTTGGGAAATCCATAAAAATGACATAAAGTGTATAGAAAACATGTAGCATATAACATGGAAACAACATGGAACATCAGAAATTATAGATACATTTGAGACGTATCACCGGTCCCGTTGCTGGCTTGGGGATATATTTGTGGTTGCCTTCAAGCCCCGATAGGAGGGGATGATTTTGGTGACTCCAAGTACCGAGGCAGCCTTCCTCAATAAGGCCTTGCTTGCTGGATTGGGCAAGTTCAACCTACAGCAGAGTACATGTTCTTTCTTCTCTCTTGGTTGGCATGGTGCCAACAGTGAGCAGGGGGTGTCTTTGTTGCTGGCTTCAGGTTTCGCTTGCCTCGTCTAGTACTGCAGCTGAAGATCAATATAAGGTTCTCGAAAGCACAGGCTTACAAGATGGTCTTCAGCTCTGAACCCAACAAGAGCTACTCTGGAAAATTGGCCATGGCTGCCTTGGTTTTCTACCATGAACTATCTGCTGGTGCTACTTCATCCAATGTTCTCCATAGTGATATGCCTAGTTGCTATGCATTGCTTCTACTGTCTATTATTGGGCATGATGATTATGCCTCCATGTTGTTCGGGACATGTCGGAGACGGGTGAGAGCGTCTCTGCTGCGGTTTCTCAGATTCAACGGCAAGGAACCTCCTGATCTGAGCTCGGTGATGCCCCCTCAAGATCTACAACTCAGTTTTCTCCCTCCACTGTTCCTACCAATGCGATTGATGGTTGAGCCGCTAGCTCTACGGTTGGATAGGACGCATGAGGCCCTTGAAGAGTACAATGGCAGGTTTCTTGCATCCGAGTTCTCGACGGACCCTGGTAGGCTCCTGTTGTGCTCTTCGGCATAATTACTATGCTTCTCTAGTAGTTCTTCTTAGATGTATTTTCCTAGGCAAACGTGTGTTTCTCGATGTTATGTGTAATCACTATGTTGTAAACTGATTTCATCCAATGAAGGGATTACTTCCCCTTTTGGGCTCTCTTTGTTCAAAAATCTCAACGAGGCAGCTTGCTTTGCCTGGAGATGGTTTTCAGTCAAAACCGTGAGCATGTGTGCACGTCCCAAATTGCGTTAGGAAGAGCATCCCCAATAGAGGCCCAAAAATTCGCGTGTTAAAAACATCACTTTAGCTATTTAGCGATCGACATCGATTTTTATGCAAAAAAATACAACACGTAGCATGTAGCACGCACTAAAATAGAGCCAACAAGCATATTCTTCCAACAAACAGGTCCCTAGCTTACCTTTTATAAAAAAAAGACCCTACGATTTTTTTAGAAAAGCAACCGGGTCTCTACAATTTTTTTGAAAAAACAATCAGGTCCCTAAAGCCACCATGGCGGTGGAGGGACCAGCTACCATGGTGCTGGCAGCTCCCGCGAGAGGTCGATCTTGGCGTGGTCCCCGATGACGGCGAAGACGGTGGGCGGCCGTTCGCCAACGAGGTGCTCGATGCAGCGCGGGATGGCATTCTTGACGGTGCTGAAGATGGCCTCAATGCGGGAGAAGGCCTCGGTTTAGGTGGTCGGGCGGACGGGGAGCCTCTGCGCGAGTACCGCGTCGTGGAGCTGCTCGTCGGGCATGGCGACGAAGGCAAGGTTGATGGCAAGGCGCGCGCCGTTCTTGGCCTCTAGATCGATGCATGTTGCTTTTCCTTGGCTTGGTCTGCATGATGCTCCAGCTTCTCCCGCGCCTCGGCCGGTGCATGCGTCAGGCTCAAGGCGGTGCTCCAGGGCGAACACGAGTGGCACGGGTGGACTGCAGCTGCTCCAGTTGGTTCGCGCGGGGAAATTTCAGGTCGACGTTTGGTTCGCGCCAGTCGTCTGTATTTTGCTGCACGGGGGTGGAAGCGAAACATACCTACCACGAGACTGTGCGCGCCGGACAAAATATACCACATGGGCACTTTTACGGCCGTTGCTGGAGCTTCTTTTTTTTTTGCCTCCGACTTCTAAAATCGACGGTTTTTTGGGCGCACACGTTTTTTTGACGTGTGTTGGCGATACTTGGAAATGACTGGTCGCGCATGCGAGCGAGCGAATCTACTAAATGGGCCGGTTCTGACCCAATTAATAGCAATTTTGTCATTTCGCATTTTTGGGTCCGGTTTTTGTGTTTGTTGAGATTCAACAGCCCAACCGACTAGAGTGTCACCTCTATACCAAGTTTTTTTTACTTGTTCAATGTTGCATACATCTTTCAAATTTATAATAAATTCACATGAAATTTGTTAAGAAAGCACAAGCGAGATGTTGCAATGTTTTTCTATATGATTTTCTAGAAAATGAGTATACGTTTTCAGAATTCATTTGGAACAATATGTTTATGCGCTCCTTCACATGTTGTACAGATGTGATTTTATTTTTGCTATCGATTTATGTTTTTGTTGAAATAGGGGATATTTTTGGTTGCAACTGGAACGGTGACAAATTATTTTGTTTCTTACCAACTTTTAAATTGATGCAAATAATCTTTTTGTTGCAATAGGTTGTCATTTTTGTTGAATCGTTTGAACTTTTTTATTGCAACGCAATAAACATATTGTTTAACTATTTTTTGTAGCATTACATATTTTTCGATTTTTTTGGAACAATTTGTTGCAATACTTTTTTGTTTGTTCACGGGGCGATAATTTTTGTTGCGATAGCCGTGAATTTGTTGCAATGGCAGTTTTGTTGTAATTATCGAGATGATCGGGGGTAACACAATATACCCATTCGTTTAAGTGGAGCTGCTGTGTAGTGCGGGTTCTATATCCGAAAAATAGGGGGCTAAAACGCAAAATTGCGTTATGCTGATTTCTAGACGTTGGATGATGATCGGACGACTCACGAGGGAAACTAAAATTGGTTCGCCTAGGGCGACCTGCGCCTAGCGCTTCCTATGCTTTAATGGTCCGGGAGAAGCCTATGCTTGCCGAGCTAGCATGCAAATCGATTGCGCTCGTGGCTGGACCGTGGCTGGTCATAGGTGATTTCAATGGCAGAGATTCCACCGCTAGTAGGACCTCCCTTATCTATCATCATCGTCTGTCTTGATTTGGGATTCCAGCCAAGCAGATCACGCCCCTAACCTGTAAAATTGCCTTGACTATCTGGACACACAATAATCCAACGCAATGACTCTGTCTTCGGCATAACAGAGCAACCCACCGGGCACTTAATGCCTAAAATACCCGTTCATGCTATTCACCGTTGTGTGCTCCCCTCAGCCATGTATCTATCTTTCCTCTCTAGGTCACGGCCGATTCCTCTTTTTCGGGATCTCGGTGCAGAGCTCAGTTTGCATCGCCGTCGGCGAGGATCCTTTATATCTTCCCAATCCACCTCCTTCACACCGTTACTGGCAGTTAGGTTGCGATTTTTTTTTGGTATCTTCACACCGTTACTAATAGTTCACCCCCTCCACTTTGGTTCCCCCCCCCCAAAAAAAACATACCAGAAAACAATATCTATCGGATCAAACCAGCTTCGACGATGGTGAATTTCGATGGTAAATCCACAATTATGTTCCATACATAACCCTTCTGTATTTTTATATATGTTGCATTCACCGCCTTTTTTTGTCCCGATGATACAGTCCATACTATTCTTTTTAATTCCTCTGTTATTTTGTGGAGGGGAAACACATATGTCTCTCCCACCCCCTCAAATCAATTTGCAAGATTTTGGTCGTTTTTGTGGAATCTCCCTCTTGTCTTGTGTTTTGATTATATTAGTAGCTTGTACTACCACCTTTTTTCCACTCGGGCAACCCCCTTTCCATTACTTAGCATAGCAGAAATGCAAATTCTTTTCGGTTACACAAATAGAGGATACGGGAAAGAAAAAAGTGCCCTCACATTATTAAGAAACCCGTTGCTGAATGCTCGAGTCGAAACACTCAGCTACTGGTCAAAAAGCTAATGACACTACACCAGCCCTAGGATCAATGTTTTACATAGCCATCAAACCAAAAACACCCAGACGAAGCACCCACTGCAATGCCCACAAAAGATTTTTCACACACACAACACATGCAACCAAAACTCAAGCGAGAACCACACCAACACTCCTTTTGTCCTACGGGCCTTTGATCATTAGACCATTAGCCGCACACGAAGTATCCAGCTGATTGCGCGACAACTCTCCAGCCTTCCTCATCAGCTTGTCTTCGTCTGCCTCCTCGTAAAGCCCTGCCCAGTAGTTCAAAAACATAGCCATGTAATAGATAATCACTTTAGGAGACCTCACAACATTTTGTTCAAAGGCGATCTTATTTCGTGTCGTCCAAATAGCCCAACATAATGATGCGAAGATGACATCATACAACTTTTCGTCACAAGGAAGATAAGAGTAGAACCAAACCCAGCTTTGCCAAAAAAAATTGGGATATTGTTATCCCCCATGCATTTCCCCAACCCACCACACCAGTTTTGCACCATGACAAGCAAAAAACACGTGTAGAGCCATCTCAATTACACCACAGATGTAGCAATTTGGGCAACCTGTCCATTTTATTTTCCTCCTCCTAGACAAATAGCCCCCTGGCACAACTGCCACATGAAAAATTCTATTTTCGGATGGATTTTTGCTCTCCAGATAAACTTATTATTTGCTCCAGAAATATCATTTTCTAGCCACACATTGATGCGGTAGATTTTTTTTGGTAGGATTCAACTTCCAGTATATTTCATCAAGTTCTAGCGAAGTAGGATGATTTCTCACTACACTTTTGATCTATTCACATTGCCTCATCAGGTCACCAACCAGCCTTCACCTAAAAGGTATATTACAATCAGTCAAACCCACATCTTCAAAGGTTGCTTCTTGGGACTGAGAGATATCAAACATAGTTGGGTATTTCCTACACAAAGCATCACCTTTCATCCAGGGATCCATGCAAAACCACAAAGGTTACCTCTATTGACCATCACTCCCTTGCCACACATATACAATTCTTTCACCCTTAGGATATTTTCCAACATGAGAAGTAAGTAACCCTAGGTTTTATATTCGTCACATCCTTATTTCTCATATATTTTTCTTTCACTGCTTTCTACCATAGGCATTCTTGGTTTTCCAATTTCCACCACCACTTGCACAATAAACTTATATTCTTCTTGTGCAAATCTTTAACTCCTAAACCCCCTTTATGTTTAGACCAGCCTTTAACCATATGATAAGCCTTATGTTTTCTCTTGCCCGCCCAAAAGTAACAACGATGATTCTTATCCATTTTTCCACGGTAGTTTTATTTAACATATACAACGACATAAAATAAGAAGGAGTCCCCAAAGGCTAGTACCAAGGAGAGTTAAACAAGTGCCCAAGGAAGCGGAATCACAAACTCATGCATCCAATTTCTTAATCATCTTCGTATCGAGGAAAAGTGACATGCATTCTAAGGTACTTGAGTGATAACCGACCAACTTGACAGTTAAAAACGTGATAATCATTTTTTGCCAAAATATTGTCCCAACCAGTCATGAAAACCTCGCTTCTATCAAAACTTATTTTAAGGCCGAACATTAGCTTAAACATGTATAGAAGAATTTTCAAGTTGACATCTTTCTCCAAATCATGTTCAATAGATAAAACAGTGTCGTCTATGTACTGTAGGATAGCCACCCCAATTTCCAAAAGGTTAGGAGCAAAACCAGTCACCAATTCATTTTTCTGTGCATAAAGCACCAGTTTAGTTAAAATTTCTGCCACCAAATTAAACAGTGTAGGAGACATGGGATCCCCTTATCTAACCCCATTTGCACTTTGAAAATATGGACCAATGGAGTTGTTCAGTTTCACACTCACTATACCATTCGTTAAAATAATTTTATTCCAACCACACAATTTTTCTAAAAAGCCTCTAGCCTTATGGCATCCAATTAGAAAGTACCAATTCACCTTATCATAGGCATTTTCGAAATCAAGTTTCAAAATTACCCCCAAATTTTTTCTTCACATGAACGTGATGCATCAACTCATGCAAGAAAAAAATCTCATCCAAAATATTTCTACCCTTAATAAATGCATTTTGTTGCACACTGAACAGTTTTTCATACAACGGCACAAGCCTGAGAGACAACACTTTTGTAATTAACTTGTAAATACAACACAACAAGCAAATGGGACACAACTGTTGAATTCTGTTGGCTTCGGAAATTTTAGGTAGCAGCGTAATAATACCATAGTTTAGGCGCCGCAAATCAAGTGAACCGTCATAAAAATGCCCAAAGAAGCACACTATATCATCTTTTACAATATCCCAACAATGTTGGTAAAATTCCACGGGAATGTTATCAAAACCAGAGGCTTTATCAGTTTACATAGAGAATAAGGCATTTTCACTTTGTCCACCAAAAAAGGCCTAACCAGGTTATTGCCCCCCTCCCCCTTCCACACACACTAAGTTTCTCATTATCACTCTAGAGGTCATCTGCGAAAGCAGATGAAATAAGAAGGAGTCCCCAAAGGCTAGTACCAAGGAGAGTTAAACAAGTGCTCGAGAAAGCAGAATCACAAACTCATGCATCCAATTTCTTAATCATGTTCGCATCCAGGAAAAGTGACATGCATTCTAAGGTACTTGAGTGATAACCGACCAACTTGATAGTTAAAAACGTGAGAATAATTTTTTGCCAAATTATTGTCCCAACCAATCATGAAAACCTCGCTTCTATCAAAACTTATTTTAAGGCCGAACATTAGCTTAAACATGTATAGAAGAATTTTCAAGTTGACAGCTTTCTCCAAATCATGTTCAGTAGATAAAATAGTGTCGTCTGTGTACTGTAGGATAGCCACCCCAATTTCCAAAAGGTTAGGAGCAAAACCAGTCACCAATTCATTTTTCTGTGCATAAAGCACCAGTTTAGTTAAAATTTCTGCCACCAAATTAAAAAGTGTAGGAGACATGGGATCCCCTTATCTAACCCCATTTGCACTTTGAAAATATGGACCAATCAAGTTGTTAAGTTTCACCCTCACTATACCATTCGTTCAAATAATTTTATTCCAACCACACCATTTTTGTAAAAAAAAACTCTAGCCTTATGGCATTCAATTAGAAAGTCCCAATTCACCTTATCATAGGAATTTTCAAAATCAAGTTTCAAAATTACCCCAGATTGTTTCTTCACATGAACATGATGCATGAAATCATGCAAGAAAAAAATCTCATCCAGAATATTTCTACCCTTAATAAATGCATTTTGTTGCACACTGAACAGTTTTTCAGACAACGGCACAAGCCTGAGAGACAACACTTTTGTAATTAACTTGTAAATACAACACAACAAGCAAATGGGATGCAACTGTTGAATTCTGTTGGCTTCGGAAATTTTAGGTAGCAGCGTAATAATACCATAGTTTAGGAGATGCACATCAAGTGAACCCTCATAAAAATGCCCAAAGAAGCACACTATAGCATCTTTTACAATATCCCAACAATGTTGGTAAAATTCCACGGGAATTTTATCAAAACCAGAGGCTTTATCAGTTTACATAGAGAATAAGGAATTTTCACTTTTCCACCGAAAAAGGCCTAACTAGGTTATTGCTCCCCCCCCCCCGGCACACACACACTAAGTTTCTCATTATCACTCTCGAGGTCATCTGCCAAAGCAAATAAGTTTCCAGGTGTAGGGCCAAATAGGTCTTTATAATGTTCAGATGCATGGTGCAGCAAATTAGATGTACCTTCAATAATCACCTCCCCTTTTTTCAAACATTGAACATAGTTTTTTCTTTTTCTCCCATTTACAATTCTATGAAAATATGCCATGTTAAGATCTCCTTCCAACAACCATTTCCCATGAGATCTCTAGTGCTAATAAGATTCCTCCTCGGTATGCATTTTGTAAAGTTCTATTTGAATATTAAATCTACAAGCTTGCATATCAGGAGACAACTCTTCATTTTCGTCTAAGGTCTCAATTTTTTGTAGCTCATTCTTCGATTAGAACACCAACCTTTGAGTTATTTCTTTACTCTTTTAAGATTGATATTAAAAATATTACATATCAATGGAATCTCTACTGTTCATAGGCTTCTCCCAAATCTCTTTAATAATATCATAAAATTCTTGCCGTTTTATCCAGGAAGTATCAAATTTGAAATATTTATTCCCACCCTCCATTCAATTTTCTCCCGAATAGACAATGAGTAAATTTCGTTCAGATTGATCCCTCACAAATTTGTTCACATAACCAAAGTAAACATGACTTTCCAATCAGGAGACATCAAGACTCTATCTAGCTTTTCCAGCGTACGGTTTTTCCTTTTATTCGACCATGTATATGCCCCCTTTCATATGAAATTCCCCTAAGCGCCAGAGAGAGAATGAGGGTATTAAACAATTCAGAAGAATTTGAAAGAACAGAAGGTTTGTTTTTCTCCATACAACACTTAATAATATTCAAGTCCCCCTACTATATAAGGACCATTAATAGCATTACAAAAATAAGCTAGCTCTGCCTAAAAACTAGGGTTTTTTTTCATGTGCTGGTTCATAAACCACAATAACCGACCATCTGCACCTTTTATTTGACATCCCACAAATTCATTAGGAGAATAAACTCACCAGCTTTGAAAGTTTGTACCCCCAATGTTTCATATCTAGCACAATACATGATCGCACCTGACTTGTGCACAAAGGGTATCCATTTCCATAAAAAAAGTATCAGTAGGGTCAATCTTTCTAAAATACCCAGGAGTATACTTATTTTTCATTGTTTCTTGCAACCCAATAAAGTCCACTTTGTAATTCTTAATAATCAGTTAGACAAATAGACATTGCTTTCTTCTCTGCCCCTCTCATGTTCCATATTGTTGCTATCATTTAATTCTATCAGGGATATTTATTTTCCTACCATTTCTTTGAGGAGGCCCAGAAGACTGGTAGCAGGCCCTTGACTTCTAGTCATTGGCCTGGACACACACACCATTTTATGTTTTTTATTTTTCTTAGACTTTCTATATTGGACTGAGGTAAAACTTCTTCCTCATCAACAGAGTTATGCCGCATGAGACAAAGAGGAGTAGAGTAACTAGGGCTATGATCTACCAATAGAGGTGTTGCTAAAAAAAATTTCCAGGTTTTTTCTATAATCTTCCAATTCCTTTAACAAATCAAATATTGAAACTTATCATTCGGTACAAGAATATCCATCAAAGATGTTCTATGCATAATCTCCACATTGGACAAAACAGCAAAAGAATTCACATTCGAAGGATTAACTGGGGATTTGAAACATGTACTTGAGAGGTCTCTCTTCTTGGACACCTTAGCTTCTTGCTCCATCACATCTCCCAGCTTCTATTGTCGGTTCCTTGACAAAATTCTGATGCCCTCCTCCATAACACACCCGACCCCCTCCCTGGAAGTCTCCTCTTCGACCACCCATCACCATCTTCCTCAGGAGGTTGCACCACATACCCTAGAGACCCAACAAGAGGTGAACATGAATCATGTTCCACCTCTGTTACCGTTATTTCATTCTTATTGCTATCTTTCTCACGACACACCAAATCAGCATAAGACCTTTCCACATTTTGTTTACTATTGTCAAGTACCATTAGATCCTTAGTCACCACCGATGCTACATGAGCCTCAATCACTTGCGATTTGATCCCTTCTATAGTCCCCAATTTTTCTTTTCCAGGAGGAACAAGGATTCATCTGGTTTCGGATGCATTCATTGTGTTTTAAGTATCCATTTCCTATGGTGCCCAAAAGGATTGCCTTATGAATCGCAAATTCCGAAGTACAACCGGACGAATAAATAAAAACACAAGCATGCAAACTAATAGATGCGCGTTGGTGATCATGGCTAGAAAAGAGACCGTTTATGAATTACAAAACAGCTAGCTGTAGCATATGAAATGTGTAAATTTGTGGCTTTGATCCAACTACAGACACAAAAAAAGTCAATTCAAAATTCAAGTCAAGATGAGCGCAGGAATTTGTTTACAATGCAAATCCAAGCACACAGCCCAATTCTACACAGTAAAAACTTGGGCTGGCCCAAAATAAACGCGCAAAGCGTGGGGAGAAACGAGAAGATGAGTACATCATGTACATCGTTTATAGGTCGACTGGGAATTAAAGTGGGCCTTAGACACGCCCATAGTCTATCCCTTAGTTATACTCCCTCCGCCCCATATTAATTGTCTCAAAGTTGGAAAAAAGCAGATGTATCTGACACTAAAATATATGTAGATATATGCATCCACTTTTATCTAATTTTGAGACAAATAACATGTGACGGAGGGAGTACATTAAGACGTACACTTTCTTAGATAATTTTGTGCAATTTATAAGCATCTCAGAACGTTGTGTGTCACACGAATCACATACACCAATAAAGATGTCATATATCATCGATTTGTGCACGATTAAAAAATATGATAGTTAAACTAATGACTTTCACTGAATCTGCAAAATTTAAGAATGACTCCATGGGCTCAACAATACACGACTTACACATGTTTGAACAGAGAAAGTAGATATTAGATTATCACGGTTCTGCTAACTA
Source organism: Alopecurus myosuroides (assembly GCA_028641055.1). Classification (NCBI taxonomy): domain Eukaryota; kingdom Viridiplantae; phylum Streptophyta; class Magnoliopsida; order Poales; family Poaceae; genus Alopecurus; species Alopecurus myosuroides. The sequence continues at coordinate 571,306,115 of CM054057.1, forward strand.
GCTACCTCGGACATCACAAACTTTGAAAACGCAGCAGCTTCACCATATATCTTGCAACGTCCGTATATGTGATGCCAAATACAACCATAACCTAAAAGACACTAGATATACCCCGCGTGTTGCTGCGGGATTCTCTGGTGATATTAAAGAATAGAATGGAAAATGTTTGAAAATTCCAATGAAAGTAATGTTTCACTTGTTGTAGAGTACAACTTTCTGAGAATGAGACCAAGTATATAGCAATCTTCAAGCCAACTGTCTTAGCAAGAGTATATCTTAATTATGTGAGTGTCAACTTTAATGATGTGAATTGCAATTGTATAGGAAAATGTTAGGACATGTAAAAAAGATATGCTGAGAGTTCTGCATCGAAACCAGAACAATCTCGCTGTCATATTATGCAGTTTGAGGCGTAACATATAGTAAGCTTAATACTAAAAAAAAGGCAAGTTCTACAGTATCAGCTGTTTTTCTTCAAGAGATTGCAAGAGACTTTGTCATTGCCAAAAATAAGGTTAGCTTGTCAATTTCATTTTTCACAATACCAAATCAAGGAAACAATGAAGTTCTTATCTGAATTGACCTAAATAGTGGGTAGGAGTCGATTGAACATGCTAGAGGATAGAACCACTATGTAGATGAAAAGGCGAATTCAGGCGAGTGCTGTAGATATCTGACAAAACTGAAAAGGAGAGCACATGTTATGGACGTGAGCTTCCATCCTTTCGTATCGATCAAATATAGTTTTTTTCTGCGGAAAGTACAATAGTTCATCAAATAGGCACCTCAACCAACCAGAAACAATGAGTTCTTGTCTAATCTCTGGTTAGCACATCATGCAAAGGTATACATGAGGTCAATTTTTGAAGACTCGGTATCATGATGAAATTGCAGGTAAATGTACAAAATATTTGTTTAGAACAAATCAAAAATCATGATATAGCGATACATAGGTTGTAAGTACTAAGAGCAGTGCCATAAGCTAGCTCCAGCCAGCACCATAGTAATACAAAATCGATTAGCGCAATTAAAAGAGCTGTACCTGATAATTCGATTCAGTTAACCATCCATGTAAGTGATGCTTGTCTACAAACAATTCAACCTGTGTCATATCGTTCATATGATTAGACAAAAGGAAATCTGCAATGTCATGCTTCAACCACATATGAAATAAACATTTAGAGAAAAATATGGACAAAATACATGGTAATTTAATTTGGCTGATTCAGTGATGGTCTGCCTGCAAATACAACAGACAAATAACAGTAGAATACCACAGGAATCAAGAATCTATGCTAAGATCGAGGATTAGTAAACACATCACCCGGATAGGAGAGAGAGGGGCAGTAACTGATTAGCAGAAAGTTGTGCCCATCGGGGGATGCGGAATCACTTAGCGCAACGACAACGACGGCCGTTCCAGGTTTCTCTGGTGCGGCCCGGTGATAGTGGCTTGAAAGCAGGTAGGGACACGAGTCAGGACATCAGCCTGTGGTGGAGACAATGGAAAAGGAAACTTCACTGCTTAAAAGGGTGACCCCTTGCATCGTTGCTCCTGCATTCTTTTCCATGGAGAAGATGAGGAGGGAGAATTAATAGCGTCAGTTTCTTCTCCATAATATTTTAATACTTTAGTGGGGATATGAAGAGGAACAGAAGGGAGAGAGAACATCATTGTGCCGTAGAGAATAAGATGACTATCCGTCGGGATTACCATGTATTTTGTCCAGCATAGAGAAAGAAAAAAATGTGACGGAAGAAACATGAAATATGTGACGTGGCATACAGCTAAACTGAAACTGATTGCTTGACGTGGCATGCTTGCATGTTTAGAGAATAAAACATAGTGGGTTGCTCCCATTTAGATATTGTAGATACACCTTGAGACATCAGACAATTAGCGGCGACAAGTATGGTGGGCACCCACAATAGAAACTGGCGTATATAAATTTGTATTTACTCCCACAGAACCACTCGAGCTGCAGCGTGCGGAGATCCAGCGAGAGGCACGCGATGTGTGGCCTAGGATTCCCAAAGTCGTACCAGCCTTCGGGCGTCCCCTCCAGCAGCAGGTACTTGCCAGCCACACCTATAAATCTGAACTCGCGAAAGCGTAAGGGCAAGTAGATGATCGCCTCAGGTTCCCACCCTTCACCCCGTCACTGTCCTCCCGCTGGACGGCGTTACCGGAGGTGGTACACAGGTGGTCTTCGCTCGGCTTTCCGATCGTGACAATTGCGAGCTTCTCGTGTTCTCCAGCCGCCTCCACAATCATGGATGTCTTACGGACGTTGGAAGGGAAGTCCATGATAGAGAACTCCGGCGTGCTCCCCCGTGCGTCAATCACGAGCATCTTCTTGCTTCCGGGGTAGATTTTCCAGTAGAAGCGCCCATGTGCGTAGTTGTGTCGTAGAAAAGGCAAGTGGGAATCACCCAACTCCCTTCCCAACGTGTTCCAGCCTCCAAACTCGAAGGCACGCCATTGCCGTCCTCCGGCAACGCTGCATGAAGAGAAGACGAAGAGGAACAGCTTGCCGGCAGACTGCACCAAGTACAACACTCTGAATGACAGTGGTGGCACATCCTCGTCGTCCTCCTCAACGGAGGAACGAGCAGAGAAGGAAACGTCCTGCTTATCGTCCGCCGGCGGAGCGAGGATGGGCTCGAAGTAGTGGCCGCGGTTTCCATGTTCGACTAGCGCCCCTAGATCCTCTGGGATAGAAGGCAACACTAGATACCGACGGTGCAAGGGGTCAGAGACGACGATGGGTTTTCCCAATGAGCGGTGGCTCGTGCAGCAGCCAGTTTGCTGGTATTCGCCGTAGTGGAGGCTGCGGCCGTCGCGGCGCTCGGAGAAGTACCATGGGCCAGGGGAAGGGAGGAAGGATGTGGATGAGAAATCGATGTCGACGAGCTGACGGGCCGCGGCTGCAGAAGGATGCGGCGGCTCGGCTGGGAGGAAGTCGCTGGAGACGATGCCAAGGAGGGGCGGCGGGTGGAGGGTACGGTAACATCGGAGGAAGCGTGGGTTGGTGATGACGCGGCGGAAGGCATGGCTGGCTGCGCAGCACCGTGCGAGGTCGGCGGGAGAGTCGAGGAGAAGGAAGATTTGCCGCAAGATGTCTTCGCACTCTGCAGCTGGCGCCGGGACTCCGACGAGATGTTTCGTTGGACGCGGCGGCAGAGCCATGGATGGATCGATCGTTCGATCCAGCCGTACGTACGTGTTGGAATTATGTATGGGCTATGTATATGGGCTCACATGTCTAGCCCACTAAGCCCACTAAAATCCTGAAATTGTCATGGCCCATTCATGAATAATAAGTGGAGGGAGTGGGACTAAAGTTTAGTCCCACATTGCTAGTTTGGAGAGAGTGGAAGCACCTTATAAAGTGAGCCATTCTAGCTCATGTATGAGTAGGCAAGGCAAGAGGAGAGGTGTGCCACACGCGCGCTCCTCCTCCTCCGCCGCCCACCTCGCCACGCCTCGTCTCGTCACGTCACGACACGACGCGCCGCGGGTTGCGGGAATGAGCCGAGCCGAGAGCGTTTATTTTGTCGATTGGGAAAACTTAATGAGTCATTAATTTGGTAATTAACGGACGCGTTAATTCCAAAACTGTTTCCTTTCTGGATCGTGGAGCCGAACCGCCAATTCAAGTCTTCTCCATCCCTCCTTCCGGCGTGCACCGCGAGAAGGGACAGCAGGCCTCCGGAACCCCGCCTCTTGTGATCCTGTACGGGAGAGGGCGATCAGGTTTTTGGGGAGCGCATGAGCGCGACTGCTGACGGCGACTACTTCCCCAACGACGATTTCTTCCCCGACCTCGGCAACCTCTTCATCGACGACATGGCCGACGTGGACAACAACAACGGCGGTGCCGCTACCGCTCCATCGTACGTAACTCTATTCCATCTGTATGAGATACTCCTGGAATTCTTATGTCTAGTTCTGGCTATAGATTGGATCAGTCTGTCTACTGTACTAGATCTAGATATTTGCATGATTACTGTATTTGCTACTGTCGCAATTCATCTGCTGCTATTTCGAATTAAATCATGTGCTAAATTGCTAATATATTCAACAATCCAAAAACCTGATTATAGGCAATTTGTTGCACCTGCGCCGTCTGTCATTGCGGCGACAAGGCCAAACCCTTTCAAGGGTGTGGACTATAAGAGGTGGCGCACGAGAGAAGTGCTATGGTTTCAAACCTTGCGCTGCTATGCGGCCACCAAGGGCAAGCCTGAGGGCGATCTCAATCCAGCACAGCTGGAGGCCTTTGAGAATGGACACTATGTTTAGAAGTGCCCTCCTCGGTTAATTGATGATTCTATTGTGGATCCATACATGTCGTTTGATAACGGCAAGGATATGTGGGCTGCACTCGAGACCAAATTTGGGGCCTCGGATGCTGGCAGCGAGCTGTATGTCATGGAGCAATTCTATGACTACAGGATGACTGATGAGCGCTCTGTTGTTCAACAGGCTCATGAGATACAGTCACTCGCTAAAGAACTTGAGCACTTTAAGTGTATACCGGACAAGTTTGTGGCCGGAGGCATTATTGCCAAGCTTCCATCTTCATGGAGCACCTTTGCTACTTCTCTAAAACACAAGAGACAGGAGTTTTCCGTTATGGACCTCATCGGATCTCTTGATGTGGAAGAGAAGGCGAGAGCAAAGGATACACGTGCTCGGGTTGCTGAGGTAGGTTCTTCTGCTCATGTGGTACAGAAGAAACATTACCCGCCCAACAAGCCTAAATATAACAAGAAGAAATCCGAGGGTAAAGGCAAGCCCGATGGCAAGTTTAAGCCGTCGCACTCTACCAACTTCAAGAAGAGAAAGGGGTCATGTCACGTTTGCGGTGATCCGACCCATTGGGCTCCAAAGTGCCCTAAGCGTTATGAGCTGCAGCAGCAGGAGAACAGCGGCAAGACCGCTAATGTTGTCATGGCTGACATTGAGATGAAGGACTCTGGGTACGGTATAGTTCCACTATTCTTTCAGTTTGTCATTCACCTGAATGGTTAATTGACACAGGTGCCAATGTACATGTTTGTGCTGATGCTTCTATGTTATCTTCTTATCAGGTCACAGGGACTTCCCCCGTGCTGATGGGGAACGGGTCACATGCTACTGTTTCGGGTGTTGGTATGGCCGATCTGAAGTTTACTTCGGGGAAGATCGTGCGACTGAAGAACGTTCATCATGTGCCCTCCATCAATAAAAATCTCGTCATCGGCTCACGTTTATGTCGAGATGGTTTTAAGTTGGTTTTCGAGTCTAATAAAGTTGTAATTTCCAAGTATGGACAATTTATTGGTAAAGGCTATGAGTGCGGAGGCTTGTTCCGCTTATCCTTGTCAGATATTTGCACCAAAGTTATTAATAATGTTGCCACGATAATGATTGTGATGTTGGCATTCACGACTTTGTCACATTAATTTTGGTTGCATGACGCGGTTAGAAAATATGAGTTTGATTCCGAAATTCAGTACTATTAAAGGTTCCAAATGTCAAGTGTGTGTTCAAGCTAAGCAACCTCGCAAATCTCATAAGACTGCGGAGGCGAGAGACTTGGCACCACTAGAACTTCTGATCTTTGTGAGATGAATGGCGTATTGACAAAAGGTGGAAAGAAATATTTTATGACACTTATTGATGACTCCACTAGATATTGTTATGTGTATCTTCTGAAATCTAAAGATAAAGCTTTAACTTATTTCAAGAACTATAAAGGCCGAAGCAGAGAACCAACTTGATCGTAAAATTAAACGGCTTAGGTCTGATCGTGGTGGAGAGTATTTTTCCAACGAGTTTTAATTCTTTTTGTGCTGAACACGGTATTATTCATGAGAGGACGCCCCCTACTCACCTCAGTCAAATGGGGTGGCTGAAAGAAAGAACCGAACGCTGTCTGATTTGGTTAACGCCATGTTAGACACTTCGGTCTCTCCAAGGCATGGTGGGGGGAGGCGCTAATGACTGCATGTCATGTCCCAAACCGAGTTCCCACAAAGAATAAAACCATTACTCCATTTGAGGAATGGGAAAGGAAAGGTTGAAACTCTCCTACCTACGTACTTGGGGTTGTTTGGCGAAAGTCAATATACCAATTCCCAAGAAGCGCAAGCTTGGACCTAAAACCGTAGATTGTGTTCTTCTGGGCTATGCTTTTAATAGCATTGGTTATAGATTCTTGATAGTAAAATCTGAGGTATCCGACATGCATGTTGGTACGATTATGGAGTCGAATGATGCGACTTTCTTTGAGAACATATTTCCTATGAAGGATATGTCTAGCTCATCAAATCAGGAGAAACCTGTTTCATCTAGTTAGGAATTAGCTGAGATTCCTGAATCCACCATTCCGATAGAACACGTTGAGAATCCCGAGGAGGATGACAATGAAGTTCCTGTAAGGAGCAAGAGACAGAGGACTGCAAAGTCCTTTGGTAATGATTTCATTGTGTACCTCGTGGATGACACACCCAAGACTATTTCAGAAGCCTATGCGTCTCTTGATGCTGACTACTGGAAGGAGGCTGTTCGTTGCGAGATGGATTCCATCTTGGCTAACGGAACCTGTGAAATCACTGATCGTCCTTATGGGTGTAAACCTGTAGGATGTAAGTGGGTGTTCAAGAAAAGCTTAGGCCTGATGGTACAATTGAAAAGTACAAGGCAAGGCTTGTGGCCAAGGGTTATACCCAGAAGAAGGTGAAGACTTCTTTGATACTTACTCACCTGTGGCTAGACTGACCACCATTCGTGTGCTACTCTCACTGGCTGCCTCGCACGGTCTTCTCGTTCATCAAATGCACGTTAAGACGGCTTTCCTTAATGGAGAGTTGGACGAGGAAATTTACATGGAGCAGCCAGATGGTTTCGCAGTACCCGGTCAGGAAGGCAAAGTGTGTAAGTTATTGAAGTCATTATACGGCCTCAAGCAAGCACCTAAGCAATGGCACGAGAAGTTCGAAAGGACTTTGACTGCTGAAGGCTTTGTTGTAAACGAAGCTGATAAATGTGTGTACTATCGCCATGGTGGGGGCGAGGGAGTTATTCTATGTCTATACGTTGATGACATATTGATCTTTGGGACCAATCTTGATTTAATCAAGGAAGTTAAGGATTTCTTATCTCGCTGTTTTAGATGAAGGATCTAGAGTAGCTGATGTTATCTTGAACATCAAGCTGTTGAGAGATAATGGTGGGATCACACTGCTTCAATCTCACTATGTGGAAAAGGTCTTGAGTCGCTTCGGGTATAGTGACTGCAAGCCTTCTTCAACTCCATATGATGCTAGTTTGTTGCTTCGAAAGAATCAACGGATTACTAGAGATCAACTGAGATATCTCAGATTATAGGCTCGCTTATGTATTTGGCGAGTGCCACGAGGCCTGACATCTCTTTTGCTGTGAGCAAATTGAGCCGGTTTGTTTCCAATCCGGGAGATGATCATTGGCGTGCGCTTGAGAGAGTTATGCACTATTTAAAAGGCACTGCGAGCTATGGAATTCACTATACCGGAAACCCGAGGGTTCTGGAAGGATATAGTGATTCTAATTGGATATCTGATGCTGATGAGCTTAAGGCCACTAGTGGTTATGTTTTTACACTTGGTGGTGGCGCTGTTTCCTGGAAGTCTTGCAAGCAGACCATTTTAACGAGGTCAACTATGGAAGCAGAACTCGCAGCACTAGACACAGCCACTGTTGAGGCAGAGTGGCTTCGTGAGCTCTTGATGGACTTGCCTATGGTTGAAAAGCCAATACCCGCAATCCTAATGAACTGTGATAATCAAACTGTGATCGTCAAAGTGAACAGTTCTAAGGATAATGCAAAGTCATCAAGACATGTGAAGAGGAGATTAAAATCTGTCAGGAAATTGAAGAACTCCGGAGTTATTGCGTTGTATTATATCCAAACGTCTATGAACTTGGCAGATCCCTTCACAAAGGGTTTATCACGGAATGTGATAGATAATGCATCGAGGGAGATGGGTTTGAGGCCCACGTGAGTTGACCACAGTGGTAACCCACTCTATGTGATCGGAGATCCCGTGAATTAGAAGTGGGAGACAAGCTGTTGGTCAGCTGAGAGGAGAGTATCCTTATATTTTATTCCACTCCATAAAAGATGCAATACTCTCCTGATCTGTATGGTAGGTTGACATTTGTCTTAATGTGTTCCAAGTGGCTTATATATATAAGCAGATGTCCTACAGAACATCTCCTGAGGAACTCACCTATATGAGTCTGACTGTTAAACGTCGCAGTCTATGAGAATCGGGTGCTCTCTAATAAACTCATGAAAGGCCTTCGGAGTATGACGCATACGCTCCAAACCGCGGGGAAGCCTTGCGGCAGCCTAGTATCGGTTCAGACGTTGTGTGAAACTAGTATCACAGCAAACTTGTAGTTCAAGGCGTAGTCCACTATTCAAGTTGTGAACTAGTGTAGCATGATGTTCTAAGTGGAAGTCCAACTTAACAGTCTCCACTAACACCGGTATATAAACAATGTTTTGGAACAGAGTTTATGAAATGTGCTAATGACACTTTGTGGGGATTGTTGGAATTATGTATGGGCTATGTATGGGCTCACATGTCTAGCCCACTAAGCCCACTAAAATCCTGAAATTGTCATGGCCCATTCATGAATAATAAGTGGAGGGAGTGGGACTAAAGTTTAGTCCCACATTGCTAGTTTGGAGAGAGTGGAAGCACCTTATAAGGTGAGCCATTCTAGCTCATGTATGAGTAGGCAAGGCAAGAGGAGAGGTGTGCCACACGCGCGCTCCTCCGCCGCCCGCCTCGCCTCGCCTCGCCTCGTCACGTCACGTCACGACACGACGCGCCGCGGGTTGCGGGAATGAGCCGAGCCGAGAGCGTTTATTTTGTCGATTGGGAAAACTTAATGAGTCATTAATTTGGTAATTAACGGACGCGTTAATTCCAAAACCGTTTCCGTTTCCTTTCTGGATCGTGGAGCCGAACCGACTCAGACGTGGAGTTACGCCCACGTCTCTCCCAGCCCGCATATAAATACACGCATACGGTAAACCCTAGCCGCCACTTCGTCATACCGTTCCAAAACACTGCGCCGCCAATTCAAGTCTTCTCCATCCCTCCTTCCGGCGTGCACCGCGAGAAGGGACAGCAGGCCTCCGGAACCCCGCCTCTTGTGATCCTGTACGGGAGAGGGGCGATCAGGTTTTTGGGGAGCGTATGAGCGCGACTGCTGACGGCGACTACTTCCTCAACGACGATTTCTTCCCCGACCTCGGCAACCTCTTCGTCGACGACATGGCCGACGTGGACAACAACAACGGCGGTGCCGCTACCGCTCCATCGTACGTAACTCTATTCCATCTGTATGAGATACTCCTGAAATTCTTATGTCTAGTTCTAGCTATAGATTGGATCAGTCTGTCTACTGTACTAGATCTAGATATTTGCATGATTACTGTATTTGCTACTGTTGCAATTCATCTGCTGCTATTTCGAATTAAATCATGTGCTAAATTGCTAATATATTCAACAGTACGTGTATAACTATTGTGGAGCTCTCGAATAGATCGATGTGGTATTTGCTCTGCTGTACAGGAGATATAAACGAAATCAGGAGGGATCATCTTAAGATCACCCGGAATTAATTTTGAACATAAAACGTACGTGTCCGGAACTCCGGATGTGACCTTCCCAAACAATTTCTGAGTAGATCCTTTCAAAAACAAAAGCAATTTCTGAGTAGGCAGCGTACGCACTACATAGATGGAGATCGAGATAGATTCAAAAAAAAAAAGATGGAGATCGAGATCTTTCGCCAGAAAAAAAGAGATCCATATCGAACAGATCCTTGAGCGACCAATGCATGTTTACTCGATCGGTCGATCCGTTTTGGTAACTTAATTAAAAAAATCGGAGAGCTCTATTCAACTGAAACGCCCAAGGATCTCAACAATAGAGTGAAAAGCTCAAGGGCACGGCAAGGGTGCACCTTTCTCATGTCAAATGTCTCGTATTTGGTCTTGGCAAAAAAGATAAATCCAACAAATTTTAGGAGATTTGAAATGTGTACAGTATATGCCCCAGATATGCCAATTTGCCATTTTTTGCTAAGACGAGAATGTACGGTATTTCATATTGAATTTTTTACAGACAGATAGAACAAAGTATTGATTACATCATGCTAATTTTTTTTTATATTTTAATTTGATCTTTTTCAAAAAAAATTACAAAAAGAGCTACCTAGAGCCCAGGAGCCTATTTTGACGCACTCCTGCTCCAACACATTTTGATTGAAAAAAAACAGCTCATCTCGTGAGCACGAGTGTAGGTGTACAACCAGTTATGAGCGAAAGAAACCGTACAAAGCAAAAGTATGAATATATAACATAAGTAATCACCGCCACGTCAATTTTTAATCGTCGGTGGTATCGAGAGAACCACGAGAATGATCAGGAGGCCCATTTTTTGCGACGGAAGGCGGGGCTGGCCGCAGAGGCCCGTACGAAGTCTGCGGGGGAATCGAGTAGGAGGAAAATCTTCGTCGAGATGTCGTCAAACTCAGCCGCCGGCGGAGGTTCTCTGGCGCGGTGTTTCTTTGGGCGCGACGGCGAAGCCATGGATAGATCGATGGATCGGCGGAACCAGCAGTACACACGTCCGTGACTCCGTGTTGCTCTGTACTTTTGTTAACACCTCGCTAGAGATCTCTCAATTACTGGGGCATATAGGGTTCACAGTACGAGATACAAGAGGAATTGATCAGGATAGTAGCTAGCCTATTACACTGGGGATCAGCCCCGCCGCCGTCCTTCGCCGTGATCCACTGGATGTCTCCTCCCGGAGGAAGACGAGTCCCATATAACCGCGTGGTAGGTGGTGCCGTGTACGTCGTCACTTGGTCCACTCGGGCCCGACGTGGCGCCGGTTGGGCTGAACCAGTCTCCTGGGCCGAGCTGCTCATTGGGCGAGGCCCATCTCGTTCTTCTCTTGGTCGCTTGGGACAGAGCTGCTGACATCCCCTCCCGGTTGAGACATGGCTTGCCCCCAAGCCACTGAATCTGGAAACTTATGCTGCAGCTCTAACTTGTCTTCCCGGGTAATGTCCAAATCGCTATCGGGAGGCCACTGAACTTGCACTTGTTCACGGCGGCCAGTGGGAGTGTTGTGCCACCTTGACTGCAGAATTCTGACCGGCACAGAAACAGCATCAGAATTGACAGGAAGGTGAGTGGAGGCTGAGGTACCTGTTTTGAGGACTTTGCGCATCTGGGAAACATGGAATACTGGGTGGATTCGCGACTCAGGTGGAAGAGCCACTTCGTAAGCCACCGGGTTGATGCATTTGATCACCTTGTATGGCCCAAAATAGCGAAACGATAGCTTGTTGTTGGAGCGATGCAGTACAGAAGATTGCACCTACGGCTGCAATTTGATGAATACCTCTTCTCCTAGCTGGAAAGTGCGCTCGGTACGTTTTTTGTCTGCCTGATTCTTCATGTACTGGCGCGCATGATTCAGGTTCTGCTAAAGGAGAAGTTGGATCTTTTTGTGCTCCGCAAGCCATTCTTCCAGAGATGGAACCGTGCAAGTGTAGCTCGAGTCAATCCCCCAGTGCCTTGGTTCTTTGCAATAGAGGGCGACAAATGGCGACATCTTAATAGCAGAGTGATGTGTAGTGTTGTACCAATATTCAGCCAGGGACAAGAACTGATGCCATTTGCTTGGATACGCATGTGTAAAACATCTCAGGTAGGTCTCGAGGCATTGATTAACCCTCTCAGATTGCCCGTCAGTCTGAGGATGATATGCCGAGCTCATTCTCAGTTCACTGCCCAGAATTTCAAACATCTCGCGCCAGAATTTGCTAGTGAAAATGGGGTCTCTGTCAGAAATCATAGTTTTGGGCAGGCTGTGGAGCCTGAAGATGTTACTGACATATGCTGCTGCCACTTTAGCTGTTGTAAATGGATGGTGGAGAGCAACGAAATGCGCATACTTCGTGAATTTGTCAACAACAACCATGATGCAGTTGACATTACCAGACATCGGTAGCCCCTCGACGAAATCCATCGTGACAACCTCCCATGCTGCAGCTGGAGTATCAAGCGGTTGCAGCAATCCTGGGTACTTAACACGCTCAGGTTTGGCTTGCTGACACACCATGCACGACTGCACGAACTGCTTGGTATGATTTTTTATTTTGGGCCACGCAAACAGGTGTCTTAATCTGGCATAGGTGGCAGGAAATCCTGAATGTCCCCCAATTTTGCTGGAGTGGAAGGCAAGCAGTATCCTGTTCTGTAATTCCACAGAACCTCCCAGCCATATTCGATCACGGAAGTAGAGGATGTTGTTCTTCCAGGTGAATCTGTTTTTGGGGTCTGGGCCTTGCTGTAGTTTCTGTATCTATTTCTGCGCTTGGGCATTGGAGTCATAACTGGCCTTGACATCGTCAAGCCAAGCCGGTTGGCATTCGATCAATGTATGCAGTGATACCTCAGCGTTAGAATGCGATCGACGCGAGAGAGCATCAGCAGCGCAGTTCTCAGGGCCTTTTCTGTAGCAAATTTTGTATCTGAGGCCGAGAAGCTTAGTGAATGCTTTTTGTTGCCAAATTGTGGTAAAACGCTACTCTTCTAAATGAACCAAGCTCTTTTGGTCTGTCCTGATAACGAATTCTCTATGTTGCAGATAGGCTCTCCACTGCTCGATTGCCATGAGGATTGCAAGGCATTCCTTCTCGTATGTTGACAGACCACGATTTTTGATCCCCAATGGTTTGCTCATGTATGCAATGGGGTGTCCATCTTGCTGCAACACCGCCCCCACCCCTGCATCACATGCGTCCGTGTCGATAACGAAAGTTTTCTCAAAGTTTGGTAATTTTAAGACTGGGGCTTGTACTAGCTTCTGTTTGAGCAACTGGAAAGCCGTGTCAGTGTCACTGGTCCACACAAAGGGTGCTTGTTTCTTGAGTAAGTTGAACAGAGGTCTAGCGATAATCCCGAAGTGCTTGACGAACTTGCGATAATAGCCTGCTAACCCTAGAAAACTCCTCGCTTCTTTGCTGTTCTGAGGAGTAGGCCAGTGCATCACTTTGTTAATCTTGTCAGGGTCTGAAGCTACCCCTGTACTGTCGATGACATGCCCCAGGTAGGCTACCTTTTGCTGGCCGAAAGAGCATTTAGATTTCTTTACCAGTCATTTGTCACGTCTAAGTAAATGTAGCACTTGTGCCAAGTGTTGCAGATGATCTGGCATGCTTTTGCTATAGACAAGTATGTCGTCGAAGAAAACTACAACACACTTTCGCAAGAGTGGTTGTAGTGTGTTGTTCATGGCTCCCAGAAATGTTGCTGGTGCCCCTGCCAGCCCAAAAGGCATCACTGTATACTCCCAGTGCCCCGAATGTGTCTGGAATGCTGTTTTAAATTCTTCTCCGGGGGCCAATCTAATCTGATGGTAGCCTGCCCTCAAATCAAGTTTTGAGAACCATTTTGCTCCACTTAATTCGTCTAAGAGTTCATCGATCACGGGCACTGGACATTTACTGACTACTGTCATAGAGTTTAAGGCTCGATAATCAACACATAGGCGCCAGGTACCATCCTTCTTCTTGACCAAGATAGCTGGTGAAGCGAAACTGCTGATACTCTTCTGTATGATTCCTGATTCAAGCAACTCTTTGACTTGCCTCTCTATCTCAGACTTATGTTCAGGCTTGTGACGGTACGCTCTCGAGTTCACTGGTTGTGCTCCAGGAATCAAAGGAATTCGATGGTCACAGTCACGTTTAGGTGGAAGTTGGGTTGGTTCAGCGAAAACATCTTCAAACTGGTCGATTATTCCCTGAACTTCTGTTGGTGTTACGTCTTCCACGTGGATTGCATCGTTCAGAGAGTTAACGTGCACCAGGTGAGCCACTGAACCCTGTCGACAAGCTGAGGCTAATTCTATAGCTGATATCGCTGCACACTGTTGCGTGTCATTCTTGTGACCCTTTAACTGAACTACACTCCCTTGTGTAGAAATTTCCAGTGTCTTATTCACCCAGTCGATGTTGGGGTTGTGTTGCTCCAACCAATCCATACCAAGGATCACATCGAATGCTCCCAGTGGAAGGACTTTCAGATTGTTGGAATTGTGCCCTGGGCTGCCATGTGCAATTCTGAATATACTTGGAGCATCTATGTTGAGTACCGTCAGCTACATTAACACGACATGGTGTAGGGAGATCAACATTCCTGATAATGCATTGCTAGCTGCTGATTTATGAATGAGCTGAACTGCAGATCAATAAGGATGAGCACCTCGTGGTTTGCTATGTATGCATGAATTTGAATTACGCCTGTCGCTGACACTGTTGAGCCTGTCAGTGCATGGATGGAAATTGAGCAGGCCATATCTGTTTCTTCTGAGCTACTTGGACTATCACTGCCAGTAATCTCCTCCTGTGAAAACAAAGCTAGCAACTCTTCCACGATATGTAACTGAACCGTTTTGGGCAATTGTGTTCAGGTCCCCATTTCTCTCCGCAGGTAAAGCAAAGGCCCTTAGCACGCCTAATTTCTGAGAGCTGTGATTTTTATCATCTCCACTCCTTCTGGCACTGTCAATACCTCTGTTATCCACTGATCGTGCCGCTGGTGTCGCTGGTGCAGAAGGAAAATTGGTGTGATTGCTTCTCTGTGGAAACTTGATGAACCTATGTTCTGACTGACGAGATGGTGACAGAGCCTCCCCTTCTGTAACTTCTTCTTGCAAAAGTGCCAGAGAACAAGCAGTGTCCAAGTCTGTCGGTCGCTGCACCATTACCACTGCTCGGATATCGGCGCGCAGGCCCTCGACGAAGCGTGTGAGAAAATAGAACGGGTGAGTAGTATCCGAGTAAGCAACAAGCTGATTAATCAGTGTGTCAAAACGTTCAATATAATCCGCTACTGAAGTGGTTTGCCTAACAGTATAAAATTGACGGATCAACAGTTGGTGTCGATCCCTTCCGAAACGTGTGCAAAGCAGAGAAGTGAAAGAATTCCATTCCAGATCAGCCAATTTTTTCGAACCGATTGCAACCAAATTCCCGCAGCCCCAGAGAAATGCAAAATCCCCATTGAGACCCAATAAGATTCGTGGATGGAAAACATGTGAAAATATTGCTCCGCTAGAGTGACCCAAAGGTTTGGATTATATCCGTTAAACGGGGGAATGGAAAATTTGGTGCGTTAGTGCCCAAACTTGTGATGATCTGACTGGAAACTAACTGCCTATCAGAATTAGGAACATATGGTTGTTGGAGCGATGCCATACCCGTGACCGGGAGGTCCGACGATGGCGCGACGGCCACCGCCGAAAGACTCCCGGGAATTAGGTCGGCGCCGTGGCCTTGCCCGTGGATCGCCCCGGAGTTGATAAGGGGGGCGCGGCGACGAGGTGGGCTGTCGCCGATCCACTTGCTGCTGACGCGATCGTGGGCTGAACGCGTTGCAGCTCCGAGACAGTGGCTTGCAATTGAGCAAACCTTGCTTCCAGATCCGGTTTCCAGCCGCATAGATAGGTGAGCTGGTGAGTTTGGGAGGCGATTTGATTAGCCATGGACTCCTGCTTCATCATGATGGCGTTGCTCGTGTTGGTGAAGGCCTCCTTGAGCTCTGCTGAGTCCTTGCGCATAGCGTCGAGGTACTCCCTCAGCGCTGGGTCCATGGTGTCGATGAGGCGTCGGCGATCGGCGGTGTATCTTCGGGTTTCCGGAATTTTGGGTGGTGGGAGGGGATCGGTAGGCTATGATACCACGATGTTAACACCTCGCTAGAGATCTCTCAATTACTGGGGCATATAGGGTTCACAGTACGAGATACAAGAGGAATTGATCAGGATAGTAGCTAGCCTATTACACTGGGGATCAGCCCCGCCGCCATCCTTCGTTGTGATCCACTGGATGCCTCCTCCCGGAGGAAGACGAGTCCCATATAACCGAGTGGTAGGTGGTGCCGTGTACGTCGTCACTTGGTCCACTCGGGCCCGACGTGGCACCGGTTGGGCTGAACCAGTCTCCTGGGCCGAGCTGCTCGTTGGGCGAGGCCCATCTCGTTCTTCTCTTGGTCGCTTGGGACAGAGCTGCTGACAACTTTATACGCGTATTACACGCACGAGTCTAGAGAGATAAATCAAATCAGGTTACGGCGTTACGCACGTACGTGAGATGTGAAACACGATCGGGATCAATCCGAACATAAGACCTATCGGGCCACGGCCTTCCAAACATTCTGATTGGAGTATTTCGCAAATGTACAAAAGACATTTTTATCCGGCACGTACGGATTCTATGACTTTCCCTAACTTTGAGTCACTCGTGGATAGGACCCACCGACTGCGGACCCCTTCTGTCAATGACCCGAAGTCATGCTAAACAAAGTCGGAGAATCCCGTCCGGGATCCTGTGAAAAGCGCTAGGGCCCTGTTTGGAAGCTCAGTATATTTTAAGTATTTCATGAATACTTTGTTTCTAGAAATACTGAACTATTAAATATTTTGAGGTTTTCAGTTGTTTGGTTTTAGTAAAGTCTGCAATTTTGTATACTTCAATGTATACGAGTGTGCCACCATACTGCAAAAGACGAGTGTAGTTTGTTTTGCTTTTTGAGGGATCTACTGGACTTGCTCTAACACCTTTTTTTTAAAATGGGAACGTAGCCCCAGCCTCTGCATCGCGAGGATGCACACAGCCGTTGCTTTTATATTAAAAATAGAAAAGTTACCATCCACGGTGTTACAACTCACGCATCATGCAAAATAGACACCAAAATCAACCACAAGAATTGTAGTAACAACATCCAGCAACTCATTGAATCCTCCTAGTATGCAGCCAAACACCCTGGCTGTAAATAGCCTGAACAACCGCCATCAAGCGAGTACATCCAGAATCCATGAGAGCCCGCTGCTCCAACGGCAGAAGGAAGGACCACATGTGAATCCAATATGTGGCCTGATGAATAACCTGCAAAAAATGAGCACCTCTTGATTTGTTAAAAACAACATCGTTCCGACAATTCCAAAGAGCCCACACAAAAGCATAAGTTCCAATTTGAATTCGGGCTTTAGTTTTAATATCTATTCCTTGTAGCCAATTACCAAACATGTGATCAATACTGCAGGGTTGAGCTATGCTAAACGTAAAATGAAGCAACCTCCAAATATGCTTAACAAAATTACAGTGTATAAACAGGTGTTCAACAGACTCATCACTGTCACAGAACACACATTTTTTAGACCCAACCCAGTTTCTCTTAATCAGATTGTCCTTTGTTAAAATAACTTTGCGCCGCAGAAACCACATAAATACTTTAATTTTTAATGGAACTTTCAATTTCCATAAGTGCTTATGAAGACAAGTAGTATTTTCATGCATATAATCCAAATACATGGATTTAACCGAGAACCCACCGGAAACTGAAAGACCCCAAACAAAGTCATCATCATCATTATTTAGGTGCATTCCCATGACTCTACGAACTAAACGCAGCCACGCATCCCATCTCTCCCCAACCAAATTCCTTCGAAATTGAATATTTAGAGGGTTATGTGCCAACACATCCGACACTAACACATTTTTATTCCTCACAATATTGTATAACCCGGGGTATTGATCAGCCAAAGGAAAATCTCCTAACCAAGTATCCTCCCAAAACCGAGTTGATAGGCCATTACCTATTTTAAAAAAACCTCGTTGGAAGAAATCTTTTTTAACCGACATGATACCCTTCCAAACGGGAGAATCCGTTGGTTTTACCTCCACTTGAGATAATGATTTTTCAAATAAATACTTATTACAAAGTAATTCCTGCCAAACCCCTCTTTCATGCAAAAGTTTAAACAACCATTTTGACAGTAAAGTTTTGTTCTTAAGCTCGAGAACCTCAATTCCTAAACCTCCTTGGTACTTAGGTCTACAAATGATATTCCATCTAGAAAGACGATATTTCCTTTTGTGTAAATCACTCTGCCAAAAGAATCTACTACGAAAGAAATCCAACCGTTTTCGAACCCCAACAGGTATTGGAAAAAAAGATAATAAAAACATAGGTAGACTAGTAAGGACCGAGTTAATGAGCACAAGTCTATCTCCATCCGACAAGATCTTCCCAGCCCATGACCCTAATTTATTCTCAAAACGATCTTCCACGGGTTTCCATTCTTTATTCAAGAGCTTACGATAATGGATTGGTATGCCCAGGTATTTAAAAGGCAATGACCCGATCTCGCAACCAAATAAAGACATGTATTCGTCCTCCTTGTCAACTGCTTTCCCAAAGCAATAAAGTTCACTCTTATGAAAATTAATTTTTAACCCAGACAATTGTTCAAATAGAGCAAGAATTAATTTCATATTAACGGCCTTATCTAGGTCATCTTCTAAAAACAAAATTGTATCATCCGCATATCGTAGGATAGAAATTCCCCCATCCACCAAATGAGGTATCAAAGATCCTATGTGTCCATCATCTCTGGCTCGAGCTATAAGAATAGCCAACATATCTGCAACAATATTAAACAGAATTGGCGAAAGAGGGTCTCCTTGACGAAGCCCCTTGAGGGGAAAATAGTGACCAATATCATCATTCACCCGTACCCCAACACTCCCTCCTTGAATAAAATGACTAACCCACTCACACCATTTTGGATCAAAACCCTTTATTCTAAGGGCCTACTGCAAGAAACACCATTTCACTTTATCATATGCCTTTTCAAAATCAATTTTGAAGATGACACCATCAAGTTTCTTTGTCTTTAACTCATGAATAGTTTCATGGAGTATAACTACCCCTTCTAAAATATTCCGACCTGGAATAAAAGCGGATTGTGTAGGCCTGATTACCTTGTGAGCAATAGACGCAACACGATTCGTCCCCACTTTGGTAAAAAAAAATTAAAACTCACATTAAGTAAGCAAATCGGCCTATATTGCTCAATTCGACTCGCATCCTCTTTTTTAGGTAATAGAGTGATTACCCCCAAAGTTCAACTTAAAAAGAGGCAACTCACCATTCTGTAATTGTGAAAACAAGGCCATCAAGTCAGTCTTCATGACCTCCCAGAACGTCTGATAGAATTCAGCTGGAAAACCATCCGGACCAGGAGCCTTATTATGCTCCATCTGAAAAACTGCCTCAGACACCTCCTTTTCAGTAAAATTCGATGTCAGGGCCACATTCTCTTGCGGAGATACTTGGGGCATGTCCCAATTATATGTTTCAATCATACTAACTGTATTAGTATCAGGTGTCCCAAACAATTTTTTATAATACTCAGAGATGAACACCTTCAAATTATTCTCCCCTACTATAGTTCCCTCGTCTTGTTCCAACTGAAAAATTCTTTTTTCCTATGCTTACCATTATCGATCAAATGAAAGTACCGCGTGTTACTCCCCCCTTCCTGAACGTGTTTGACTTTAGCCCGTTGTGCCCATTTAGTTTCTTCTTCCCGACGGAGGTTAGCTAGACACTCATATGCATCTCTTTTGGCCTTCCTCTCTTCAGGCGATAAAATATTAGATTCAGCTTTAATATCTAGTTCTTCTATTAACAGCATCAATTTCTGTTTCAGCATTTTATATTCACCACTAATGTTCTTCGCCCACCCTCTCAAAAATTGTCGTAAATGTCGAATTTTAATTTTCCACCTATCAATAGGTGAGAACCCTCCCAAGGTGCTCTTCCATTCTTTACTAACCATGTCGACAAACCCCTCTTGTTTCAACCAAGCCAGTTCAAAAGAGAATCTAGCCACATTACCTACGTGAGCACTCTCTCCGGAATCAATGACAAGAGGAGTGTGATTCGAACCTGATCCAGACATCGCATGAATAGAGACAAGAGGGAATTTCTGTTCCCAGTCAACACTAGCAAGAAATCGATCCAACTTTTCAAGAGTTGGAATCGGTCTCCTACCTGCCCACGTAAATTGTCTCCCAGAGAGCTCCAACTCCTTGAGGTCAAGACTCTCAATAATGGCGTTGAAAATAAAGGGCCAGCGTGCATTAAAATTATCATTACTTTTCTCTTCTTGTCTACGAATAATATTGAAATCACCTCCTACCAACAAAGGGGTATCAACATTCTCGCACACCCGCACCAACTCCGCGAAAAAACTAGGTTTCATTGCATCTTGAGCAGCACCATATGCAATCACAAGAGACCAAATGAAACCATCACTACGAAGCTTAAGTTTAAATTTGATACAGAAATCTCCACAAAGGAAGTCCTGAACCAAAAATATCTGACTATTAAAACCAACCAAGATCCCACCCGATCGACCAATAGGAGGTAAACAATACCACATAAAATCAAGACCACTGGCTAAATGAGATAAAAAGTTGGATGCAAAATCCGACCTTCCAGTCTCTATAATAGCCACAAAATCTAGTCTTTTCTCTTGTATTGTTTCCTTCAGAAACAAATGTTTAGCAGGATCCCCAAACTCATCGCTATTCCAAATCATACCTTTCATTTTGAACTAATTTTTAATTTTTCTAGTCTAGCACTTTTTCTTTTAACAGATAGGCCAGTGCCTTTATTCTTATTCCCCTTAGGTTTAGAGTGTACTAAATGAGGTTCCTGGACCGCATTGTCCTCCACCTCGTCAACAAGATCTTCCGACAAATTATATGCCTTGTTAATAGTCATGTTACTATTGTCAGCCCCCTCGGAAACAGCAATAGATTTTTGCAAAAAGGTAACCTTTCTCATTTTTTTGATGCTCCTAATGAGTGAAAGCAGACCGCGCCTCCTCACTACTCGAGTCACCTAGGGAAACTCCTAACCTTGCTGCTCTATCAATAATAATGCCATCACTTAAATCAAAAAAAAGTGTTAGAAGAGCAAGTGGAAGTACCTGTTGTTTGTACATCATCCCGGCGTTGTGCCAGCATCATGGCACGCTCCATCGCAGACATATCCACTAATGGCTGTGAACGGATGCGTTCACTAGATCGAATCCCGGCAGAGAAAGGTGACTCAATACCACCGTAGGCAATAACCTCTTTGTCCTCCATCTCAGTCATATCCTGGTTAGGCTGCAAACCAACAGAAGGAGTCAACTCCTTACAGCAAGAAACCTCAGGATAAACACCATAAGCAGTACTCAAAACAGTAGCCTGCTTGACCGAACTAGGTACCTCATTAGTAGCACAACGATCAGCATCATCTGCACTTGATACCCGCATCTCTCCTTCCACAGAAATAGCAGCAACCCCAACCTCGAATGCCACAGCATCATTTGGGTTCGATTGTTCAGTATGTCGCGTCCTCTCCCTAACCAAAACCTCACCAGCAAAACCTGCCGGCAGGAAAACCTGTGCCGCCCCTGCAGACACAGCAGGCACGCAGCCTGGCAAGAGCGGCACATCGCTTGCTGGCAGGGGAAATGCTGCCGCGGCAGCTCCTACCGCCTGGAGGTCTGGGACAGCAGGTGTTGCATGTAGTGTCTCCGCCAAATTCCTGTCTGTCATTCCTCCGTCCACATCAAGGGCCACCGAGGCGGACACAAGCTCTTGTACAAATTGTTGTTGATCATCATTGTTCAACAAAGATTTATAAACAGAAACATGTGACGAAAACAACAGACCCACAGAGGATAAAAGAGAAATATAACACACAGGTTTTACCTCTCGATTCCTACTAGGATTATTAAAAGAAGCCACTGTATTCATCTCCAATTGAGCTTCAGAGTCCATAAACTCCAGCTCTGGTGACAGCGCACGCACTCATCCGTGCTATTTTTGTTTGACCCCGATAGGAACAGAGAACCGACATCAGGTTTTTTCGCAGCAACTCTAAAGATTCTTTTCTCCTCCTGTGGGACTCTTTCCACACTTCTCAGTTGGGCATCAAGACACCCCTGTTTATCTACCACCATATCATTTGTAGTACTGGACGCCCGCTGAAACGAACTCAAAACAACAGGGGAAAAGACCACTCCTGTAGTTTTATTAATAGGAGTAGACTTTTGCGACTCAGGAGGAACAGCATCCTTCTTAGCTGAAGAGATCAAATTTGGAGCAATAGTCTCTGAGGTCTTACCATCCCCCTCTTTCCCCTTGGCGAAATCATCATTTTCATCCGGTTTTTCCTCATCAAGATCATTACGAAAATCCACTTCCATCTCACTGTCATCCTCCACCGGGGTAGGTTCCACCACAAAAGTAATTTGATAAAAACCATCCTTTATCCAAAGAGGTAGGTCTTTTGGAATTTTGGTATGGTCCACACAGCGGATCAGAATACGTAATACCTTATGCTTTCTAGTGTATGCCATATCGACTTTGGTTGTTTTCCCAAACAGCGTGCCAATGCCCCATAGAGCAAGAAAATCACCAGTGTGGCGCTCTGGGATCCCTTCCATTCGAACCCACACATGTGGGAGCATCCACATAGGTTCAGTTCGACCAAACCAAGCATCCACTTTAAGCTCACACGTACTGCTAGGAACTCTAAAACCCCCAAACAATTTGAGCTTGTCCAATTCTTCTTTAGAGGGGAAAATCACCTTGAAAACGTTCTGACCAACCTGTAATATATCCCAATTGTAATTATCAATCGGAACCACCCGCTGCAAGTTCCTTGCAATTTGAGGAATAGACAGAGTCCCCCCATTGACTGTAACCATCGCAAGTCTAGTATTCTCCGTTTTTGTCCTATAAGAGTCTATCAAATCCATACCAAAGAAGGTTAAGTCATCATGATAATGCCCATATATCAACACCTGGGGCTTAGGGGCATCGAGCAAAGGACACTCATCCGAAACATGATCCACACTCTCGCAGCAATCACAAAGAGGAGTCTCACAATCAGCCAGGACATGTCCTGCGAAACCACAACGGTAACACTTTGCATCTTGCTTTTTAAATTTTTTTCCTTCCTCAGCACTATCAGTCGTAGCCGGTATAGCTTCCTTAGCAATCACTTGTTATGCCACGGGAATAAGCGCTGCAGCAGCTTGAGAAACACCATCATCTGATGCACGTTGCTGTGCCGCCACTGCCGGCGTGACCGTGGCTGGCCCAACAAAATTCCGGCCAGGTCCCCTGCCACGCCCACGGCCAACTCCTCCTTTGTTGTTAAACCTAGCTGTAGGACGACCATTGAACCTGTTCCCGCCCTCCTGGAAACCAGTACCCGCATTGAACCCTCCCATCGGTGGATCAAAGCTCCGGCCCTCACCCCCATTGAAAACACCACGATTGTAATTGTTCTGCACATTGCCACCCGTGTAACCGCTACGATGAACAAAGTTATACCCATTAGCATAGTTATTGTTCGATCCGGATCCACCACGAGCCAAATTTGTGCCATCGCCACTCCCAGCGTTGAAGCCCCCTCTATTGCCATTGAAATTGCCAACATTATTCCCTCCATGAAATCCACCACGGTTGTTGTACTGACCGGAACCTTGGTTGTTCTGATCACCACCATGCCTCTGGTAATCATCACGACCAGCAGTGCCGCTAGAGCCTCCGACATGGAAATTGTTGAAGTTCCCACGCCCTCCACCTCTGCCTGCTCCGCCCCTATCTCCCCCAGCGAAGCCACCCCCACGCCCCGCCATATTTTTCGGCAGCGCAGGAGAGAACCAAAGGAACCCTAGGCGGCGGCGTCTGTGGGAGAAACGAGTCCCCGCTGCGATCACGTCGCAGATAAGTGGTGTTGCGTTCACCCTTCCTGGGCTGATCCTCACGTTAGGAACATGAGTGTACTTAGGAAGGTCCATTGGCCCTAACCCTCTAGGCACATACTGGAAATTCAAATTCCTTCGAACAGCCGAACCAGAAAAAACGTGTGATCCCATCGGATCTGAATGCGACAACTCGCGGATTTGCATTTTTCGACGCCGGCGTCCAACGACCACCGTCCATCCTTCATCATCATCTTGCGAAATCGCAGCCCCTGGCGGTGAGAGTCCCAGCATAAGCCGCATCTCACCATGCCGGACTCGCCGATGAGCAAAAGCCAAGACCAAATTCGAATAACTTACCTCATTCGGACTCTCCGATCGATCTTCGTTGAGCAGGATCGCCGCCCTCCTCTGTAGTCTTCGTTTCTCTTCTCGACGACGGGATCTCTTGTCTCCAAGATCACGAGATGGCGAAGGTTTTGGTGTCTGACACCACCTTCGCAAATCAGGAGATCCGGCGACAACTGACTCGCCGCCGTCCAGCGCTTCTTCTTCCTCTTCATCGTCCGCATCTTCCTCTCCCTAGCTCTCAGATGCCAAGGCCCAGAACCGTCCTCCCTGCGGTGAACGGTGGCAACCCTCCTGAGAGCCTAGCCCAAGACGCTCCTCGCCGTGAGAATGGACGCCGCATGCCATTCGCCTCCAGTCGCCTCCTTCTGACTCTCCTGCAGTGACAACAGGGTGACCGCCATCCGTTGAACAGAGAGCCCGATTGTCCTCGACGCCCGATGCACCGGGATCACAGCCCATCAGAACGGCCGGCTGTACCCCCGCATCGATTAGATCGTGCCCACCGCCCGCCGGAGTCCGCCCCCGATCCGCGCCGTGAACAGCAGTAATCCCCGTATCAGCAGCCACAGGGGTGAAGGTGGGGCTGGCTTGGGGGGTGGCCGGAGCGGCGCCTCCCGCTGGGGAGGGCGAGTCGCCGAGCGGCTGGCTTGGGGGTGGCCGGATGGCGCCGGAGCGGCGCCGCCCGCTGGGGTGGGCGAGTCGCCCGAGCGGTCGCGAGAGCGCTCACTCATCCACGTGTCCTATTGTGCCTTATCTGGTGCAATTTTGCAAAATTGTTGTTAACTCTTCTTCTCCCCCGAGGAAGAACAAGAAGGGCAGCCACTGAGTGCATTATATATCTTGCAATCTCGTCCGTATATATAGATGTCATCCAAAAAAGTAGCTTACTTCCTCCGACACAAATTAAGTGTCATTGAAATCGATGTATCCAGTTTTAAAACACCACTAGACACACCCGTTTGGGCCGTACTTATTTTGAGATGGAGCGAGTACATTCATACCCAAAGCAAGACAAGACGTTGAGACTTATTCAGACAATTAGCAACAACAAGTAGGATGGACACCTGCAACAGAAACTAACGTTGACATTTTTTTTTTAGAAAAAACCAACCGATCTATTGATCATCAATAACGCTACAAAGAATCCCAAAAATAATAAAATTTCACAAAAGGTCTTCGAACCCCTAGCGACGACTACAAAGACCAAAGCAAGGCGAAGGCGTGACTCCGTCCTTGTTTTTATTCCCACAGAACCACTCGAGCTGCAACATATGGGAGATCGAGCGAGAAGCACGCCATGTCTGGCCTGGGCTTCATGAAGTAGTACCAGCCTTCCTGCCTCCCCGCCAGCAACAGGCCCACCAACCACACATGTAAATTTGTAGTTATGGTAGCCCAAGGCAGGCAGATGATGGACTTTGGTTCCCATTGATCCATGTCGTCGTCTCCCAGGACGGTGTACAAGAGGCAGTACATGGGCTGCTCCTTGCTATGTATGTCATAGTTTTAAATAATCCGCTATTGCATCCCTATAGCTATTTGGACATGTTGCCGCTAAATGATTTCATGTATAATTTACCACTATAGACTCGCTATAGCCCACTATAGCGTCGTTGTAGCTGTTTTTAAGAGTTGCCGCTATATGTGACAGCCCGCTATTTAAAACTTTGGTGTATGTGGACCGTGACCATTGCAAGCCTCTCTTGTTCGTCAGCCACCTCCACAAATGCCACAGACGACGACGACTAGCGAGCATGGGTTGGGAAGTTGATGATGGATAACTCCGGCATGCTCTCCCTAGCGTCGATCACGAGCATCTTCTCGCCCCCCAGGGTAGATTCTCCAATAGAAGCGCACATGTGCGTAGTTGAACGGCACGCATGAGTTGTCCAGCACGTTCCGCAAAGCGTTCCAACCTTCGAACTTGAAGGCGCGCCATTGTCGTCCTCTAGAAACACCATATGAAGAGAGGATGAAGAGGATCATCTTGCCCGCACACTGCACCAGGCGGAACACTCTGAATGACGGCAGCGACGCCGACGCGTCGTGCTCATTCTCGGCGAGTGGAGCGAAGAAGGGTTGTATTCTCCATGGTCGACTAGCGCTGCTAGGTCTTCTGGGATAGCAGGAAGCACAAGGTACCACCTACGCAAGGGGCCAGAGACGGCGAGTGGCTTGCCCAAGAAGTCGTGGCTTCTGCAGCCGCCAAATGGTTGTAATGCACCGGTGTGCAGACTGTGTTCGTCGCGGGAGTCGGAGAAAAACCATGGGCCAGGAGACGGTAGACAAAGAAAAACGATGAGCCAGGAGACGGTAGAAAGGATATGCCTAAGAAGTTGTTGCCGCCCGACGGTGACAAGCTCACGGGCCGCAGTCACACAGGGACGTGGCGGCTCGGCTGGGAGGAAGACGCCTGAGATGGTGCCAAGCAGGGGCAGGTGGAGGGCACGGAAACATCGGAGTAAGCGTTGATGACACGGCGGAATGCGGAGCTGACCAAGCAAGCTCGTGCCAGGTCAGCAGGAGAGTCAACCAAAAGTAAGAGGATCTACTTTGGATTTTATTTTTTTGGTGTGTAAAATATTGAATGAGTGATTTGTACATCAATACCCAAATTGTGTCTTGGACTGCTTAGGTTTTGTTTCTACACCGATCATGTGATGCGTAGTTTCATATTACAGATTTCATACTATATACATTTATTAAAATTTTGCATGCATAACTAGGAACTAGAACAGATCACCAGTTGGTTACAAGGGGAACATTATTAGCACAAAATCCAGTAACAATCCAATTACCCGATGGTGGCGCATCACCAGCCATGATTTACTTTATTTACACAAGCATCATACACAAGAGGGATAACGAAACGATCATACTTAAGGACATAAATTTGCCGTGTGTGCTTCTTTCAAGCACATCATCACTGGTTTCCATACTTGGGTCCATCCAGGCCCCTCTTGTCATCCCACCCTCTCACCCATGGTTGACCAGGTGCTGATCGGGTCTCCGGGGAAGAGTGCTTGCTCAGGTTATCTGTGACCTTCGACTTGATAGCAACAAATACCTATTAATTTGGACAGAAAACGTTCATTATTAGAGTAGGCAATCAGACTATTAGGGACGGACAGAAGAAGAGTAATCGGTGGTACGACATACAGGATTAGAACTGACGGTCTCTGGTGGTTGCTCTTGACCAGTGAGCCATTTCCACAAATCTGGGTTCTCCTGAAGAATCAAACAAGCTCTATAATTAGAACCAACAGTCTCACAAACAATATACAAGAACGAACGGATTCCTTGATGACCATGTGAACTGGCACCAGAAGGTTCAGTGCCATTGGCTCATGGCAGTTGCTTTCGAAGTGTTTAGACATAGCATGTTCGTCTAGATTTTTATGCTATTGATAGTCTTCGTTCGTAAATGATGATAAGAAGCGATAACACTTGTCTAATGAAGCAAAATGAATGTACTGGCATGTAATAAAACTAGTACTCCCTCCGTCCTGGTTTGTAGGGCACAATCTCAAAACCATGTTGTCCCACCTCTTAGGCACATTTTACATTAATTCTCTTCCAATTAGTGGGTGGTTGCCCCTCTCCATCCCTCTCCACCAATGCATGTAAGATATTAGCCCCAATCAACTAGCACATTGGTACTAGAGATTTGCTATATGTGCCCTATAAACTAGGACGGAGGGAGTATGAAACATCAAATATAACAAAGTGGGAATCTCCGCGGCGCTCCAAGGGGCGACTAGGGTGGCGAAAACCTAGCCGCCATCCAAGCTCCCCTCCCCTAGCCGTCGCCGGAGGATACTAGCAGGCGAAACCCTTGCCGGTGGGACGGCGGCAGTGAGACCTCGTTCCTGTGCTCGCGCGCGGCTGCTTGGTGCGCTGGACCCGCGGGAGTGTGAGGTGGCGCTACTGAGGCGGCGGCCAGCTGCTGGTGCAAGCGGCAGAGATTAGGGTGTCCAGGTCTGGGCCACTCAGGCCCGTCCCAGCCCGTGAGAAACTCTCAGCCCCCACCCACCCTTCTCCCTCCTCCCGCCCTCTGGTGGAGGACGCTGAGCGGGCGTGCATGTGAGCAGCGGCCCTACCCACATCGCACACCCCTCAGGGGTGATGGCTGGAAAAACCGTTTGTGATGGCCTAATTCAGCCCTGTGCAAAAGGCCGATCTGTACTAATGATTGTTCCAGCCACAACAGCATCCTGCTCAGGATTTACATGATACATTTTTTCTCAGAGGTAAAGGTTCTGTTAATCTGTTCAGTCATCAGTTTATGTAAACATATTTGATTGATCGTGCTTCTTGCAGCCCCATCTACAACAACACAATTACCTCATGACTATCTTGAGAAAGTAAAGCAAGTCCATCAGTCTGGTGGTTATGGCTCCAAAGGGTATGTTGTGCTGGTTTTTTTTTTGCGATTTAGAAAGTAAAGCAAGTCCATAATTTGAGATTTTTTGCAAAGCGTCACTTAATTGGAAGCGAGATGAAGCAGAGAAAAACCTGCTTCGTACTCACACAACTGCAGTTTCCACAAGGATATTGTACGAGCTAGCGCAGGAGGTATAGCAATTAAGTGATGCTTATTTTATCTCATCCTAGGTCCTTGTAACGTATATTGTCTTAGTTTGGCTAAATTAGTGGAGGTGGTATCAGTTATCATTAACATTCTGTTGAACAATTCATGAGATACTTTTTCTTTGATAAACCACCATGGGTTGTTCAGAAACCTTTTACTCCTAAGAGATACTATTCCATTGATTGCGTTTTCCGGAATGAAGCTGTGGACCGAACTCATCTTGCGGAATTCCACCAGATCGAAGGTAACCACTCTCCCGTTTCTTGCCTATGGGTTTTTGATCCATTGATATTTGGTCCATAGCTTTGGATGTCACGTAGTAACCTTCCAGCTAGGAAGCTACTTACAGTGTTTGCTCTTTCAGGTCTTATTTGCGATTAGGGTTTGATGCCTGCTGATCTAATAGGTGTATTGGCGGATTTCTTCTGGAGACTATGTGCTAATCGACTTTTTTTAGTAATATTTATTTCAGTTCAAAGCCATCGACTTTTTAAATAATATTTATGGATCTCCCTGTTATATTCATAAAAGCTTTACTGCCATCCGGTGTTCAACTGTTCTAAGAATATTTATTTTCCATGTCCATCAGCAAAATATTCGACAAGTTGGCTTCTAGAGGTGCAGCATAATTAATATGATCATTTAGATTATGATTTAAACATTTACCAAGAGAATGGAGCACATATTTACACGATTCTTAATAAATCTTTAATTAATGCAAAATAGTGATTTTGACCATGCTATTTGGTGATAACAGTTGCCTGGGGATAATATATCAAGTCTATGCTATTATTCTGTTTTCAACTAAAAAAATGCTAGTATTGTGTTTTTTACTAAAAAATGATGATAATATTCTGATCTTTCCAGGTTGATTTCAATCTCATCAAGAGCAGTCCGATTTTCCGGTCGGGGCTTTAGTAAGCTTAGTAGGAGGTGAATACCTGTTGAGTTCTAAGGATTATGTTTCTGTTTTTACCTTTAAAACCAGTACACATGTATTTAGCAAATCATGTGAACAGCCGTTTTGAGGTGCTTATGCTCGATGTTACGGTCGCACTTTGAGTGTAGTCTCCACCCTGTGTTGTGTGTCTGAACTCTGAAGGGAATACAGAGACTTTATTTGGGGAATATTGTTTATGAAAGAACTAACTCATGCAGACACAGGCTGAACGGACAGAGTTCTACCGCACAAAACTAGATTTTTTTTGTAGCATGCTCAACTCATGTTCAACTGGTCATTCTACATGCTGGTATCATAAAAGACGGAAAATCCGAACACGGGTGGGTTATGCAGCGGTTAACGACAGTAAAAGATATAGCGCTACGAAGGTTCGGCATTCTTAATACAGATGTGCTTCTGAGAATGATTGGTTAGAAGATAAGTAAAATCTAGACGCTAAAACCTGAAAATGAGATGCAATCGAAGTAATTGTCTTAGTCGAATCCTTGTCAAGTGACCAAGGGCATCAAAACTTAATAACCCATTGCACCGAACATTCCCACGAACAATTGTTGACTTGTAGTACATTACAGAGATAATGTGGTGAGATGGTTCAGGGCCAATTTGCTCGACCAGCCGTGACCCGAGCTGGAAACTTATAAGTCCAGGAACTAATAAGAAGCAGTTCGTTTTTTTAGCATTATACTGGATAAATATTGTTCAGAAACCATGAAAATCGATACGGGCTAGCTGAATTTTTAATCTATATAATAGGAGTACCACAGAAGAGCAATTATAGATGCCGCGAGGTGGCGAGGTGGGATTAGAACCCTGGAATACTTTTCCCTTGCAGCCAAATTAGTCCTAAGAGGAAGGGCAGGGGCAGGATAACTCACGAGGTCGAGGACTTGGAGCAGGGATCGGATGTTGGCCTCGTCCATGGAGCGGATATGCTGCTCCACCCAGGTCCCGAGCACCAGGTCCAGCTCGAGGAACCCTCTCTGCTTGCTCCTGTACACCAAACTGCACGCTGCCACTCAGTCAGGAACCGGACCCAGAGGTTGGCGATTCGAAGGAAAGGATTGAGGAGACGGGGGGCACCTGTTGACGAGGCGGCGGCGGCTCTCGTCGCAGGAGAGGTCGATGGGGATGGCGATGGTGTTCTGCTGGGTGGAGTTGGTGGTGGAGAGGAGGCGATTGGAGGCGGCGGGGAGGAGAGTGCGGGAGGAAGGAGAGGGGAGGACGCGGCGGAGTTGGAGCGCCCGGCGGAGGAGCGTGGCCGCCATGGCGACCGCGGAGAGGAGAAGAGGGGGAAAAAACTGCCAAGGAAGGAGGAGTGTGACGAGCGACGTGGCTGGCTGGCGGACCCGTCGCCTTTTCACAAGTCGGTCTAGGTTGGTGCGTTGCGGCGTGGCGGCGTTATGGACCAGACGACAGAAAAGTTGTCTTTTTTTCTTCTACTAGTTGATAGTTGACATGTACGCACACGTCTTCACAATTAAAGGGATAATTTACAATTAGAACTAACCATATATGCTGTCGAGACATCATAGTAGTTTTCATAGACGGGGGTGCCATGAGACTACGGTAGAGACGTGGGGTAACGGGATAGCGTAGTAACACAGAACACGGGATTTTACCCAGGTTCGATACGTCGCGACAGTACGGCGTACCTACTCCTGCACTTCTCACTAATTGGGACTAAACCCCGTTTATCAGGGTTACAATGTGAGGGTGTAGATCTAGCTTCTCGGCGAGGATGATCTACTCGGCGAGTTGCGTAGAGATTGAACTTGTTGTGTATATCTTGTTCTAATCTATCTCCCGTCCGGCTTTATATAATAGCCGGATTAGGGATTACAGAATAAGAAACCTAGAAGACTACGTTTAACTTGTAACTTGGAAAGCAAGGAATCCGTCTTCTCCTCCAAGCCAGATCACGCGGGTCGTGATCCGGGTTCTTCTAGAATCCGGCTTCTGCGCGTCGGACTACTGGGCCGCCCAATGGACCTAATCCCATTACCATTTAGGCCACCCTGGCAGTCCGGCTCTTTGTCTACCATCTTCTATACCCCTAATCAGTATATATCCGACAGTAGCCCACAGGAAGGATCAAAACTCTGATTCTCCGCCTTTCGTCAAATATATTTTGTCCGGGAAAACTTGATTCAGCAGTCTTGATTCTTTCTACTTTCCTTTTGAAGGAGATGGTAACATAAAACTCGGAACCATGAAAATCCGGCTTTTCTTCTCGCGATCCTTCGCGGAAAAGGAACTCATAACGTCAGCGTATTAATCGTGCTGACGCAAGCGTCGCTTGGTTCCACGCGGGAAACCCCTCAGCGTATCTCTGACAGATTCTCACGGGAAACGAGGAGATAGCCATCATTCCCCTGCCGTTTTATTTCCCGTATTTTCCGGCGAGCGACACGCGTCGAGCATCAAACGGTCGAAAGAGCCGTTGGCACGTATCTAAACAGGTTTCCGGCTATAAATAGCCATCATCGTCCTCGCCAAAAACTTTCCCCACTCCCTCACTGCCCACGCCATTGACGCGAACGCGAGCTCGAGAGCAAGTTCCTTGTCCCAGCGCACTTAGCATCCAAACGCACCGAAACGCGCCACCAAAAGATGGCCTCCTCGCCGTCGTCGCCGACCCGCGCCGCCATCGACGAGCTCGTCAGCGACCTGGATCCACAGCCGGGATCGAAGAAGCACACCGGCGGCGAGCCGGAGAAGACCACGGCCTCCGCGGCGGGCGGAGAAAACACTTCCGCCGCCGCGGACATTGCGGGATCGAGCTCCGCAGCACCCCCTCCATTCGTCCCAACGACGGCGAGGGTCAAGATCCATTCCCGTGGCGATGAGCGCTTTGCCACCGGAGCCAACAACGAAACAGAAATTGTGGGCAATTGGAGTCTGAGTAATACCTCTCTCGTCCTTCTTCGTCGGATGTCAAAGGAGGGATCCATAGTTAAGGGCAAATGGCGAATCTCGAAAGATGAACCCGAGCCCAAGCCAAAAGTCGGAGAACGCGTCATCCTTACCTCTCATGTTGCGAGAGGTATGGGTTTTCCCCCTTCCGCCTTTTTTCTAGACGTCCTTGACTTGTATGGCGTTCAACCACACAATATTTCTCCGAATTCCATCCTCTACTTAGCCAGTTTCCAAGCCCTTTTCGAAGGATATCTCGGGATAACACCTGACCTAAATTTCTGGCAATATTGCTTTGAGGTAAAGCATAACATCACAAATGGCATTTCGCCCATTTGCGGAACCGTATCTTTCATCCTCAGAAAATTTAGGGAGGAATGGTATCCAAAAATAGAAATGCCGGAACCTGACCAATCTTGGCTAGGTTCTTTCTTTTATCATCAAGACATTCCATTCCCAGGCAGGGCAACCGGGGTTCCTCCCTTTGTTAATTCTGCCGCTACTCCTCGCGAGAGTTGGACAGCCGCAGTAGGGGAAAATTTGCCAGAAAACCTGATGAAGATAAAGCGGCGCATCGCCAAACTTTCTTCCTCCCAACCTTCTTTGGTGGGGAAGGATACCGTTATGTGCTGGTTTGGACGCTGTATCCAACCTCTCTCTTTTCGTTCCCGACTTCTTTGCGAATACCAAGGGCCAGAAGATAGCATGAGAGGAACAGATAAGGCCTTTACCAAAAAGGATTTTATAGGACGACTTCACGAACTGGTCGCCATCAGTAGTCAGATTGAGGAAAATCTGGCGATTTATCACGTGGAAAATCTGGTCCCTAAGGTATTTATCTTTCCTTGTTTCCACGTTTTTCTTCAGATTATCTTCGCTCTCCGCTTTTTAACATATTGTTAACTCCTTCCCAGTTTGATGAACTTGGAGAAAATGATCTTGCTTCCGACGCTGAACTCAACAAATTACATGCCGAGTTTCACAACAATCGGAAGCGCAAAAGGCAATCAGCTACCAAAGAGGAATCTATTCCCAACCTGGATGATATCCGGATAAAAGAAGAACCATTCGACGAACTCGGATATATTCGTCCGGAGGCAAAGAAATTCTTTGCTCCTGCGCCTCTGATTCGCCCTTGGCCACAAAATGGATTAGTTGTTCGCAATGATATCGCATTTTCGCCTCGTCAGGTTATACACGATGGCCTTCATCACGTTGGAATTCTCTTCGCGGAATATGCCAGAGAATTCAACGAGGTCTTGATCGATTTGCGAGAAATGAGCCAGGTAATACTTCTAGCCCCCAAGCATTAAGTTGAAATATGAATTCTTCTTAATGTTTCTTCATATGCCTGTTCAAACTTAAGCATCTGGCTTTCATTTCCATGTTTTAGCATTCCGCAGACGCCATAAACTTGGAAGTTTTTAAGAAGCTTAGTCTCAAGAGCAGAGAAGTAAAAACCCTTCAATCTGTTATTGAGTCTAAAAGCAACGAACTAGCGTCATCTCAGCGGCAACTATCAAAAGCCACCGGTATTTTACTTTGTGCCATTTGTTTTCTCTGGGGAATTCTTCGGAATTGTTTTGTAAACTCAAATTAATTATTGCCTTCCAGCTGCTTTAAACAAAGCCAACAAATTAGCAGAAAACGCTGTCCATGTTTCTCAGCTTCGTGAGGAAAACTCAAACCTCCGAAAGGAACTTCTGAAAGCTCAAGAAGACCTAGAAGCCAGTAATCTGGCCCTTGGGATTGCTCAATCCAAGGCTTCTTTACAGGCAGCGGAAGATAAATCTGTTATAAATGATTTGGAAAGTATGCTTCTTCCGCGCATGAAAGAAGGCGACGAAATTGACAAGGTTCTTGGTAAGTTAACTTCTTTTTACCAATGTCTTCATGTCTTATTTCTTGTATCTTTCCATGTAACTTTTGCTTTTGTCGAAAAAGCAGGAAATTTTCCAGGAATTTCTCGGACTGAAAAGATCCGGGCCTTTGGGGAAGTGTGGAATTCTATCAGGAATGCAGGAATGCAGCTAATTAATAAATTCCTTCCCACAAGTACTGTACGCTTTTCGGAAGTCTACCGACTTCCGGGTGCCATCACAGAAGTAGCAGATTCGAAAGAATCCATCCTTCGCTCTGCCGCACGAGGTGGTGCACGCATGGCACTTGGCCTCATGCGTCTACATTACCCTAATGCCAAATCTTGGCGCGTAGCATCCGGTATCCCTCAAGGATATACATAAGCGCAACGAAATGCGATTTTTGATGAAGTTAAAGGGCACGCTTCCAAGATTGCCTCTATGGTTAACATTTCCATTACTTATCCGGAAGAAGAAGTGCCGCAGCCCCGAGAATGATAGCAGTGATGAAGACTCGGATGCTTGAGGGAATACACTCGACCCGAATGATGGATGTGTATAAGAGCATTTTTACAATGCAATTCATATTGTAATGCTTCTATGTCGTTTGTCGAAACAAGAACTCCGCCTTTTGTAATTTCAAATTTCTTGCAAAGTTTTTCCGGGTTTGACTGTTCCTTTATCTTCTAAGTAATCTGGTAACTGTGTTTTAACTGCTCTAGTGTTTAAAAATGGCTCAACTAGCAATTTTTATCGTCATGTCGAGTAACTGGGGACGAACCAAACAGTTTTGAAACTCGAAAACATGGATCATGCTAGAAGCATTTTTACTGACTAGTTTCAGTAACCCAACACATACACATTCAGATAAAATTTAGAGAAACAAGGAACTGTTTTGAAACTTGGGCACGCAGGCACAATCCGAGTTTCCTTTAACCTTTCACAGGCCGAATCATTCAGCTTTTAAACACCGAGCACGCAGGCACAATTCGGGTTAACATTGAGTATTTGTAAGATCATTGGGAAATAGATGAGGCGGAAATATTTTGTACTTATAATAAATATGAATGACAACATTCCGACAACTTTATTTCATGGTCTCAAAGATGTTTACATAGAAATTGAACTAAGTATAGAAGGGACGTAATTGCTGGATACTCCAAGGCCTCTTTGTCTCTCCTAGTTCATCATCTATTTTTCTTTTTCTTTTGCGATTCGGCTTCTCGGGATCGTCCTCCGTATCTCGAATGTCGACAAGATAGTATGATCCATTCTTCATGGCTTTACTGATGACAAATGGTCCTTCCCATACTGGGGCCAATTTGTGCTTCCTTTGCTGCACCAATCTCAGCACTAAGTCACCTTCTTTAAAAGAACGATGCCTGATTTTCCGACTATGATAACGTCGTAAACCTTGCTGGTAGATGGCAGATCTTTGAAGCACAAGTTCTCGTTCCTCTTCTAAGAGATCGACGGCATCCTGTCGTGCTTCTTCGGCATCCGAGTCGTCAAAATCTGCACTCTTGGGCTATCATGGATCATGTCCGTTGGAAGAATAGCTTCCGCACCATAAACTAGGAAAAACGGGGTTTGCTCAGTTGACCTATTTGGCGTCGTTCGAATACTCCATAACACGGAAGGTAGCTCTTCTACCCACGCTCCAGCTGCTCTATGGAGAGGAGATTCGAGTCTTGGGCGTATTCCTTGCAGGATTGAACTGTTCATTCTTTCAACCTGTCCATTAGATTGCGGGTGTGCCACAGATGCAAGATCTAAGCGGATTCCCGTTTGTTGGCAGTATTTTGCCAACTCTCCAATGGAGAAATTTGTCCCGTTATCAGTTATTATGCTATGTGGGACGCCATACCTCATTACTAAATCAATAATGAAATTTCTGGCAGTTGCGCCATCCAGCTTTTTGATGGGTTTAGCCTCCACCCATTTTGTATACTTATCTACCGCTACGAGTAGATGTGTAAGTCCACCTCTTGCAGTTTTGAACGGTCCCATCATATCTAGCCCCCAGACCGCAAACGACCATGTGATAGGGATAGTTTTAAGTGCTTGGGCCGGCAAATTGGTCTGCTTGGCGTAATATTGACATCCTTCGCATGTATTCACTATGCGTTCGGCATCTGACTTGGCTGTTAGCCAGAAAAAACCCCGCCGGAATGCTTTTTTGACTATGCTTTTTGATTGAGCATGATGTCCGCAATCGCCGGCATGGATTTCTTCCAGTATGTCTCTTCCTTCTTCTGGTGAAATACACCGTTGAAAGATTCTGGAAGTACTGCGTTTATACAAGTGGTCGTTGATCACCACGTATCCTTTGCACCGACGCTGTATTTGCCTTTGCAAGACTTCTGCTCCTTCCGGGTACTTCTGATTGACTAAGAAGTTTAAGTATGGAATTGTCCAATCCGGTTTAACGAGCATGACCTCGATTGTTTCAGATGCCAGAGGGTAATCGACGTCTCCACCTTTTATGGATGGTTCATGCAAGTGCTGGACGAATACCCCTGGTGGTAAAGTTTTTACTCTCTCTGATCCCATGCGGGCTAACGCATCCGCATTCCAGTTTTCCTCCCTTTTTATGTGAAGGACTTCGAACCCGAAGAAACAGATGGCGAACTCATCCAGCGTCCTCCGATATTCGGCCATTATAGGGCTTTTTGCGTCCCAGGTTTGGTTGAGCTGATGCTGTACCAAATCCGAGTCTCCATAGCATAAGATGCGTTTTACCCCTATTTCTTTTGCAATATGCAAGCCATGAATCAGAGCTTCGTATTCTGCCACGTTATTACTGGCGTTGAAGTGTATTTGTAATACATACTCCATTGTGTCTCCCTTGGGAGATTTTAGGACTACGCCAGCCCCAGCTCCTTCCTTCATCTTGGATCCGTCAAAGTGCATGATCCAGTACTCGGATTCTGGCATCGGTGTTTTTTCCATTGCTTCTGTCCAGTCGGAGACGAAATCTGCCAAAACCTGGGATTTTATTGCCGTCCTTGGCTTGTACTTAATGTCGAAGGCTGCCAGCTCGATGCCCCATTTAGCTACTCGGCCGGTTGCCTCCGCATTGTTTATAATATCCCCTAGTGGTGCTTTACATACCACTGTTATGGAATGCCCTTGGAAGTAATGGCGCAGTTTTCTGGATGCAAAAAATACGCCATATGCCAGTTTCTGGTAGTGCGGATACCTTTGTTTGGATTCGGAAAAAACTTCGCTTATGTAATATACCGGATGTTGATCTGGTATGCTTTGTTCTTCTTTTGTCCGCTCCACAACGATTACCGCACTAATAACCCGACTTGTAGTCGTAAGGTATAATAGCATGGGTTCTTCGTCTTTTGGAGATGCCAAGATGGGAGCGTTCATCAAGGTTTCCTTCAACTGGGCCAACGCTGCATCAGCCTCTTCTGTCCATTCGAACTTGTCGGATTTCTTCAGCAGCTTGTAGAGTGGTAAGGCTTTATCCCCCAGCCGACTGATAAATCTGCTGACGGCTGCAGCGGAACCCGTCAATCTTTGGACATCTTTTACACATGTAGGTTTTGAGATGTTCAAGATTGCCTTGATCTTTTCCGGGTTAACTTCTATTCCTCTGTGGGAAACAATGAAACCCAGAAGCTTTCCTGAGGGAACCCCGAATACGCACTTAGATGGATTTAACTTCATCTTGTAAGTGCGTAAGTTTTCGAAAGTTTCTCGCAAATCCTCAAGGAGTGTATCTTTCTCCTTGGTTATGACAGCGATATCGTCCACGTAAACATGAACGTTTCTGCCAATTTGACTATGCAAACAGCGTTGCATGCAACGCTGGTAGGTTGCACATGCGTTCTTCAGGCCAAAAGGCATGGTTATGTAATAGTACGTCCCATACGGGGTTATAAAAGAAGTCTTGATTTGATCTTCCTTTTTCATGCGTATTTGGTGGTACCCGGAGTATGCATCCAAAAAGCATAAAAGCTCGGAGCCTGCAGTGGCATCTATTATTTGATCGATTCGCGGTAAGGCGAACCTATCTTTCGGACACAACTTGTTCAATCATGTGTAATCTATACACATTCTGAGAGCAGTGGTGTCTTTCTTCGGTACTAGGACTGGATTTGCGGACCAATCAGTATGGATTACTTCCTTGATGAAATCCGCTGCTAAAAGCCGGATAATTTCCTTGCCAATAGCCTTCCGTCTTCTTCCGTCAAAACGACGGAGACCTTGTTTGACGGGTTTTGATCCGGGAATAACCTTGAGTTGGTGCTCAGCAAGTTCCCTGGGTACGCCTGGCATGTCAGCTGGACACCAGGAAAAAATATCCCAGTTCTCACGGAGGAACTTGATGAGCTCGCCTTCCTATTTGTCGGTCATCCCAGTCCCTACTACGACAAATTTTGTCGGATCTTTGGGATCTAGGATTACCTGTCTTGTATTCTCGGACGCCTTGAAACTATCTGTTGGCTTCCGAGTTTCTTTTCCTGCCGGCATTTCTTTCGGCGATATCTCTTTGGGATCTAGGATTACCTGTCTTGTATTCTTGTATTTTCTCCAACTCATTTGCCAGCTTGAAATCACCAGCTATTGTGATTACTCCTCCTTTGGGTCCTGGCATTTTCAGCTTGTTGTAGATATAACAGGATCTTGCCATGAATTTGGCGAAAGCTGGACGTCCGAGTATTGCGTGATACACGCTTTCGAACGGCACTACTTCGAAGGATACTTTTTCCTGCCGGAAGTGATCTTTATCTCCGAAGGTGACATCTAGGGAAATTTCTCCTAGGGATCGTGCTTGCCTGCCAGGAACAATGCCGTGGAAGCGTATATTGCTGTAATTGAGCTGGGACTCGGAGATCTTCAAGTGCTTCAGTGTATCCAGGTACATTATATTAATGCTGGATCCTCCGTCCATCAGCACTCTTCTTAGCCTAGTGTTTTGAACAATAGGGCTGACAACAAGAGCTTGTGTGCCGGGTTCAGGGATATTTCCGGGATGATCAGACTGATCCCAGATTATCGGTGTGGAGTACTTCAAGAATTTCGGGGTTGCCGGAACAACCGCGTTTATTTCTCGAAGTGTTCTTTTGGCCACCTTTGCTGACGGGGTTGCTAAGAAAGTTAGCATTGCTTCTCCGTCAACTCTCGGAAATTTGGGTTCGCCCTTTCGCTGTTGTTCCTGGATTTTGTCGTCAGTGTCCGATTCACTGTCTTCTTTTTCAGCTTCTGGCTTTTGTTTGGCAGGTTTCCTTTTGGAACCCTTCCCTTTATTTCCGGATCCTGCATTGCCTTTCATATGCTTGTTT
This sequence comes from Alopecurus myosuroides, assembly GCA_028641055.1. Classification (NCBI taxonomy): domain Eukaryota; kingdom Viridiplantae; phylum Streptophyta; class Magnoliopsida; order Poales; family Poaceae; genus Alopecurus; species Alopecurus myosuroides. The sequence continues at coordinate 571,345,781 of CM054057.1, forward strand.
AGCCGGCATTGCGCGTTTGTGTGGGTTGGTTTCCCAAATTGCGAGTGGTGGACGCAGGGTTTCGACTTAATTCTCTCCCATTCTTCGGGAGTGTAATTGATTGGATCTGGGCTGCGGCCTTTCCACTTATTCACCTTTTTCTCCAAAGGCTATGTTGACCTCCTTGGGCTTTGTCGTTGACTCTGGAGTTCCTTTTTTGTCAGAACGAGGGGTTTTCTTGGCGAGTATTAGTGACTCAATATTGCCTCCTCTTGCTCTGATATCGTCTTCGGCTGCAGCATGCTCATTAGCGGTTGTAAGCATAGATCCGAGATCTTTGTGCTGTTTAGAACCAACCATGAACGGTACGAGTCCGGGTTTTAGGCCATTGACGAAAGCATGCATTGCTTGTACGTCAGTTACTCCAGAGCAACTATTCTTCATTGCAGTCCATCTGGAGATGAAATCCACGTATGGTTCGTCCTCAAATTGGGTGCAACGGTTCAGCTGGTTGATGCTATTTGGGCGTTTGTATGTTCCCCGAAAATGCTGAGTGAATACTCTAGCCATATCATCCCAGCTGTCGACAGTTCTTGATGGTAAACCATTAATCCAATCTCTGGCTCCGTCTAGCAACATTAGGGGAAGAAACTTGACAGCTTCCAGGTCTGTCCCATTGTTGATTTGGACGGTTGTATAATAATCTGAGAGCCAGGTATCCGGGTTTGTACTGCCGGTATATTTTTGGTAGGTTGGACCAACTTTGGCAAAGCCAGAATGCAGGGTTATCCTTCGGATCCTGTCAGTAAAACACTTAGGACCAAAGTATAGATCATCCTTTTCTGCTCTATCAATGTGTGCAGAATATCTCTCGGCTGAATGGACAGAAGGGGATCTGCTCCTTTCTTTTCCATTGTTGCGCGGACGCGCTTTTCCGAGGTTATCTCTATCTCTTCCGTGTTCACGTCCTTTAGGCGGAGTTCTGCTTCTATGCCTTTCCTTATCCTTAGGAGGTGTCCGGGATCTTTCACGTCTGTGAGGTATATCATATCTTCCAGCTTTTTCAGCTGGATTTCTCGGAGGTGGCATTATTTTGCCGTTATTCCGGTGTTTGTCTTCCCGATCGTGTGGTTTATATCCATCTTTCGGGAGATGAGGTCCGATTCTAGACGTTGCGTCCCGGCTGTCTGGGTTTTTCCTGTCTTTTCTCGGATCCTCTTTTTTATCCGAATCTCCGGGTTCTTCCGGTCCAGGTGCTCCAGCAGCGCAAGTAGCTGTTTTGCAGAGGGCGGAATTATCATGCAGCCTCCCTGATCGTTCTTGGCCTCGCTGTTGCTGCTGTAATGCTTTTCCTAGGAAAGCATACACCCCTTGGAGTTTTTCCCCGTTGGAGTACAGATCGTTGTTTAGGATGGCGAACGCTGCTTCCGCGTTTTCTGCTGCGGTTTTGTATATTGGTTCGCCCTTGGCATCTTTGCCGTTTAACTGCTTTTGCCAAGATGGGTTATAGAACCTTTCTTTTGGTGGCAGTTCTTCCGGTTTTGCGATTCCGGGTAACCTAGTAGGTTTTAACGCGGATCTATGCTTTCTCTCGTACTCCTCTATTTCTTCCTTCATGACTTTGATGTCATTATGGGTTTGTTGGAGATGTTGCCGAGATCTAAGCAGATGTTGCTGTTGCCGTTGGAAAGCTTGTCTCCTGGCTTCCAGCATCTCAGGGGGTTCATCTGGTCCCACTGGTGTTTGTAATAGCTCTTGCTCTTCCTGTTCCGTCATTGGCGGAGCAGTGATTTCCTTAGATTTCTTTTCCGCTGGCTTTGTGCCGCTAACATCCCCTACTTCCAGGTTTTCATCAGCGAGATCGGCTGATTTTTTCTTCCGGAGTTTGTATTGGAGTTTTTTAGAAGCACGGTGCTTTTTCTTGGAAGAGGGGGTTTTTTGACAGGCTCATCTTCTGTCATCTCCTTAACATTGGGGAATATCGGAGAAGTTTCTCCGTCTTCTCTCTCTTCCACCGGCGGAGGGGTTTTAGGGCTTTCCTGGCTGTCGGCACCCGTTGTATCAGCTGGTTTTGCCATTAGCACTTCATGGAATCCCTCTTGAAAGGACTTAACCTTTCTTACGAAGGCATCCTCGTCTTCGTCTTCGGAGTCGAAGTTATCCGATCCGGTTTCCGACTCCAACCTCGCCTCAATGGCGGCAAGCACGGACTCTGCTTCCGAGTTCATCGTCTGGTTGACGGATGTCGGATCTTCCGTTTCTGTGACGGGTATTTGTTCTTCCGTCTCTATGACGGGTAGGTTGTTATCTGCCTCTTGCACGGGATTTCCGTCATCCGTGTTTTCAGCGATTTCGGATTGCACCATGCCGATAAAGTGTGTATCACTTTTTTGTCGGCGATCTGAGCAGAATCCGGTATCATAGTCGTCTTCGATTGGGTATAGGGCGGGTGGGATAAATTTGCTTCCACCGCAAAACCCCATTGCCTCTGCAGTTAGTCCGATAAAGATGTTAGCAGATCCGATCGGTAACACGCAGGCACTTACCAGGTGGTTTTGTGCCGGTATATAGGATCCGTTGTCGAGGAAGCGGCCGACGTCGTCGTCGAACTCCAAGCTTCCGACAGTGATCGATCTTCCAATTCCGCCAAGTATCCCAGATCGGAATTTCACGCCTGACGTCGTTTGCCCCACGGTGGGCGCCAACTGTCGAGACATCGTAGTAGTTTTCATAGACGGGGGTGCCATGAGACTACGGTAGAGACGTGGGGTAACGGGATAGCGTAGTAACACAGAACACGGGATTTTACCCAGGTTCGATACGTCGCGACAGTACGGCGTACCTACTCCTGCACTTCTCACTAATTGGGACTAAAGCCCGTTTATCAGGGTTACAATGTGAGGGTGTAGATCTAGCTTCTCGGCGAGGATGATCTTCTCGGCGAGTTGCGTAGAGCTTGAACTTGTTGTGTATATCTTGTTCTAATCTATCTCCCGTCCGGCTTTATATAATAGCCGGATTAGGGCTTACAGAATAAGAAACCTAGAAGACTACGTTTAACTTGTAACTTGGAAAGCAAGGAATCCGTCTTCTCCTCCAAGCCAGATCACGCGGGCCGTGATCCGGGTTCTTCTAGAATCCGGCTTCTGCGCGTCGGACTACTGGGCCGCCCAATGGACCTAAGCCCATTACCATTTAGGCCACCCTGGCAGTCCGGCTCTTTGTCTACCATCTTCTATACCCCTAATCAGTATATATCCGACATATGCGATTCAGGTGGCGCTCGCTAATTGAGGGCGCGCTCGGGATGTCGTATATTAGGCAAAACGGGGGTATACTTCCACGGACGTCCGAACCTCCAGCGAAAAATCCGGTGCAACCTCCGGAAAAGTTACGATTTCGTAAATCTAAACTATATTCCAAGCGGGGCCTGAAAGGATAATTTACAAGCAGAAACAACAATAACAACGATTCAGGTGGCATTCGCCAAAGCTACACCTGCTAACAAGGAAGAGGCAGCATGAGCGACTCGCGTGACACCGATACGCGCGACGTGGGGGGCGGTGCCTTCTCCCCGCCGGAGTTGATCGATCGATGGGCCGTGGAGCTCACCTCCACGTTGCTCCCGTCGACGACGGCGCCGCAGGAGGGCGTCCTGCTTCTCCGACGAGCGGTCGAGCGCCTTGTCCTTTTGGACAGGAAGGGTTTGGTGGTGGATGCGCGCTGCTTGAAGGAGGATGAGCAGGTGATCGTCGGAGTGGCTCTGGAGCTGCCAGCGCACCGTGTTCTGCCTTTGGCACGGCTACCGCCGCCGGTGGTCGGAGTTCGATTGACTTCGCCTGATTTCTCTCTCGAGGGCCCGTAGGAGCGTAGCGTTTCGCAGAGTGCGGGTGTTGCCAGCCCATCTGGCCCAACTGCTACAGAGGCGGGCCTATCGGTCGGGGAAGAGGGCATACAAGACCGGGGGAGGCCAGGGTCATTTGCGATCGAGTCAATCTTCGCTCACTTCTGGTCTTCCACATCTAGGGTTTCCGCTGCTAGGGTTCCGGCCGGTGAGCTCGATTCGCAAGCGTGGTGGCGAGGAAAAGTGGGTGGGGATCTGAGATCCTTCGCTCAGGTCGCTGCTTCGCCTCCACGACCACGTGATCCAAAGCGTGCTCCCATGGACCGCGGGGGGCGTGGCGGAGGACGGAGAGGTGGTGCGATGGGGGGCGGATCTGGAGGAGCTGGCGGCGGAGGTCGCAACGGAGGTCGACAGGAGTTCGGGCCCGGGCGCAACAACGTGTGGCACCGGGACAACCCGGGCGGATCTGGCGGAAGCAACTCGGGAGGTGGATCCGGCACGGAGCGGTGGGATGTTGCGGCGGCGAAGGAGACTCAAAGCAAGGAGAAGCCTCGCGCTCCTCCGATTCATGGTGGTGGGCGTCAAGGGGCTCCCTCTTCGGCTGCGACAACGAAACCTTCATCGACTGCGCCAACTGCACGGCGACTGGTCATCTCACGGTCCGTTGCCCAACGATCCGCTGCGAGAGATGCGGTAAGCTCGGCCATATGTCCCCTATCTGCCAAGCTTTGCTTCCTTGGAACTGCGTTGCGGCGATGTGCGCTTTCCAATCACCTGGCCAGGGCTTCTTCTATTTCCCTGATTCGGTTAGCGCAAAGCAAGAAAAAGAACGAGTATCTAGCATTGTGATTACGGTGGTAGAAGGGAACCCTACAGCTCGGCAGCTTGAACATGAGTTTAACGAGTACCTGAACACCAACTGGAGGTGTACTGCGAGGCCTGTTAATAGTACCCAATTCGTTATGAGATTTCCTGGCGCTAGAGAGGTTGAGCGCACTTGCTATTTGGGGGGAAGAATGGTGATGAAATTCTGTGACGCTGTGTTAAACCTAGCTCCTTGGTCTGCTTCAGTTGGGGCTAAGGGGATGTTACACAAAGCTTGGGTGAAAGTCAGGAATATCCCTATTGATAAACGGTGCGAGGCACACGCTGCCTATGCTGGTTCCCTGGTTGGTGTTACGTTGGAGGTTGATCAGGCAACTTTATATAAACCTGAGTATTGTCGTATTTTGCTGGGCTGTCGTGATATTTCACAGCTTCCTAAAACTGCTAAGGGAGTGCTAGGGGACTACTTCTATGATTTCACTTTTGAAGTAGATGATATTGTTGAGCAAGGTCGTCCTGTGGTGCGTAGGCCCCTGTCTGTTGCTACTTCTGAGATTCCTCCATCTCCGAAAAGGCCCAGACACGAGCAGCTTGCTGGTGATTCTGCGGCTTCTTCAGATGGGCAGACGGCATCGACTAGCTACGTGGGAACAGGGTTTGGTAGGTCTCAATGTGCTATTATGCCTGCTGTTGCTGAGCATGAATCCGAAGAAGAGAGTGAGGGAGACACTGAGCTCCTTATCGATGTTATTGCTAGAGAAAATATTAATAAGTCTGGAGGAGGGATATCTGATGGTGGGAACAAGAGTGTGGAGTTGTCAGGACAGGGTGCCGTGTTGGACAGGTCACCTAAGTCCAACATGGTGCAAAAAAATGTGGGGAGTGTTGTATTGGCTCCATTTACCCCTGTGATTGAAAAAGAAACAAGCTCATCTGATAATGTTGAGGTGGTGGGGCAGAATGTGCTGGTTTCTTATGTTGAAAAAGCTAGGGCATCTTTGTGGCCTGGTGAACCAGTGGTCACAGAAATTTTATCTGATTCTCCCATTGGTAATGTGCTGGAGGGTGGGTACTCTGTTCAGTCTCCTCCTTCCCTGGGTGATAATGTGTTGGAGGTGGACCCTGGAGCCGAGGCACCAGTGGAGGAAGAGGGAAGGCGCAATCAAGGCGAGAGGATGATGAACATGATGGCCAAAGCTGCTGAGGCAACCAGGAAGAGAAATCTTGACTGTGAGTCCACTTCTCCTGTCTCAAATAATTCGTTTGCTGCTTTATCTAATATGGAAATCATGGCTAGGGCTTCTTTGATGGGTGTTGATTTCCCCTCAGATAATTTTGAAAATATTGACATCTTAAAAGAATTGGAAAAATCTAGAGATAACTTGGGTGTTAAAATTTTATCGATTGTCGACAAACCCTTGGTTGCTATGCATGATAATGGGGGCAGGACTCCTCTGTGTTTAACTTGGTTGAGTGACGAGGATTTAGATGCCTCCTTTACTGTGGTGCAGTCGAGAAAATCTAGAAAAAAGCTAATAGGAAAAGTAATGTGGTGGTGTCTAGACCCATGACAAGAAGTCAAAAGAAAAATGCCACGGCTACCTTGTCTCCTGGTAGGCCAGTTAGGCAAAGAAATATCCCTGACAAGTTTAAATGATTGGTGGCATTTGGAATATTAGGGGGGCTGGGAAGAAAGGCATATCTACTTGTGTTCTGGACACTATTGAAGGATGTAAACTTGATTTTATTGGTTTGTTGGAGACGATGAAGAGAACTTATACTTCTGGTTTTTTTAGAAAGATTGATCCATTTAATAAATTTTTCTGGAAATGGGTTCCTTCCGTAGGCAAATCTGGTGGTATCTTGTGTGGCTTTAGATATGAAACTTTAGAGGTTCAAAATGTTAAAATTAGAGAACATATGGTGCTGGCCTATCTGTGGGATAAAAACAAAAAATGCAGGTGGGCCTGTTTGACTGTTTACGGCCCAGCCCATGAAGAGTTAAAAGCTGCATTTCTTACTGAATTAGCCTCCTTCTGCAATGTTATTGACTGCCCTTTTATTGTTGGTGGGGATTTCAACATTATGAGGAATGTTTTGGAAAAGAACAAACCTACAGTACTGCCTCATTCCTCTGATGTGTTTAACTCTATTATCCGTACACTTTGCCTTCGGGAAATTGATCTTATTGGTGGGAAATATACTTGGTCAAATCAGCAGAGAAGCCCTATTCTTGAAAAATTAGATAGGGTGCTGATGACTCCTTGTTGGGAAGCTCTATTTCCTTTAGTCACCTTGAGAAAAGTTGTAAAGGAACAATCAGACCACAACCTGTTGCTCCTCGATGTTGGGGGTAATCCTGATGTGGTTAAAAAGAGGGGGTTTAAATTTGATGTCTCCTGGTTGAAGAATGATGATTTTTTACCAAAAGTTGCTGAGATTTGGTCTCAGCATGTTGGAAGCAATGATCCTATTGATATTCTCAATATCAAGTTAAAACGAATAAAAAAGTATTTTAAAGGTTGGGGCTCGAATTTGTTTGGAAACCTGAAAAAAAAGAAAGGAGAGTTGAGGGGGGAGTTGGAGGTTTTAGAGAAAAAGGAGGAAGAATGTGATCTGTCTCCTGGTGAGTTTGCTCGTAAAGCCGAAATTCAAACTGAAATTTTAAAGATGAATGAGGAAGAGGAGACTTATTGGTATCAACGTTCTCATGCGAGGTGGCTTTTACATGGAGATCTTAATACATCCTACTTTCATAGGATCGCGAATGGTCGTAAAAGAAAAAACACGGTTTATTCTTTGGATGATAATGGGGTAGTGGTTGAGGGAACCAAAGATTTACTTAGCCTAGCTACTAGGTATTACAAAGACTTATTTGGCCCGGCTCCTGGCAATTACTTTCAGTTATCTTCTGATTTGTGGAATGAGAATGAAAAAATATCCTTTACTGATAATGTTGAATTAACTAAAAACTTTACTAAGGAGGAGGTTAAACAAGCTTTGTTTTTGATGAATATCAATCGTGCACCTGGGCCCGATGAGATACCAACTGAATTTTATCAGCACTGTTGGGAGGTAGTTAAACCTGAGATTATGTGTTTGTTCCATAGTTTTCATGAGGGGACTTTAGATGTGCAACGTTTAAACTATGGTATCATCACCCTGCTGCCTAAGGTGACTGATGTGAATAAAATCCAGCAGTTTCGTCCTATATGTTTGCTAAGATGTATTTACAAACTCATAACTAAGACCCTTACCATTCGTTTGGAACCCTTTGCTCATAAATTGTTTAGCATTCAACAAAATGCCTTTATAAAAGGTAGGAATATCACAGATGGTATCATGGCTTTACATGAAATTATGCATCATACTCATGTTAAAAAACAGACAGGGATTATCCTCAAATTAGATTTTGAGAAGGCATATGATAAAGTGAATTGGGACTTTCTTATTAACTATCACAAAGTGAGAGGGTTTAATGATACCTGGTGTGATTGGATTTGTAAGATCCTTCATAATGGAACGGTGAGTGTGAAGATTAACAACCGGGTGGGGGAGTATTTTCAGAGTTCTAAAGGGGTCAGACAAGGAGACCCTTTGTCTCCTACTTTGTTCAATTTGGTGGGAGAAGCTCTAACTAAAATGGTCTTGGAAGCTCAAAAGAATGGCTTGCTTGTGGGACTGGCCCCTGATTTGATTGATAAGGGTGTGGCGATATTACAGTATGCTGATGATACAGTTTTGTGTATTACTCATGATACGGCTAAAGCTGTTAACCTGAAACTTTTGCTTTATATGTTCGAGATGATGTCGGGCTTAAAAATTAACTTCGATAAAAGTGAAGTTTTTCTTGTTGGGGGGGGGGGACAATGATGTTGCTGCCTTCTACTCTGATATGTTTAACTGCAAAGTTGGTCAACTTCCTATGAAATATCTTGGGGTCCCTGTAACTTTTTCTAGACTGAAAACAGTGGACTGGGACTTTTTGGATGCAAAAATGTTGAAGAAGTTAGAGTGCTGGATTAGCAATTCTGCCTCCTCGGGGGGGAGGTTGACTCTTGTGGACTCTAGCTTGTCTGGGGTGCCTTTGTATTTCCTCTCCATGTTTCTTCTGAACAAAACCTGTATTGACACTGGTAGAAAAAAGGCCTTCGGTATGCCAGCATCAGTCCCCAAGCGTTGCGCACCGTGACCAATGAGTCTTTAGTCCCGGGTCGGGAGGAGACCCGCGACAGAAGGTCAGACGTCGCGGGTTGGGAAGCGCGTTGCGACGCGTGGAGGGAATTAATTCCGGTTGACCTGGCCGCCCGGGACTATTGGTCCTTTATTCCCCGTTCCCGTGGCCAACCGGGACCAATGGCCCTTTATTCCCCTTGCCCGTGGCCAACCGGGACTAAACATCAAGCGTCTCGCCTCCCCCGCGGCGGTTTTTATTTCGCGAGCGAGGCAGAAGGGCGCCATTCCACTGCTCGCTCTCTGTTCTTCCTCTCGCTCTCTGTTCTTCCTCTCTCGCTCTCTGTTCTTTTCAATCCAAGCACACGCACGCAAATGGCTGAAGTTTGGAGGCAATACAATGGTACCACACCGTGCGGCAAGGATTTGGACGTGCTCTTCACCAACAGTACCGCGAGGCTGCATGAAGCTCTAGGTCATTTGGCCGATCTCTATTTTGAAGCTCCCGAAGAACACCGGTTCTTTGGGCTCGATCTGGAGTACACGGCGAATCAGAAGGATGTTGCCCTCATCCAGATATCGTTCAAGCAGTCGGTGTTGGTTTTCCAATGGTCAAGGTAGAAGCTATATATAGCACACGTGTACAATCTTTGCATGCATCTTCGAGTTTTTTTGTTGCATGTGAACAATACGTGTGTTGCAACATATCTAACACATATCCTATTTTTGTTGTTACAGTAGTTCGAAGCATTGCCCGGACCTTGTTGATTTTCTTGTCAACTCGGGGTTTGACTTTTGCAGCGTCGACATCACGCAAGACCTTGTGAAGTTGATGCGCATCGGTATTATGATACCTGAAGATCACTACGTTGATCTTCAGACTCTTATCCAGTTGACCGGGCCAAAGACCGGGATGGCTGTCATGGCAAGCACCTTCCACCAGGGCTATGAAAGGATGAAGACTGATTTCCCCCGGCAGAATCACTTCTATTGGGAGGAGACCCCACTGCGCATGACGAACCTCAAGTATGCGGCCATAGATGCATATGTCGCGTACGAGTTGTTCCGCATCTACTCGGCGGGGCCATAGATGATCTATGCATGCGTTCGATATCTATGTGCATGTAATGGGTATCTAATTAGTAGTATATATATGTAATGGATATCTTTTGTGATCGACTCTATATATATATGTTAATTATGAAATGTGATCGACTCTATGTTTGTGTTATGTGTGATCGACTCTATGTTTGTGTTATGTGTGATCGACTCTATGCATGTAATAAATATTGTTTGTATTATTGTTCTTTATTTTTGATATATTTTTTCATTTTAAGATTTTAAAATGAGTTAGTATTATTTTTCTTCATTTTTTGATATTATTTGTATTTTTAAGATTTTAAAATGAATTAGTATTATTGTTCTTAATTTTTGATATATATTTTGTATTTTAAGATTTTAAAATGAACTAGTATTATTGTTCTTCATTTTTGATATATTATTTGTATTTTTAAGATTTGAAAATGAATTAGTTCTATTTTTCTCAATTTTTGGATATATTATTTGTATTTTTAGATAATAAATTAAAAGTTAATGTTTATTTATTTATTCAAAATTATTAATTACATCATTACTTTTGTTTATTAAAAGATTTATTTGAAATTCAAACAATAAAGAAATGTGGCTTCGGCCAACATGTTAATAAGATTGATATGATACTACTATCATATACATGCGTGAGAAACACTTGGATTCGGGACGGGATGGAACTCGGAAGTTAAGCGTGCTAGTGCTAGAGTAGTGGGAGGATGGGTGACCGAGCGGGAAGTTTGACCATGAGTAACTAATTTGACTAGAGATAATCTTAGTTAGACACTAAGCAAATAATACAAATTGTGAAAAAAAAAAGGGAGTGAAAAAAAGGGAGTGAAAAAAAGGAGTGAAAAAAAGGGAGTGAAAAAAGGTGCGAAAAATAATTAGAAACCAAATGAATTAAAAAAATTACGAAATAAATCTAGTCCCGGTTCATGTGGCCAACCGGGACTAAATGTCCTCCGACCCCAGGCTCCGCCACCCGCCCACGTGGACAGGCCTTTAGTCCCGGTCCGTAAGAGATGGGACTATATGGGGGGGCCTTTAGTCGCGCGTAGCTAGTCCCGGTTGCCCGGACGGGATTAATGGGCCTGGCGAACCGGGACTGTAGGCCTGTTTTCTACCAGTGTGATAAGCTTGATAAGCACAGAAGAAGATTCTTCTGGGATGGGAATAGCAAGAAAAAGAAATATTGTATGGTCAAGTGGTCGAGGGTGTGTCGATCAAAAAATAAAGGGGGCCTGGGAGTTAAAAATTTGCATAGACAAAATGTGAGTCTCCTTTGTAAGTGGTGGTGGAAGTTAGAGACGCAAAATGGTCTTTGGCAGCAGATAGTTCGTGCTAAATACCTGAGAAATAAAACGGTGACTTCGATTAAACCAAGGGCATCGGATTCACCTTGTTGGAAAGGCCTTATGAAAGTAAGGGAGTTTTATATGTTGGGGAGGAAGGTTGTATTAAAAAAAGGCAACCTGGTAAGATTTTGGCTGGACCCTTGGTTGGATAATACTCCTTTGTCCACGTCTCATCCACAATTGTTTGACATCTGCCATGGGCAGGATTGGTCTTTCCTTAAGGCTAAAGAGAACAATTTTTTGGTTCCTTTTCGCCGTCGGATGACTCCTGAGTTAGAAAGAAATTGGAGACTTATTGTTGATAAAGCTGAGAATGTGCTGGAATCTGATCAACCTGATAGAGTAGTTTGGGCTCTGTGTTCTAAAGGGAAGTTCTCCACTAAGTCTATGTATCAGTGCTTGGAAAAAAACCTGGCGGGTTCGAATAATAGGTGGATCTGGGAAGCCAAAATACCTCTTAAGATCAAAAAATTTCTTTGGCAGCTTTTTAGAAATGCTATTCTTACTAGGGACAACATGAAGAAGAGAAAGTGGCAAGGTAATCCTCTCTGCTCTTTTTGTAAAGAGCTGGAGAGTGCCAATCATCTGTTGTTTGAGTGTTCTCATGCTAGGGTGGTTTGGGGGGCAGTTGGCGAGATTATGAGGACCAAAACTTGCCCCAGGTCACTTTGGCAGAGTATCGTTTGGTTACATGTTTTCTGTCCCCTGGGAAAGAAATTTCATATGCTAATTGTGTCTGCTTTGTGCTGGGCTATTTGGTGTACCAGGAATGCGATTACCTTCGAGAAAAAGGTTGTGCGGAACCCTATGGTCACGATTTACTCTGTGTGTTCGTTTTTGTGCTATTGGGCAGGTCTGTACAATGACAACGATGGCGAGCTGATCAGGAATGGCGCGGGGCAGCTGATGGCGAAAGCAGCGGAACTGGCAGTGGCGGTGTCCGAGTCACGCAACGCCGGAGGGCGAGTCCCTGTTCTGCGCATCACGGACGGCTCGGCTGTCTGATGTTCGGAGGCTTTGTTTGCGCGTGTAGTTGGTTTCCTGGAGTGTTGCCTTTTGCACTGTATCCCTTTATTAGCTGTTTGTGTGTGGTTTCCTGAACTTTGGTTGCATGTACCCTGAACTATTTTAGGTGGTTAGGTTGGTAGGTTTTTTGCCCCGTAATATAGTTCTCGTAGGAGGCTATATAGCGGGTTTTCCTACCTAGCTGCTACCCCTTTCTTTCCCCTTTGGTTGTTTTCCAGTTGGAACTCTGTATTTCCGTTGATGAAAGTTAATGGAAAGGGGTGAGCCCAGTTGGAAAAAACAAGGAAGAGGGAGCAAATCACGTTCGTGGAAAACATGAATGTAATCACCCGACCATGGGATTATGTTTACTCTATACCACTTATTTGCTTTCGCCGCACGTCTCCGGCACCAACTGATACAACACACGGGGAGCTGCAGAATTTGTCGGCGGGCCGAGGAGGAGGCCAGGGCATGGAGAGAGCTGGTTCTAGGGTGATGGCTTGTGCGCTCTATTCCGTCGTAGAGGAATCCTCGTTTCCGATTTGAGGCACCAACCGATTCCTCCATATTTAAAGGCTCACACAAGTCAATAGAGGTCGACTCTGGATACTCGTGATGGTATTGGTCTCTTGTTCGTTCTCACACGTCGTACGAGCGAACGTAAACTAAATCCACAGGCTCGCGCGTAGGAAGATAATGTGTGTTGAGTTGTTTAAAATTGGAAAGATCTGGCTTGATTCGATGCTGGGTGACTGAAATTTAATATCTCAACGTGTTTTGTTCTTTTTAGTAGTCTACCTGACTATAAACTTAACCTTGCTAACCATTTTATGTCAATAAATAAGAATAAATTTTAACAAAAAAGAGGGAGAGGCCAGCCCGGCTAGGCCTGGCTCGACCTAGCTCCTAGCCCACCTAGCATGTGTCTCCCAAAACGTAAGGCGGGCATTGCATCATCATGTCATCATGTGCATTGCATCAATTGTTCATGATCCTGCTAAAACTCTTGCCAAATATTCATACAATTCTGAGTGAAATTGTTGGCTCAAAACAATTTAAGCTAATACTTCTATTTTATGTAATTAAATAAAAATGAAACAAAATGTAGTTTTAGTTTAGCCGGCTATTCCAGTTTTGGCCCAAGCCAGCCCAGCCCAACCTCCACCACCGAGTTGGACACACACGTTCACACGCACGCGAGGAGGATCCCCTCACTCGCTTCCCCATCTCCCGAGCGTCGCCTCCATGGCTCCACCTTCTTTCCCCCTTGCTCTCCCTTCTCCTCCCACACGGGCAACCGTTGGCATCTGGTCCGCTCAAGTGCCGACAGCCTCGCACGGCTCCGCCTCCGTCCTCCCATCCGCCCCAAGCACCGGTTGGCGTGCCCCTTGCTTGACCTCCACCTCATCTAGTCGGCGCCTCTCGCCCATGCGTCCCTGCATCTCCATGCCCCGGTTCCCCCGAGATCTACCTCGGACATGGCTAGTGATCCGACCGCCCGTCCGCTGCCGTGTCTCCCCTTTGGCCTCTAACCTTCGGCAGTCCGGCTGCCGTCCGTAGCGCATCCAAGCTAGGCTCCTCCTGGTCGCGGTCGATGTGGCCCGGCAGCGCCGCCCCGTGTGCGCCCGAGGCTGTCGCCCTCTAGTTGCCTCCCTAACTCTGCTGCCATGGGTTCTGAACTCATGCTACCCCCATCTGCCGTACGCCCGTCTCCAGTGTCGGCAAGCGCTTGATGCACCGGGGATGTGCTGTTTGGGGACTAAACAAGATTTAGCGGGTATTTGCCGTTGGTACCACTTTGACTAACTTCAAACCAATTACATTACGCCTATACGATAGTAATCGAGCTGCATGTATTTTCTTTTTCCATCTTTTTTATGTCATGAAAGCAAATATAATATGTCATCTTTCATATTTCTGCCAAGTAGGTCATATAAACATGTGTATACAGATCTGGATATAACTTCCTTTTATATTTTTGTCAAGTAGGCCATATAAAAGGAATTTTTCTACACGTCAAAAAAAAAGGAAAGTTTGTAGAGATGTGCAATTGAGTATTCAACCATTGCACTAAAAAAGGAAAAACACATAGCTAAAAAAGAGAAGAAAACTATTACAGATAATAGATTTAATCTGTATCTATCAAATTATTGGGTTACTGTCCGGTGGGCTGAGCAAGTTGATATGTCATAAACGTATCCTTAATTTCTGATGTTCCATGTTGTTTTCATGTTGTTCCCTACATGTTTGCTATACACTTTATGTTATTTTTATCGATTTTCCGAACTAACCTATTGACAAGATGCCATAGAGCCAGTTTTATGTTTTCTGTTGTTTTTAGTTTCAGAAAAGTTGTTCTAGAAATATTCACGGAATTGGAAAATTCGAAAACCGGAAGTCTTAGAATTCCCGAAGGTTCCATGGAGTCCCTAAGAGGCTCGGAGGGGGGCCACACCATAGGGCGGCGCGCCTCCTGGCCGCGCCTAGGGGTGGTGCAGGCCCCTCGGGCGTCCATCGCCATCGCCCTTTCGCCTATTTATACCCCCCCCCCGATACGCCAACCCTAAAAATATACCACTTCGTCCCGAGAAACACCCGAGGCTGTCGTCATCCACATCCCGAGATCGGGAGGGTTCTGGAGCTCTCCCCGGCACCCTGTCGGGAGGGGAATTCATCACCGGAGTGGTCTACACCACCATGCCCTCCTCCGAAGTGATGCATGAGTAGTTCATCCCTGTACTACGGGTCCATAGCAGTAGCTAGATGGTTGTCTTCTCCACTTTGTACCTCATGTTTAGATCTCGTGAGCTGCCCTACATGATCGAGATCATCTTTATGTAATGCTACATGTTGTGTTTGCTGGGATCTGATGAATGTTGAATGCTATGTCTTCTGATTATCAATCTATCATGTTATCTTCATGCATATGTTATTTATGATCTTGCATGCTCTCCGTTATTAGTAGATGCTCTGGCCAAGTAGATGCTAGTAACTCCAAGAGGGAGTATTTATGCTCGATAGTGGGTTCATGCCTCCTTTGCATCTGTGCCCGAGTGACAGAAACGTGATGGATGGAGGATGTGATGTTGCCATTAGGGAGAAAAAAAAGGTGTTTACTTAGTTTACATTGGTTACATTACACGCTTTGCTTACCGCGATAATCTGTTGCTTGCAACTTAATAACCAACGTTTGTTCGGATGATATTAGGAGGGTGGATTATTAGTCATAGATGTTGTTGGATGACGGTCTATGTATCTTGTTGTAATGCCTGCATGAATCACATAGAAGTCTTTATGTCTCGCATATGCACTACGGTGCAGCCTTCATTTCTGTCAATTACCGAGCTGTAATTTGTTCACCACACATGTTATTTATATTTTATTTAGAGACACCTCTAGTTAACTGTGGATCATGGCCCATTTTCTCATTCTGATAATACACACACTGTTTCCACTGCTTTCACACTGCTTCTAATGTTTTCACACTGTTGCTCCTATTTTCATATTGTTCTCATACTGTTTTCCACACCATACATTTAACCTCTTTATTATCAGCAAAACCGGTGAGATTGACAACCTCACTGCTTCGTTGGGGCAAAGTGAATTGTTTGTGTTGTGTAGGTTTCACGTTGCTGCTAAACAATAGTGCGCCCTGCCATCTCAGCTGCATCAACCTTCTGAAGTTACTCCTTTCTCCTACTGGTCGATTAAACATTGGTTTCTTTCTGAGGGAAAACTGCTGTTGTGCTTATCATACCTTCCTCTTGGTGTTTCCCATCGAGTGCAAGATCTGCACCATCAAGGCTATTTTTTGGCGCCGTTGCCAGGGAGAAAGAGAATTTCTGCAAGGGGAGTCTCTCACTTCCAATCATTTTTACTTTGTTATTGTTTTGCTTGTTACTTTGTTTGTCATGCTTGTTATCAATGTTTGTTGTCTTTGAAACTAGATCTTTTTGGCAAGGTGGGTTCACGGATGAACAACAAAAATATTATAAGGAACACCACTTGTCACAAAAAGGGATACACTTATGGGAGAAATTAATAAATTGCATGAATATGCTAAAGACTTGTGCTCTACCTATAATGTTACTTATTGCTTTGATAAATCTTGTTTCTGTAGGAGGTATAAACACCTCCTTTTTCAATGTGAGTGTAATGATAATGTTACCATATTTTCTTATGGTAAGGGAAATTATGACTTTGATGATGTGGAACAAATTGAGGAATTTATTGCTTGGAAGGGTGCATTTGAAATTGCTTATTTGCATGAAAATACTAATGATGCCCCTTATAGATACGAGATTTATGATATACTTGAATATTGCTTTGATGATTACAAGGATTTTAATTACTACATACTTCAATATCTTAATCAATTCTCTCCTCCAAAGGGAGAGACTAATGCCTTGCAGGAACCTATGGAAGAAGAAACTGCTGAATCTAGAAGATCATTGGATGAAAAAGAGGAGGAGAGTGATGATCAAGAAGGGGAAGAATGGAGCTACCTATGTCTACCTCCCAATGATAATAAATCTTTAACTCATACATTATTTGATGAAAGTGATGATCCTATTGATTCTTTTGAAATATCCCATTTTGATGAAATTGATACTTACTATACTTGTGATCTTGATACTACTATGAATGAAACTTGTGATAATGATATTGCTACTGTTATTTATGATAATCCTCGCTACCTTTATAAATCCTATGATAATCCTCTATTTATTCCAACTATTGATATGCATGATAATGAGGAAGTTTGTTTAGAAAATTTATATGATAATGCCCTTGATGATGGTTCTATGTTACTTGATGTTATAAATCATAATGCTACTGAAAATAGGATTTCTATAATTTCCCTATACCTTTTATGAGTAATTAATCATCTTGTTTTGATATTGCTAAAAGTGGGGAAAAAGAAGAGCTGGTTTTAAATTTTGATCCCACTATTTTTGAGCTTGATATGAATTGTGTGCTTTTAGACCATGACAAACATGCTTTATGTGGTGATTATATTGTTGAGTTTTGTCATGACGCTAATGAAAATTATTATGAGAGAGGAAAATATGGTTGTAGGAATTTTTCATGTTACTAAAACACCTCTCTTTTTGTTGAAAGTTTTGAAATTGCTCTTGTTCTACCTTCCCATGATTTCTAGTTTGATCTTCTTTAATTTATTTCTTTACAAGATTCCTATGCATAGGAAGTGGGTTGGACTTAAAAAAAATATACTTGCTTCTTGATGCTCAGTTTTTCTTAATTCATATTTCTTATGTGAGCATCTACTTGATTCCACTTTTCTGGGCCTAGCTAAAAGGCGTTAAAGAAAAGTACTTCTTGGGAGATAACCCATGGTTTTATTTTTGCTTTGTTTTTCTCTGTTTTATTTTTGAGTAAACGGGTTGTATACTTCTGTATCAACTCCTTTGTATCTTTATTTTCATGTTTTAGTTGTGCCAAGTAAAGTTTCTGACGAGAGTTGGAGGTGGTTTTGGATTTCTGCGCAGGAAATAGATTTCTGCTGTTCACCGTAAGAAATTGCATAATTCACAGAAAGATCAAAATGACCTAAAAAAAATGTGCTTATTCCCCAGCTAATTCCGCAACTTTTTTGCTCTTTAAACTTTTTGATCTGAGCAACGTAAGTACCCCAAAAATATTCGACTTTACAGAATGTTCTGGTTTTGGCAGATTCTGCCATTTTTCTTGCATTTGCTCTTTTACAATGTCAAGTGGATTTCTTTGCTTCATGAAACATCATTGGCTATACCTAATGTTTAAAAGTATCAATATCACTTTTGCCCATACAGAACCCATGTATTTTTATTGTTGCACTAACCCTCTAATGCGAATTACTCTTTGAGTGTGGTGTGAAAGAAGTTCTCAAGGGTCAAGAGAAGAGGGTGATATAATGTGATCAAGAAGAGTGCAAAGGCAAAGCTTGGGGATGCCCCAGTGGTTCATCCCAGCAAATTCTAAGAAGACGCAAGCATCTAAGCTTGGGGATGCTGATGTGTGTGAACACACGTTCGTTGGGAGACCCCAAGAGGAAGGTATGAAGAGTGCAGCAGCAAGTTTTCCTCAGAAAGAAACCAAGGTTGAATCGACTAGTAGGAGGAAGGAGTAACTTCAGAAGGTTGATGCAGCTAAGATGGCAGGTGATGCATGTAAAATTCATAGATGAATTTTGCATATTTTCACATGGTTTTCTATTACATATTGCATCATATAAGGGTATAATTCAATGTTTTATAGTATTTTGGGGTTAAATTACAAAGTCCCCCAACTTTTATAGAATTAACCCTGCCTGTCAGAAACTCCGTTTTCTATATTTTTGACGTTTCAGGGGGCAAACTTCCGCGAAATCACCTGAAAATCTGCGGGGGGCATTTTCTTGGAAGGAGAAGACTTGCGGGCGAAGGATCCACGAGAATTGGGCAAGGAGGCCCAAAAGAGGACCCTCCACGCGACCAGATTCCTTGGCCGCGTGAGAGGCCCCCTTTTGGCCCCTGTGGCCCCAATTCCTTCCATCTTCGACTTACCGACTCCGTCTTGACCTAAAACCGACTATAAAAAGGGTCCCCCGTACCCTTACGGAGAGGAGCGCCGCCGAAACACCGAAACACCAAAACAGAGACCAGAAGTTCCAGATTGGAGGGGGAAAACTCCCGCGGGGCACCGCCGGTGTGATCTCCTACCCCTCCAACGTCATCACCATCGACATCTCCATGAAGAGGGAGTAGTCCACCCCAGGGCTATGGGTTTGTGGAAGTATCACTTGTATCTCTCTCTCTCTCTATGTGCTTCACTAATTAGATCCGTATGAGCTGCCTCACATGATTACGGGCACCGTTGTAATTCCTATGTGGTGGATCTTTTCTATGAGTTATTGAATCTGAGATTGCAATTTTTTCTCTTGAGTTATTTGAGTAGATGTATCTTATGTACCCCGTTCTTATTTGCTAGCTTTGATCAATCTAGTTCTTGAGAGCGTGTGTGGGTGATGGGTGCATTAGTTGGAGTAACGGGGGGTGGCTAGTGCTGTGAAAGTGACAGAAGTTCAGCGATCCACTTAGGTTTTGTTAAACCTTTCTTAGTTACCTCACTAGGGATAAAAGGAGTACCTTGTTACGGGGATTTGAAGTGACACTAATCAATCTCCATGACTAGATCTAGCAAGTTCTTACTTCAACTTCATGTCACATTGCTTAAAGCTATACTCTGGTTTTCCTTAATTATCGAGGTGTTATGATTTATTTCGCATCTTGGTGGAGTATAAGAGGGATCAATATGACGTAGAGATCTCTATGCTAGGACGTGATGCCCATATGAAAGTACTCAATGTTAAACATGTTATTGTAATCTCACATGTAATTCTTTACGTCCACCGTCTACCACTTTATTTGAGAGAATGCAAGTGTGAAACCATGAACCCCGGTCCTATTTTAATTATAAGAAAACACTCTAGTTACTTTGCTGCAATTTACTTTACTTGCACTTTACTTTACTTGCATCTCCAATTCGAATTTACATTATCTCCATCACCACTTGCATCACAAAAATACAAAAACAATCCATTGCATATTTATTTTCTCATTTGCATTTAGTAGTAGATTTAATTATTGCACATTTACTTTCAGTTTTGCATTGCAATTTAGAAGTCTCACACCTTGTGCTTGACAACCACTTGGTGAGGTTGAGGGCACAAAATTCTCTACTTGTTTGCAGGATCCTGGAGGAAGCTTGGAAGACAATTGCTGAAATACTGGCTCCCCAAGAGTTCGATATAAACCCTTGAGTCACCCTCGTGGGGAAGAAGGCTTGCCACTAGCTACACACTCTGCACTTGGAGTCTCAACCTAGCCATCAAGCGTTTTTCTGGCGCCGTTGCCGGGGAGCCATAGGTGAAGGAGTTGTCCAAGGGAGCTCACAAGAAGTCTTCATCACCAACAAGGTGTGCAAACACCTAAGCTTGGGGAGGTTGCACCTACGTGAGTACCGTCCTTTCTATCTCCACCTTCTTTCAAGTAGATTGTTTTGTTTCTTGTCTTGTTTTTGTTTTTGTTTTGTTTTTGTTCTTGTTTTTGTTTTGTCTTGCATATTTTATTTTAGTTTGCATTTTAGCTTTGCATTTAGTTATCTAGTTTATTTTAGTATTTCGAATTTGCCTAGTTACTTTACTTTTCAGTTTTGCATAAAAAATTAAAAACTACATAAAAACTTGGAAAATGGAGCAGAGAAATATTGGCCATTCAGTGTTAGGAATTTCCCTCAAGAGCTAAATATTCCCGTTGAAAAATTAGAGGTAGATCCCAGTGTTATTAAAATGATTTATGAATCTCGTTTCTATGGAAAGCGTAAAGAAGACCCTTTGTTCCATCTTAAGAAATTTGATGAAAGATGTAAAACTTTGAACTTGAATCATGCAAACATCAACACTACTAAAGTTAAACTCTTTCCCTACTCACTAGGAGGCAAAGCATTAGATTGGATATTAAGATGGCCTCCTAGCAATTTTACTACTTGGTTCAACTTAAGGGCTGCATTTATTGAAAGGTTTTGTCATGCTAAAAAGAATTACAATGTTAAACAATTGCTCATTACCTTTAAACAAGAAAAAGATGAATCAATGATACAAGCATGGGAGAGATTTAGAAGTAGAGCATATGGAATAGGGAATGGCTTTAGAGATTGGATACTTATGCATATGTTTTATAAGGGACTTTCTGAAACTTCTAGAGCCTTTTTAGATAATGAATGTGGGGGATCTTTTACTAGTACTAATGCTGCAAATACCCATGTTTCGCTTGAAAGTTTGCTCTTAGAGGTTAAAATTAAAGAGAGCTTAAAAAAAGCTGAAGTACCCGAGGATATTTTTGATGATCGCTATGAGATTTTTAATATGCAAAATAGAAAAGGAAAGTAGAGGAAATTATGATGCTTACTGAAATTAAGGATCCATTGCTTGATTTAGAAAAAAGTAGCTTGCAAGAACTTATTGCTACTCTACAAAATTTGCTAGTGATCCCACTATAAATGTTAATCAACCTGGCTTTGGATCTTATATTGCTAATCATGTCTTGCAAGAAAAAATTGCTAGGTACAGAATGAGGCCATGATACCTCCTAAGATTGGGGATGCATGGATCCCAAGGTGCTAGTTTCAATTGGAAAAGAAATTCACCATGCTATGTTAGATCTAGGTTCTAGTGTATTGGTACTCTCTAAAGAATTATATGAATTGCTAGAACTAGAAAATTTAGAAAGTTCTCAAGTGAATTTGTCCTTGCTGATAACTCTACTAAACATGCTGTAGGAACAAGTAAAACATGTTATGATTGAATTGCACATGACTTTCGTACCCGTTGATTTCATTATTATGGATATGGGGGATGAATCCCCTAGTCCTATTATTTTGGGTAGACCTTTTCTTTGTACTACAGGTGCAATCATAGACTCCAAGGAAGGTAATGTCAAGTTTCAGTTCCCTCACAAGAAAAGCATGGAGCACTTCCCAAGGAATAGCACTGGTGGAGAACAGGCCAGTAGCACCGGTTTGTAAGGGCCTTTGGACTCGGATACAAAACCGGTGCTACGTATCCGGGACTAAAGCCCCCCCCCCCTTTAGAACCGGTCAGTCACCAACCGGTTCTAAAGGCCTCCACGTGGGCGCCGAAGAGAGCGCGCAGGTGGAGGACCTTTAGAACCGGTTGGTAATACCAACCGGTCCTAAAGTTTTTTTTTTCTTTTTTTTTTCTTTTTTCTTTTCAGGGTTTCCAATTCCGTATTTAGGGTTTAGGGTTTAGGGCGTGTTCCGTATCTTCAGGGTTTCCGTTTACGTGTTTCCGTTTCTGTTTGCGGTTAAATGTTGATGCACCAAATAGTAGTACAATATATATATACATGTAACACGAAGTAATCGACCGATAATTACATAATCTGAGGTTCGTTTTGAATAGTTGTATACTTGCATAGAGAAGGGAGCTGGCTATAATTGGTTCATAGGATGGAAAAATTCTCCGTCTTCTGCTATGACTTGCGTGAGAAGAAATCCTGCCAATTCCTCTGCAATAGCCTTGCAACGGTCGATTGGTTTGAGCTGCGCCCGCTTTCGTGCCATCTTGAAAAGAAGTAGATGAAAACAATTAAGTTATGAACAAAACTAAACATAATTAATGGCAACATAAATAAAGTTGTGAAGATCCGGTTACGTACCTCTAGAGTTCTGGTAGTACGGGATTTCTCATTGATCCTCCTGTGAATGAACTCGCAGACGTAGTATCCACAATAATCAGTTCCCTGTGGTTGTTGCGGGACTTTCTATATACGAGAAACATAATTCAGTCAAATTAATAATAATCAAGAGAATGGTAATGGTATTTAAATCAGGGTACGTAGTACTACTTACTGTGTTAATCTGAAAGTTGAGCTTGTCTGCCCATGTACCGGGTTCTTCCTTGATGAACATTTGCCAAACCCTGGGCGACAAAAGAAAAATGAATAGAAGAGTTAATTATTACTTACTTGATATCAGGGAATGAACGAAAAAGAGGCCGATGAACGAAAGAGGCTGATATATATATACTTTTGAAGCATCTGACGCGCGCTCTTCCATCTGTCAGCGCCCCAGTTTAACGAGTCCCAGACTTCAACTTGTCCTCTATCGATTCTAATGATGAACAATATGAAGTGGCCGCTGCGCACGTGTACACACGCAGTCATGCATACTCATCAATTACACTTAACATCAGGTAAGCAAAATGGAATGTCTACAAGACAGTAACACTCACCTGAATGCGTAGGGCCAAAGTATTTCTTTTTTGGTATTTTGTCGCTTCAAAAACCTTAGCAAATCATCCGGTGTAGTCTTGTTGAACGTTTCTACTGTGGTTTGATGATACGAATACGGGTCAATGAACCCAAAGTCCCAGATTCCTGCCAGTCTGCATTCACGAATCTTCATTCTGCATAGTAGCGTACAAAAAGAATGTCGTCAGTGATAATTATACGGGCAACGAACGCGAGCTT
This sequence comes from Alopecurus myosuroides, assembly GCA_028641055.1. Lineage (NCBI taxonomy): Eukaryota > Viridiplantae > Streptophyta > Magnoliopsida > Poales > Poaceae > Alopecurus > Alopecurus myosuroides. Next base: position 571,369,087 of record CM054057.1, read on the forward strand.
AACTAAATAATTAAATTACACAAATAAATCACTTACAAACAGTAGCAGCTGAGGATAGACTTGTCGAGGGCACGTTGATTGTACATCTGGAAGAAATCATCGAACCCAAGCTCGACACCGTAATCTCCGAAGTAGTGTTGATCCTGAATTTGAGCCATGATACAGTCTCTCTCCTGCCTTGCGGCCTCCAAGTACCAATCATGTAAACTCCGTAATTGGGTTGTTAGAGCAGTAGGATCTTCGACCAGAGGGTGCCCGGGCTTGTATTTATATACCACATCAGCAATAGCGTAACCCACGTCGCCCATGCGTGGACAGGACACTGAAGCCGCGTCAGATAAGACCTTGAGCGGGCCAACTGACTGTGCTTCTTGTTGTCCGAGCTGGGGAACTTGTTTCCCGCATTTCGTCTGCTCCGCCTGCTTCATCTGTGCGGCGTGCTTCTTTTCAATATACCGTTCATAGTCTGAAAGGGGCGGCGGTGGCGGCGGTGCAGGATAATATAAGTTGTCGATGGTCCGCTCAATTTTCCACTTTGGGATGTCCTTCAGAGTTTCCTTCCAGACGTCTGGAGGGGGCTTCTGGGGAAACTGTGCGAACCATGCCTTGGTTTTGGATGCCACTGCATTGGTTAGTTCCTCCTCAGTCATCAAGCCTGGTAACTTCGGGGAGTCTTGACTTTCTTGGATTTCCTTGGTCTCTTCTTGGGAGGAGTCCCGTTTCTTCTGAACTGCAGCTTCCGCTTTGTCGTACCCGTAGTGGGCGCATCCGTCGGCTCACGGGAGTGCACGGGCGATGGACCCTCGGCCTCGGGCTCGGCCAATCTTCGTTGTGGGGTGGACTTGGAGGTTCGTTGGGGGGTGGACTTGGAGGTCGTGCATTCTCTGTACGAATGTGAAAAAACTATTAAAATAAGATAACATGTGGTGCAACATTCAGTAATGGATGGAGGTATGGTGCATTCGTACCTGGAGGAGTCGGTGGCCTTGGCGCCGAGTTAGGGAACACGATGTGTTTCTTATTCCACAAGATGATACCAAGCTCCATTTCTCCCAGTGTCTTCTCGCCCTCACCTCCAGGAATACTGAGCTCAATTGAATGGCATCCCGGCGTAATTGTTGACAACCCGACACGGGCATGGGATGCTGGAATCTGACCACCATGGTAGGTTGCTCCAGGTTGATTCGGTAAAGCATAGCCTGACGCCACCCTGAAGGATATGTTCCCCATTGGCATATGTATCTCACAGTTTGTCTTCTCCGTGATATCATCCACGGGGTAGTGAGGCGCCGACGGTTCGACTGCACGACCGTCTTCTAGCTGCAGGTGCGTGGAACCCACGCTGCTTCTATGCTGAGATGGGACGGCATGATCGTCTTCTATTTGCAGATCAGGTGCAGGACGATGTTCTACCTCCTCTTCAGTGTCAGGTAGAGGGTGTCCCCCTTTCTTCAAGAGAAAATCCACCTTTTCTTCTAATGTCGATATCCGGTCACTCGTCTTTTTCTTGCTTCTATCACGGCTTCTGTAAGTGGCAATGTCCGCTGCAAACCCTTGGCTCCACGGGGTATCCGCTCCAAAGCCTCGTGTTCGTCCCCACTTTTCGGGGTTCCCGAGTGCCCTCGTCAGCTCGTCGTTCTCTCTATCGGGAACAAAAGTTCCTTTTCGAACAGCTTCTATTGCCTTCTCTAGTTCTGCTACGACTGTTGTTATTTTTTCCGACCATGGTCCCTGAGCAACAATCATCCCAGTCTCAGCGTCCAACGTTGCCCCATGCGCGAACAACCAGAACTTGGACCTATCGGGCCAGTCATGTGTCTGTGGAATGATACCTCTTTTCACAAGCGCATTTTCATAGCTTCGCCACCTAGGCAGGGCAGTCATGTAGCCACCTGACCCCAAAATATGGTGATATTTCTTCTTCTTCGCATTCTCCGAATTTTTGGCCGATCGGGATGCAAAGACACCCGATTTCTTGTACGCCTTAAAATCATCCCAAGCGTCTCTTATCTTCACTAGGTTCCCAGTGAAAACTGGATCTTCTTTCTGATATTTCTTCCACAGTTCTTTCTTCCACCTCTGGAATTGTGTGGCCATCTTCTTCAAAGCCCACTTCTCGACTTTCTTCTTCTGGTCTTCCGCTACGCTGAAATTTTGCCATAGCATTTCGCAAAGAATTTTTTTCAATCTTTCATCGACATAACTAGCTCCAACGTTGGCCCCGGTCTTCGGCTTATTCCATTCTATTAAGTTGATCGGGACCAGGTCTCTTACAACAACTCCGCACTGATTTACGAATTTGCGATAAGTTTCTGGGGGCTGCAGTGGTTTGCCATCAGCAGCAACTGTATCAATCGAGAACCTTACGGTATCTTTCAACCTTGCGGCCGGGCCTCGTTTGGACTTTGTCTCAGTACTTGCGCTAGCTGTTCGGAGGGCGCCTAAACGGGAAAATAATGATTCGTTAGTAAGTGCAAAACAAATTAATTGTTGCGTGAACAGTGACTTGAGATATACATTGGCAGAGTTTGTTCTGGAGGGCACTTCTTCATCCTCGACGTTGTCGTCGTCATCATCTACTACATCTTCTATATTCTGATCTCCGTCGCCGGAGTCGTTCAAAAATTGATTGCTAAACGCCTGTCCATCGTCGTCATCACGATATATGGCCGTTGCATTATCAAAAATCATCTGGCACATGTATCTTTCCTTCTCCGCCTCACCCATTCCGGCGACCTGATCGGCGTGCTGATCATGTACAGGTTCTTGGGAATCCATAGCTCAACACCTGCTAGTAAAATTTATAAAATGAAGAACACTTAGCGAAATTTTCATCGGGCACTTGGCGAAATTATTTTATCGGACAGTAATAAAATAATAGTTCTGGACATATTAATGAAATAATAGTTCTGGACACACCAAGAGTTATACATAGCTCGGGTTGATTTTTTTAACCCTAATACATCACGATCGAATAATATCACTTATACATCGTGACATCTCTCAAAATAATTAACTCCGACCGGTCCTAAGCCGCGGGGTGCTGAGTCACGGGTGCTACGCATCCATAGATAAGGAACCCTCCTAGGGTCATAGCTCACGTGGTAAGGAACCCTCCTAATAATCGACCAACTGCTGCTATACTGCCTATACTGCCTATCGAGCAAGTACATGTAGCGACGGACGTGCTCGTCCTCCTCCCTGATACGCTGTTGTGTCCTCAGGGCCGGCTCTCTCCGCACCGAGCGTGGCCCACGCGATGGCCACCAAAGAATATCCGGGTCGACCACGTCACCCGGATTTCTCACCAAGCCGCGTGCCCCGGTACTAAGGAGCTCCCAATGCCAGCCTGGCGGGGCCCAGTCCCGGACATCCCCGGCGGGTCCAACAAAGACATGAACTAAAAACCTGCCCGGACTAAGTAAATATTCCATAACTTAGTAAAAAATAGTAAATTGAGAAATATAACAGAAATAAGATGAAAGTTAAACAGGAACAATATGGTAACTTAGTGAAAAATTTTAACTTACTGAAATTATATAGTTATTCTAACTTTCTGAAATTTTCTAACACTAACTTAGTGAAATTTTCTAACACAACATTCTAACAGAAAAATTCTAACACTAAACAAAATTGTAAAAACAAAATAAAGCACTAAAAAAAATCTAACACTAACTCTAAAAATTTCTAACACTAAATTCTAACACTAACACTAATAACTCTAAAAAAATCTAACACTAATTAAATCTAAAAATTTCTAACACTAACACTAACTCTAAAAACAATCTAACACTAAACAATCTAACTAATAACTCTAAAAAAACTCTAACACTAAAACAAAATTGAAAAAAAAGAAATTAAAACTTAATTACCGTACGTACGTGGCCGGCGACGGGGCGACGGCGATCGAGGGGCGAGAGGCGGGGCGGCGGAGGCGGAGGCGAGACGGACGCGCGACGGAGGCGGACGGCGCGACGGCGCGACGGAGAGGCGGACGACGCGCGACGGAGGCGGACGGCGCGACGGCGCGACGGAGAGGCGGACGGACGGGGCCGCGCGGGGGATCGACGGCGACGGCGATGGACGCGGGGTCGCGCGGAGGCAGACGGCGACGGAGGCGCGGCGGACCGAGGACGCGGAGGCAGACGGCGACGGCGACGAGGCGGACGGACGGCGACGAGGCGGACCGCGCAGGGCTTCGCCGTAGCTAGGTAGAGGAGAAGACGCGCGAACGAAATGAGGCCAAAATTTCACAAGTCCTGGAGATATCGCCGCACTACAGGCCTTTAGCACCGGTTTGTGTTAGCAACCGGTGCGAAAGGGTCTTTAGCACCGGTTGCTAACACAAACCGGTGCTAAAGGCCTGTAGTTGGGGCCACACACAGACTGCGCGCCCACTACAGGCCTTTAGCACCGGTTTGTGTTAGCAACCGGTGCTAAAGGTCTTAATACAAACTGCTCGCCTCCCGCGCGCGGCGGTTTTATTGCTACAGTGCGCACCGGCCCGATCGCGAGTCTGTTTCTTCTCTTCTTCCTCTGTCTCTTCTTCTTCCTCTCTTGATCTTCCTCCACTAAGCACCATGGCTGAAGTTTCTAAGAGATATGATGTGCCCACACCATGCGGAAAAAGTCTCGACGTGTTCTACACCAACAACTGCGAGGAGCTCCCCGGTGCTATTTGGGTATTTGACCAATCTGTATTTCTCCTCTCCCGAAGAACACCGGTTTTTCGGGCTTGATTTAGAGTATACGGCGGATAAACGAATGTTGCAGTCATCCAGATTGCGTTCAAGGAGGCCGTTTGGTCTTCCAATGGTCAAGGTAACGCACACGTACAATCTTGCATCTTCGATTTGTTTGTTGCATGTGAAGAATACATGTGTTGCCATATATCTAACACGTACACGTATCAAATATTTGTTGTTGCAGTAGTTCAAAGCATTCTCCGGCACTTGTTGATTTTCTTGTCAACAAGGGTATGACTTTTGCAGCGTTGACAACACGCAAGACCGTCCGAAGTTGATGCGCTTGGGTATTGTGATACCTGAAGATCACTACATTGATATTCAGGGTCTTATCCATTTGAACGGGCCAAAGACCGGTATGGCTCGCATGGCAAGTGCCTTCATCCACGAGGGCTACGGAACCATGAAGACTGATTTCCCCTCGAAGAATCACTGGTTGTGGGAGAAGAACCCACTGGACTGGACCAACATCACGTATGCAGCCATAGATGCATACGTCTCCTACGAGTTGTTCCGCTTCTACTCGACGGATCCATAGATGTTGTTTGTGTACCGCCTCTTGTGTTCGATATATGCATGTAATGGATATATTAGTATGTAATGGATATATTATCATGTAATGTATATATTATTATGTAATGGATATTATTTCTATATTAATTCCTAGCTAAACTATTTCTATATTATGTCAAACACACATTTCAAAACAGACAAACAAAAACACATCAAGAAAACAAAACAGAAAAACTACTGTTTCTGTATATGTGATCACTTACCCCAGGCGCACTTTACACAAAATGCGCCTGCGGTAAATCTCTTATCCCAGGCGCATTTCCTTACTGTGCGCCTGCGGTAAAGTTACCCTAGGCGCATTTTGCTGTTTATGCGCCTGTGGTAAGTTAGGGTGGGTAATGAGTAAGGCAACGAGAAGTGAGAGCGCAAGTGATACATCGAGCATATATACGTGGATACATATATATAGATTGATTTAGCGAGATACCATACAGATTGATTTAGCGATTGCCGCAGTGTCGCCGGAATACAAATTCTTTTATTAAAAAGAGAAAACAGACGAACACTACTCCTCGCCATCGTCGTCGGGAACTCGTCGGACCTCCTCCGGTCATCATCGTCGCCGAACTCGTCGGTGACCTCCTCGTCATCATCGGAGGTGCATGATGGTATGTCCGAGATAGGCCCCCACCTCGGATCGTCGGAGGCCCAGACTTCGCCGGCGCGGTCGGCCCGACGAAGCTCTTGCAGCGCCCTCGTCCTCACCTCCCGAGCCTCATCTAACGCGAGGTGGCGTTCGAGGCGGCGCTCCGCCCGCTGACCCGCGCGTGTCTGCCAGAGCTCCTCGTCGGCGCTCTCCTCCCCCCGGGTTGTTCCGGTAATAATCGCGGACGACGCGGTCTTCCCTGGCGTCGACTAGGCCCTGAAACGCGCGTGGCGGAGGTGGAGGTGGTCGGCGGCAGTGATGATCTGTGGCTTCGTCGCCCTGGCCTCCGCTTCCCAGACTGTGTGGCAGTCGTTGAAGTTCATCAGCGACCGCGGGCGGTTGAGGCGCCAGGCCGCCGCGTCCCAGGCGCGGGCTGCCTCTGCCGCCGTCGCAAAGGTGCCGAGGGGGATGCGGTCGTCCCCCCAGCGGATATCTGCGCTAAACATTCCGTTCTGCCGTGCTCGGACGCCGCGGAAACCGGTGGTGCTGTTCCTCCTCGGAGGCATGGTGGAAGCGCGACGGTGCAGAGGATGGAGAAGAAGCGCTCGAGGAGCGACAGTGGCTACTGGGTGCATATATAGGGTCCTCTGGCTCACAAAGTGTTGAGCTAGGGTTTTGATCCAACGGTTAAGAAACATCCCAACGGCTCACAACAGCTCGAAAGAAACACACCGTAGCCCTGATCGAACGGCTCACAACAGCTGGAAAGAAACACACCCCGGATCCAACGACTCACAAGCGGTTGAAATAAACACACGATCCGTGTGATTCTATCTGATTGGTCCAAACGAAACCCTAACCCATTTAGTCCCGTTGGTGTCCCCAACCGGTACAAAGGGACGATCCGTTTCTATTTGTCTTCTTGTCTTTCTTCTGATTGCGCCGTAACTATGGAACATCTTCATCATTTAACTGAATGCTAGGATCATCTTTGACTTTGAAGGGAGGAATTTCATCAAATTTAAAGTAATCTGATCAATTACCCCAGGCGCACATTGCACACCATGCGCCTGTGGTATAGCTCTTAGCCCAGGCGCATATTCTGTCTATGCGCCTGCGGTAATGTTACCCCAGGCGCATATTGTAGTCTATGCGCCTGGTAAGTTAGGGTGGGTAATGAGTAAGGCAACGAGAAGTGAGAGCGCAAGTGATACATCGAGCATATATATCGTGGATACATATATATAGATTGATTTAGCGAGATACCATACATGTAGATTGATTTAGCGCGTTTGGTATACTAGCCCGCTGGTACTTTGTTTCTCACTTTTAAAAAGTACATACATATATTGCGAGTATTTTCCTCTGTCAACCTTTCATCACAATCTTACGCTTGCCTTTCTTGGTTGATGTTGAATACGTGACTGCCATACCGTGACTTCTTCTGTCTGCCTCTGTGACAACCGGTCGTCACAATCTTACTCTTGCCTTTCTTGGTACCGGTTGCGGTTAACAACCGGTGCTAAAGGGTCTTTAGCACCGGTTGTTAACGGCAAACCGGTTGTTAACGGCAACCGTTGCGAAAGGGTCTTTAGCACCGGTTGTTAACGGCAACCGGTCCTAAAGGCCTGTACAGGGGGGCGCACATTTCTTTTTCTTCTTCTTTCTGTTTCCAAAGGGGGTGTAGAACAAAACAAACGGTATCGCCATCATACAGCCCAACCGTGGCTACTGGGTGCATATATATATGCATACCAAATGCACGGCTGGACGTATGACGGCGAATCCGGATGTTTTGTATTTGCTCGATGAACTGAGTATATGATGTATCAAACCTTAAGGGGGGTGTGGAACAAAACAGACGGTATCGCCATCATACAGCCCGACCGTGCTACGGGTGCATATATGCATACCAAATGCACGCCGGACGTATGATGGCGAATCCGGATGTTTTGTATTTGCTCGATGAACTGAGTATATGATGTATCAAACCTTAAAGGAGGGTAGAACAAAACAAACGGTATCGCCAGTATACAACCCCGCAGTGGCTACTGAGTGCATATATGCATACCAAATGCACCGCGGGCGTATGCTGGCGAATCCGGATGTTTTTGTATTTGGGAGATGAACTGAACGGTGTATGAAGCTGGGCTATATATAGGGTCCTCTGGCTCACAAAGTGTTGAGCTAGGGTTTTGATCCAACGGTTAAGAAACATCTCATCCAACAGCTCGAAAGAAACACACCGTAGCCCTGATCGAACGGCTCACAACAGCTGAAAGAAACACCCCCCCGGATCCAACGACTCACAAAGAGGTTGAAACAAACACACGATCCGTGTGATTCTATCTGATTGGTCCAAACGAAACCCTAACCCATTTAGTCCCGGTTGGTGTCCCCAACCGGTACTAAAGGGACGATCCGTTTCTATTTTTCTTCTGCCTTTCTTCTGATTGCGCCGTAACCATGGAACATCTTCATCATTTAACTGAATGCTAGGATCATCTTTGACTTTGAAGGAGGAATTTCATCAAATTTAATGTAATCTTCTGACATGTCTGTCTTGTCCTCGACTCCCACGATGTTTCTTTTCCCTGAAAGAACTATGTGGCCCTTGGCTCATCGTCTGATGTATTCGTTTCTTTATCTTTTGTTTTTCTCGGTCTGCTAGACATGTCCTTCACATAGAAAACCTGAGCCACATCATTGGCTAGGACGAATTGATCATTGTCGTACCCAAGATTCTTCTGATCCACTGTTGTCATTCCGTACTTCGGGTCTACCTTCACGCCTGACAGGTTGAACCATTTGCACCAGAACAAAGGGACCTTAAAGGAAGGTCCGTAGTCAAGTTCCCATATCTGCTCTATGTAACCATAGTATGTGACCCTTTGCCCGTTGTCGTCTTTTGCATCAAACCGGACGCCACTGTTTTGGTTGGTGCTCTTTTTATCTTGTTCTGCCGTGTAAAATATGTTACCATTTATCTCGTACCCTTTAAAGGTCAATACAGTCGAAGATGGTTGCTTGGCCAACAAGTATAGCTCATCTTCAACAATGTTGTCATTAATCAGACGTCTTTGCAACCAACCTCCGAAAGTCTTCGCGTGTTCTTTAGCAATGAAATCTTCAGGTTGCTCCGGATATTCCGAGCGTAAAATATCCGTGTGTTCCTGGATATATGGAGCCGCCAAGCTGGAATTAACTAGAACTGTGTAGTGCTTGACTGAAAGATTGCTCGTCCATACATGTTGTTGATTTCTTTCCTAGCGTGCCTTTTCCACGCAGTCTCCCCTCATGGCGCGACTGAGGAACCCCGATCGGGTTCAGGTCAGGAATAAAGTCAACACAAAACTCAATGACCTCCTCTGTTTCCATAGCCCTTGACCATGCTTCCTTCTGGTCTAGCACGGTTTCTAACATAATTCTTCAAGACTCCCATGAACCTCTCAAAGGGAACATATTGTGTAAGAATACAGGACCGAGAACGGAAATCTCTTGGACTAGGTGAACTATGAGGTGCGTCATAATATTGAAAAAGGTTGGTGGGAACACCAACTCGAAGCTGACAAGACATTGGACCACGTCCTTCTGTAAACTTGGTAGAGTTGCTGGATCGATTGCCTTCTGAGAAATTGCGTTGAGGAATGCACATAGCTTCACAATGGGTACTCGCACGTTTTCTGGTAGAAGCCCCCTCAATGCAATCGGAAGTAACTGGGTCATGATCACGTGGCAGTCATGAGACTTAAGGTTTTGGAACTTTTTCTCTTCCAGGTTTAGTATTCCTTTTATGTTCGACGAGTAGCCAGACGGGACCTTGATACTACTCAGGACTTGGAAAAAGATCTCCTTCTCTTCCTTGGTAAGAGCGAGCTGGCAGGACCTTTGAAATTCTCTGGATTCATCAGGTCGTCTCGTTCGTGCATACGTTGGTGGTGCAGCCGTGCTTTTGGTGTATCTCTTGACTTCTTCCCATGCACGCCCAATAAGTTTAGCAGGTTCACGCAAATATTTTTCGTCACGCATCACGTCGATCGCAGAGCGAACCTCTAGGAATTTCCAATAGGGTAGTTCCCAGAATATAGATTTCTTCTTCCACATGGCTACGTGTTGTCGGCGTCATTTGGAACAGATTGTGCGCCAGGACCCTTTCCAAAGATTACTTTTATATCTTTGACCATGTCATATATATCAGTACCTTTAGGGAGGGTTGGCTTCCTCCGTATCTGCCTCGCCTTTGAAATGCTTTCCTTTCTTTCTTACGGGATGCCTGTCTGGAAGAAATCGACGATGCCCCGGGTACACATTCTTGCCTATATGTATACTTTCTGTCTCGCCTAAACAGTGTGCATGCGCTGTATCCCTTGTTTGACTGTCCTGAGATGTTACTAAGAGCGGGCCAATCATTGATGGTAACAAACAGCAACCCTCGTAGGTCAAATTCCTCTTGTTTGTACTCGTCCCACACACGTACACCTTCGTCAGCCCACAACTCTAAAAGTTCATCAACCAGTGGCCTCAGGTACACATCAATGTTGTTGCCGGGTTGCGACGGGCCTGGATAAGCACTGGCATCATAATGAACTTACGCTTCATGCATAACCAAGGAGGAAGGTTATAGATACATAGAGTCACGGCCAGGTGCTATGACTGCTACTCTGCTCCCCAAATGGATTCAGGCCATCTGTACTCAGACCAAACCTTAAGTTTCTTGCGTCACGTGCAAAGTCCTCGTACTTATCGTCGATGTTTCTCCACTGCGACCCATCACGGGGTGTCTCAGCATATCGTCTTCCTTACGGTCTTCTTTGTGCCATCGCAACAACTTGGCATGCTCTTTGTTTCGGAACAAACGTTTCAACCGTGGTATTATAGGAGCATGCCACATCACCTTGGCAGGAACCCTCTTCCTGGGACGATCGTCGCCCTCAACATCACCAGGGTCATCTCGCCTGATCTTATACCGAAATGCACCGCATACCGGGCAGGCATTTAAATTCTCGTGCTGGCCGCGGTAGAGGATGCAGTCATTGATGCATGCATGTATCTTATGCACTTCCAATCCTAGAGGGCAGACAACCTTCTTTGCTTCGTATGTACTGCAGGGCAGCACGTTATTTCTTGGAAGCATCTTCTTCATTATTTCAGCAGGTTTTCAAATCCCTTGTCAGATAATCCATTCTCTGCCTTCCATTGCAGCAATTCAAGGGTGGTGCCCAGTTTTTTCTGGCCATCTTCGCAAGTTGGGTACAACAATTTTTTGTGGTCTTCTAACATGCGCTCCAACTTCAACCTCTCGTTTTCACTTGCGCAGTTTATCTGTTCTTCACGAATGACCTGACGAAGATCATCATCAGACTCATCAACAATGTCCTCAAGTTCAGGCTCATCTTCCCCCATTTCAGTATCACCGTGTTCATCGAACATAGGATACTCATCATTATCCTCTTCTTCTTCATTGTCTTCCATTATAACCCCTCTTTCTCCGTGCTTGGTCCAACAAAAATAACTGGGCATGAAGCCTTCTTGCAACAGGTGGTGTGTATGGTTCTTGAGCTAGGGAAATTCCTCTTATTCTGGCATTTTTTACATGGACAAAAAATAAATCCATTCTGCCTGTTTTCTCAGCCACATTGAGAAAACTATGCATGCCATTAAGGAATTCGGGACGACGTCGATCACTGTACATCCATTGCCGGTTCATCTGCATTATATAAATTTATCAACAACCATTATATATGCTAAATCATCATGACTAAATTAGTTAATTAATACAAAAAGTTCATCACACGTTAATACCAAACTAGCGTATAGTGACCATATATACATATATAGTTCTCAGAAAAATACACACTGAAACCATCCATAAAAATTCTCTCTAATTAATGCATTTAAAAACAACAACAAATGCGATCAAAATCGCAACAAAGGTAACAATTGACCCGACGACATAATGATACCAAGCCTCTTTACTAATTGCATATTTCCTAATCTTTCTAATCTTCAGGCGCATTGCGTCCATCTCGCTCTTGTGACTATCGATGACACCGGCAAGAACCTTTTCCAAGGTCATCTCTCTCTTTCAGTTTCCAACCTTTCTTCAGTTTTTTTCAATCTTTCTTTCAAGCCAATATTTCTTGTTCAACTAAGTATAACTTCTCAACAATAGGGTCGACTGGCATTTCCGGTTCCACTACCTCCTATATAAAAATATCTATGTCAAGTTGGTCGGCGTAAGTAATTGTCGTATAATCAGGAAATGAAAATATGTAGTGAAAAAAGATAATATACCACATCCGAATCATAGACTGGACGAGGGCCAACGGGGACGGATATCAAAACCATGGCTCTAGAAAATTATATACAAGTAAATACGTAAATCATACAAATCAAAATTTGTTTTGGTAAATAAAAACAATAGGCTCACCAAGGTTGTGTCGGTGATGGGGCGATTGACGGTAGTACTGAGTAAGGGGACAAGGCGCGCGACACTAAAAAAAGCACAAATCATAATTAATTTTGAGCTCAAATTGCATCAATTTGTATACATAACAAAATGAATAACAAATTCTAGCTTAGCTAGGCATTTCATCAAACACCTAGCTAGCACAACAAAAATGAAATGAGCAAGAAAACGAGCAAAACCTGCAATGCCGGAAGAGGGAACGTTGATGCTAACCGTAGAACCGATGGGTACCAACAATCTTGACAAATGGTGGAGAAAATGGGGATGGATTAGACCTCACAAGAGGAAGAAGAGAGCAAAAATGGAGTTGAGCTCGAGCTGGAAAAAATGAGCTGAGCTCGGGGTGGTATGTAGGGTTTAGGGGAGGGATTTAGGACCGGTTTGTGTTACAAACCGGTTCTAAAGGTTATGACAGCGGGACCCGCAATGGCTGCAAAAAATGAGAAAACCTGTAGAACCGGTTTGTGATACAACCCGGTTCTAAAGGTTCTGCCCCTGGGCCCCCCTCCCTGCAGCAAATGGCCCGCAAGTCCTTTAGGACCGGTTTGTGTTACAAACCGGTCCTAAAGGCCTTGCGGGCATTTTGCTGCATGGGTGGGGCCCAGGGACAGACCCTTCTGAACCGGTTTGTATCACATCCGGTTCCATTGGGCTTGGCTCAATGCCCTGTTTTCTACTAGTGTAGGGGCACGCTGAAGAACAAGCTCCCTCATGAGCTTTATCCCTCTTGATTATCAAGTAAGTAAAGCCTAGCTATATGGCTATAAAGAAAGCGCTTTACGGGAGGCAACCCGGTTGTTTTTGTTTGGATTTTCCTAGTGTCCTCTTTCTGTCTCAAGAGATTAGTTTTTTGTTTTAATTCTGGAGTTTTCAATAAAGAGTCAATTCAAACCCATTTGAACTTATAAGTTGCTATCCTAGTGCATGAAATTTCTGTTTCAGCACGAGTCTGGTCACCGTATGATTTTACGTTTTTTATTGGTATGTCGGATTGAGCTAATTTTTTAGTATGTTATGGAACTTTTCGTCCTCCGTAAGAACAAAAATTGGCTTAATTTTTTGACGAATCTAGATTAGGGAAAACGTTCGTTTTGCTGCTGCTGCTTTTCTGGACAGATTCTGCCTTATTTTGTTTTATGTACTCTTTGGGCTTGGGAATAAAATTTTCATGATTCTTTCAAGAAAGATAGTGAACATACAACATAATGAACCTTATTGTCTATCTACTGGAGCATTTGATTTGGAATTTTGCACAGCAAGCATTTGATTTGTTTGTCCTTGCTAATCTCACCCCACAGAAAAAGAATGGGAGAAACATGTTTTGTGAAATTTTTTCACAGGGAATAGAGGAGCTGCGCCTCAAGACATCCAAGAATGGTGAAACCAATAATCTGGGGATGTGATGAACACCCCACTGGAGCTACACTCTTTTGGTTAGCACACGTCTACTTTCTGTTTTTCTAAGCAAAGCATTTATCGTAGAGACTTGAAGCGTCTAGTTTTTGTTTTTATTTTTGTTTTGATAAGACCACCACCATCATTTTATATGAGATTGAGCCACTGGAGTTTGGGGTTGGAATGTATTGGATGCTAGTATTATGACTTGGAATAGGGATGCCATGGTTGATTTGAAGAGCTACATATGTTTGCATGATTTATAGGCTATTTATGTGTAGAAATTTGCAATAATGTTGTCTTGAGCTATCTCTTATTCATGTCCTTGATGTTAATTGCTGGTTTATTTAGTTTGTCATGAAATGAGTAGTTCTATGGACATATGCACGCATAGTAGCTGGTCAACTATCTCCCTCTTGCTAGCCCAAAAATTTAAAAATTCCAACAAGTAAAAACTTGTTTCCAACACTCCTTAGCCAAGTATTTCCAGTGAGTCCACCATATCTTCCCATTAGCTTCATTGCTATTCCGAGTATGTTCACCATGTTATTGTGTTATTTATGTTCTAAATTAAGATATTCACTTTATTAATTGTCATGGGTTGAACTTGGGATAGGACTCTCACGAACTTTTGAAGGCACACTTTACTTTTTATGCATCTAATAAACATGACCCAATAATGGGAGCCATAAGTTTTGCGTTTGACAAGTGTGTGGTTGGGAGCTAGCTATAAACGTGTATCACCGGAAAGCTTTCAACATTGCACAAAAAAAATTTACATTTGGTTGATATCATGTACTTTTGTTTTTGGACTCCTGCCATGCCGAAATGAAATAGAGGAATAGTAAGTTTTGATGTAAGTATCTATATGACTAGAGAAACGCATTGGGCCGCTAACCCAAGCCATGCTTTATCATGGTGGAAATTTACTTACAGCTTGAGTGACTCTACAACACATCCTATAATAAAATAAGAAGCTATGCATAATAGTGAATGAAAATAAAAAGGATGATGAGTCTACTCCGTTTGTTCATCTTGTCATTGTAACATGGGCTTGTTTCCATGTCATGGGGAAAGAGGTACCTCTTTGCGGTTCTCTATGATGTCATTAATACTTATTATGATTGTACAAAGCTTATTAGGAATCTTAAGTTGAGTAATCATGGAGTAGGTTTTCACACTCACGGGACATGAGGCTTTCAACCACCTTGTCATTCTCATTACTTCAATACTCACAATTTTAAGATGCTAGTGATAAAGGGGAAATGAGAGTCCTAGATCAATGGATAACACATTTCAATTAGTAATTTTAGTTGAATAATTTAGAGGCTAAATAAGACTTGATCATGTTTTACCTCTACTCAATTTTCTCCAAAGTGTCCACCATATTTTCTATTCTCCATTATGCTATTCTTTGACCAATATAGGATTTTATTTTTCATTTTGTGTATGCATTTGGTCCATAGTGCTTTTATTTCATTATACACTTTGTGAACTTTCATGAAGCATCTTTGCTTGCATATTTGATATTTCTTACAACATGAATTGTATATTGCTACTCCTTTCTAGTATTAATCATTTGATTATATGTAGCATGAATAATCCTCCTTGATATCCCATGATTGTTTCAATATGCAAAACCCATATTAGTTTTATCACCTTCATACTCGAGGACGAGCATGGGTTAAGCTTGGGGATGTTGATGCATGTAAAATGCATAGATGAATTTTGCATATTTTCACATGGTTTTCTATTACATATTGCATCATATAAGGGTATAATTCAACGTTTTATAGTATTTTGGGGTTAAATTACAAAGTCCCCCAACTTTTATGGAATTAACCCTGCCTGTCAGAAACCCCGTTTTCTATATTTTTGACGTTTCAGGGGGAAAACTTCCGCGAAATCACCTGAAAATCTGCGGGGGGCATTTTCTTGGAAGGAGAAGACTTGCGGGCGAAGGATCCACGAGAATTGGGCAAAGAAGCCCAAAAGAGGACCCTCCACGCGGCCAGATTCCTTGGCCGCGTGAGAGGCCCCCTTTTGGCCCCTGTGGCCCCAATTCCTTCCATCTTCGACTTACTGACTCCGTCTTGACCTAAAACCGACTATAAAAAGGGTCCCCCGTACCCTTACGGAGAGGAGCTCCGCCGAAACACCGAAACACCAAAACAGAGACCAGAAGTTCCAGATTGGAGGGGGAAGACTCCGGCGGGGCGCCGCCGGTGTGATCTCCTACCCCTCCAACGTCATCACCATCGACATCTCCATGAAGAGGGAGTAGTCCACCCCAGGGCTACGGGTTTGTGGAAGTAGAACTTGTATCTCTCTCTCTATGTGCTTCACTAATTAGATCCGTATGAGCTGCCTCACATGATTACGGGCACCGTTGTAATTCCTATGTGGTGGATCTTTTCCATGAGTTATTGAATCTGAGATTGCAATTGTTTCTCTTGAGTTATTTGAGTAGATGTATCTTATGTACCCCGTTCTTCTTTGCTAGCTTTGATCAATCTAGTTCTTGAGAGCGTGTGTGAGGTGATGGGTGCATTAGTTGGAGTAACGGGGGGGGGGGGGGTGGCTAGTGCTGTGAAAGTGACCGAAGTTCAGCGATCCACTTAGGTTTTGTTAAACCTTTCTTAGTTACCTCACTAGGGATAAAAAGGAGTACCTAGTTACCGGGGATTTTAAGTGACACTAATCAATCTCCATGACTAGATCTAGCAAGTTCTTACTTCAACTTCATGTCACATTGCTTAAAGCTATACTCTGGTTTTTCCTTAATTATCGAGGTGTTATGATTTATTTCGCATCTTGGAGGAGTTTAAGAGGGATCAATATGACCGTAGAGATCTCTATGCTAGGACGTGATGCCCATATGAAAGTACTCAATGTTAAACATGTTATTGTAATCTCACATGTAATTCTTTATGTCCACCGTCTACCACTTTATTTGAGAGAATGCAAGTGTGAAACCATGAACCCCGGTCCTATTTTAATTATAAGAAAACACTCTAGTTACTTTGCTGCAATTTAGTTTACTTGCACTTTACTTTACTTGCATCTCCAATTCGAATTTACATTATCTCCATCACCACTTGCATCACAAAAATACAAAAACAATCCATTTCATATTTATTTTCTCATTTGCATTTAGTAGTAGATTTAATTGTTGCACATTTACTTTCAGTTTTGCATTGCAATTTAGAAGTCTCACACCTTGTGCTTGACAACCACTTGGTGAGGTTGAGGGCACAAAATTCTCTACTTGTTTGCAGGATCCTGGAGGAAGCTTGGAAGACAACTGCTGAAATACTGGCTCCCCAAGAGTTCGATATAAACCCTCGAGTCACCCTCGTGGGGAAGAAGGCTTGCCACTAGCTACACACTCTGCACTTGGAGTCTCAACCTAGCCATCAGCAGGGCGCACTACCGGTTCAGCAGCAACGTGGAACCTGCACAACACAATCAAATCACTTTGCCCCAATGAAGCAGTGAGGTTGTCAATCTCACCGGTTTTGCTAAACACAAAGATGTTAAACGTATGGTGTGGAAAACAGTAGGAGAACAGTATGAAAGCAATGTGAAAGTAGTGTGTGTATTATTAGTATGAGAAAAAGGACCGGGGTCCACAGTTCACTAGTGGTGTCTCTCCGTGAAAGATAAATAAAATGTGTGGCGAACAAATTACAGCTGGACAATTGACAGAAATGAAGGCGGTACCGTAGTGCATATGCAAGACATAAAGATTACTATGTGATTCATGCAGGCATTACAACAAAATACATAGACTGTCATCCAATTGCATCTATGACTAATAATCCACCCTCCGAATATCATCCGAACAAACGTTGGGTATTAAGTTGCAAGCAGCAGATTATCGCAGTAAGCAGAGCGTGCAATGTAAACAATGTGAACTATGTAAACATTATTGTTTTCTCCCTAATGGCAACAACACATCCTCCATCCGTCACGTTTCTGTCACTCGAGAAAAGATGCAAAGGAGGCATGAACCCACTGTCAATCATAAATACTCCCTCTTGGAGTTACTAGCATCTACTTGGCCAGACCATCTACTAATAACGGAGAGCATGCAAGATCATAAATAACATAAGCATGAAGATAACATGATAGATTGATAATCAGAAGACATAGCATTCAACATTCATCAGATCCCAGCAAACACAACATGTAGCATTACATAAAGATGATCTCGATCATGTAGGGCAGATCACGAGATCTAAGCATGAGGTACAAACTGGATAAGACAACCATCTAGCTACTGCTATGGACCCGTAGTCCAAGGATGAACTACTCACGCATCACTCCGGAGGAGGGAATGGTGGTGTAGACCCCTCCGGTGATGAATTCCCCTCCCGGCAGGGTGCCGGGGAGAGCTCCAGAACCCTTCTGATCTCGGGATGACGATGACGGCGGCCTCGGGTGTTTCTCGGGAAAAAGTGGTATATATTTAGGGTTGACGTATCGGGGGGGGGGGGGTATAAATAGGCGAAAGGGAAAAGTCGGTGGAGGCATGGGGGCCCACACCAGCCCATGGCGCGACCAGGGGAGCGCCACCCTATGGTGTGGCCCCCTCCGGGCCTCTTCGGGACTCCGTGGAACCTTCGGGAATTCTAGGAGCTCCGGACTAAGAATTTTCCAATTCCGAGAATATTTCCAGAACACCTTTTCTGAAACTAAAAACAGCAGAAAATAGGGAACTAGCTTTGTGGCATCTTGTCAACAGGTTAGTCCGGAAAATCGATAAAAATGACATAAAGTGTACAACAAACATGTAGGAAACAACATGGTGCATCAGAAATTAAGGATACGTTTATGACATATCAGATGCCCGAGGCATCCCCTTCTTCATTAAGAATTTATCAGGTCACTTCTGGTGAAGCTATATTTTTATTCGGTCACATCATATGAAGTTTAATTGGATTGTGTTTCTTTTGTTTTCCTTTATTGTCTTTTGTTTTTCTTGCTGCAACAATATATTTGGACCCTATCATTCCTTCTTTGGGAGAGAGACACGCTCCGCTTTTTCGTTTGAATACTCGTTATGCTCGTATTCTTAGTTTTTCTTCTAGTTGCTGCAAAATTCATGTTTAGCTCTTGTTTTCATTGCATCTCTTATTCAGAGTTGTTAGTTTTAGTAGTGTCATATGAATACTCTCATGCTTGCTTGCTGTATCATTTAGAGATTTTTTTCTTAAAACTAGCATGGTGTCCCTCGCAAATGTGAGGGAATCGTCTTTATGTGTCTAATAAATAATTTCAGATTTTCACAAATATGTACAATATGGAAGTTATATGGTTATTACCCCAACATTTGAGTGATTGTACTTGATATTCCATTCGATGGTTGGATACAACGACGAAGGGAACACATGTGGTTTTATTAGGAAACATTGCTCTCGAGGACCATTGTGTTGTTTGGATATTGTCAAAATATGTGTCTATGTTGAAGATCGTTGATTTTTGTTGGTGCTCTCAATTAATGGATAGTGGGTTGTCATTATTTTCCTTTTTTTATAAATTGTTGTGTGTATCCTTTAACCTCCTTTTTTATCTTATGTTTAATACATATAGTTTGTCACGAATATTTATCGGGTGAACATATTCTCATAAGTTATTTGACATTCAAAACACACTATATTATACGTAGAACAACTAAATAATGAGAATTGATAGTTTTTCCTCATCCATATACTTTCCCCTCTCATTTACTATGGCTGTATGGAGTATACATGTTGTTTTCACCTTGCATTTTGAATACACATAATTTTAGAGAGACACGACGTCGAAGATGAAAGTTTCAACAACTTTTTTATTTTATTTGGGAGCCATACACATGTTACACTGAATGAAAATTTTCTATTCAACTCGAGTATCATAGTACAAAAAAATACTACTTTTTTTTGAGACCCCCTTAGCATTGGCCACAGCAGGGTTGATCTTTTAGGACCTGACATAGCCATATACTGGACTTGAAATTAATCATAACTAATCATGAACACCAAACTGGAAGTGTGTTATAGTAGTCTAAAGTCTAGAGCATGTTAATTTTACTGGGTCACTCAATGCTAAAAACGAATGCCTTGGTTTAGTCGTGCTTGGAATTCATTTCCATCTGTGTAACCTTGCATGCACTTAAACTACATTGTCATTCTTTAGTTTTGGGTAATGTTTCTCCAGAACTAATCTATGTTGTTCTAGAATGAGGGCAATGTCAACTAGCTTTTTTTAGGTACTATAATATTTAGGAGAAGTATGACCCTCTTTTCTGAAGATTTGATTAGAATGATATTTTAAAGCTTACATAGGAAAAAAAACACAACATCATTTTTTTTGGAAAACCATGGGCTGGTAACTTTCACCTCCATGCGTGTCTTGTGCTAATTTTTATCCATATTTTTAAGATCTACGTGGTAATTTTGACTTATTCTAGGAAGAAATGACCGAGTATTATCGTCATAGTTTAGACCAACGAATTATCCACCTTTGTGCGCATAGCACTGTCTACCTTAATTTACCTACCTGTTTGAAGGAGTATATGCATGCAGTAAATTTAGAATGTAGCACTCCCTCCCATCTAGTGTTTCTAAGGCCTTGTTTGGTACGGGTGTATATTTGGGGATTGGTGGGGATTATCCCGGTCTAACCCTAAATCCTCAAAAATCACCGAAGAACTGTTTGGTACAAGTGTATTAGCAGGGTTTATCCCCACTTTTCCCCAAAATTCCCTAAACCTATAGTGTATTTTTCTCCATATCAAAACCACTCCCTCTAACAAGTGGATTGGGGGGGGGGGGGGGAGGGATTTGAGGGGATTGGGTGGAGGTGGGGGTTTCACCCAAACCCTCTAGGGATTATCCCCACTAATCCGCTAAAATACTCTAGTACCAAACAAGGCCTAAGTATGCTGAAGGATATCTTTTAAACCAATAGTTTTTTTTAAGGAAATCTTCGTTATAGAACAAACAATTCTGAGAAAATATTTTGTTTTATTATAATTTTCCAATATAATATTGTCAATAACCTGAATAAATGGTCTATACTGTTTGGTGGAGATCTGTATTATCACCTTTAAAAAGAGGTCGTATGTGTTGTACAGTTTCCAGCCAAAATTTAAAGTTCGTGTTCCCAATAAATACGGTTTAGAAAAAGCACATCTAATTTGATCATGATTCAAAGATTAATCGTGCAAGGATAGTGAACATACCTTATTCCTAGTTTCTTGCTATGGTTCAGAGCGAGGACCAGCCAGTGAGAAACATCAACACATCGCCTCTTCAGTATAAACCATTGTGAGATAATACATGTACGATACATGATGGATTGCTATATGCTCAAAAGTTGCAAGTAAGATTCAACGGTTGGAGAAGAACACGGCCATGAGAAATTTACATGGCTACATGCATGCAATATTGTATCGCCCTTTCAATTCGACCAACCCCGGGACAGGTGAATACTTGATTATTCTAGCCGGCGCCATCGATTACCAGTGTCAATCAGTGATCAACCGGTGCCCATGACTGATCTTTTTACCGGTCGCCTGCTGGTGAAATCAGCGGCCGGTGGCCACAGCGAATATGCGGACGCGGCAAGTCAACATTGGTACTTAGGTCTCGAGCGTCAGAAAGGGCCTGCGTGGGACTACTTGATCCAAGTTTGTTAATACGTGAGAAGAATATCGATCCGATCGGAGGTTTTCCTGTTGCAGTAATCACGTTCCAGCGAAGGTATGTGGCTGATTTTTTTAAAACAGAGGCGGCTATTTAGGTATGTACGTGACACGTTTCTGGACATCAATAGTGTAAAACATGTTACGTGAATGTTAAGTTTTCATAATATCTCAGCCATCTATTTTTGATCTAACTACTAAAATTAATTTAGATGATGTGGATCAACGTGATGGCTCTGTTAGATATATGTATATTGCTTTTAGTATGTAATAGACATATTTTGTATGGTGCTTTTTGGGAAAAGAAACTGCTACTTGTAGTAGAATTTATAACGATGCAATTAGAATCTTGTATAGACTGTGGCTAGACTTTCTCATATTATGCTAGATGTTATTTTAATTCTAAAACCTAGTGGTTATTGAGTAGCATGATTTCTCTCAAATATCTGAGAGTTTTTAATGTGCCATTGAAAGAATCATGAGTTGTTCTTGTCATTTTGAAGCATAAATTTATGGTGTTCTACTTTGAATGTTTTATTTGGTTGACTTGGCACATTCTTACACCATGTTTATGACTATGAAACAGTCACTTATAGCCTCTATGATCATTTAGTTTTTGAACTTGTGGTACCACTTATGCTTTGATTAATGATGTTTATGTCGCTATGCATGATTATGGCTCTTATGCTCTCTTGATTTGTCGCTCCCAGTCTTTTGCTAGCCTCCACCTGTACTGAGTATGAGCTCTACTCGTGCATCCCACTCCCAAAAATCCAAGTTTGCCAAATGTATCAACCATACCTACTTACATGTGGTATTTAACTGCCACTCCAAAGTAAATTGCTCATGTGTTACCTTTAAAACTTTGAAAATTACTCCTGTTTTGTACTCTTGTTTTAGCTCATGAGGACGTAAATAGAGAATCTTTATCTCACTTGTTGATTGAACTTTCACACCCTGGACTAGTGGCTTCATCCGCTTATCCAATTGGTAGAAGAGCTGGCAGCGGGGTGCCCAGCCCCAAAGTAATACAACAAATTCTCTTCACTATTTTGCCCCCTATTTATCAGTCAAAGCATAATTATGTAAATAAAAGAGAAAGAGGGATGACCTTCTATCCAAATGCGTCCTTCTTTGGGAGCCTCTCTTGTGAATTCTAGTTGGCTTGTGGCGTACTTTATTTTAGGTTTACCATTCGTTGACATAAGCATACGCCTCTCTAAAAAAATGTTTTCAATACCTCCGTTTAACAAAATAAAAGCTCTAGCACATGAGTTGATCCCTGCTTCCTTCTGCGAATGGCCTTTGTTTTACTTTTATGTTGAGTCTCCATCTTCTAACTTTATGCACAGTTGAGAGAGCATAGTTGCCATTATGAGTTTAATGTGCATTTATCCTAGAAACATTATTAATTGATTCATGATGTGTTATTGTCTGTTCTCTAATTATTTGTTCTAGTCTTCCTCATGAAATTTAAAGGTATCCTGGCATTTATGTTTTGCCCCACTCTTAAGGACAAGCGAAATATCACTTTGTCATGCTATCTATATGCTTGAAACAAACGTATATCTTTCAGTGCATTATTATTCATGATTTCTTATTTGTGTTAGTTCTCATGATGTAAGGTGATTGCTATGCTTTATCGTTAAAATTTTATTTAGCATGCTTGTTTTGAAGTTCTATGATCTCAGCTTACTTATGCTTTTAAATTATTTTTTTTGAAACATTTTCTACTGCAGGGGAGTCCCCCACAGCCCTTTATTACCAACCAAAGAGTTACAATTACAGATATGTACAAATAAACATGGAAATAGACTAAGACAGTCTATCCCAGGCTAATGTAAGGAGTTAATCCATGAAACTAAATCAGCAGCCACAGAAGCACTCAACCTATGCTTAAGCATAAGGAGATCTAACATGAAGCCCACTTTCCATCCCATAAAGGAATGTCTTTCCGATTTAAAAATGACTCCATTCCTCTGTTTCCAAATATTCCAGCAAGCAAGAATCACTATCTCAGTGAAACAGGGCCCTTTGAAAGACTTTTTGGCAACAGTAAGATTTTGCACAAGTGTGTTATCACTCCAGCTGATTTGCAAATAATTCCAAATCCGGGAGCTAAAAACACATTGAAAGAACAGATGTATCCAGTCTTCATTGCAATGAGTGCAACAAAGAACACAATAATCAGTACCTTCAATCTTCCAGTTTCTTCGTTTGATCACATCCTTTGTATTAATCCTATCCTTGAGGATCAGCCAAGCAAAGAATTTATGTTTTGACATGCATTTGGATTTCCATATCCACTTTGCAGGCCCATCTGGAGGTAAATGAGCAAATTGTAGCTGATAGAATTTGCTGGAGGTATACGCCTTTATTGAAATTGCATCTCCAACTGTCCTCACTGTCAGACAACTGAACATTATTCACAATGACACTCAGATCATTAAACTCCTGGAAAGCTTCAATTGAAAACGGCAAGTGGAAAGCATCCGAGAGGTCTGTCATCAGTATTAAATCTCTTACTGAGGACAAAGGATCCTTGGTAAAAGAAAATAATCTCGGGAATTTTATAGCCAAAGGTTGTCCAATCCACGAATCCTTCCAAAAAAGCCCCGAAAAACCATTTCCCAAGACGCAAGAGGATAAGGAACACCAGGTATCTGCTAATTGCATAACTCCTCTCCACCAGAAAGAACCACAGGATGTGACAGCATGTGGTACTGTTTGAAAATAATAAGCATTCTTGACTAAATGGACCCAAGGGATATCCAAAGAATTATAGAATTTTGCCAAGAACTTCAGTAACAGAGCTCTATTTTGAATATGGATATTGATGATCCCTAATCCTCCTTTGGATTTGGGTCTGCATACCATATCCCAGGCAGCTAAAGAATTCACTCTTTGCTTATTCTTGTCCTTTCTCCATAAGCATCTCCTCCTTGCTTTATCTATTATATCAATGACACCTTTAGGAATTACAAGAGTGCACATGTAGTATGAAGGCAAGGAGGAAAGAACCGAGTTCACAAGAACCAAACTATCCCCATAAGAAAGAAATGAGACTGTAGCCGAAAGTCTCCTCTCAATTCTGCCAATTAATGGTGCAAAATCCTTGATAGTTGGCTTAGTGGTTCCCATAGGCAAGCCTAAATATGTAAAGGGCATAGAAGCCACGGTGCAATCAAGAACAAAAGCCAAATCAACACTTTCCTGCTGTGATAAATTAATCGGTATCATCGAAGATTTATTATAATTCACCTTTAGCCCAGTGAGACTAGCATAAAGGTTAAGCAGGTCCTTAAAGACCAAAATATGAGCCAGTTCAGCAGGAAGGATGACTAAGGTGTCATCCGCATATTGCACAATAGGAAAGTCTCCACCAATTGGAATTGGCAGCCTGAGTCTTCCTTCTCTTAGTGCCAGGTTAACAATACTTTGTAGCAAATCCCCACCCAACACATAGAGAATTGGGGACAAAGGATCCCCCTGCCTGACACCTCTTTTGCAAACAAAAGTTTTGCCAGGAACTCCATTCAAGAGAACTGATGAAGATCCAGAAGCTAGAATTTCCTTGACCCATTTGATTACTAAAGGAGGGAATCCCTTAAATTTCAAAATCTGCAGAATAACAGAATGCTCAATGGTATCAAAAGCTTTCTCAAAATCAATCTTGAAGATCACCACTTTCTGCTTAGATTGTTTACATTGGTGAATGTATTCAAAGCACCATGCCAGACAATCTTGAATAGTTCTGGATTTGATGAAACCATATTGATTAGAAACCAGGTTGCTTAACCCAATGATTTTCAAACCGAAAAATCTTTGCCTTTGGGATGTTAGTTCCAATTTTAACCATACAAGGCAAGTGATCAGAAGTGATTTTAGACATGGGTAATACCATGGTATTAGGGAAGTCCAATGTCCACTGACAAGAAGTAAAGAACCAATCTAATTGAACCAAAAGCGGATCACTTTGCATATTGGACCAAGTGAAATTTCTACCTTTAACTGGCAGCTCCAATAAACCCAGATGGCTGATGACATCATTAAATATAAACATATCATTTAAATCAGCTCCCGGTTTATTTCTATTATCCAGTGATCTAATGAAATTAAAATCACCAAGAATCATCCAGTTCTGATGAATCGGAATGGAAAGATTATATAACCAATTAACAAAATCCTCTCTCTCCACCCCCTTGCAAGGACCATAAACATTCACCAAATTCCAAGAAATTGAATTGTGAGTGGATGTGAATTTAATGTGAATGGCAGAGCGATGAACCTCTAACAATTCTCCACTGAATATGGAACTGTTCCAAAGCACAATTAAACCTCCAGATGCTCCAACAGAGGGAGAGAAGACAAATTGATCAAACCTTTTAGGGCAGAACGACCTAATAAAGGAATGATCAAAATCCTGGAATTTAGTCTCCTGTAAGCAAATGATAGAAGCCCGACTTTCCTCAATTTTATTATAAACTGCATCTCTTTTAGATTTATCATTGAGTCCTCTCACATTCCAGTCAAAAACAATCCAATCCAAATTCAGATAGGCCGTATTATCCATGGAAAAAACAGATAGTAAAGAAAGTTGCTGATCATCATAAGAGACCAGCACAGTAGATAACCAAAAGTTAATACCCATAGAGTAGTACATATGTCATGAAACATAACAAAATGTAACAGGGAAACCCAGCAACAACTCCAGGGACCAAACAGGCCCATAAGAAAGAAAAAAGGCCCACTAATCATCAGAACTTGAGGTAGTGGTGGGCTTCTTTGGAGCAGCTTCAAGCTTCTCCACCGTTAATTCTGAATCCTCTATCTGGAGCATGGTTCCCGCCCTCCGCAGAACAGCAACATGAGTGAAGGGGGGCACTCCCCCTGGAGAGCCTTGAGGACGAGCAGACTTGGCCTTTTTCCTAGGTTCTGGCTTGTCGGAAGCAGGCAGAACCCTGAACCCAGTGTTCTTGGCAAGACTACGCGTCACTCTACGCTCCTCAAGGACAAGGGGAGTAGACACCTTCCTGGTCCTCTTCTTGGTAGCAAGCACAGGAGTCACAGGTTCAGGAACAGGGCATGAATCCATCAGCAGAGGAACAGGAGCAGCAGAGGAGACTGGCAACTCAAAAGGCAGCAAAGATGACAGAAATTCAAATCTTCTGTCGAAAGTAACCCGAGCTTTGTGCTCCAAAAAATATCTGGACCACTCTACCACAGGGTCAGGCAGTAAGACTTGAGGAATCTGCACGCCATTGTTCAGGGCTGCATCATTTGCTGGGGGTGGTGGAACAAAAGGAGCAATAGCCAGCTGATTTTGTTCCACCTGCTGCTGCAGCTCCACAAATTGTTCCGGGCCTTCAGCTCTTACAACATTCATGGAGTCAATGGAGGGCTGGAGGCGCCAGAGAATTGAACAAATACAGAAGGCTGCACCTGCTCAGGTTCCGGTGCCTGATCAACAGGCTCCTCCGGCTCAGCATTCTCCCCCTGCTCCTCATTGTTCCATTCTCCCCAACCACCTTGTACAGGCTGAACCGGTGGCACCCATTCCTCAGGGATTGGGACCTCTGGTGCACCAAAAGCTGGGTGTGGATTGCCTCCAGGAGGGAGAAGATCTTCATCCCCCGGCAAAGCGTCGGCAGCATCATTGTTCAGAATAAAAACAGGGCAGGTCCAGGAAACAACGTGCCCACCGTAACGCTGGACCTCCCTAATCACAAGAGAACGGGGAACATCAGCGCCGCCACCATAGGTAACCTTGAGCATGGTACGAACAGGGGAAGCATCCTCCCTCCACCAGGTCCGGAGCTTGCCAAACTTGGACACAAACTCACGAAGGAACTCATCAGTGCGATAATCCATGTGCAGATTCAGAATCATAATCCATCCAGTCCTGGTATAGGTTGTTGCTCTAACATTGTCTCCTTCGTCATGTCGAACGAAAGACAACATCCTACCATCTGGAAACATAAAAGGAGGAGAGTGTACCAAAATATCTCTGGCAACTTGATCCGCCATGCGGAACATGCCAACTCCCACAACGCTCTCCGAGAAGGAGACAACTTGCAGATGCAGTTCTTGAAGGATGTAATCGACGATTTGCTGCAGAATATCGTTGAGTTATTCCACCGGGGGCCGCGGAACCAACTGAGCAATGGCCAAAGATTCATGGCGTCGAGGAGGAGCCGCAGAGGAGGTGATGTAGAGCCGAGCAGGTCGCTCCTCGGCCGCCCATGGCTCCTCAACATGCATCCCCGCGGGGACGAACCTTGTCGGATCACAGGGGAAGTTCGCCATTGCTGGAGGAGGTTGCGATTCGAGCGGCGATTCCGAAGAGGGTTTTCCAGGAATAGTGGCAGGGGCAGGGGATAGAACTGAGGCAGGGGACTTCTCGGTTCCGATAGTCGACGATTTAACTACCCAGCGCAGAGTTCCATTAATTCCCGGGCAGTTTTTACGGATATGGCCCGAACGTGAACAAGACCAGCACCGAATCCGGCCCGTACACTCTTCCGTTGCATGTTTAGCTGAGAGGCAGTTAGAGCAAGGCCAAACCTGGGCCGCCAATTTATCAATTAATTTTGCAAAGCCATCATCCACAGGCACAGAGGCCACGGTAGGGGGTATAGGGATGGGATCCTTAACAGACTCAGTAACGAGAGAATCAGGATCAAAAGATCCAAACTTAATAGCAGGCAACTCACGATCAATAACAGAACCAATTTTATTAGGAATCGTGGGAGGAGCAGCTGGTGCATGAGTAGCAGAGGGTTTAAAAGGCTTGTAACGTTTAGTTTTTACCTTTTTCTTCCTCGTGACAAAAGTCCACTCATTTTCCTGATCGTGATTCCACTTTCTCCATTCAGACATCCAATTTGGACCACCGAAACTCCAAAGATGAAAAAAGCACTTGAAGTGAAAGCAAGAAAACCATTTAATCTTCATAATATGAAATCCAACCTCCTTAGAAGAGACCTCAAAAGAGAAAACCCGATCATGGAGACATGTAACATTCAAGGATCCACAATAACCTCCAATCGCCGCTTCAAGAGCCAAAGCAATAGTATTTTCATCAATTTTGAAAGCAGCACGGCCAAAAGATACCACCATTTTGAAAGCGCCGTAATTCTTAGTAGCATGAACGTCCGATCCGAAGAGAATTCGGACTTCCTTAGCAAGAGCTAGACCTCTAGAGAAATCCAGGTCTAAAACCTTAGCTGCATGAACAAAACCCACCGAAGGATCAATGGGATTCCGATCCAAAAGCGGCACCAAAGAATCCACATCCAGAATAGGAACGATGGCATTTGCATGATCCATAAGAGACCCATTACGTGGAACCAGATGATCCTGAACCCTGGCACGATGACAAGCAAATTGGATCTCAGATCCAGGATGAATGCTCTCACGTACCTTGAGAAAACGTTGATCAAGCACAAAACCCGCTTGATCTACAAGTTGGATCCGCTTGTCCTTCGGATCTAACAGAACAAAACCCACGTAAATGGGATTGAACTTGAGATCCACTTCGGTGGAGAAGATCGCCCTCCAACGCCAACAAGAGCGATCAAAAAGAGACTTTGCCTTGGTCATTGCAGAGAAAAGGGTGGACGACAATGCCGGAGTGACAGATGCCGTAGGGGAGGAGGCCGACAATGCCGGAGTGACGAAAGTCGGAGAGAGATGGCTAAAACCCTAGATCTCATCGGAGTCGCCATGAGCGCTGATGATCAAGTTTATGTTCGTAGCATGTCACCTCAGAAATTATGTGTTTTATCGTTTACCTACTCGAGGCCGAGTAGGAACTAAGCTTGGGGATCTTGATACGTCATAAACGTATCCTTAATTTCTGATGTTCCACGTTGTTTTCATGTTGTTTCCTACATGTTTTCTATACACTTTATGTAATTTTTATAGATTTTTTGGACTAACCTATTGACAAGATGCCACAGAGCTAGTTCCTGTTTTCTGTTGTTTTTAGTTTCAGAAAAGTTGTTCATGAAATATTCTCGGAATTGGAAAATTTGAAGCCCGAAAGTCTTATAATTCCCGAAGGTTCCACGGAATGCTGAAGAGGCTCGGAGGGTGGCCACGGGGGGGCCACACCATAGGGCGGCGCCCCTGGTCGCGCCTTGGGGTGGTGTGGTCCCACCGGGCGTCCACCGCCATCGCCCTTTCGCCTATTTATACCCCCCGATACATCAACCCTAAAAATATACCACTTCATCATGAGAAACACCCGAGGCCGCCGTCATTGTCATCCGGAGATCGGCAGGGTTCTGGAGCTCTCCCCGGCACCCTGCCGGGAGGGGAATTCATCACCGGAGGGGTCTACACCACCATGCCCTCCTCCGAAGTGATGCGTGAGTAGTTCATCCTTGGACTACGGGTCCATAGCAGTAGCTAGATGGTTGTCTTCTCCACTTTGTACCTCATGTTTAGATCTGGTGAGCTGCCCTACATGATCGAGATCATCTTTATGTAATGCTGCATGTTGTGTTTGCTGGGATCTGATGAATGTTGAATGCTATGCCTTCTGATTATCAATCTATCATGTTATCTTCATGCATATGTTATTTCTAATCTTGGATGATCTCCGTTATTAGTAGATTCTTTGGCCAAGTAGATGCTAGTAACTCCAAGAGGGAGTATTTATGCTCGATAGTGGGTTCATGCCTCCTTTGCATGTGTCCTTGAGTGACAGAAACGTGACAAATGGAGGATGTGATGTTACCATTAGGGATAAAACAAGGGTGTTTACTTAGTTTACATGTTTTACATTACACACTTTGCTTACGGCGATAATCCGTTGCTTGCAACTTAATATCGAACGTTTGTTCGGATGATATTTGGAGGGTGGATTATTAGTCATAGATGCAGTTGTATGACGGTCTATGTATCTTGTTGTAATGCCCGCATGAATCACATAGTAATCTTTATGTCTTGCATATGCACTACGGTGCAAGCTTCATTTCTGTCAATTGCCCAGCTTTAATTTGTTCACCACACATGTTATTTATATTTTATGGAGAGACACCTCTAGTGAACTGTGGACCCCGGTCCATTTTATTGTTCTGATAATACACACATTGTTTCCACTGCTTCCACTGTTTTCACACTGATGCTCCTGTTTTCATACTGTTCTCATACTGTTTTCCACACCATACATTTATTCTCTTTGTTATCAGCAAAACCGGCAAGATTAACAACCTCACTGCTTTGTTGGCGCAAAGTGAATTGTTTGTGTTGTGTAGGTTTCACGTTGATGCTGAACCGGTAGTGCGCCCTGCCATCTCAGCTGCATCAACCTTCTGAAGTTATTCCTTCCTCCTACTGGTCGATTAAACCTTGGTTTTTTCTGAGGGAAAACTGCTGTCGTGCTCATCATACCTTCCTCTTGGGGTCCCAACGAGTGCAAGATCTGCACCATCGCAAGTCTGGTATGGAGTTATGGCCTTGTCACTATGGACCAACTGCACACTGTGTCCTAGCTGTTGTAAGCTGCGCTGCTGCATTACTTCAGATCGATGGCTGGCTGTTTTTTAAGGACACAGACATGGAGTCTAACTCCAACTCGACTACCTTGAGTACACAGACGTGTGGTCCAGCTCGAACTCCATGTAACCAAGGCGACGTCACCTAGGATACATCTGGACCCTGCGTATCGCTTTGGTACATAGCGGTACCAGTTCTCGTAATTTTAATCTTTGTCGAGTAACTCACATTAAAACAATCTTATCCGTTTAATCTACGTAGTTTGACGGTCGAGATTTAATGTATCTATGAAGTTTGCTCTTTTATAAGTAGTATAGAATAACTAGGAATTTTCCCCTGCATTGCAACGATTAAAAATAAATAGATATATACGGCCATGGCTCTAGAAGTATCCTAATTTGTATGAGTCAAACATCTTAGTTTACGAGTGGGGATTTCGTGCATCCGACTTCCGGTGCTCTCTCCATAAAAAAAAATCTAAAAATCGTATTTACAAGTTTCAAAACAATATGGAAAAAATGTTGACATTCTCAATAATTTATTATACAAACTTGTAAAATTTTGATTGAAAAGCCTTGTATTTTAAGCTACACAAAAATTACAAGTGTATAGATTTATAATATAGCGTTTCAAATCTCTAAATTTTATGAGATTTTGTTTTTTTGTGCAGGTCATAGTATAAAGAATTTTGTGTTGTGTTTTGCTCATTCATGGGCTATATCATGAACTATCTCTAGAATTATTTTCAATTTTTTTGAAACTTCTAAATAAGTGTGACCTTAGTTTCATTTTTTTTGCCATACATATGTGTGAAATGCAAGATCCGGTCAAAAATTTACAGTTCACCTCAGTGTAATCGATGCTCGTGATACACACGTTTGTTGGGAGACCCCAAGAGGAGGGTGTGATGAGCACATCGGTAGGTATTTCCCCTTAGTTAAGAACCAAGGTTATCAATCCAGTAGGAGAAAGAGGACCTTCGGAAGGTTGATGCCACTGACGGTGGTGCTGGCGCTTCACCTGTGTCAGCAACAACGTGAAACCTGCACAAAACACAACCAAAATACTTTGCCCCAACGGTACAGTGAGGTTGTCAATCTCACCGGTCTTGCTGAAAACAAAGATTAGACATATAGTGTGGAAAGCAGTGTATGCTTGCAGTAAGTAAAGAAAGAAGGAAATTGTTGTGGTTTGTTTAACAGTGTGGAAAAATGGACCGGGGTTCATAGTTTCACTAGTGGTGTCGCTCCATAAAAGATAGCATGCTGGGTGAACAAATTACAGCTGGGTAATTGACAAATAGAGGTTGCACCGTAGTGCACAATATGACCTGAAGATTACTATGATATTTAGTGCGGGCATTACAATAAGATACATAGACCGACATCCATCTGCATCTATGACTAATAATCCACCCTGAGGTTATCATCCTACCCCCCTTAGGTATTAAGTTGCAAGAAACAGATAATTGCATTAAACAACGTGTGTAATGTAAGCAATGATTATGCACGCGGGCACTTTCACCGCTGTTTTATCCCTAATGGCAACAACACATCCCCCCTTCACGTTTATGTCACTCGAGCAAGGCAACAAGGAGGCATGAACCCACTATCAAGCATAAATACTCCCTCTTGGAGTCACTAGCAACTACTTGGCCAGAGCAACCACTAGCAACGGAAAGCATGCAAGATCACAAATAACATATGCAATAAAGACTATAGTCAACTTGGCATAAGGTCAATATTCATCAGATCCCAGCAAACACAGCATATAGAATTACAGAAGATCAATCTCGATCATGATAGGAAGCTCATGAGATCTAAACATGGAGGCATATGAGGAGGAGACAACCATCTAGCTACAGCTACGAACCCGTAGTCCAGGGATGAACTACTCACGCATCACTCCGGAGGCAGGCATGGTGATGTAGAAGCCTCCGGTGATGATTTCCTCTTTGTTAGGGTGCCAGAAAACAGCTCCAGAACCCTCCTGATCTAGGGTTGACGGTGACGGCAGCTGCGGAACTTTTTCGGGGATTTTGATCAGGTGCTTAGGGTTTTCCATCCGGGGGCCTTAAATAGGCGAAAGGGCAAAGGCGGTGGAGATCCAGGGGCCCCACACCCATAGGTGGTGCGGCCAGGGAGGACCCGCGCCACCCTATGGTGTGGCCTCCCTTTTCCCCTTTTCGACTTCTCTTCGGTCTTCTGAATGCTTCCGGGGAAAATAGGACTTCCAGGCTTCGAACTTTCCAATTCTGAGAATATTTCTAGAACAACTTTTCTGAAACTAAAAATAGCAGAAAATAGGGAATTGGCTCTGTGGCATCTTGTCAATAGGTTAGTCCGGAAAATTAATAAAAATGACATAAAGAAGGGAGAAAACATGTAGCAATTGGCATAATATGATCATGGAGCATCAGAAATTAGGGCTACGTTTATGACGTATCAAGCATCCCCAAGCTTAGTTCCTACTCGTCCTCGAGTAGGTAAACGATAAAAGATTTTTTTTCTGAGGTGACATTCTACTAACATAAACTTGATCAATCTAATGTAAAAGCATATGCACGCTGAGATCATAAAACTTTAAAGACAAGCATGATAAATAAAACTTTAATAATAAAGAATAGCAATTACTTTGCATCACGAAGAGTAACTCAAACAAAGGATCATGAATAATAATGCAAAGAAAGGTAAACGTTTGTTTCAGGTATAGAGAAAGCATGGCAAAGCGATATTTCGATAGTCCTTAAGAGTGGGGCAAAACATAAATGCCAGGACACCTTCAAAGTTCATGAGGGAGACTAGAACAAATAATTTAAGAACAAATAATATCACATCCTGAAGTAATTATTGATGCTTATGGGACAAATGCACATAGAACTCAGAATGGAAAAAATTCTCTCTTAATTGTGCATAAAGTTAGAAGATGGAGACTCAACATAAAAGTAAAAGAAAGGCCCTTCGCAGAGGGAAGCAGGGATCACTCATGTGCTAGAGCTTTTATTTTACTAAACAGAGGGAACCATGGCATGCTCACACGTTGCAAACGTATCTATAATTTTTGATGCTACATGCTTGTTTTCTACCCAATACCTTTTGTTTTCCACATGTTTTCTATCGTTTTCTAGTTTCTGTTTTCTGTTTTCATTGACTAACCTATTAACGAGATGCCTCATGCCAGTTGTTGTTTTCTGTTGTTTTTTTATTTTAGAAAAGTTCTTAAAATAAATATTCTCAAAAAGGGATGAAAAATCCATGAAGGTCATTTTTTTACCAGGAACGAATACGAAGTCCAAAGAAGAGCTCAAGGTGGGGGGCTCGAGGGGGTGTCACGCGCGACCCCACCCTAGGCCGCGCCTTGTGGGCCCCTGGGCGCCCTGGCCATCGCCTCTCGTCGCCTCTTCGCCTATAAATTGCCTTTAACCCTATAAATTTTGGGGAAGGAGTTATTTTCCACCAAACATAAAATGAGGCAGCGTCACCTTGAAATTCCAATCTAGGGCTTCTGCAGCCCTGTTTAGACACCCTGCCGGAGAGGGGAATCGTCATCGGATGCCTCTACATCACCATGATCGCCTTCGGACAGATGCGTGAGTAGTTCATCACGGGACTATGGGTCCATAGAAGTATTTAGATGGTTGTTTTCTCCCCTATGCTTCCATGTTTAGAGTCTCGTGAGTTGCCTCGCATGATCGAGACCACCGTTATGTAATTGTGCATGTTGTGTTTGCTGGGATCCGATGAACCATGAGATTATGATTATTTTGTTCATGTCAATCTGAGATGCTTCAATTATATTCGTAAAGAGTTTTAATCTTGTCTTGCAATGCTCTCTGGTGTTTATAATTACCTTGGCCACGTAGTTGTTTTCACCTCCAAGAGAGGGTTTATATGCTAGATGGTAGGTTCATGCCTCCCTTACATCTATGCTCGAGTGAGAGAAACTTTACGTATGGGGGATGTGTTGTTTCTACTAAGAAGAAAACTGTGTTGCTCTTATCTACATACGAGGACCACTGCTTACATTACATATTGTTCTAAATGCATTTGTTTGTTGCACACAAAGCAATCACTTCGTTGCTGCAACTTAATACCATAGTGATTTGCTGAATAGCTTGCTTGAGGTGGACTTTTAGATATGGATGCATGCTGGATAGCGGCCCATATGCCTTGACAGAATGCCTACAATGTTAGAACTCGTGAATTATATCTCATCCTAATAGTATTGTTATATGTTCATTATTTGTCAATTTCCCAGTTGTAATTTGTTCACCCAACATGATTGTTTTCTTTGGAGAGACACCACTAGTGAACATATGGTTCCCGGTCCTATTTTGCTCATATTTGCAACCTTCTTTAAATAACTTTCATAATTGATTTCTTGATGTTCCGTTTTTTACTTTTATTACTTTTCAAGACTATATGTTTAATTCTCTAGCTGAACAGCCAGACCAGAAGATTGAAAACCTTCCCGATAGTTGGGGCAATAGATATTCTGTGTTTGTGTGCAGGTTCCACGCTTGTTGACGCGTTGATGCGCGTGTAACACACGTTCGTTGGGAGACCCCAAGAGGAAGGTATGAAGAGCACAGTAGCAAGCTTCCCTCAGAAAGAAACCAAGGTTGAATCGACCAGTAGGAGGAAGGAGTAACTTCAGAAGGTTGATGCAGCTGAGATGGCAGGGCGCACTACCGGTTCAGCAGCAACGTGGAACCTACACAACACAAATAATTCACTTTTCCCCAACGAAGCAGTGAGGTATTCAATATCACCGGTTTTGCTGATAACAAAGAGGTTAAATGTATGGTGTGGAAAACAATATGAAAGCAGTATGAAAGCAGTGTGAAATCAGTGTGTGTATTATTAGTATGAGAAAATGGACCGGGGTCCATAGTTCACTAGTGGTGTCTCTCCATAGATGATAAGTAACATGTGTTGTGAACAAATTACAGCTGGGCAATTGACAAAAATGAAGGCTGCACCGTAGTGCATATGCAAGACATAAGGATTACTATGTGATTCATGCGAACATTAAAACAAGATACATAGACCGTCATCCAACTGAATCTGTGACTTATAATCCACCCTCCGAATATCATCCGAACAAACGTTGGGTATAAAGTTGCAAGCAACAGATAATCGCAGTAATCAAAGTGTGTAATGTAAATAATGTAAACGAAGTAAACACCGTTGTTTTCTCCCTAATGGCAACAACACATCCTCCATCCGTGATGTTTCTGTCACTCGAGCACAGATGTAAAGGAGGCATGAATGTAAGGTCCGCCCTTCGAAACACTGTTCAAGGACACCTTCGATATGCATACATTCACGATCCCAGGAATTCAGTCGTGAACAACATATCAAGTTGGTACACAGATACAATATGCATTACACGGTTGCATAAATACTTACAAAAGGGGCATGGTCACTTGACCAAGCCTAAAAGGATGCCACGCAGGGCAACACACAATACACACAGCGGAAGACTAAACCCTCATAACGCGGTAGAGCCCAAGTCACGCCTTAACCTACAGGCTGCTGACCCGGAGACGATCCTAGTTCGCAAAGCCATCAGCTTCGTACTCCTCCTCGTTGATCTTCTTCTGAGACTCC
This sequence comes from Alopecurus myosuroides, assembly GCA_028641055.1. Lineage (NCBI taxonomy): Eukaryota > Viridiplantae > Streptophyta > Magnoliopsida > Poales > Poaceae > Alopecurus > Alopecurus myosuroides. The sequence goes on from CM054057.1 coordinate 571,405,661, forward strand.
TTCTCAAATTCTGGCAAGTAGATACCAGGGGCGAAACCATAATGAGTACATTTGAATGTACTCAGCAAGACATCCATCATGTGACTTACCAAAGTGCAAGTATGCTCATAAGGTGGAATAGGTAGGCTATAAATAGGGTTCACTATCAATGGTGTTCATATAGGATGACACCACAGTTGCAATCAAATTAATCTGTACCTTCGTTGAAGAAGATACTTCAGAAGAAAAATAATATAGTTTTATTTCTCTTGTAGATATCACATGTACAAGAGGTTTTTGTTAAACTTTGTTTAAAAGGGAATTTTCTCTTTGCAAAACTTCTTGGAATCAGTTTCCAGAATTCTTGTTTAGAGTAGAAAAGTTTTATTTGCAAAACCTTTTAGTTTGTAAAACCACTTCTGGCTTTCCATCATCAGTACCTCCACGGTACAAGCTTTCCTTCCTTTCCAAACTTCACAAGTTCAAAACTCCTTTTCAGAACACCTTTTTGAAAAACATTGACACAATGCTAGCTACATGGCCATTCAACTGTCCATATCCGAGGACGCGGCTTCTTCGGAAAAGTTGTACTCTGCAGAGGTGTACACATCCACTAGATCCAAAACTCTACCATGGACCACCCATGGATCGTCACAGCGATATGCAAGCACCAGAGAATTTGATCCTAACTGTCCACTCTGACACAAGCTAGTATATGCTCATTCCTTCAGATGGGTTGTCTCCCCGGCATCAGGACCCGCCCTGCCTAGTCGGGAGGCCCAACTGTCGCACCCGGAGGGAAAATTAATCCCACACTGTGTATGTCCTGTTTCCCTCTCCTGGCGACACTTCGGTTTAGAGAATCCGCTTCTCTATAGCACTTTGGAATAAAGCATACACTAACAACTTCAAGCATCTAGATAGGCCCCATACCCATATAGGGGTAGAGTGGCAGTACAGTAAAGGTTGTCCGGTGAAGACTAGGTTATGTGTCATTTTTGAAAACACCAATTTCCCAAAAATGACCACTTCCACATTCCTCCGGAGAATAAGGATCCGCCTTTTCTCCGGGTTTTCCAATAAAGCCTTTGTTTTTGGTAGAAACACAATTTTAAGGTGTCCACTTAGGTACTAGTATTTGTGATGGTAATAAATACCATATGGTGGCTTATGGTCTTGGTAACACCAAGTATTAACTAATGGCATAATAATATATAATATCACTAGAAGTGATACTCACTTCAAAAATAGTTTTATTTTGGAGATCAAAATTTTGTAAAGCTTTTCAGAAGTAAAACATGCATGATAGATAATGATAAGTGTAATATCAGCAAGCATCAGGATGTCTTGCCTCAAGTCTCTTAATGTCCCTGGCCTTGAAGCAACTTGAACTTGATGCACAGCTCCACAACTGCTTCTTCTTCTTCTTCGCGTTCTAGCGTCGTAAAGGAAATAAAAGAAACACACTCAGGTCTAAAGGACAAACAACTAAGCTAAGAAACACATACAGCAACAAATGTTCATTCTCGAGTTCTCTCGAAACGATAATGCGAAAACTATCTCACATAACTCTCACGGTCCAAAACTGTCGTCAGGCACTATGTATGGTTTAGAAAACCATATCCCACATCATACATACCATATATGGAGTGGTGTAACACTCTCATAATAAGATATAAAATAAGCTAAAAATATAGCTTGTGGCTGCAAAAGGTTAGGTTGCTAAGGTAAAACAAACAGACAGAATAATACCCATGGCAGTGGGTATTACTCACCACAAGCAACTATCACTTGATGTGTTCATGATTTTAGTTGGATGTTTTAGTTTCACAAGATACTCTTAAGCACAATCATAACACAAGTATAAACTCATGCTAAGGTAAAACACTCCAACAAAATCAAAACAACAAGCAAACACACCACAATTGAATAGACTATTTATTCACCATGTTATTTGTTTACTAGAGGTTTTGGAATCCATCAATCATGAAACATTAGCAAACAACCAGTACCTAAAAACAAGGATAACAAGTCATAAAAATAATCTAAAACACAATCATCACTCAAGGTAATATCCCTATCAAAAGCATAGAAACAGGACTGCACTGATAACACACTAGTGTGGCAAACCTACACAAGCATGTTATAAGGAAAACTTATATTCTACAACTATAGCACAATAAACTAAATGATTCATGGCATCATAACAGAAGTAATAACTTCATAAATATGCTATAATAAACTCATACACTCATAAAATAAAAACAACACTAGAGCCATTCACCATTTCTAGTGTGACACTAGTTCATCACTAGAGAAGCAAGCAATGCTACTATGATGCTTAACTCTAAACAAGCAAGTCATGATCATAAATATACATAATAACAGAAGTAACATCATCCTAAACATGCTAGGATAGTCATCCACTAAGAAAATAAGAAGACAACAATACTAGGTAATCTCATAACCTCTAGTGGTGACACTAGTCCATCACTAGAGAAGAAAACACCACAACAAGGATGCATAATCTTAAACAAGAAATACATGGATATAAACATTCCTACTAACAGCACACAAACCTTACACATGCTAGTAAGTACTACAATAGAATAATTATGTACACATCTATTAAGGAAGCATAAACCAATTCTAGTAATGCATGCTTTTCAAATAGATTAACTAGTAAGCAACCAAGGTAGAAACTACCCAACCAGTAGCTATACACTCAATTAAATGTTAACTAAACCTTTCCAAAAATCCAAACACTCAATTATAAATCATTCACAAACAATCTATCACTCACAAGGAATTTAGTTTATTTGCAAACAATTTAATTTAGCACTCATAGTGAATCATTTCTTAACATGATACTCCTAAGGAACATTATGCTAACAAATGGATAACATCTAAAATACTAGTATCTTCTTATAAGAAATAAACTTCTCACTTGCATAAGTGAAAACAAACAAATATGTTTTCCATGGTGGAAAATAATAATCAATCACATAATAAAACATGTTATTTTCACACACATGTATGGTTGGGGATTTGCATCCCTAACCAAGATGAAATGGGACCAGTGGGGTATGTTCCCACTAATACCAAGGAAAATTAGGTACTAAGCCTCTGGTTACTCATGACAAAAACTAGTATACAAGATAAATAATACAAAGCTATTTATTCTAGTGAAAACAATAAGGTGAAAACAAGCAAACAAATACTACACATGCATCTCCATAAAATCAAGTGCAACCTAACAGATATACTACCATCCTAATATCAGTACCAAAATGGTACTGTAATAAACTTAAAGACAACAAAACTTAGGTGCACAACCACACAAAGATTTGCTCACACAACTAGTCAAATAAGTACTAGAAAACAAACAACAAATATTACACATGCTTTGCTATAAAATAAGGTGTAAGCTAATAGAGACAATAACATAGAAATAACAGTACCAAAGTGGTACTTGATCTATCATAACCATAACAAAAATCTAGGTACAAAAAATCTACATGGATTTGCCCACACAACAATCCAAATAATAAAACTAGGAAAAAAACAAATGGTACTCATGCTTTTCTACAAGATAACATGCAAGTTAACAGAGATTATAGCATAGAAATAACACTACCAAAATGTTACTTGACTCCACTCAAGCATAGCACGAATTTAGGTAACAAGCACACAAGGAGTTGGTTCACACAAAACATCAAATACCTAAACTAGGGAAATAACATATGCTACTTCTATAGCCAAATGATATTGAAAACATGCACACACTTTGTATGGTAGATGTAATGCAAAAAAAAAATCTAATAACAAGATCCAACACATCTCTACATTCTAGGAACAAAGATTAAACCAACCAAACATATCATTTCAAACAAAAACAAACAAAGAAAACAAAATAGAAAAACTGCTGTTTCTAGATCTGTCCACCAAAAATAATCTAGAACTCAAAAAATTAATCTAAGCTATGATAAGATAGATCTACTCAATACCAAACTAATACAATTGGATTTGCTCCAAAAATCATTTTTAAACTCCTTCTACAAAGTCTAGAAAAGCCTACTGGTCTTTTACCAAAATGGATGTCATTTCCATTTGGTAAATGGCGTTGATGTAAGGCCAAGTCCTATGGATAGATCTACTCATAGGATACTCAAAACAATTTGATTTGACCAAAACGGATACAGATCCAAGAAGTTATGCCAAAAATGGCTAAACAGACAGTCTGTGGCAAAACAGGTATTGTGACAAAAATAAAAGTGCAAACTTGGATCTTCCAACGGGACATGGTTAGGAAAACATAATACTAGTGCTGTGAATTTTTGTAGAAATTAATCTGCAAGAAAACTATTTTTCACAAGCTCAAAACCACAGGCAACATCTGCAGGGATTTGAGGTTCCTCACCTCGGTTTAAGAAAAATGGCCGGCGGCGATTTTGGAGCTCATGGAGCTCACTTGGCTAGCTCAAGGCTCTTCTCAGCTTGGGGATGAAGTGTGGTCGTGAAGGGAGGTGGTGGAGGGCTGTGGAGCAAGGAAAGTCACAAGGAGTGGCTTATAGCAAAGGGTAAGAACAAAATGGCAAGGGTGGCTTTGGGTTCATGCCATTTGATGGCATAGGAGGTGCTCAAGGGGATTTTTGGTCACATCATAATAATGCAATGAGGCCAAGGGGCAAGACCACCAAGGGGCAAGTCAAGGTTGGCCTTTGGAGTGAGGAAAGATCAATGGCATGGGTCAAGGGTCAAGGGCAAAAATGGCAAGTGTGGCTTTGGATCCCTACCATTTGATGGCATAGAGGTGTTCAAGGGACTTTTTGGTCATTTCCATTTGAGTGCACATGGTGTCCTATTCAAGTACACATGTGACATGGGCAAGGTTGGACTTTGGGGCAAGGGGAGGCAAGGCAAGCCAAATAGTCAAGGACATGTGTGTGCCCATACCTTTCCATGTCACCACCTCTCTCCTCTCTTATCTTCATGCCTAAGCCTTCTAGAAGCAAGGTCAAGCATCCAAGGTGGAGTACTAGTTGTGGTCAACACAAGGGACAAGCTTTTACTTCGAATATTGCAAGGGAAGGCAATGAAATATTCTGCCCAAAATCGTATCTGTTACTGTTCCGAAAATTCAGAAAATTCTCTAAGTGTTGGAAAACAGATCCAAAGTTCAAAAAGTTAAGTTTGTTTTCAGGGTTCAATTTCTTTCCAAAATTGGTTTTAAAAGTATGGATGTGTTAACCATGTTATATAATTTCAGAAACATCTTTTAAAAACAAATTTGAAATAGTTTAAGGCTATGAAAACAATGTGGGAAAAGGTATACTTTCTGTTTTTATCTGTTTCTCAAAAACTGTCTTTTTCTGCCTTAATTTCATACCACAAAAACAACAAGCAAAAGATAGTTTTTATTTTTTCAAAAATAAAAGTAAGCTTATAGTTTGGTAGTATATATATCAAGGATTAATTAAAAGTCAAGAAACCATAATATAACAATTTATAGCTTGGTGAAGACAATGGTAGAAAAGAGGTACTTGGATTTATTTTCAGGAATTGTTTTCTATAGGAAAGTTAAAAGAAAACTTTCATAGATCATTTTGGAAACTTTTTTTCTTGGATCCAACAAGGTTAAAAGTTTGTTTTAAGATGCAAACAAGAATTATCCAAGTCTTGGAATAAAAAAATCCACTCAAGTAATAATAAGAAAACATTAGGAAAATTATCAGGAATATTTTTCAAAAACACATGGTGTTGGTTTTATAATGAAACAAAAATTATGTTGCAAATATGATTAAGATCATAACACAAGTTAGTTCAAACCATCATGTGGTTATAAAAATAATTTGTTGGCCCTAATAGTTGTCTTTTTGAGCACAGTCCAAAAGTCCAAAAACTGGGATGTGACAGACCTTCCCCCCTTACAAGAATCTCGTCCCGAGATTCGCAGGCAAGCGAAAAGAGGGTATGGTCAAAACAACAATGTTAGATGATTTGTTTACAAAACATATGTTGGTGTTTTGTAACATTATTTACAGGGGCTTCCCCCCTTTAATTTATCTTACCAGAATTCACCGGTAAATTTGTTTTCTTTTCAAGGGTTTGGGTGCCATGGTCTAAACCTCGAACATATTGCTCCTTAAAACCATGATATCCAACCAGGGGTTATTCTTTAGTCATAAGATCTATTTGCTTCCAAACTCATATGATCAATTAAATGGATATCCATCAACATTTATAGTATGAGCTTTCCATTGCTCACTGTCCAAAATCCAGGAAAATCCACTACCTTCCTCTTAACCTAATTTAGTTAAAACTCAAAACATTTGTTTTCCTCAAAGGTAGAAGCTATACTAACTCTGAGTACTATCAGCTTTATAAGGTTCCTTTCAAAAATCTCCCAACTCTTTACTCATGACCAACGCTAAATCATTCTCATCCAATAATCTTGCTAGAGTGTGACATGCTCTGAGAATATATCCTCAAGGGCAAGCATCTACTAACTCAAAGCTCATATTGATTTTTCCTAAAATCTATCATCATCAATTTATATCCACCAATCTTTCTAAGCCTCAACCATTCTTCGAAAACTACAAAATCTTAGTTACTGATAACTTCCAAATATTTGGGTCCTCAAATGGTTATCCCCGGATGTTAGCTCATAACTTCACTTCACTTAAGAATCAAAAGATCCTCAATCTTTCACTCCTACGCTAAACCTCAATGAGTTTTCCACCATCTCATATTCTAAAATCTGGTTCTTCCAACACATACATACGAGAGATCTTGTCGCCTAGTAATGATTATAGTTTATCTACCCAATATTTTTTTTCCAACCTTTCACTTTCTTCAAAACAGCTATAGAATCATTCTAAGGAACCTTTCTCTTTGTTTTTGGAAAAAGTTGATTACACGTTTTCTTTTTAAACGGGTCATAACCACTCTGTAACCTATCAACTCTATAAGTTACTTTGTAAGGTATTTGGTTTTAGACAGCACCCTGTAGGGTATTAAAAAGAAAAATTAATGAGCCAACTCTGTAGGGTTTTAAGCTTAAGAGATCAGGTTATATTACCAATTTAGTAAGGTCTCCAACTAAAATTAGATGAAACCATTTTACTAACTCTGTAGGGTGGCAACAATTTTATGTGGCAAAAATTTAATTTACTCCGTAGGTTGGTATACTAAAATTGGATGAGATTCTGTTAGTATAGTTAGTTATTTAAGATTTCATTTATCCCGACGTGACACTTCTAGTGTTCCATTTACGTCGGGCTTTTCAGGGTACAATCACAAACAAAACAAGGGGGTTCACAGGTGTGGTTTGAAACGTACCATTGGCTAAGGCATGAGTCGCAGGTGCTCCTGCAACATCATCTCGGTCTCGAGGTCCACTCATCAGATTCTTGCGTTTCTTCTGGGCTGGACCTTGGGTTTCTTGGGGTTCTTCAGGATGAGCTAGAATACGGTTCTTCTTGGGACAATCACGAGCAAAGTGTCCTTCCTGTCCACAGGTAAAGCAACCCGTGGTTTTAGGCTTGACTTTCGCCCGTCTCCTTGAAGATTGTGGCATTGCAGGCAAAACGCTGCGAGTCACCCATAGACTAGTTTCTCCTGGCGTCACCATCTTCCGTTTGCGGCTCTCTCCAGCAAGCAGTTGCTGGTATCCTCTCATAAGGAACCCAATATCCTCAGCATTGGTGATGACAAGCTGAGTCAAATGTTCCAGGATAGCATGGGTGGCGATGTGCTCAGCACGAGCGGCTTCACTTTCTTCCCTCAACAGAGTAAACAGTTGAGCAACTGTCGGCTCAGGTGATGGAGGTAGATCGCTGGCCATGCTGAAGACAAGGAACGGTGTAAGACGAGAGCAACTAAAGGTGGTTTTGGTTTTAAAGGCTCGTGACATATACCGGCTCATAGCGGATATGAGAACGGTAGATAACACGACAACAAGCAAACGTTGATGAAACAAAAGCCAACTCAAATCAAGATTAACACGCATGGAACAAAGTCTTAACAAGCATAACTTAAATAAAGGGTTCACAAGGCTACATCAGAAGGCTTACAACACAACTAGCACACACAAAGTTCTAACAAAGGAGCTCACACGACACGAACACAAACACAAACAATCGTCTGGGGTGGAAAAACAACATAAGTCCTAACATCCTGCGGCAATCCTAAGTGCTCGAGGAAGCGCGTAGCTGTTCCTCCAACTCTTCAACTCTGGTACTGGGCGACCAATAAGACGAGTCATCTTGATCAAATCCTCCTCAAAGCGGCGGTAGCAGGGTGCATGCGTACCTAACCGGAAGGATTCGGTGAAGACAACTGCCATCTATACCAAATGTTTAGGTATAGTTTAAGTTGGGTAACAGTGTGCAAAATTTTAAGATGCTCCTTTCTCTTCTAATAGACCAACATTTGGATCTTTATCGGGACATTGCCAAGTATACAAGCATGGGTGAGATTGTGCAAAAAGTTTGTTTTTGAAACACTAATTATTTTATTTTCGACAGAAAAATTTAAAGGCGAGATATATTTCAAAAACAAGAGCGGGGCAGTTGCAAAAAAGCAAGAAATGAACTCTTAACCCAGAGAGATAAGGTTTCAGAACGTTTTGAAAAGATAAAATGGATGGAAACTATAGTTAAAACTCCCTTAGATAAGAATAATTTAGATAGTAAAGGTATTTTTACCCAGAAATACTTTCCTTTCCTATCTGACGTCCATGCTAACTAAGGTCTCCTAAGGTCAGGATAGCTCTGATACCAACTCTGTAAGGTCCGCCCTTCGAAACACTGTTCAAGGACACCTTCGATATGCATACATTCACGATCCCAGGAATTCAGTCGTGAACAACATATCAAGTTGGTACACAGATACAATATCCATTACACGGTTGCATAAATACTTACAAAAGGGGCATGGTCACTTGACCAAGCCTAAAAGGATGCCACGCAGGGCAACACACAATACACACAGCGGAAGACTAAACCCTCATAACGCGGTAGAGCCCAAGTCACGCCTTAACCTACAGGCTGCTGACCCGGAGACGATCCTAGTTCGTAAAGCCATCAGCTTCGTACTCCTCCTCGTTGATCTTCTTCTGAGACTCCTTCTCAAATTCTGGCAAGTAGATACCAGGGGCGAAACCATAATGAGTACATTTGAATGTACTCAGCAAGACATCCATCATGTGACTTACCAAAGTGCAAGTATGCTCATAAGGTGGAATAGGTAGGCTATAAATAGGGTTCACTATCAATGGTGTTCATATAGGATGACACCACAGTCGCAATCAAATTAATCTGTACCTTCGTTGAAGAAGATACTTCAGAAGAAAAATAATATAGTTTTATTTCTCTTGTAGATATCACATGTACAAGAGGTTTTTGTTAAACTTTGTTTAAAAGGGAATTTTCTCTTTGCAAAACTTCTTGGAATCAGTTTCCAGAATTCTTGCTTAGAGTAGAAAAGTTTTATTTGCAAAACCTTTTAGTTTGTAAAACCACTTCTGGCTTTCCATCATCAGTACCTCCACGGTACAAGCTTTCCTTCCTTTCCGAACTTCACAAGTTCAAAACTCCTTTTCAGAACACCTTTTTGAAAAACATTGACACAATGCTAGCTACATGGCCATTCAACTGTCCATATCCGAGGACGCGGCTTCTTCGAAAAAGGGTTACTCTGCAGAGGTGTACACATCCACTAGATCCAAAACTCTACCATGGACCACCCATGGATCGTCACAGCGATATGCAAGCACCAGAGAATTTGATCCTAATTGTCCACTCTGACACAAGCTAGTATATGCTCATTCCTTCAGATGGGTTGTCTCCCCGGCATCAGGACCCGCCCTGCCTAGTCGGGAGGCCCAACTGTCGCACCCGGAGGGAAAATTAATCCCACACTGTGTATGTCCCGTTTCCCTCTCCTGGCGACACTTCGGTTCAGAGAATCCGCTTCTCTATAGCACTTTGGAATAAAGCATACACTAACAAGTTCAAGCATCTAGATAGGCCCCATACCCATATAGGGGTAGAGTGGCAGTACAGTAAAGGTTGTCCGACGAAGACTAGGTTATGTGTCATTTTTGAAAACACCAATTTCCCAAAAATGACCACTTCCACATTCTTCCGGAGAATAAGGATCCGCCTTTTCTCCGGGTTTTCCAATAAAGCCTTTGTTTTTGGTAGAAACACAATTTTAAGGTGTCCACTTAGGGACTAGTATTTGTGATGGTAATAAATACCATATGGTGGCTTATGGGCTTGGTAACACCAAGTATTAACTAATGGCATAATAATATATAATATCACTACAAGTGATACTCACTTCAAAAATAGTTTTATTTTGGAGATCAAAATTTTGTAAAGCTTTTCAGAAGTAAAACATGCATGATAGATAATGATAAGTGTAATATCAGCAAGCATCAGGATGGCTTGCCTCAAGTCTCTTAATGTCCCTGGCCTTGAAGCAACTTGAACTTGATGCACAGCTCCACAACTGCTTCTTCTTCTTCTTCGTGTTCTAGCGTCGTAAAGGAAATAAAAGAAACACACTCAGGTCTAAAGGGCAAACAACTAAGCTAAGAAACACATACAGCAACAAATGTTCATTCTCGAGTTCTCTCGAAACGATAATGCGAAAACTATCTCACATAACTCTCACGGTCCAAAACTGTCGTCAGGCAATATGTATGGTTTAGAAAACCATATCCCACATCATACATACCATATATGGAGTGGTGTACCACTCTCATAATAAGATATACAAGAAGCTAAAAATATAGCTTGTGGGTGCAAAAGGTTAGGTTGCTAAGGTAAAACAAACAGACAGAATAATACCCATGGCAGTGGGTATTACTCACCACAAGCAACTATCACTTGATGTGTTCATGATTTTAGTTGGATGTTTTAGTTTCACAAGATACTCTTAAGCACAATCATAACACAAGTATAAACTCATGCTAAGGTAAAACACTCCAAAAAAATCAAAACAACAAGCAAACACACCACAATTGAATAGACTATTTATTCACCATGTTATTTGTTTACTAGAGGTTTTGGAATCCATCAATCATGAAACATTAGCAAACAACCAGTACCTAAAAACAAGGATAACAAGTCATAAAAATAATCTAAAACACAATCATCACTCAAGGTAATATCCCTATCAAAAGCATAGAAACATGACTGCACTGATAACACACTAGTGTGGCAAACCTACACAAGCATGTTATAAGGAAAACTTATATTCTACAACTATAGCACAAGAAACTAAATGATTCATGGCATCATAACAGAAGTAATAACTTCATAAATATGCTATAATAAACTCATACACTCATAAAATAAAAATACAACACTAGAGCCATTCACCATTTCTAGTGTGACACTAGTTCATCACTAGAGAAGCAAGCAATGCTACTATGATGCTTAACTCTAAACAAGCAAGTCATGATCATAAATATACATAATAACATAAGTAACATCATCCTAAACATGCTAGGATAGTCATCCACTAAGAAAATAAGAAGACAACAATACTAGGTAATCTCATAACCTCTAGTGGTGACACTAGTCCATCACTAGAGAAGCAAACACCACAACAAGGATGCATAATCTTAAACAAGAAATACATGGATATAAACATTCCTACTAACAGCACACAAACCTTACACATGCTAGTAAGTACTACAATAGAATAATTTTATGTACACATCTATTAAGGAAGCATAAACCAATTCTAGTAATGCATGCTTTTCAAATAGATTAACTAGTAAGCAACCAAGGTAGAAACTACCCAACCAGTAGCTATACACTCAATTAAATGTTAACTAAACCTTTCCAAAAATCCAAACACTCAATTATAAATCATTCACAAACAATCTATCACTCACAAGGAATTTAGTTTATTTGCAAACAATTTAATTTAGCACTCAATAGTGAATCATTTCTTAACATGATACTCCTAAGGAACATTATGCTAACAAATGGATAACATCTAAAATACTAGTATCTTCTTATAAGAAATAAACTTCTCACTTGCATAAGTGAAAACAAACAAATATGTTTTCCATGGTGGAAAATAATAATCAATCACATAATAAAACATGTTATTTTCACACACATGTATGGTTGGGGATTTGCATCCCTAACCAAGATGAAATGGGACCAGTGGGGTATGTTCCCACTAATACCAAGGAAAATTAGGTACTAAGCCTCTGGTTACTCATGACAAAAACTAGTATACAAGATAAATAATACAAAGCTATTTATTCTAGTGAAAACAATAAGGTGAAAACAATAAGGTGAAAACAAGCAAACAAATGCTACACATGCATCTCCATAAAATCAAGTGCAACCTAACAGATATACTACCATCCTAATATCAGTACCAAAATGGTACTGTAATAAACATAAAGACAACAAAACTTAGGTGCACAACCACACAAAGATTTGCTCACACAACTAGTCAAATAAGTACTAGAAAACAAATAACAAATATTACACATGCTTTGCTATAAAATAAGGTGTAAGCTAATAGAGACAATAACATAGAAATAACAGTACCAAAGTGGTACTTGATCTATCATAACCATAACAAAAATCTAGGTACAACAAATCTACAAGGATTTGCCCACACAACAATCCAAATAATAAAACTAGGAAAAAACAAATGGTACTCATGCTTTGCTACAAGATAACATGCAAGTTAACAGAGATTATAGCACAGAAATAACACTACCAAAATGTTACTTGACTCCACTCAAGCATAGCACGAATTTAGGTAACAAGCACACAAGGAGTTGGTTCACACAAAACATCAAATACCTAAACTAGGGAAATAACATATGCTACTTCTATAGCCAAATGATATTGCAAACATGCACACACTTTGTATGGTAGATGTAATGCAAGAAAAAAATCTAATAACAAGATCCAACACATCTCTACATTCTAGGAACAAAGATTAAACCAACCAACCATATCATTTCAAACAAAAACAAACAAAGAAAACAAAATAGAAAAGCTGCTGTTTCTAGATCTGTCCACCAAAAATAATCTAGAGCTCAAAAAATTAATCTAAGCTATGATAAGATAGATCTACTCAATACCAAACTAATACAATTGGATTTGCTCCAAAAATCATTTTTAAACTCCTTCTACAAAGTCTAGAAAAGCCTACTGGTCTTTTACCAAAATGGATGTCATTTCCATTTGGTAGATGGCGTTGATGTAAGGCCAAGTCCTATGGATAGATCTACTCATAGGATACTCAAAACAATTTGATTTGACCAAAACGGATACAGATCCAAGAAGTTATGCCAAAAATGGCTAAACAGACAGTCTGTGGCAAAACAGGTATTGTGACAAAAATAAAAGTGCAAACTTGGATCTTCCAACGGGACATGGTTAGGAAAACATAATCCTAGTGCTGTGAATTTTTGTAGAAATTAATCTGCACGAAAACTATTTTCACAAGCTCAAAACCACAGGCAACATCTGCAGGGATTTGAGGTTCCTCACCTCGGTTTAAGAAAAATGGCCGGCGGCGATTTTGGAGCTCATGGAGCTCACTTGGCTAGCTCAAGGCTCTTCTCAGCTTGGGGATGAAGTGTGGTCATGAAGGGAGGTGGTGGAGGGCTGTGGAGCAAGGAAAGTCACAAGGAGTGGCTTATAGCAAAGGGTAAGAACAAAATGGCAAGGGTGGCTTTGGGTTCATGCCATTTGATGGCATAGGAGGTGCTCAAGGGGATTTTTGGTCACATCATAATAATGCAATGAGGCCAAGGGGCAAGACCACCAAGGGGCAAGTCAAGGTTGGCCTTTGGAGTGAGGAAAGATCAATGGCATGGGTCAAGGGTCAAGGGCAAAAATGGCAAGTGTGGCTTTGGATCCCTACCATTTGATGGCATAGAGGTGTTCAAGGGACTTTTTGGCCATTTCCATTTGAGTGCACATGGTGTCCTATTCAAGTACACATGTGACATGGGCAAGGTTGGCCTTTGGGGGCAAGGGGAGGCAAGGGGCAAGCCAAATAGTCAAGGACATGTGTGTGCCCATACCTTTCCATGTCACCACCTCTCTCCTCTCTTATCTTCATGCCTAAGGATTCTAGAAGCAAGGTCAAGCATCCAAGGTGGAGTACTAGTTGTGGTAAACAAAAGGGACAAGCTTTTACTTCGAATCTTGCAAGGGAAGGCAATGAAATATTCTGCCCAAAATCGTATCTGTTACTGTTCCGAAAATTCAGAAAATTCTCTAAGTGTTGGAAAACAGATCAAAAGTTCAAAAAGTTAAGTTAGTTTTCAGGGTTCAATTGCTTTCCAAAATTGGTTTTAAAAGTATTGATGTGTTAACCATGTTATATAATTTCAGAAACATCTTTTAAAAACAAATTTGAAATAGTTTAAGGCTATGAAAACAATGTGGGAAAAGGTATACTTTCTGTTTTTATCTGTTTCTCAAAAACTGTCTTTTTCTGCCTTAATTTCATACCACAAAAACAACAAGCAAAAGATAGTTTTTATTTTTTCAAAAATAAAAGTAAGCTTATAGTTTGGTAGTATATATATCAAGGATTAATTAAAAGTCAAGAAACCATAATATAACAATTTATAGCTTGGTGAAGACAATGGTAGAAAACAGGTACTTGGATTTATTTTCAGGAATTGTTTTCTATAGGAAAGTTAAAAGAAAACTTTAATAGATCATTTTGGAAACTTTTTTTCTTGGATCCAACAAGGTTAAAAGTTTGTTTTAAGATGCAAACAAGAATTATCCAAGTCTGGGAATAAAAAATCCACTCAAGTAATAATAAGAAAACATTAGGAAAATTATCAGGAATATTTTTCAGAAACACATGGTGTTGGTTTTATAATGAAACAAAACTTATGTTGCAAATATGATTAAGATCATAACACAAGTTAGTTCAAACCATCATGTGGTTATAAAAATAATTTGTTGGCCCTAATAGTTGTCTTTTTGAGCACAGTCCAAGAGTCCAAAAACTGGGATGTGACAATGAACCCACTATCGAGCACAAATACTCCCTCTTGGAGTTACTAGCACCTACTTGGCCAGAGCATCTACTAATAACAAAGAGCATGCAAGATCATAAATAACATATGCATGAAGATAACATGATATATTGATAGTCACAAGACATAACATTCAACATTCATCGGATCCCAGCAAACACAACATGTAGCATTACATAAATATGATCTCGATCATGTAGGTCAGCTCACGAGATCTAAACATGAGGCATAAAGTGGAGAAGACAACCATATAGCTACTGCTATGGACCCGTATTCCAAGTATGAACTACTCACGCATCACTTCGGAGGAGGGCATGGTGGTGTAGACCCCTTCGGTGATGAATTCCCCTCCCGGCAGGGCGCCGGGGAGAGCTTATGAACCCTCCCGGTCTCGGGATGATGATGACGGCGTCCTCGGGTGTTTCTCGGAAAAAAATTGGTATATTTTTAGGGTTGACGTATCGGGGGGAATAAATAGGCGAAAGGGTGATGGCGATGGACGCCCGTGGGGCCCACACCACCCCTAGGCGCGGCCAGTGGGCGCGTCGCCCTATGGTGTGGTCCCTCTTCGGGCCTCTTCAGGACTCCGTTGAACCTTCGGGGATTCTAAGACTTCCGGGCTTCGAATTTTCCAATTCCGAGAATATTTCCAGAACAACTTTTTCTGAAACTAAAAACAACAGAAACTAGGGAACTGGCTATATGACATCTTGTCAATAGGTTAGTACCGGAAATCGATAAAAATGACATAAAGTGTATAGCAAACATATAGGAAATAACATAAAAACAACATGGAACATCAGAAATTAAGGATACGTTTATGACGTATCAACATCCCTAAGCTTAGTTCCTACTCGTCCTCGAGTAGGTAAACGATAAAAACACATAATTTCTGAGGTGACATGCTACCAACATAAACTTGATCATCAATATTGTAAAATCATATGTAAGCTGAGATCATAGAACTTTAAACACAAGAATGATAGTTCTAATTCTAGCAATAGAACATAGCAATCACTTGGCATCATGAGAAGTAACATAAATAAAAGATCATGAATAATAATGCACTGAAGTTATATGTTTGTTTCAAGCATAGAAATAACATGGCAAAGTGATATTTCGCTTGTCCTTAAGAGTGGGGCAAAACATAAAATGTCAGGACACCTTCAAAGTTCATGAGGAAGACTAGAACAAATAATTAGAGAACAAACAATAACACATCATGAATGAATTAATAATGTTTCTGGAACAAATGCACATTAAACTCAAAATGGCAACTATGCTCTCTCAACCGTGCATAAAGTTAGAAAATGGAGACTCAACATAAAATTAAAAGAAAGGCCCTTCGCAGAGGGAAGCAGGGATCAACTCATGTCCTAGAGATTTTTATTTTATTAAACAAAGGTATAAAATGTTTGACACTCTTCCCAACCATCTTACTCAAACCATGGCTAACCGAATCCTCCGGTGCCTGCCAACAATCACATACCGTGGAGGAGTGTCTATTTTTTAGAGAAGTGTATGCTTATGTCAATGAATAGTAAACAGAAAGTACAGTACGTCACAAGCCAGCTAAACTTCACAAGAGAGGCTCCCATAGAAAGACGCATCTAGGTAGAAGGTGATGGAGTGTAGACACACGCTCGTTGGGAGACCCCAAGCGCAAGGTGTGAAAAGTGCATCAACAAGTTTTCCCTCAGAAAAGGAACCAATGTTGAATCGACCAGTAGGAGGAAGAAGCACTTCTGAAGGTTGATGCGGCTGAGATGGCAGGGCGCACTACCGGTTCAGCAGCAACGTGGAACCTACACAACACAATCAAATCACTTTGCCCCAACGAAGCAGTGAGGTTGTCAATCGCACCGGTTTTGCTGAACACAAAGAGCTTAAACGTATGGTGTGGAAAACAGTAGGAAAACAGTAGGAACAGTATGAGAGCAGTATGAAAGTAGTATGAGGAAAATGGACCGGGGTCCACAGTTCACTAGTTGTGTATCTCTGTGAAAGATAAATAACATGTGTGGTGAACAAATTACAGCTAGGCAATTGATAGAAATGAAGGTTGCACCATAGTGCATATGCAAGACATAAATATTACTATGTGATTCATGCGGGAATTATAACAAAATACATATACCGTCATCCAACTGCATCTATGTCTAATAATCCACCCTCTGAATATCATCCAAACAAACATTGGGTATTAAGTTGCAAGAAATAGATTATTGCTGTAAGAAAAGTGTGTAATGTAAACAATGTAAACTAGGTAAACACCGTTGTTTTCTCCGTAATGGCAACAACACGTCCTCCATCCGTCATGTTTCTGTCACTCGAGCACAGATGAAAAGGAGGCATGAACCCACTATCAAGCATAAATACCCCCTCTTGGAGTTACTAGCATCTACTTGGCCAGAGCATCTACTAATAATGAAGAGCATGCAAGATCATAAATAACATAAGCATGAAGATAACATGATAGATTGATAATCAGAAGACATAGCATTCAACATTCATCAGATCCCAGCAAACACAACATGTAGCATTACATAAAGATGATCTTGATCATGATAGGCGGCTCACAAGATCTAAACATGAGGTACAAAGTGGAGAGAACGACCATCTAGCTACTACCATGGACCCGTAGTCCAGGGATGAACTACTCATGCATCACTTCGGAGGAGGGCATGGTGGTGTAGACCCCTCTGATGATGATTTCCCCCTCCGACAGGGTGCCGGGTAGAGCTCTAGAACCCTCCAAAGGGACGATGATGACGGTGGCCTCGGGTGTTTCTCGGGAAAAAGTGGGATCCTCCTAGGGTTTATGTCTCGAGGGGATTAATTAGGCGAAAGGGCAGAGGCGCTGGAGGCCTGGGGCCCCACACCACCCCCTGGCGCGGCCAAGGGGGAGGGGGCGCCGCACTATGGTGTGGGCCCCCTGAGGCCCCCCTCCGGGTCTCTTCGGGACTCCGTGGAACCTTTGGGAATTCTAAGACTTTCGGTCTTCAAATTTTCCACTTCCAAGAATATTTCCGGAACAACTTTTCTGAAACTAAAAATAGCAGAAAACGGGGAACTGGCTTTGTGGCATCTTGTCAATAGGTTAGTCCGGAAATCGATAAAAAGGGCATAAAGTGTATAGAAAACATGTGGTAAACAATAAGAACAAAACATGGAACATCAAAAATTAGGGATAAGTTTGGGTGGAATTGAGTGGAATTGCACTCAACAATCGGATAAAGGACGAGGCCAAAGTTTGGGTCCAAGCTGGGGCGCCAATTGTGCTACGAGAGCAGGCATGCGGGGCGCCTTTTGACCCTGGCTGATGAGGTTTTTACTTTCCTTTTCTGCTATGGGTGAAACACCCTAGCATCTGCCTTTTTTTCTTCAGTTTACCTATGTAAAATGCTTCCCTCACTCTGAAATAAACATAGCAGCTCTCCTACTATTATTCAAAAAAAAAATTAGGGGATAAGTTTATGACGTATCAACATCCCCAAGCTTAGTTCCTACTCGTCCTCGAGTAGGTAAACGATAAAAACACAATAATTTCTGAGGTGACATGCTACCAACATAAACTTGATCATGAATAATGTAAAAGCATAAGTAAGGTAAGATCATAGAACTTTAACACAAGCATGATAAATATAACTTTAATAATAAAGCATAGCAATCACCTTGCATCATGAGAACTAACTCAAATAAAAGATAATGAATAACAATGCAAGGAAATATATACGTTTGTTTCAAGTATAGATAAAGCATGTCAAAGTGATATTTCGCTAGTCCTTAAGTGTGGGGCAAAACATAAATGCGAGGACACCTTCAAAGTTCAAAAGGAAGACTACAACAAATAATTAGAGAACAAGCAATAACACACCATGAATCAATCAATAATGTTTCTGGGACAAATGCATATAAAACTTAGAATGGAAAAAATGCTCTCTCAACTGTGCACAAAGTTACAAGATGGAGACTCAACATAAAAGTAAAAGAAAGACCCTTCGCAGAGGGAAGCATGGACCACTCATGTGCTAGAGTTTTTATTTTATTAAACAGAGGTATTGAAAACATTTTTCAGAGAGATGTATGCTTATATCAACGAATGGTAAACAGATACAGTACGTCACAACCCAACTAGACTTCACAAGAGAGACTCCCATAGAAGGATGCATCTGGGTAGAAGGTCATCCCTCTTTCTCATTTGTTTACACAATTATGCTTTGACTGATAAATCAGGGGAAAAAATAGTGAAGAGAATTTGTTGTTATTAATTTGGGGCTGGGCACCCCGCTGCCAGCTCTTCTATCATTCGATAAGCGGATGAAACCACTAGTCCAGAGTGTGAAAGTCCAATCAACAAGTGAGATAAATATTCTCTATTTACGTCCTCATGAGCTAAAACAGGAGCACAAAACACGAGTAATTTTGAAAGTTTTAAAGGTAACACATGAGCAATTTCTCTACTATATAATACGGCCTGTAGTGACCGTCGTACGTCGCCGTTACTTTTACAGTTGGGTCCCTCGGATGTTTGAAAATCAACCCGCAGTCCTTTGTTCTCCCAAACCCTATCGCTTCTCTCTGCAATCAATGCACGCTGCCCCAGCCCTCCCCCCGTGCCCAGAGGAAGCCGAGCAACGCCACCGCGCCAAACCTGCTCTCCTGCGCTCCGGCTTGCCCCATCTGTTTCTGGCTGGCTACCTCTGTGAGCTCCTCCGCTCTAGCGTCCACCCCAATCCCCATCCGTTGCCGGCTGGATCCGTCAGCGAGCCCCTCCCCCGCCACAGGCTCGCGTCCCCGCCTCCCTGATCTTCTCCGTCGACGGCGAGCGCAGCGCGGCGTGCAGGCGACCGCCAAGAATCTACTGGCCCCGCATCGGTGACGGCGCTGCCGTTGACAGCCCGACTTCCTCGTCTGGATCGAGGTGGTTGCCATCGTCGGCGGTTTGCCTCAATGAACTCCTGTTCCAGCCATGGTGGCCTGAAGCTCTAGATCAATTCCCTGATGGTCAAGCTAAAGCTCGGGCTGAAGTGCTTCAGATGCATCAAAATTATCACATTCAGTCAAATCTTAGGCGCTGCTATGCTGCTCCGTTCTGCCTCCCCAACAAACAATGGGATGATATGGAACATCTTCAGGGAGTAGCGTGTGCTGCTGCTGGACATCCTGCGCATAAGGGACTTGCATTTGACCAAAAAAATTCCACACTACTACTCGATGGTACGAGTCATTGCCAGATATCTTTCAGGGTAGCGTGTTTTCAATGTGATTGGCGATGGAGTTGTGTTGCTTATATTTCTGATTGGCAGCGGAAAAACGCATGTTTCTTATGGTTCTCCAATTCCTCTTATCACTGATAGTTTTTTTATTTCTCCTTGTTCTGTAATTTCACCTCTACTATATATTGATTAAGTACCTCACATTACACTGTAGTGAGTAAATTTGATTGAGCTGTGCTCACTGTTTTAGTTTCTCCATGTTCATATATTTACTCTCTGTTTATATGGATAATATTAGGATTAGGTGTCTCAGGTTGAGAGGGTTCGTGGAAATGCATTCTGATGTTCCTTGTGTCTCTAATCTCAAGGGAGATTGTCCTCAGTTGATGGGTATATAAGGCTATATGTAGTGGTTTTGAAATTAAAGCGTGCAGGGAAAGACGATGCTTGTGGAGGTTTTTTTTCCAAGGAGTTTGTATCCATTTTAATGATTGGCTAACCAGCTTATTCCTGTTTTCTGGGATATTTTTGAATTCTAAAATATATTCGATGCTACAAGCCTTAATGTGCAATAGCTGACAAAATGAGATGTAGAAACCCTCGATGTTGTAGTATTATAGTGTTACTTGTCAGATCTTTCCAACGTGTTGTACTGTAGTAAATATGCTATTTAATTTTAGGTATATATAAAACCATGAGTGATCTTCGTGAATATAATTGTCAGGAGTCCTTTCATCCTTGTGGAATAGTTTTCATTCCAGCGATTTCATGTACGAAGTGGTTTATGTTGCTAACAAATTTTCATGGCGCTTCCGCTGAGACAATATGAATAACTTACTTTCATGACTATATAGTGACGTGAGATTTCAGTTTACTTATTTTCATCATTGAACAACTGCAAGTCGGAATATATGTTTGATAACTCCTTACAAAAACTACGGAGTCAGGAGACATTCCCCATTGCCTGCGCCGCCGAGGTCCTCCTCCAACTCCAATCGCCTCCCAGATCGAGCGATGAGCCACCGTACAGAGCCTCCAGCAAGTGAATCATGCACATCCCTCCTCAACGCCGCCATCTCAGTGCTGTGAATAGAGCAGCGGGAGGATTTGGTACCGGCGAGGGTGAGCCCTGTTTTGCCGGAGGCTGCTGGGGTAACACGGTGGTCGCGAAGACGAAGTGGAGGAGCTCGCGCTGCTAGGTTCATACGGCGGCCGCGACGATGAGGTGGTGGAGCTGATTCGTGGGAAGAGGACGCCGCAATCCAGCTGCGGCGGAAACAGGGAGGTGGACGGCACCAGTCGCGACACACTCGACAAGATCCTCATCCTCTGATTCGGTCAAAGCACAGACGCCACCTGCCTCTAGATCGACAACACCCTAAGTCAGCAGTACATAAGTCCCCGTGCTGGCTTTGGTAGCGTCTGCTTCGACTCCTACATGTCAAGCTCGGTCCGTGAGTACTCGATCTGGGGCTCAATTTCTTCTGTGCTATTCTGGTTGGATTGTTGGTAGGTGGTTCGAATCACCACACAATCATTCCTCCTCTACTCTCTTGTCGTGACACCTGGGAGAGAAGAGACATAGAGGCATGACAGTGAGATGAAAAGATTTCGGGAAAATCCCTGTTGAAACTGTTTTTGCTTGTGCTGACGTTCAGTGCCCTGCTGCTATTGCTGCCTGAGAAACGCTCGTGACATAGGCTTCTTAAACTGAACTCCATGGAAGTCAGAGTCTCCACTCTTCAGTTGCGTGCAAGTAACTGACCACATGTTACTTCTTCAGAATTACGACCTCTCAACGCAGCTCTTTGAGCCAGCTTCTGACAGCAGCTCTAATCATCCGCAATCTATGATTGAGTCGGGTAGCTACTGTCATCTGTCTTGTCCCTCCTGCTAATCTCTATATATTTTTTTTATCTTAGATTAGTTTTAGGTTACACCATTTATTCTCATACTGAAGCGGAGTTGATTGAGGAGTCTGAGTGTGTTGATCAGTACATGCGTATTATCTGGCGTGGCCATTGTTCGTGCTCTGCATTCTGTTGCAATGAATCATTGGATCCACTCGACCCAGCATTTTGTACATATATAATACGGCCTGTAGTGACCGTCGTACGTCGCCGTTACTTTTAAAGTTGGGTCCCTCGGATGTTTCAAAATCAACCCGCAGTCCTTTGTTCTCCCAAACCCTATCGCTTCTCTCTGCAATCAATGCACGCTGCCCCAGCCCTCTCCCCGTGCCCAGAGGAAGCCGAGCAACGCCACCGCGCCAAACCTGCTCTCCTGCGCTCCGGCTTGCCCCATCTTTTTCTGGCTGGCTACCTCTGTGAGCTCCTCCGCTCTAGCGTCCACCCCAATCCCCATCCGTTGCCGGCTGGATCCGTCAGCGAGCCCCTCCCCCGCCACAGGCTCGCGTCCCCGCCTCACTGATCTTCTCCGTCGACGGCGAGCGCAGCGCGGCGTGCAGGCGACCGCCAAGAATCTACTGGCCCCGCATCGGTGACGGCGCTGCCGTTGACAGCCCGACTTCCTCGTCTGGATCGAGGTGGTTGCCATCGTCGGCGGTTTGCCTCAATGAACTCCTGTTCCAGCCATGGTGGCCTGAAGCTCTAGATCAATTCCCTGATGGTCAAGCTAAAGCTCGGGCTGAAGTGCTTCAGATGCATCAAAATTATCACATTCAGTCAAATCTTAGGCGCTGCTATGCTGCTCCGTTCTGCCTCCCCAACAAACAATGGGATGATATGGAACATCTTCAGGGAGTAGCGTGTGCTGCTGCTGGACATCCTGCGCATAAGGGACTTGCATTTGACCAAAAAAATTCCACACTACTACTCGATGGTACGAGTCATTGCCAGATATCTTTCAGGGTAGCGTGTTTTCAATGTGATTGGCGATGGAGTTGTGTTGCTTATATTTCTGATTGGCAGCGGAAAAACGCATGTTTCTTATGGTTCTCCAATTCCTCTTATCACTGATAGTTTTTTTATTTCTCCTTGTTCTGTAATTTCACCTCTACTATATATTGATTAAGTACCTCACATTACACTGTAGTGAGTAAATTTGATTGAGCTGTGCTCACTGTTTTAGTTTCTCCATGTTCATATATTTACTCTCTGTTTATATGGATAATATTAGGATTAGGTGTCTCAGGTTGAGAGGGTTCGTGGAAATGCATTCTGATGTTCCTTGTGTCTCTAATCTCAAGGGAGATTGTCCTCAGTTGATGGGTATAAAGGCTATATGTAGTGGTTTTGAAATTAAAGCGTGCAGGGAAAGACGATGCTTGTGGAGGTTTTTTTTCCAAGGAGTTTGTATCCATTTTAATGATTGGCTAACCAGCTTATTCCTGTTTTCTGGGATATTTTTGAATTCTAAAATATATTCGATGCTACAAGCCTTAATGTGCAATAGCTGACAAAATGAGATGTAGAAACCCTCGATGTTGTAGTATTATAGTGTTACTTGTCAGATCTTTCCAACGTGTTGTACTGTAGTAAATATGCTATTTAATTTTAGGTATATATAAAACCATGAGTGATCTTCGTGAATATAATTGTCAGGAGTCCTTTCATCCTTGTGGAATAGTTTTCATTCCAGCGATTTCATGTACGAAGTGGTTTATGTTGCTAACAAATTTTCATGGCGCTTCCGCTGAGACAATATGAATAACTTACTTTCATGACTATATAGTGACGTGAGATTTCAGTTTACTTATTTTCATCATTGAACAACTGCAAGTCGGAATATATGTTTGATAACTCCTTACAAAAACTACGGAGTCAGGAGACATTCCCCATTGCCTGCGCCGCCGAGGTCCTCCTCCAACTCCAATCGCCTCCCAGATCGAGCGATGAGCCACCGTACAGAGCCTCCAGCAAGTGAATCATGCACATCCCTCCTCAACGCCGCCATCTCAGTGCTGTGAATAGAGCAGCGGGAGGATTTGGTACCGGCGAGGGTGAGCCCTGTTTTGCCGGAGGCTGCTGGGGTAACACGGTGGTCGCGAAGACGAAGTGGAGGAGCTCGCGCTGCTAGGTTCATACGGCGGCCGCGACGATGAGGTGGTGGAGCTGATTCGTGGGAAGAGGACGCCGCAATCCAGCTGCGGCGGAAACAGGGAGGTGGACGGCACCAGTCGCGACACACTCGACAAGATCCTCATCCTCTGATTCGGTCAAAGCACAGACGCCACCTGCCTCTAGATCGACAACACCCTAAGTCAGCAGTACATAAGTCCCCGTGCTGGCTTTGGTAGCGTCTGCTTCGACTCCTACATGTCAAGCTCGGTCCGTGAGTACTCGATCTGGGGCTCAATTTCTTCTGTGCTATTCTGGTTGGATTGTTGGTAGGTGGTTCGAATCACCACACAATCATTCCTCCTCTACTCTCTTGTCGTGACACCTGGGAGAGAAGAGACATAGAGGCATGACAGTGAGATGAAAAGATTTCGGGAAAATCCCTGTTGAAACTGTTTTTGCTTGTGCTGACGTTCAGTGCCCTGCTGCTATTGCTGCCTGAGAAACGCTCGTGACATAGGCTTCTTAAACTGAACTCCATGGAAGTCAGAGTCTCCACTCTTCAGTTGCGTGCAAGTAACTGACCACATGTTACTTCTTCAGAATTACGACCTCTCAACGCAGCTCTTTGAGCCAGCTTCTGACAGCAGCTCTAATCATCCGCAATCTATGATTGAGTCGGGTAGCTACTGTCATCTGTCTTGTCCCTCCTGCTAATCTCTATATATTTTTTTTATCTTAGATTAGTTTTAGGTTACACCATTTATTCTCATACTGAAGCGGAGTTGATTGAGGAGTCTGAGTGTGTGATCAGTACATGCGTATTATCTGGCGTGGCCATTGTTCGTGCTCTGCATTCTGTTGCAATGAATCATTGGATCCACTCGACCCAGCATTTTGTACATATATAATACGGCCTGTAGTGACCGTCGTACGTCGCCGTTACTTTTAAAGTTGGGTCCCTCGGATGTTTCAAAATCAACCCGCAGTCCTTTGTTCTCCCAAACCCTATCGCTTCTCTCTGCAATCAATGCACGCTGCCCCAGCCCTCTCCCCGTGCCCAGAGGAAGCCGAGCAACGCCACCGCGCCAAACCTGCTCTCCTGCGCTCCGGCTTGCCCCATCTTTTTCTGGCTGGCTACCTCTGTGAGCCTCCGCTCTAGCGTCCACCCCAATCCCCATCCGTTGCCGGCTGGATCCGTCAGCGAGCCCCTCCCCCGCCACAGGCTCGCGTCCCCGCCTCACTGATCTTCTCCGTCGACGGCGAGCGCAGCGCGGCGTGCAGGCGACCGCCAAGAATCTACTGGCCCCGCATCGGTGACGGCGCTGCCGTTGACAGCCCGACTTCCTCGTCTGGATCGAGGTGGTTGCCATCGTCGGCGGTTTGCCTCAATGAACTCCTGTTCCAGCCATGGTGGCCTGAAGCTCTAGATCAATTCCCTGATGGTCAAGCTAAGCTCGGGGCTGAAGTGCTTCAGATGCATCAAAATTATCACATTCAGTCAAATCTTAGGCGCTGCTATGCTGCTCCGTTCTGCCTCCAACAAACAATGGGGATGATATGGAACATCTTCAGGGAGTAGCGTGTGCTGCTGCTGGACATCCTGCGCATAAGGGACTTGCATTTGACCAAAAAAATTCCACACTACTACTCGATGGTACGAGTCATTGCCAGATATCTTTCAGGGTAGCGTGTTTTCAATGTGATTGGCGATGGAGTTGTGTTGCTTATATTTCTGATTGGCAGCGGAAAAACGCATGTTTCTTATGGTTCTCCAATTCCTCTTATCACTGATAGTTTTTTTATTTCTCCTTGTTCTGTAATTTCACCTCTACTATATATTGATTAAGTACCTCACATTACACTGTAGTGAGTAAATTTGATTGAGCTGTGCTCACTGTTTTAGTTTCTCCATGTTCATATATTTACTCTCTGTTTATATGGATAATATTAGGATTAGGTGTCTCAGGTTGAGAGGGTTCGTGGAAATGCATTCTGATGTTCCTTGTGTCTCCAATCTCAAGGGAGATTATCCTCAGTTGATGGGTATATAAGGCTATATGTAGTGGTTTTGAAATTAAAGCGTGCAGGGAAAGACGATGCTTGTGGAGGTTTTTTTTTCCAAGGAGTTTGTATCCATTTTAATGTTTGGCTAACCAGCTTATTCCTGTTTTCTGGGTATTTTTGAATTCTAAAATATATTCGATGCTACAAGCCTTAATGTGCAATAGCTGACAAAATGAGATGTAGAAACCCTCAATGTTGTAGTATTATAGTGTTACTTGTCAGATCTTTCCAACGTGTTGTACTGTAGTAAATATGCTATTTAATTTTAGGTATATATAAAACCATGAGTGATCTTCGTGAATATAATTGTCAGGAGTCCTTTCTCCTTGTGGAATAGTTTTCATTCCAGCGATTTCATGTACGAAGTGGTTTATGTTGCTAACAAATTTTCATGGCTTCCGCTGACAATACGAATAACTTACTTTCATGACTATATAGTGACGTGAGATTTCAGTTTACTTATTTTCATCATTGAACAACTGCAAGTCGGAATATATGTTTGATAACTCCCTTACAAAAACTACGGAGTCAGGAGACATTCCCCATTGCCTGCGCCGCCGAGGTCCTCCTCCAACTCCAATCGCCTCCCAGATCGAGCGATGAGCCACCGTACAGAGCCTCCAGCAAGTGAATCATGCACATCCCTCCTCAACGCCGCCATCTCAGTGCTGTGAATAGAGCAGCGGAGGATTTGGTACCGGCGAGGGTGAGCCCTGTTTTGCCGGAGGCTGCTGGGGTAACACGGTGGTCGCGAAGACGAAGTGGAGGAGCTCGCGCTGCTAGGTTTCATACGGCGGTCGCGACGATGAGGTGGTGGAGCTGATTCGTGGGAAGAGGACGCCGCAATCCAGCTGCGGCGGAAACAGGGAGGTGGACGGCACCAGTCGCGACACACTCGACAAGATCCTCATCCTCTGATTCGGTCAAAGCACAGACGCCCTGCCTCTAGATCGACAACACCCTAAGTCAGCAGTACAGTCCCCGTGCTGGCTTTGGTAGCGTCTGCTTCGACTCCTACATGTCAAGCTCGGTCCGTGAGTACTCGATCTGGGGCTCAATTTCTTCTGTGCTATTCTGGTTGGATTGTTGGTAGGTGGTTCGAATCACCACACAATCATTCCTCCTCTACTCTCTTGTCGTGACACCTGGGAGAGAAGAGACATAGAGGCATGACAGTGAGATGAAAAGATTTCGGGAAAATCCCTGTTGAAACTGTTTTTGCTTGTGCTGACGTTCAGTGCCCTGCTGCTATTGCTGCCTGAGAAACGCTCGTGACATAGGCTTCTTAAACTGAACTCCATGGAAGTCAGAGTCTCCACTCTTCAGTTGCGTGCAAGTAACTGACCACATGTTACTTCTTCAGAATTACGACCTCTCAACGCAGCTCTTTGAGCCAGCTTCTGACAGCAGCTCTAATCATCCGCAATCTATGATTGAGTCGGGTAGCTACTGTCATCTGTCTTGTCCCTCCTGCTAATCTCTATATTTTTTTTATCTTAGATTAGTTTTAGGTTACACCATTTATTCTCATACTGAAGCGGAGTTGATTGAGGAGTCTGAGTGTGTTGATCAGTACATGCGTATTATCTGGCGTGGCCATTGTTCGTGCTCTGCATTCTGTTGCAATGAATCATTGGATCCACTCGACCCAGCATTTTGTACATATATGATTGCACATAATAATGAATATTAGATTATTATAAGAATATCATTCATGACATACCTAATGATATTATTTTAAACTACCGGCTCGCGTAAGTACTGTAGCTGTATAACCATGAGCGTCAAATAAATAAAAGCTCGTGGGGATTTGTTAACTCAAAGTCGGGCAATAAAACTTTCCTTTTATCTAAAAAAAAGGATAAATAGATATGCACCGATGAGCTTATAAGAACCAAACGCATGGATGAGAAAGGGAAGTAGCGTGCTTAGCAAAAGTTCAGTTCAGAAATTACTCTGTGAAAATTCAATGAAGTTTTAATAACACGATAATCATCCTACATTTCTAGCATGAACACAAACTTTCAGGTGGAAGCCGTCATATTTCTCAGGCTCCTGTGAACTGTCACACAGGAGAGAGGCCTGTCAATTCTTTTCGTTAATTTGTGGCTGTTTGTTTCCCTCGGTTATGTAAAAAAAACTGAAAGCTCCTTCACCTATGGGTTCGCCACAACGAAAGATGATCTGTTTTTTAGATTAGAATCCACAGCAACGCGTGGGCATTGTGCTAGTACTTTGTAGTGGCGGTTAATTGCAACATGTAGGTAGGTATGGTGGACACAATGGGAAAACTTTGGTTTTTGGGAGTTGGATGCACGAGTAGATCTCATACTCGGTACAGGTGGAGGCTAGCAAAAGACTAGGAGCGACAAATCAAGAGAGCATAAGAGCCATAATCATGCATAGCGACATAAACATCATTAATCAAATCATAAGTGGTACCACAAGTTCAAAAACAAAATGATCATGGAGGCTATTAGTTACTAGTTCATAGTCATAAACATGGTGTGAGCATGCGCCAAGTCAACCAAATAAAACATTCAAAGGAGAACACCACAAATTTATGCTTCAATGTGACAAGAACAACTCATGATTCTTTCAATGACACATTAAACACTCTGAGCTATTTGAGGCTAATTATGCTACTCAATAACAACAAGGCTTGAAAACTAAAATAACATCTAGCATGATATAAAAAATTCTGGCCACAGTCTATACAAGATTCTACTTGCACCGTTAAAAATTCTACCTCAAGCAGCAGTTTCTTTTCCCAACAAGCACCACACAAAACATGCTTTAACAAAATCTCTCTAAATTATACAGCAAGCAAACATGAGAGGACTCACACAACAGTACTAAAACTAACAGCTCGGATTAAGAGATGTAATGAAAACGACAGCTAAACATGTTTTTTTCAGCAACTAGAAGAAAAACCAAGAATACTAGCATAGCAAGTATTCAAACAAAAAAAGGAGCGTGTCTCTCTCCCAAACAAAGAATGATAGGATCCAACTATATTATTGCATCAAGGAGAATAAAAGAAAACAAAGAAAAACAAAATAAAAACAAATAGACGCTCCAAGTAAACTTTCATATGATGTGACCGAATAAAAATATAGTTTCACGAGAAGTGACCTGATAGATAGTTGATGAAGAAGGGGATGCCTTGGGCATTCCTAAGCTTAGATGCTTGAGTATTCTAAAAATATCCTTGTATGAACCACGGGGGCATCCCCAAGCTTTGACCTTGCACTCTTCTTGATCACATATATCACCTCTTCTCTTGACCCTTGAAAACTTCCTTCACACTACACTCAAACAGTGATTCGCATTAGAGGGTTAGTGCAACAATTAAAAATCCATGGTTTATGTATGGAAAAAGTTCTATTGATACTTTTAAACATTAGCTACAGCCACTGATGCTTCGTGAAGCAAATAAATTCACTTGACATCGCAAAAGAGCAAATGTAAGAAAAATGGCAGAATCTGTCAAAACCAGAACAATCTGTAAAGACGAATTTTTTCGAGGCACTTACTTTGCTCAGATATAGAAACTTAAGAACAAAACATTTGTGGAACTAGCTGAGGAATAAGCACAAAATTTTTTAGATCATTTTGATATTCGTGGATTTTATACGGTGGACAGCAAAAATCTGTTTCCTGCGCAGAAATCTGAAAACCAACTCCAACTCGCGCCAGAAACCTTACTTGGCACTACTAAAACATGAAAATAAAGATACAAAGGATTTTCTACAGAAGTATACAACCTCTTGACTCAAAGAAAACAGAAAAAACAAAGCAAAAATAAAACCATGGTTTATGTCTCAAGAAGTGCTTTTCTTTAACGCCTTTTAGCTAGGCCCAGAAAAGTGGAATCAAGTATTTTCAAATCGAGGGGCATTCAAATACGGATTTAGAAATTCCTTAATAATGCATTGTATTTTATCTAAGTGGTTTTCAGAGGATCCTCTCTTAGAACTTTTAGGCTTACTATCTTCATCAAATAAATTCTCAGGAACAATCCAATCAAAATTCTTTTCTTAGGCTTCATGCAGTGCTATCAATTTAAAGGGGATTGGTATTTTATCCTCCTTTTCATCATTGTATTCAGTTTTTTCTAGAGCACCAACAATATCTACACATGAGCCAAGCATATTGAAATGATCAAAGACTTTTCTAGCTTTTATAGCAACATCTCCAAATTCTTTAAGCATGGTTTCTAAGATAAAGTTTCTTTTCTCAACATCCTCAATGTTATTCAAGTTGAGGAACATATGTTGTGATATGGGATGGAGGTTAACAAACCTAGCTTCTAACATGTGAACTAAAGAAGTTGCAGCAGTCTCATAGTTGGGAGCAAGTTCTACTATGGATTTTTCCTCAAAGTTATCATGCTTACTAACATGATCAAAGAACTCTTTAATAGTGTCCTTTCCAAGTATAGAACCACTTCCTACCGGCAAATCTTTCAGGGTAAAATTAGGGAACAACATGATGAAAAATAACAACAAAGTAACAAAAGTAACAACTAGAATAAGAACTAATTGTTTTGTGTTTTTTATAAAGAGAAGCAAAAAAGACAAAATAAAATAAACTAAGGAAAAGTAAAACAAAGTAAAGAGATTGGAAGTGAGAGACTCCCCTTGCAGAAATTATCTTCCTCCCCGACAAGGGCGCTAGAAAAGCTTGATGGAGTGTAGACACACGCTCGTTGGGAGACCCCAAGCGCAAGGTGTGAAGAGCACAGCAGCAAGTTTTCCCTCAGAAAAGAAACCAAGGTTGAATCGACTAGTAGGAGGAAGAAGCACTTCTGAAGGGTTGATGCAGCTGAGATGGCAGGGCGCACTACCGGTTTAGCAGCAACGTGGAACCTACAAAACACAATCAAATCACTTTGCCCCAACGAAGCAGTGAGGTTGTCAATCTCACCGGTTTTGCTGAACACAAAGAGGTTAAACGTGTGGTGTGGAAAACAGTAGGAACAATATGACAGCAGTTTGAAAGAAGTATGAAAGCAGTATGAGGAAAATGGACCGGGGTCCACAGTTCACTAGTGGTGTCTCTCCATGAAAAATAAATAACATGTGTGGTGAACATATTAGAGCTGGGTGATACTCGAAAACGTATCTCCTTTTCCAAACACTTTTCTTATTGTTTTCCTCTAAACTTGTGAGTTTTGGATACCACTAACACGGACTAACACTGTTTTCAGCAGAATTACCTTGGTGTCTCGTTTTTGTGCAGAAATATCAACTTTCGGGGAAATGCCCAGAAAAGACCACATTGGTCTTAAAACAGCGGAAGACCCCGGGGGCCGGGAGAGGGGCCAGGAGGGGGCCACACCACCCCCTGGCGCGCCCCTAGGCCGCGCCACCTGGTGGTTTGGGCCACCCAAGCACCCCCTCAGACTACCCTTTCGACTACATATTGCCTTCAATCCTAAATGCGAGGGGGTCGTCATATTCCACAGAAACACAACAGAGCGCAGCCGCCACCCCGAACCTCGATTCGGGGATCCGAAGTTCTTGTTCTGGCGCCCTCCCGGGACGGGGATTCGAAGGAGATCATCGCCATCGACACCGCCACTACTTCTCCGTCAACCATCCATGTTTCCCCGTCCATGTGTGAGTAAACACCGCTGTAGGCTGAGAGGGTTGGAAGGGATTGGATGAGATTGATCATGTAATAATGCCAGTTTATTAGGGCATAGTGCCTAGTATCCATTGTTAGTGTTTTCCACCATTGTTGCAACTTGTTATGCTTAATGCTTGTCACTAGGGCCCGAGTGCCATGATTTCAGATCTGAACATGTTATTTTTTCATGAGTATAATATTGTTTCTTGATCATACCTGCAAGTTGTTTTACACACATTGTTGTCCGGAACCCGAGGCCCAAAAGTGACAGAAATTGGGACAATCGGAGGGGATGGCTGTGATGTGAGGATCACATGTGTTCATGGAGTGTTAATGCTTTGCTCCGGTGCTTTATTAAAAGGATCACCTTAATTACCAGTAGTTTCCCTAGAGGCCCCGCTGCCACGGGCTGGTAGGACAAAAGATGTTGTGCAAGTTTCTCATTGCGAGCATGTATGACTATATTGGAACACATGCCTATGGTTTTCCTAAATGTTTGATGCTTTATTATTATTATCTGCAATGCCCATGTTATTATTATTACACGACCTTTGTTATCCCTGCAACGCCCGTCCATCCATTCCCTCTATGCCTACGGTACTCCCATACTGCTGTTTTCCGCGATTGCTACTGATGTTACTATTTTACTACTGTTGTTATTTTATTTCTACTTATGCTATAAAACTTTTACCACTAAGAAATTGTTGCGAGCAAGTCTACTTTCAGGTGCAGCTGAATTGACAACTAAGTTGTTAAGGCATAAAAATATGCTTCGGCTCCCCTTGTGTCGAATCAATAAATTTGGGTTTTACTTCCCTCGAAGACTGTTGCGATCCCCTATACTTGTGGGTCATCAAGACTATTTTTTGGCGCCGTTGACGGGGAGCATAGCTTTATTTATTTGCTCACTTGATTGTGATATTGTTTGTTGCAAGCCATTCATCATGGGAAAGACTCGTGATGAAAAAGTTCCTATATTACCATCCACTACAAGAAGAGGTACAACTCTGAACACATCTGCAGCTCTTGATTCACCGTCTGTTATGAGTAAGCTTATTACTCCACCACATGCTACACGTACTGTTACTTCTGCTGAGTCTGAGAATTTTTCTGATACTTTTGATGACGCTTCTACTGTGCTTGATGATGCTGGTTCTGTAGGTCCTTTCCTAGATGATACTATTGCTAGATCCAAACAAATGAAAAATGTTGAAATTTCTGTTGAAAATATTGGTACACCTGTTAATTCAACTGAGCTTATTGATGATCTTGATGAAACCTATATTGAACTTAGTGATGATTTTATTGAAGAAGCTCGTGCTACTACTCGTGCAAGTGCTCATAAGAGTCTTCTTGCAAGACGTGCCATGAAATATAAATCTTCTCTTGATGCTAAGTTTGCCACATCTCCCATACACATTATAGACAAGGATTACGATTTGGCTTTAGATTTATCTTATATATCTATTGTTGAGAAGGAACCTTTTTGTGGAATTGAAAGTAAAAGTGCTATGGAACACATGAATGAGCTTTCATCTTTGAGTACTTTATTTTCTGATGATACTAAGCTGCGTACTTATTTTGTTACCAAGATCTTACCTTTCTCATTAAATGATGAAGCTAAAATTTGGTTTTACAATCTGTCACCTGGGTGTATTACTGATCCTATGGATTTGGTTAATTCTTTCTTTCAAAAATATTTTCCTGCTAGTGCCCAACATGCTGTTGTGCAGGACATCTTTAACTTTCAGCAAATTGAAGGAGAAAAATTGCCTGAATCTTGGACAAGGTTTTGTTCTTTGATAAGAGCTAGCCCTAGATATCCATTACCTAAAAATGATCTCCTAGATATATTTTATAATGGACTAACTTTTGAATCTAGGACATACCTGGATAGTTGTGCTGGTTGTGTTTTCAGGAAAAGAACTCCAGAAGAAGCTAAGGAATTAATGGCT
The DNA here is from genome assembly GCA_028641055.1 of Alopecurus myosuroides. NCBI lineage: Eukaryota > Viridiplantae > Streptophyta > Magnoliopsida > Poales > Poaceae > Alopecurus > Alopecurus myosuroides. Next base: position 571,439,592 of record CM054057.1, read on the forward strand.
AAAATAGCCAAAAATAATGATGATTGGAATATACCTGATCCTACATCTACACCAGAGCCAAAACCAATACCAACACCCAAGAAGAGAGGGATGATTGAATTAAATGATGAAGTGATGAAGGAAGCCAAGAAATCTCTTAAAGAGAGGGGTATTAAATCTGAAGATGTGAAGAATTTACCTCCTATAGAAGAATTATGTAAAGCCTATTCCTCATCCATCAACTGTTGAGGTACACTCTCTCCAATATTTTGATAATAGAGATTTTCCTTACTCTAAACCACCTGATCAATGCTTAGATGAATTTGACAATTATGTTGTTAAGCAAGACAACTTTAATAAGAGAGTGCAAAACCATCTTATGGAAAACTCTAGAGCTATTGATAATTTGCATGGTATTATTGAGAGAACCTCTAATGATGTTAAAATTCTTGTTAAACATTTTCAAATGTTTCAAACTCAAATTGATCAACTTAATAAAGTGCAAAAAGACATGCTAGCTAATGCTTCTAGAGATAACATGTTTGTGAAATAATTACTAAAAGTGGTGTTTCTACTCAGGACCCCTTGTATCCTGAAGGACATCCTAAAAGAATTGAACAAGATTCTCAGCAACCTAAAAACAATAGTTCTCCTTCTAAGAAAAAGAAAAAGAGACATAAAAATGTTGTAGAATCTCCTGAACCTGCTAAAGATCCTAATGGTATATCTATTTCTGATGCTGAAACTGAAAGTGGTAATGATAAAAGTGATGCTTCTGATAAAGAAGAACATGTAGCTGAACCTGAAAAGCAAACTAAAACCGCAAAGTATACTAAGGACGATTTCATTGCCAATAAACATGGTAAAGAAAGAGAGCCTTGGGTACGAAAAGAAATGCCTTTTCCTAATAAGAAACACAAATCAAAGGAAGAAGAACATTATAACAAATTTTGTGAGTGGATGAAACCTTTGTTTTTGCAAATCCCTTTGACTGATGCAATTAAATTGCCTCCTTATTCTATATATATGAAAGATATTGTCTCCAACAAAAGGAAAATTCCTAATGAGGAAATTTCCACTATGCTTGCTAATTACTCTTTCAATGGCATGGTTCCAAAGAAGCTTGGAGATGTCGGTATTCCTACTATCCCTTGTTCTATTAAAAATAATTATGTTAGAATTGCTTTATGTGACTTGGGAGCTGGAGTTAGTGTTATGCCTTTCTCTCTTTATAAGAGACTCTCTCTTGAAAAATTCATACACACTGATTTATCTTTGCAAATGGCTGATAAATCCACTGCTATTCCTGTTGGTATATGTGAGAATGTTGTTGTGCAAGTTGCTACTAATTGTTTGATATTAACTGACTTTGTTGTGTTGGAAATGCCTAAAGATGATAATATGTCTATTATTCTTGGGAGACCTTTTCTTAACACTACAGGGGCTGCTATTGATTGCAATCAAGGAAAAGTAACTTTTAATGTTAATGATAAAGAGCATACTGTTTATTTTCCCAAGAAGATTGATAGAAGATATGGTTTAAATTCAATTGAAAATATTGAGACCATCAAGATTGGAGAATTTTATTGTCCAATTCTAGTACCACCAAAATAATTTGAAATTATTATGATTGGGACTATGTCTATCAAGGTTGAGGTAACGCAATTATTTAGTGATTAGCAAAGTTTTGCTTCATATGAAAATTGTTATTGTAACAAGACTTGATCACCCTTGTTAACAAAATGATTTTGAATGAAGAGGACAATGTTTTCACTCTGTTTTCACCTTCCCCATTATGTTTTCACCATGTTTACTTCTGTTATCACATTTCTAATTTAGTACAATCATGTTTTCCACCATCCTTATGCATGTTTTCATGATGTTTTCACCCTGATTACTGAGGTTATGCATGTTTTCACCACCCATACTTTTGTTTTCACCACTACCACCTTTGTTTTCTTTGGATATTTATACATTAGAGTGTCATAGAACCTCTGTAGTGCTATTTTGGTTTTCTTTTCCACCTTTTTACTTTCGCTTTCCTGGTTGTTATTAATTATTAAAATTCTGGAAATACCTAAAAAATAAAGTTTCTCGAAAAATTCCAGAAAAAATGTAATAAATTTTTACGTCAAAAATGAGGCAGAGAGCCACCTGCGAGGCCCCAGGGGGACCCACCAGTCAGGCACATCATGGAGTGGCGCGCCCTGCCCCTGGTGGCTCCAGCACATGGTGTGGGCCCCCTGGCCCCACTAACTCTCTCCCCTGCCAAAGTCTTCTCTTGTTGGGGCGCGTAGAGATAAACGAAAACTTTTCCTACGCAAAGCTCCCAAGATCTAGCCGAGGTAGAAGGCCACGAGTATTACCACTAGACGCGCAGGTGCGGATTATCGATGTAGCGCGTCGGGTCGGGGCAGTGCAGTCCCACGATCCGGTCCGGCCGATCCAATCCCTCGAACGTCGAAGTGCTGAACGTACAGCACCTCTGCCGGTATCCACACGTACGAGGAGGAGCTCCGACGGCGGACTGCTAGGTCCGGTGCGGCGGCTGGACTGAGTGGGGCTAGGGTTCCCAACGCATGGGAGAGTAGACTTCCTTGCCCGCTGGGCAACCTGCGCCCCTCTTTATATAGCGTATGGTAATGGGCTTCACAACACTTGTGGCCCATTCCCTCTGTGAGTCCGACTCACACAATCAGTCCATTTCCGGTTTGGGTCCAACCCAACCAATATTTGCTCCCGCTCTTAAGTGTGCGACCCTGCAGGCTCATGGCGACTTGGACACGATTGGAGTCCAACTCCCAATCGATCAATCGGTAGCGGCTCCTAGCAGAACGTGCCGACTCCCAAGTACCATTGAGTCATGATGACATACCTTTCAATGTGATATTCATCTTAGTCCCTTTTGCCTCACGATATACCTTGTCGAAATAGGCGATTCATCGTCATCCCTTTAATAGTTCAACTCTCTTCTCGATCCGTGTATGTGATTCACCTGACTAACTCTTAGTCAACAGACACAGTTAACACTTAACTGAGTTGCGCATGGCCATGCTTCCTGAATCATATCACTCGAGAGGGCCCAGAGAATATCTCTCCATTCGGAGGGGGCAAAATCCCATCTTGATTATCCACATCACGCAGCTTGCTTCTCATTCGACCCGAACTCTGCCTTTATAGTTGCCTTGTCACAGAACAACGTTTGACAGAACCTAAGTCGGTGATCCACAAACTCGGATTGTGCGACAACCTCAGGTCTAAGGATTACATTGATTGAGACATGCAAATGACGACTTGATCGTTGCATCTCAATGTGGGTCAGTCCGACTTGCTAAACTCTTTAGCCAAGTCCGTGAACGTTGGAATGGCATCACCATGCCCATGACAAGTGGAACCGTGTCATCAGCCAACACTCACATTAGTCTAGGGTGTGTGTCCAGCAACCTAAATGACCAAGGACAATCTAGTATGAACAACATGAATACATAGTTCCACAATCGAATCACATATTCAATGATATATATCAGATGTTCAAAACAAGGACAACTTAATAACTTTATGAATACAACGGGAATTACATCATACATGATTGCCTCTAGGGCATATTCCCAACAGTCTCCCACTTGCACTAGAGTCAATCATCCTGGCATCATATGCCTAGGCATCTAATGCCCATGCCTCTCGTGTGCGCCTCATGCTTAGGCTGTGGTAGCGCCTTTGTCAACGGATCTGCAATATTTGCATCCGTGTGTACTTTGCATAACTTGATATCACCTTGTTCGACAAACTGGCGAATGAGGTGGTACCGCATGAGTATATGTTTGTTCTTCTGGTGTTGTCTAGGTTCCTTGGCTTGTGCGATAGCACCATTGTTGTCACAATATACGTCCAAAGGATTGGACGCGCCCTGAACCACACCAAGATCAATCAGGAGGTTCCTGATCCAAACAGCTTCCTTTGCCGCCTCTGAGGCAGCAATATACTCAGCCTTGTTGTAGATGCAGACACCGTGTCTTGCTTGGAACTCTTCCAGCTCACAGCTCCTCCGTTCATTACGAACACGTATCCCGATTGCGAACGAGAATCATCTGAGTCGGTGAGATAACTCGCATCCGTGTAACCCTTTACACTGAATTCCTCATCACCTCCATAAACTAGGAACATTTCCTTAGTATTTCTCAAATACTTAAGGATATTTTTAACCGCCGCCCAGTGGGGCTTCGCCAGGGTCAGCCTGGTATCTGCTCGTAACACTTAGAGCATAGGAAACATCTGGCCTAGTACAAATCAGGCATACATGATGGATCCGATTGCCGAAGCATACGGGATCACACTCATCCGACTTCGCTCATCAGTCGTGGAAGGACACTGAGTCTTGCTAAGTTTTATACCATGGGACATCGGCAAGAATCCCTTCTTGGACTCTTGCATTTTGAATTTCTTCAAAACCTTGTCCAGATATGTACTCTGACTCAATCCAATGAGCCGCCTGGATCTATCTCTATAGATCCTGATTCCTAATATGTAAGTTGCCTCACCCAAATCCTTCATTGAGAAACTCCTTTCCAATGACTCTTTGGTTTCTTGCAACATCATGACATCATTTCCAATCAGCAATATGTCATCCACATATAAGATTAGAAAGTTTACTTTGCTCCCACTAAACTTCTTGTATAAACAAGAATCATGATCGCTCTTGATGAAGCCAAACGATTTGACTACCTCATCAAAGCGAATGTTCCAACTCCGAGATGCTTGCTTCAACCCATAAATGGATTTCTGAAGTTTGCATACCTTGTCAGCATTAGCTGGATCGACAAAACCTTCGGGCTGTATCATATACACGTCCTCAGTTAAATTTCCATTAAGGAAAGCCGTCTTGACATCCATCTGCCATATCTCATAGTCGAAATAGGCTGCTATGGCTAACATGATCCGAATTGATTTAAGCATCGCTACGGGCGAGAAGGTCTCGTCGTAGTCAACTCCTTGAACCTGTCGGAACCCCTTCGCGACAAGTCGTGCTTTATAGACGGAAATATTTCCATCCATATCAATTTTCTTCTTAAAGACCCATTTGCACTCGACGGGTCTTGCACCGTCAGGCAGATCAACCAAATTCCAAACTTGGTTTTCATCCATGGACTTTAACTCGGATCTCATGGCTCCAAGCCATGACTCGGAATCAGATCCCACCATCGCTTCCGAATAAGTTGCCGGCTCGTTACTGTCTAACAGTAAAACATCTCGAGCACTCTGTAATCTGGCAGATCTCCGTGGTTCTGGTGCTGTAACCGGTGTAGGTACCACGACCGGCTCAGCCTCCAAGGCATTCGCCGACTCGCCCCTAGCCGGTTCCTCTCGAATTTCTTCGAGTTGCACTGTGCTCCCACTGACTTCCCGACTGAGAAACTCTTTCTCAAGGAAGACACCATTCCGAGCGACAAACACTTTGCCCTCTTCTCGGTTGTAGAAGTAGTACCCCAAGGTTTCCCTCGGATACCCCACGAAAATACACTTATCCGACTTGGGCGTGAGCTTGTCCGACTGAAGTCGCTTGACAAATGCTTCACAACCCCAAATCTTTAGAAAAGACAAACTTGGCTTCTTGCCCGTCCACATCTCATGTGGTGTCTTCTCTACTGACTTTGATGGTACTCTGTTTAGTGTGAAAGCTGCAGTTTCTAGACAATAACCCCAAAATGATAAAGGTAGATCTGTCCGACTCATCATTGATCGTACCATGTCCAACAAGGTCCGATTTCTCCGTTCCGATACACCGTTTCTCTGCGGTGTACCCGGCGGAGTGAGTTGAGGAACTATTCCACAACTTTTTAGATGGTCATCAAACTCATGGCTCATGTACTCGCCCCCACGGTCCGACCGTAGAAACTTTATTTTCTTGCCGAGTTGATTTTGTACCTCACTTTGGAATTCCTTGAACTTTTCAAAGGCTTCCGACTTGTGTTTCATTAATAGATATATCCATACCTACTCAAATCATCAGTGAAGGTAATGAAATACTCATAACCACCTCTGGCTGTCGTGCTCATTGGACCACATACATCACTATGTATTAGTTCCAACAAGTCGGACGCCCTTTCACAACTCCTTGCAAAAGGTGTCTTGGTCATTTTGCCTAGTAGGCATGATTCACATGTCTCGAACGACTGTAAGTCGAACGAAGTTAGAAGTCCATCATCATGGAGCTTCTTCATGCGCTTCCAACTTATATGACCAAGCCGACAATGCCAAAAGTAAGTCATATTCAGATCATTTGGTTTAACCTTTTAACATTTATGTTATAGACCGATTCACTATCAAGATTTAAAATAATAAACCCGTTCTGAACGGGTGCAAAGCCATGAAACATATCTTTCAAATATAAAGAACAACCATTATTCTTAATATTCGACTCATAACCTTGTCTCATCAAACATGAGGCGGAAATAATGTTTCGACTAAGCGCTGGAACATAATAACAATTATTTAGTTCCAAAATAAATCCTGAAGGTAAATGAAGTTGCATCGTGCCGACTTCTAACGCAGCGACTCTCGCCTTGTTGCCGACCCGAATATCAACCTCTCCTCTTGCCACGCTCCTAGTTCTTACCAGCCCCTGCAACGAGTTGCAAATGTGAATGACTGATCCGGTATCATATACCAAGAACTATTAGGTGCATCAGCAAGATAAATGTCTATAACATTGCACACAAGTGTACCTGAGTCGGAAGTCATACCTCCACTCTTGGCCTTGTCAGCCAAATACTTGGTGCAATTCCTCTTCCAGTGGCCATCCTGCTTGCAATAGAAGCAATTGGCTCCGGCTGTAGGAGAAGGCTTAGTCTTTGAGGAAGCGCTCTGGACAGGGCCATGGGCGTTGCCTCCTGACTTATCCTTCTTCTTCTTAGTCCAAGAACTCTTCTTGAACTTAGCCTTATTCTGCACCATCAACACTTGACTGGTGCCTTTCTTGATATCAGCCTCTGCCGTTTTGAGCATCCCATGTAATTCAGTGATACTCTTATCCATACCATGCATATGGTAGTTCGAGATGAACGGACCATACGCACTAGGAAGAGTTCAGAATTATATCAGTGGCGATCTCTTCTTTAATTGAGAAGCCCAAGCGATCCAAAGACTGTATGTAACCAATCATCTTGATTACATGCGGACTCAGTGGATCGCCGTCTTTCAGCTTACAGCCAAGCAAGCTTGAGAGACTTGATACCTCTCAGTCCTTGCTTGAGCCTGGAAACATACTTTTGAGGCTTTCGATCATATCGTAGGCCTCAACATTTTCGAACTGCTGCTGCAAGTCCGGTTCCATGTGTGCAAGCAAGACAGCTAATCTCCGTAGACTCATCTCTAGTCTTTACGGTAGGCATTTGTGACAGCGACAGTTGCATCGTCATCAGGCTCATCTGGAAGTGGAGTTTCTAGAACATGTTCTTTCTTGTCATGCTTGAGGACTATCCTCAGATTACGATACCAGTTGGTGAAATTAATTCCATTAAGCTTATCTTTCTCTAGGATTGACCTCAACGCAAAAGTGGACAACTGAGGAAGGTTGCTAGGTGCCATTGATCTACAACAGAAATACGCAAAAACACTTAAGACATGTATTCATAAAAGAGCAGGCATATTAAACGCTTTAATACTTATGCTCCCACTAGAACCAACATCCCTCCGATGGTTGCTAAGTGATTCAGGACCCTAAATAAGCAAGCCGACTAGTGAGCTTTAGCATCACCGCTAGCCGTCAAGTGATCTAGGTAGGCAACACCTTGCCAATCGTATCTCTATACGACTCCTGTTAGTTGGGTGACATCACATGCCCCGGCTCCCAACCTACCTCGCCCCGAGCCCCACAACCGTTGTGATGGACTCGTCTAGATTACCAAGTGCTTCTGCTTGTAAGAGTCCGACTCAAACCCACCTAACCGGAAAGAATTGGTAGCACCTCAATTTTATGACCCACTACCAAGAATGTCCGACTTGTGATGGTGCAGCACTGGCGGGGCGACCGACTAGACCTTCTTTGAGGGATTAAAGAATCTACCAACTATCTAAATAGAGGTAAATAGAGACATAACAAATAACAAATAAAACAATTATAATGTGAAATGGTATGGCTCTCTTCATGGTGATCTCCATCTCCACAAAGCTTGCAAGTCGACACGTGCCAACTCTTGTCACGTGCCATCTTACTCCATGTAGCCGACTTGTACATCGACTTGCATGCCTTCCGGGTTCTCAACAAGCTACACTAGCTAAGTAAATGAAATTTACATAGAGAATCCGACACGCAGGCCGGTATACAATAAAATGACAGCACCTAGCTCCAGCCGGCTGACAAAAACATGATACGCAGATCATGTATGGATTACACACATCACATGCACATAAGCCATACCATTCACAACTTCCTGCAAAAACAAGTTATGCATAGATACGATATCTACCGGCGTTGTGAAACTCGCAACGACATCTAAGGCGCTACGACAGACGACGGCGGTCCCGCTAGCCGGATAGCGGGCGGGGATCGAAGGGGCAGCGCCCCTCGCGGGTGCGGGCAGCGCCCGTTGATTTCGGAAAACGCAGATCTCATCTGCATTCCGATCATGGATTTCTTCATCGGATAAAACGATTTTACCCGAATCTGATCCGTATTCCGATTCGACCAAACTCTTTGATCTTCGATCACCGCAACTGGATTTATGTGTCACGGTATACCCCGATGGCGGAAACCGACCGGTAGGGTAAGTTGTTCCACGACCTTAGCAGTATGATCACGGAAACCAGATCATCCATTAACCCCGAGTACGATTGATCCAATCAACCTTGTACAAAACCGATCTATCTCATAGACCGACCACCAAAACAGCAATTAGATCACATCTAACGCTAACTACATATCACATATGTACGGATCTCGGGCCTAATACCAGAAGCTACCGCTCTGATACCACTGTTGGGGCGCGTAGAGATAAACGAAAACTTTTCCTACGCAAAGCTCCCAAGATCTAGCCGAGGTAGAAGGCCACGAGTATTACCACTAGACGCGCAGGTGCGGATTATCGATGTAGCGCGTCGGGTCAGGGCAGTGCAGTCCCACGATCCGGTCCGGCCGATCCAATCCCTCGAACGTCGAAGTGCTGAACGTACAGCACCTCTGCCGGTATCCACACGTACGAGGAGGAGCTCCGACGGCGGACTGCTAGGTCCGGCGCGGCGGCTGGACTGAGTGGGGCTAGGGTTCCCAACGCATGGGAGAGTAGACTTCCTTGCCCGCTGGGCAACCTGCGCCCCTCTTTATATAGCGTATGGTAATGGGCTTCACAACACTTGTGGCCCATTCCCTCTGTGAGTCCGACTCACACAATCAGTCCATTTCCGGTTTGGGTCCAACCCAACCAATATTTGCTCCCGCTCTTAAGTGTGCGACCCTGCAGGCTCATGGCGACTTGGACACGATTGGAGTCCAACTCCCAATCGATCAATCGGTAGCGGCTCCTAGCAGAACGTGCCGACTCCCAAGTACCATTGAGTCATGATGACATACCTTTCAATGTGATATTCATCTTAGTCCCTTTTGCCTCACGATATACCTTGTCGAACTATAGGCGATTCATCGTCATCCCTTTAATAGTTCAACTCTCTTCTCGATCCGTGATATGTGATTCACCTGACTAACTCTTAGTCAACAGACACAGTTAACACTTAACTGAGTTGCGCATGGCCATGCTTCCTGAATCATATCACTCGAGAGGGCCCAGAGAATATCTCTCCATTCGGAGGGGCAAAATCCCATCTTGATTATCCACATCACGCAGCTTGCTTCTCATTCGACCCGAACTCTGCCTTTATAGTTGCCTTGTCACAGAACAACGTTTGACAGAACCTAAGTCGGTGATCCACAACTCGGATTGTGCGACAACCTCAGGTCTAAGGATTACATTGATTGAGACATGCAAATGACGACTTGATCGTTGCATCTCAATGTGGGTCAGTCCGACTTGCTAAACTCTTTAGCCAAGTCCGTGAACGTTGGAATGGCATCACCATGCCCATGACAAGTGGAACCGTGTCATCAGCCAACACACATTATCTAGGGTGTGTGTCCAGCACAACCTAAATGACCAAGGACAATCTAGTATGAACAACATGAATACATAGTTCCACAATCGAATCACATATTCAATGATATATATCAGATGTTCAAAACAAGGACAACTTAATAACTTTATGAATACAACGGGAATTACATCATACATGATTGCCTCTAGGGCATATTCCCAACATCTCTCTCACCCACCAACCTCAACACATTTCCTGGAACCCGAGTTCTTGTTGTTCTTCTTCGAAATTTTTTGATCTCTTTGCTCAACCCATCTTTTGTGCTGAAATCTGGTGCATTTGCTCTCCGGTACGTGAATCCTCCGATGATCCAAGTAAAATTTTATTTGGTGAAGTATTTCTTGAGTATTTTGGTACTGTAGATGACAGCTTATGTGAGTTTGCATGCTTGATTTGAGTAGAAATAATGTAGTTTTGATGCATGTTTAGCTCTCCTATAAGTCCCTATGGTAGTTTCCACCTTGTAGTTGCTTGAAATTAATTTTTGTGATGATTGTTGAAAAATTTCAGAGATGGAGCACAATGTTCATCAACTAAACCAGCATGAGCTGGAGTTGCATGAGGTCATGCCCGTGCACCACGAAGAGAGAGTGTTCCCATCAATTTATCCATGTCAAGAATTCATGAGGATTGTAGGAATTTTGCAGGATTTAAACACTCTTGTGCATAATGCAGGCTTGGACCGTTTCATTGAGGATGAACCTATCCAACATGTGAAACTAACTATGTCTGTGGTGCAGGATTTTCATTTCAAATGGTCCTCAACTAACCCAATGGTCCACTATAAAATTTACAATAAAGTTATGAGCCTTCCTTTAAGTGATTTTTGTGCAGCTATCAAGGTACCATAGTGGCGTTATTATGAGAAGATAAGAGGGAAACCTAAACCACTTCTGGAATTATATGAGGAGATTTGCCAAGGCAGAAGCTTCACATGGGAGAGTGGTAAAATTCGAGAAATTCAACTCCCTAGCATTCGATACTTTGCCTATTTTATTTCTGAATGTGTGTTAGCTAGAAAAACTGCCAACAAGCTATCTGTATATGATTTGGCGTTTATTGCAGCTGCCTTAAGATGTGAGAGGTCTTATAAATTGGGCGCTTTAATTGCTTACCGTCCCTCGCTTAACCGTGAGAAGGGTGGAGTTTGTGGAGGTCTTATTGCCTCGCGTTTGCTAGCTTTGCATGGTTTGGAGCCACACCCTCTAGACTTGCAGTTTCCTATAGAGAGGCTTGATCTTGTTTCCATGGTTCAACATAAGTTTCTTTCTACCCATGCTCACTTGCACAACTTATCTTTTGAAATAACTTTCTCCAAACAATCCAGGTGGAGAGTCACTAAAACTGTTAGGAAAGTACTTTTGCCTGCACCTCTTTTGTTTAATCTTAATAGCAGACAAGGATGGATGCTTTCTGAGAGTGAGTTGGACACATACCTTGAGCATCACCCCAGTAAGGGGAGGATGCCAGAGAGGGGGACGATGGTGATTTTGTCCAGCCCTATGACGCCACAGGGATCCCATACCAGCACCCCGGTTATGACTATGCGCCCGCTGCTTCATATTCCTCTTGGGCGCCCGAGTACGACCACGCGAGGGACGACCCACCATAGTGGGGATATTTCACGCACCATGATTGATCTCCACTTAGTCCAAAATCCTAAGCTTGTGAGGAGGTATACCGACATCACACTCATTTATATATCATGTTCGGTCGGTTCATTTTATATCAATGTTTTCGTTTCTTTCGTTTGTTTTTGTTTTCTTTCGCTTCTTTTGTTTCTCTTTGTTGATTTCTTTTGTTCTTGTTTTCCAAAACACAAAAATACCAAAAAATATTTCTGTTGTTTCTCCTTGTTTGCTTCTTTAGTTTCTTTATTTGGTTTGCTTTCTTTTCTCGTTTCGGTTTAGTATTTAAAAATCCAAAAATATTTTGCTTTATTTGCTTGCTTCTTTCTGTTCTTGTTTTAAACCCAAAAATATTTGTTGTTCTTCTTTGGTTTTGTTAAGTTTGTTGCAGAGTTCACCGGACTTCCATGTCTCCTTTGGATCTTGATTGTCATTCTATATGATTTACGACAATCCGAGTTGTGGCAAGAGGCTGGTATGATCTCTATTTGTTTTATTTTTGTACATATACTCATCGTAATGAACATGCTTAGTCCGTTCATGTAAGGTATATGTTATTTAATTGATGCTTGGTAGTCCATGCTCTCACGTGTTAGTTCCAACTTATTAATATAAGATAGCATGTTGTATGAATGTTTGCTTGCATTGTTTTATTCATAGAAGGGTATGACATTGTGGTATCTCCCTTTGATTGTTTCGCTTGAATTGATTTGGCACATGCTCACGCATGCTATGACTGAAAATAAAAAGTCGCTTAAGCCTCGATGATTTATTTTGCCTCAGAGTATTTGTATCATTTTTATGCCCCTGTTAATTTTGTTTTGTCGCAGGCATGATTATGACATTTGTTGCTCTCTTGGTTGTTGCTCCCCTTCTATTGCTAGCCTCCACATGTACTGAGTATGAGCTCTACTTCTGCATCCAACTTCCAAAAACCAAAGTTTGCCAAATGTGTCCACCATACCTACCTATGTATGTGGTATTTAACTGCCACTCCAAGTAAATTTCTCGTGTGCTACCCTTAAAACCCGCTAAAAATTATTCCTGTTTTGTGCCCCTGTTTTAGCTCATGAGGATGTAAATAGAGAATCTTTATCTCACTTGTTGATTGGATTTCACACCCCCGGACTAGTGGCTTCATCCTCTTATCCAATGATAGAAGAGCCGGCAGCGGGGTGCCCAGCCCCAAATTAATAACACGAATTCTCTTCACTCTTTTTTCCCCTGATTTATCAGTCAAAGCATACACTACCAAATTCTGTGCGATCCGGAACGTTTTGAGCGGAACGTTTTGCTAACGTTGAGCGTTTCCGTCGTGAATGGCTGAAAAGTGGAGTTTGCTCTCGACGTATTTGTTTGGTCCGTCGCAGACTAGTTTTGCCTGACTTTTTGCTACTTTTACGTCGCGGATTTTCGTCTCCGGCCCAGTAGCCCACTAAGAGCCTAGTTGCCTTCGACGAAACTGGCTTGGTCATGCAGAACATCACGAATTTTCATCGGACCCACACATTCTGCCATGTTTGATTGCTTTGACTGGCAACGACCGCGCTCTCTCTTGGTTGTTCCTAACGTTTTTTTGCACGGGCCCAGCTGTCAGTTCACCAGTTCACACCAGCATCAGAACAAGGAGATTTATAATAACTAGAATTATAATAACTAGAATTAACACCAGTTCACACCAGCATCACAAAGGTTACCCGCCATCATCACAACAGGCTCACATCATTAACTAAATAGTTTCATGTCATCGATAGGGTTCACATCACAACAGGTGCACCTCAGCATCTAAACAGGTGCACATCATAAACTAAATAGTTTCTCATCGATACGGTTCATGTCACTTTTTCCTACTGATCCACCCATTCCGAAGGCACATCCACAGGTTCCACGTCACTTTTCCTAGTCACCAATCCATTCCAAAGGCACATCCATAGGTTCCACGTCACTTTTCAGCGTCCTCAATGCTCTCCAAATGCACATGCAATTGTTCAACATCACTTCTCCCATTGATCCATCCATTCTGAAGCCACAACCACAGGTTCATAAACCCTACAAAAAAGGCATCATACATGTTTAGCACATCATCAACTACAAGGCCAACCATTAGCACAATATAATCATCGGCACATGCAACAAAACAAATAAAAGTGTAATAGTGAGCCTCATTGCCAACCATGGTACATACAAATGACACGCAATAATTCTGACAGATTTACCTACTATAGTAAAATGAGGCACAACTGAACTTGTTCTGCATGCTATTTGCTATAGTAGCCAAACTGCTAGACACATTGCTGCATATTAATTATTGGCAGAGACAGTTTAATCATTGGCACACATATAAGGGCTTGTTTGGATCATAGGATTACAAAATAGAGGAACCGATGATTAGACTGTGCTGAAATTGGGTGTACGAATACAATCCATAGGAATTTTGTAGGTGTCATTCCTTTGATCCAAAGGCATTCCTTAGGAAAGAATCGTATGGATCATCGAACATTCCAAAGGCATTCCTATGGATCCAAAAGCATTCCTATGGATCCAAAAGGCATTCCCATGGATCTAAAAGCAATGGAAAGCAAGAAAAGTAGCCTCATACTAATAAGCACAAAACAAAATTAATGAGATCATGGAACATTTACCAAGGAAGATGCAGAACCAATGTGGCTGTACACAACACTAGGTAAATGCTCGATGATCTCATCAAGATCGAGTGCACACTTTAATCATTGGCACATGTATCAAGCACATATGTTTAGCAATGGAAAACAAGAAAAGTAGCCTCATACTAATAAGCACAAAACAAAATTAATGAGATCGTAGAACATTTTACCAAGGAAGATGCAGAACCAATGTGGTTGTACACAACACTAGGTAAAATGCTCGATGATCTCAACAAGATCGAGTGCACAGTTTAATCATTGGCACACGTATAAAGCATAGATGTTTAGCAACTGAAAACAAGAAAAGTAGCCTCATACTAATAAGCACAAAACAAAATTAATGAGATCATCGAATATTTTACCAAGGAAGATGCAGAACCAATATGGTTGTACACAACACTAGGTAAAATGCTCGATGATCCCATCAAGCTCGAGTGCACGGTTTAATTATTGGCACATGTATCAAGCACATATGTTTAGCAATGAAGACAAGAAAAGTAGCATCATACTAATAAGCACACAAAAAAATAATGAGATCGTAGAACATTTACCTCCCGAGTTGGAATTTTACCAACTCCATTAACCAGAATGCCACGTGCCTCCATCCAGTTACGAGTTTCATAAGGGTAAGAAGACATGGTGCAGAAGCTACAACCTCGACTAGAGTGCTACAGCCAAATATGAAAAAAAAGAAAAATCAAACAAGTAGCTACGAAGGAGAAAGGAGATACTAATTTATATGCTAGTATTTACCTTGGGGATCTAAAGAACAGGGGGCCTTGCGAGCTCCAAGGCCTTGTTCAGGTGGATCTCTATCTGGGTGGGGGAAGCGATCTTCGAGATACTTGTGACGGTAGCGTGAGCTAAATCCATGGTTGGTGGTGACCTAAAACACGTCAACGACGATGGCCGCCAGCATCTAACCTACATCCGCCAGCATCTAACCTAGATCCTCCGCCATCTAAACTAGATAGAATCGTTTGGTTGAGGAAGGGAAGGGAGGCAACCAACACTTACCAGTCATAGGTTGAGGACGGGGAGCTAGGGAGAGCGCCGTCGTGATAGCCGCCGCCCAGTGGGCGAAGTGGAGGCACTGGGTTTTTCTTGGGAGGGGGGCAGAGTGATCCCTTTCGGTGGGGAAGTAGTCGAGAGTGGGCAAGGGAGCGCTGCGGCCTGTGACGCTAACGAGTAGGACCTCGTGTGAGGCTGTTTCAGTGAAGATTTAGCGCGCGCGGATATGACGCTGACGAGTGGGACCCCGTGTGAAACTGTTTCATTTTTTTGCGCGCACGCGGCTGTTAACGGTCGTAATTTAGACGCGCATATGTTAGGTTTGGATGTGAATTTTTTTCTAAATTGAGGGTCTATGTGTTAATTAGGGTACAATGGGCTATAGCTGCCAATTGTGGCATGTTGTCCCATAAATTGAAGGCTTTTCAAATGTAAATCTTTGCTAATACGAAAAAGGTTGCATTCTTACCATTAGTTCTTTATTTTCTATTAATTAAATGAAGAATTAAAAATCATTGATCCATCAGATCAACGAGTTTTCGACAAGGATTGGCTTATTGGGAATGATCGAGTATTAAATGGACGTGACACATCCACTTATCACTAAGTTATATCATATTTAGGCATCCTACAAACATGATCGGCTGAAGCAACATAGTATTGAAGTACTACGTATATAGAACTTAAATTCTTACACACACGAGGAATTCTTCCACTATACTAATAAAGTTCTTACATATACTACTTGTCCAAACCAGAACATTAACTAGTAGCGCAACTATTCGAATTAAGTTCATGCATTCGACACAAGCGACATCATTACTGGCTCCTCCAAGGATTCCTGTCCTGGTGATTAGGGTTCAGATGGGGATGCTGTCGCACCCTGATTTCTAGGGGATACTCACCGTACGAACTGGATAGCAGATGCTTGGATTATGGGGCATAACTGCTCCCACGTCCCAGCTTCCTGGTAGGCCTGCGCTTATGCGCGACAACACAAGCCCTGCTATTCCATCGTCGATGTAAACTATCCACTAGAGATCAAAGGCACTTCCGTCGACGTACTTCAAACCATACACACATGGTACGTCAACGGCGTTTAACAAGTGATATCACAACAGATCTCTACGACACAAAAGATTGAAATAAGTTGCAATGGCTCTCATTAGAGCAGAGATAGCAAAATACAATCATTCAGAGGACACATGTCCCAACAATACATCATTACAATACAGCGGAAGCATTCAACATGTCTGAGTACAGACAAGAACCAAATAGGCCTAAGAGGCCGGAACGAAAAAAAACGGAGCCCATCCACGAAGTCTCGGATCCTGCCCGGGTCCGCTATCTACTCGTCAGCAGTCTCGTCATGATCCACGTAGTAGCCACCATGTAGATCCTCGGGAACGTAGGTCTGCGGAAACCACAGCCCCAAAGGGGGTCAGTACATAAACGTACTGGCAAGCAAGACTCACAGTTCACCAAAGTGTAACCCGTCAACACCAAGCACAGATGCCTTGGGTTCAACGGAAGGAAGGGGAATATAAAAGATGCTGCAACTGGCTGCACTAACCAACTACAGAGATTCTATTACTTCCAACTATCGGAAAGGGGATAAGATCGAGTAATAGTAACCAACTGAAAGATAACTTCAAACAAACCCATCCTGGATCTCGCCCCTTATCCAAAGAAGCAATCCGAGGATAACTCACACAGTTGAAATAAGGTGAATCAAGTTATTGTGTGAATAAACTGTTACTAGTCAAGTTATTAATCATTGGGTGAAACATGATTGATCATTATGTTTAAGTTGTCCTGAGTACTTGTTAGCCAGTACTTTCACCAAGTAATCCATAACCGCGGAAAACACGGCTTCTCGAGAAGATTATCCCTGCAGGGTTGCACCAATTTGGCCGTACACTCATGAATAACCGCCAGATGGAAAGGCCTTCCACCAAGCGGGGTACTCAACACAACCAACCATTCTTCGCATCAAGCCCAAAGCACCTTGGGCGCACGGCTAATCAAGCCCAGAAGAAAATGGACCATCATATCACTCTAAGACCGTGTCCCCCTATATGCCGACTACGAAAGTTCCACCCTGCGCTGGGCTCGCAAAAACATGCATGCGGCAAATGGAAAACACGAACTAAATGAGGCGATTTGGACGAGATGCGAATCAGGTCGAGTTGAGGGGGGCGCCCATACTCGCTTCCCAAATGCGGGTAGTGCGCTCATCATGGATCAGTAGACAAGACCCTTTTCCTATTAGGGTCGACACTAGCAGGCTCCAAAACCTCTCATGGGCCTCCTGCCGGTGCCTTATCATCAAGTTTATTATTAATAGTAACATTAGCATGATTGATTGATTAAACATCGAGCCCCCACAACGTAATGAAGTAGTAACAGAAAGTAACGGGTAACAGACTCGAGCAAAACAACCTAAGCATGCTAGTAAGACACGGGCTCAAACAATGGTTATAGGTATGGAGGTGAGGCAATATCAGGGTTAAGGGATTCATGTGATAGGTTCGTAACAGAAAACTACTACTACTAAGGCTAGCAGAAAGGAAAACGGAAAGTATCGGTAATCAATGTTGAAAGGAACACGATGGTTCATGTGAGTGATAACTTGCCTGCAAAACCCAGTAGCCTGGTACTGAGCTAACTCCTTAGAAGGGGTGTCGTAAGTATCGTCGGTCTCAACGTCGTCGTATATCCGGGAAGAAGCAAACAAACATTGCAGAAAGATAAGCAATCATTATCATGGCATAGTGCACAATCAAATATGATGCATGTCATGTCAATAGATGCATCAGAATAAACTACTTGACAAGATAACACAATTTAATTGGACCCATATGCAATGTGAATTGCATATGGATGCAAATGGTTAAGGTGGAAGCAATGATCTACATTGATTAACAAGTGTAAGTGGTTAAACATGATGCATGCATGATGAAGAACAAGAAGGTAACAAGTTTAAATGCAATTGGAATGAAGGTTAGCCATTTTAGAAAACATTAATAAGTTGGAAATGTTTGTTACTTAATGGTGTTAGACAAGTAATGATTGTTTTCATCAAGTTGAAGTGTGTGAAACAAATAACAAAGTTGATATTTGAAAAGGTTATCAAATTTTAGTTGGATTACATGTTTCACATTTTGAAATTGGACTTAGGATTATTTAATTATGAATTAAACAATAATAAACAATTTTTAATTGCATTAAACAAGAATTAAATGGTTTAGGCAATTTTAATTATTCAAAACAGAAAACAAAAATTATATTTGAATAGGTTGTTCAAAATGGTATGGAAAACATATTTTATTTGCATTTATTGGATTAATAAATAATTAGTTATGGAATTTAGAAATTTGCATTTGAATTATTTGAATTCAAATTTAGATTGCATTTTGGAATTTCAAATCAGTGAACAAATGACATAGTTGGATAGATCTATTAATTTGGAGCAGAAAACATATAAAGTTTTTATCTATTGGGTTCATATATTAAAAGTTATTGATTTTTGAAATTTGGTGTCTATTCTGCCATTTAAAAGAAAAACAGAAAATAAAACGGATTTGTTTTAATACTTTTGTTACCGTGCTGGACTTACACGCTGCCACTGCCGCGTGGGCCAGCGGCCAGCGCGGCGCGGATAGGAGGTGAGGTGGCGCGGGGGGTCTATGACTGACGGGGCCCGCAGCGCAGCGCGGTAGGAAAAGAAAAAGGTGGGGAATTTCCCCCGAGCGGGGACTCGAACACGGGACCTGTCGCTCGCTAGCGTGACACAGTACCAAAACGGTGCAGTCGCTGTTGTGATTGAAAGGGCAACTGACTGAAGATAAGGCGAAACCCGCGACGTTAACTGAAACGCGACAGAGCGATCTTCTCTGAATCCGACGGAAACAAACGACCGCTCGACGGCAGGTCACCGGCGGGGCACGACGTGGTGAGGCGCTCGGGATGTGGGCGTGCTTGCAGCGCGCGGAATCGTGAGAGGACATGAGGGCAGGGAGAGGAGAGGAGTGCGGGCTCACCTCGGGTGGTCTCGTGGCAGAGGTTCAGTCGACGGGCAGAAAAGCGGCGGCCTTCTCCGGCACGGCGCGGCCGCCGTGTTGCCTCCCGGCAAACGACGAGGGGACGGCGAGCATCAGGGTACATCCGCGTCTCCATTCCCGCCACCAGCAGTCCCTGTCCGCTGCTCCAGCCCCGTCGCCGAACGCCTCCTTCTCCGGCGATGGACAGGTTCAGAAACGAACATGTTCAGAGAACAGAGGAGGTGGGTGGAAGCGATGGAAGAAAAAAATGGCGGCGGGGCGGAGCTCGAGGGTGGAGTTAGGGTTTGCGGCGGCGGGGGGGGAGGCCGTGGTGTTTTATGGAACGGATGGGGAAGTACGGCGCGCCATCGGGAGGGCAGAAGGTTGATCAAACGGAGGGGAGGCAGTCGTACCACTGACGTAAGGAAGAGGACAGCGACAGAGAGGTAAGGGGTATCGGGCCAGGTTGGTAAACGGGCTGGGCTTGGGGGTGTAGCTGCTGCTGCTCTCCTCCCTTTGCAATTTTATTTCTTTTACTGTTTTTTTTTGTAGTTAAGCAAATGGAAGCAAAACAAAGGTTTTGTTTATAGAAACTTTTGGAATAAAATTAGGATAATTACCTTAGTTGAAAAACAACCAATTGGTAGTTTTTGTTTTCAAAAACTTAATTGTTTGTTGCTGTTTTGAAATTAAACCAATTTTAATTGAAATTTCCAATATTAGTTAAAATTAGAAAAACAAGGTATTTTCAATAGGGTTTTCTTTAGGGTTTAAAAGTGGTTTAATGAATTCAAATTAGTGGTGAATTTCATTGATTCAAAAGATTAAAGATTTTGAGGATTGGTTTGAATTTGGAAATGATTTGGAATTATTGATTGAATTAATTGATTGGAAAATTGGTTTGATTAAAGCAACAAATTGAGAAGTGAAAAACAAAGAATAAAAGGGGTGTTTTTATTTGTTATTTTGGTTCCAAAAGTTGTAACAGAACAAGTATGAAAACAAGCAGTTGAAATTGTTTGATTTTTATGGTGAAAACAAAGAATAACAGATGCAACACCACAGAAACAAATGCAACAATATGATGACATGATGCAATACATTAATTAAACAGGAAATCAAACATTCTATAGGGTAGTTTTCATACTTGGGATGTTACAAAACGCCCCCCCTTGAAGGAATCGCGCCCCGAGATTCCTACTGAGAAAAGAAAAGGTCCGGAAACTTCTTGGGAAGATCCACCCTAGTTGTGACACGTGAAACACATCGTGCACCTTGGATAGACGTCAGGGAATTTGGAAACCACCGGAACATTTTCAAGTAAAAGGGGAGAGATTTTGCACCAAGGGTGTATAGCTGGATAGAATTTGATGCATTTGGAGAATAGACTATCTGTAATAAGGGTGGAACAGAGTTATTGACATCAATGGAACACCAAGGATGACATCAATGTCAGAATCATCAACATGAGAGTAACGAGGAATATGTGGCCTCCCATTAGAATTGGAGTGTTCTTACTTATCTTGGAAGTCAACATTTGAGATCCCGGGGAGTGAACAGAGTTTTGATTGCTTAGTGGAACCAGAATTGGGTTTTATGTTGTGGAAAACATTGTTGACACAAAGGAATGTGATGCTCCGGTATCAAATAACACTTTAGCTGGAATAGAGTTTAGATACGGGGAAAACTTTGATTAGACACCGGTAGAAGAATTGAAATGGAAAACAACAACAAGATTTCAACGGACGAAAAGGATGTTTAGAAGAACAGGATATCAACATCGGGGAAAACAAGAACAAAACTCCTGAGGTACTATGGAAAACCCATCCGGGCTTCTAAAGGATCAGTATCTACTGCTTAAGGAATAGAGGATTTGCTTCCGGGGCTTACACGCCTCCGTTCTCAATCATGAGTAGGCAACATGATAAATCATGTCACAACCACCTCCATTCCTATGGTCTAGTAGATATAACCATCCTAGAGAAACCAGAATTCGTGAAATCCTAAATTGAAAGTTTAGATGAGAAGGGAGAAATCAACGTTGCACTTCCTTACCAGAAAAGGGAGGGTGGGTGGGGAAAGAAGAAAAAGAACAGAATTCCTACTCTCACGTTTCATTTTTCCTATATAGCTACAAAATAGTTTCTAGACTCAACTGCGACCAGTAAAAAGGGATCCTACAGGCAGACAGGCTCTGATACCATTTGTCGCACCCTGATTTCTAGGGGATACTCACCGTACGAATGGATAGCAGATGCTTGGATTATGGGGCATAACTGCTCCCACGTCCCAGCTTCCTGGTAGGCCTGCGCTTATGCGCGACAACACAAGCCCTGCTATTCCATCGTCGATGTAAACTATCCACTAGAGATCAAAGGCACTTCCGTCGACGTACTTCAAACCATACACACATGGTACGTCAACGGCGTTTAACAAGTGATATCACAACAGATCTCTACGACACAAAAGATTGAAATAAGTTGCAAATGGCTCTCATTAGAGCAGAGATAGCAAATACAATCATTCAGAGGACACATGTCCCAACAATACATCATTACAATACAGCGGAAGCATTCAACACGTCTGAGTACAGACAAGAACCAAATAGGCCTAAGAGGCCGGAAACGAAAAAAACGGAGCCCATCCACGAAGTCTCGGATCCTGCCCGGGTCCGCTATCTACTCGTCAGCAGTCTCGTCATGATCCACGTAGTAGCCACCATGTAGATCCTCGGGAACGTAGGTCTGCGGAAACCACAGCCCCAAAGGGGTCAGTACATAAACGTACTGGCAAGCAAGACTCACAGTTCACCAAAGTGTAACCCGTCAACACCAAGCACAGATGCCTTGGGTTCAACGGAAGGAAGGGGAATATAAAAGATGCTGCAACTGCTGCACTAACCAACTACAGAGATTCTATACTTCCAACTATCGGAAAGGGGATAAGATCGAGTAATAGTAACCAACTGAAAGATAACTTCAAACAAACCCATCCTGGATCTCGCCCCTTATCCAAAGAAGCAATCCGAGGATAACTCACACAGTTGAAATAAGGTGAATCAAGTTATTGTGTGAATAAACTGTTACTAGTCAAGTTATTAATCATTGGGTGAAACATGATTGATCATTATGTTTAAGTTGTCCTGAGTACTTGTTAGCCAGTACTTTCACCAAGTAATCCATAACCGCGGAAAACACGGCTTCTCGAGAAGATTATCCCTGCAGGGTTGCACCAATTTGGCCGTACACTCATGAATAACCCGCCAGATGGAAAGGCCCTTCCACCAAGCGGGGTACTCAACACAACCAACCATTCTTCGCATCAAGCCCAAAGCACCTTGGCGCACGGCTAATCAAGCCCAGAAGAAAATGGACCATCATAGCACTCTAAGACCGTGTCCCCCTATATGCCGACTACGAAAGTTCCACCCTGCGCTGGGCTCGCAAAAACATGCATGCGGCAAATGGAAAACACGAACTAAATGAGGCGATTTGGACGAGATGCGAATCAGGTCGAGTTGAGGGGGGCGCCCATACTCGCTTCCCAAATGCGGGTAGTGCGCTCATCATGGATCAGTAGACAAGACCCTTTTCCTATTAGGGTCGACACTAGCAGGCTCCAAAACCTCTCATGGGCCTCCTGCCGGTGCCTTATCATCAAGTTTATATTATAGTAACATTAGCATGATTGATTGATTAAACATCGAGCCCCCACAACGTAATGAAGTAGTAACAGAAAGTAACGGGTAACAGACTCGAGCAAAACAACCTAAGCATGCTAGTAAGACACGGGCTCAAACAATGGTTATAGGTATGGAGGTGAGGCAATATCAGGGTTAAGGGATTCATGTGATAGGTTCGTAACAGAAACAACTACTACTAAGGCTAGCAGAAAGGAACAACGGAAAGTATCGGTAATCAATGTTGAAAGGAACACGATGGTTCATGTGAGTGATAACTTGCCTGCAAAACCCAGTAGCCTGGTACTGAGCTAACTCCTTAGAAGGGGTGTCGTAAGTATCGTCGGTCTCAACGTCGTCGTATATCCGGGAAGAAGCAAACAAACATTGCAGAAAGATAAGCAATCATTATCATGGCATAGTGCACAATCAAATATGATGCATGTCATGTCAATAGATGCATCAGAATAAACTACTTGACAAGATAACACAATTTAATTGGACCCATATGCAATGTGAATTGCATATGGATGCAAATGGTTAAGGTGGAAGCAATGATCTACATTGATTAACAAGTGTAAGTGGTTAAACATGATGCATGCATGATGAAGAACAAGAAGGTAACAAGTTTAAATGCAATTGGAATGAAGGTTAGCCATTTTAGAAAACATTAATAAGTTGGAAAGGTTTGTTACTTAATGGTGTTAGACAAGTAATGATTGTTTTCATCAAGTTGAAGTGTGTGAAACAAATAACAAAGTTGATATTTGAAAGGTTATCAAATTTTAGTTGGATTACATGTTTCACATTTTGAAATTGGACTTAGGATTATTTAATTATGAATTAAACAATAATAAACAATTTTTAATTGCATTAAACAAGAATTAAATGGTTTAGGCAATTTTAATTATTCAAAACAGAAAACAAAAATTATATTTGAATAGGTTGTTCAAAATGGTATGGAAAACATATTTTATTTGCATTTATTGGATTAATAAATTAGTTATGGAATTTTAGAAATTTGCATTTGAATTATTTGAATTCAAATTTAGATTGCATTTTGGAATTTCAAATCAGTGAACAAATGACATAGTTGGATAGATCTATTAATTTGGAGCAGAAACATATAAAGTTTTTATCTATTGGGTTCATATATTAAAAGTTATTGATTTTTGAAATTTGGTGTCTATTCTGCCATTTAAAAGAAAAACAGAAAATAAAACGGATTTGTTTTAATACTTTTGTTACCGTGCTGGACTTACACGCTGCCACTGCCGCGTGGGCCAGCGGCCAGCGCGGCGCGGATAGGAGGTGAGGTGGCGCGGGGGGTCTATGACTGACGGGGCCCGCAGCGCAGCGCGGTAGGAAAAGAAAAAGGTGGGGAATTTCCCCCGAGCGGGGACTCGAACACGGGACCTGTCGCTCGCTAGCGTGACGCAGTACCAAAACGGTGCAGTCGCTGTTGTGATTGAAAGGGCAACTGACTGAAGATAAGGCGAAAACCCGCGACGTTAACTGAAACGCGACAGAGCGATCTTCTCTGAATCCGACGGAAACAAACGACCGCTCGACGGCAGGTCACCGGCGGGGCACGACGTGGTGAGGCGCTCGGGATGTGGGCGTGCTTGCAGCGCGCGGAATCGTGAGAGGACATGAGGGCAGGGAGAGGAGAGGAGTGCGGGCTCACCTCGGGTGGTCTCGTGGCAGAGGTTCAGTCGACGGGCAGAAAAGCGGCGGCCTTCTCCGGCACGGCGCGGCCGCCGTGTTGCCTCCCGGCAAACGACGAGGGGACGGCGAGCATCAGGGTACATCCGCGTCTCCATTCCCGCCACCAGCAGTCCCTGTCCGCTGCTCCAGCCCCGTCGCCGAACGCCTCCTTCTCCGGCGATGGACAGGTTCAGAAACGAACATGTTCAGAGAACAGAGGAGGTGGGTGGAAGCGATGAAGAAAAAAATGGCGGCGGGGCGGAGCTCGAGGGTGGAGTTAGGGTTTGCGGCGGCAGGGGGGAGGCCGTGGTGTTTTATGGAACGGATGGGAAGTACGGCGCGCCATCGGGAGGGCAGAAGGTTGATCAAACGGAGGGGAGGCAGTCGTACCACTGACGTAAGGAAGAGGACAGCGACAGAGAGGTAAGGGGTATCGGGCCAGGTTGGTAAACGGGCTGGGCTTGGGGGTGTAGCTGCTGCTGCTCTCCTCCCTTTGCAATTTTATTTCTTTTACTGTTTTTTTTTTGTAGTTAAGCAAATGGAAGCAAAACAAAGGTTTTGTTTATAGAAACTTTTGGAATAAAATTAGGATAATTACCTTAGTTGAAAAACAACCAATTGGTAGTTTTGTTTTCAAAAACTTAATTGTTTGTTGCTGTTTTGAAATTAAACCAATTTTAATTGAAATTTCCAATATTAGTTAAAATTAGAAAACAAGGTATTTTCAATAGGGTTTTTTTAGGGTTTAAAAGTGGTTTAATGAATTCAAATTAGTGGTGAATTTCATTGATTCAAAAGATTAAAGATTTTGAGGATTGGTTTGAATTTGGAAATGATTTGGAATTATTGATTGAATTAATTGATTGGAAAATTGGTTTGATTAAAGCAACAAATTGAGAAGTGAAAAACAAAGAATAAAAGGGGTGTTTTTATTTGTTATTTTGGTTCCAAAAGTTGTAACAGAACAAGTATGAAAACAAGCAGTTGAAATTGTTTGATTTTTATGGTGAAAACAAAGAATAACAGATGCGACACCACAGAAACAAATGCAACAATATGATGACATGATGCAATACATTAATTAAACAGGAAATCAAACATTCTATAGGGTAGATTTCATACTTGGGATGTTACAGATGCGCAAGCCCTAAGCGGATATTGCGCGCGAGCAACTTCTTTAGGAACACACCGTAGGCAGCGTGCTTGGCCCTAACAGCGGGCACGCGGTTTTCCGAGCCACGTCCAATGCCGCTGGCATGCTGGATCATGCTGACGATGCTCGTGTCAATGTTCCTGCAGCAGAAGGGGCAGAACAGCATGCCGGCGCGATGACGGTACCTAATCTGCCCATTCTGTAGCTTCCTAAGAACATGTCTGCTCTTAGCATCACGGGACTCCTTGTGAGATGATACGCCGTCATCGGAATGCTTCAAATTAGAAATGAAACAAAAGTTAGAACCACACTCCAATTCTAGGTCATTTTTAAAATGCACGTACTAACACTAGTTTAAATCAAATAACCATGCCATTGATAAACTAATGTCATCAATCTTTGCTTAAATAGCATACAAAAATTTAAGCAGAACATAAATGGTACCACGTATATGCAGTTAGTTAATGGACTTAATATGTAATAAAAAGCCTAGAATTTATGCCCACATTCGAATCATGTATAGCTAATTCCTAGTTAATGGACAATAGAGCTTGCAGATAGACAAAATGCCATCAAAATCATGTATAGCTAATTCCTAACTTGCATATACCAATCGCTCTATTCTACAAGCTCTAGAATCCAGGACCTAAAATCATTAGCGGACCCGAGAATAGATTCAAGCCCGGGCAAACAGTCAGTTACAAGGCTTAATTTGTATTTTTTTTCTATGAAATAAACTTCAACTACACTGTTCCGACCGCTGGGTAATAGGGGGCGCTGGGTTCGCAGTTGCATATGTAGAATCCCCGTCTCCAGATCCAACTTGCTTGCATGTCTCTACAAACCATTGGATCTTCAATACTAAACTAGGGCTAGATATATATGTTTACGGAAGCACCTCAGACTCCTCGTCGGAGACGACCTCCTCGAACGCCGGTACCTCCCCCATGGGGTCCCCCAGATCGGACACGAGAGGGAGTCCCGGTGTTTCCACCGCCGGAGGAGGCGATGACAGCGAACCGCCATGGCCGGCCGCGCCTGCGGCGACGACAGCAGATGTCGCGCCGGCGTTATTCCACTGCATCGGATCCGGACATGAGGTCCAACCGACATGGTTGGCCGTGCCGACAGTAGATGATGCGACGACGTCCTCCATTCCTCGCGGAACCGCCTCAAGGTTGGGGGAGAAGGAGGGAGGTGTTGGGGCCAGAGCAAAGTGTTTTTTTTTGCTAGATTTGGGGCCGGAATAGTGGGGGAAGGAGGCGATGCAAGCAGGAGGGGCCTTTATACTGACTGCCATTTCGAGGGTTGTTGGGCCTGCTGACGTGTGCGCATGCATGTCTCTGCATGGCTCTCCCGTGGGCTGACTTTGTCAAACACAGAGTGATGTGGCATTTAGTCACTGTCAAACGGGGCCACAACGAGTCAGGGCCACCTATCAGTCAAACAAATTCAGCCAAACCGAGCCAATGAATTGCTCTCTTCCTGCGAACACAACGGTCATTTGCGAGGGAGGTCAAACAGCCACCCACGGTGACGAACATGTATATGCACTCTGCCTCGTTTTCAGTTGCCATTAGTTTCCCGTTCGTTCATCTACTCGCTTGGATTCACACACCTTCGTTCCACACGGTGACGAACGTGTATATGCACTCTGCCTCATTTTCAGTTGCCATTAGTTTCATGTTCGTTCATCTACTCGCTTGGGTTCACACACCTTCGTTCCACACACGCCTTCTATATTTAGGCGGTTGCCATTTGCAGTTGCCATTTGCGCTCCTTCCGTTCATCATCTTCCTCGACTCTTTTTCCAAACCCATCGAAGTATCGAACCCATCGAATCCAGACTTCATCTTCCCCGACTCTTCTTCCAAGCCCACGGCGGAGACTTTCCATGGACGATCGCTGACAAACCACGGAGGTTATCAGCCTCCCTGTCCACGGCGGCAACATGCTGGAGGTGATTTACACCAACGAGGAACGTGCCTTCGAGACTGCCCTGGCCAATTTCGAGCAATGGCTTCAGCCTGAAAAGCACAAGTTCTTGGGCTTCGACCTTGAGTACACACGTAGCCATGCTTACAAACCCCATGTCGTCGCCGTCTTCCAAATTGCCATGCGCAACCACATCCTCGTGTACCACTGGTGCAGGTCGCCGCAGACAGATCATGGACGCAAGTTGCTGCAAGACTTCTTTTCAACAAAGAAGAGTTATCATTTCGCAGAGCGT
Organism: Alopecurus myosuroides; assembly: GCA_028641055.1. NCBI lineage: Eukaryota > Viridiplantae > Streptophyta > Magnoliopsida > Poales > Poaceae > Alopecurus > Alopecurus myosuroides. Next base: position 571,467,825 of record CM054057.1, read on the forward strand.
GGACAACGGGCGAATAAGAGGCTCTTGCCCAATCATGCTTCTTTCTGCCACCAGAGTACCACCATGACATCCAGTTGGAATTCGGGGTACCCAAAATTGGAATGGATACTCTAGCAGGAAATATCATAGACAGTTGGTACCTCGAGATGAAGTCTGGATTCGATTCATACCTGCACCATTATTGGGAATGGAAGATGACTCCAACAAATCGCAACTATGCAGCGGTGGACGGGTATGTCAGCTACGAGTTATACATAAGGATCCAAGACATGAAAAACAGTTTAGGTCCAACATGGATGGAGAAGATCCGCCCCCGGTGCAAGAGCAAATGTAAAGCTTCACGCCTCCGCCGCGGCAACGAGGGCACGAGCAAAAGGATATGCAGGAAATAGTTTTTTAAGTGTTTTTAGCGCTTGATAATAGGTGTTCTTATTCGTGTTCTGGTTTGTGTGCGCGAAAAATATGTTTGTTTTACATATTAATGTAATTTTGTGCAATATGTAGCACCTGGAATTTGTTTCCATGATTTATAGATGAAATACATTGCTGCTTTTTTTTCATGAATTAACATTAATTGGTCAAACATTAGGAGCCTTAGATTTAACTTAAATTCAACAACAAACTCGAACATTTTCAAACTGACTAGAGATCAAACTGACATATTAAAACAGATAATAGTCGCAACATAAGTCATACATTTTCAAACTGACTAGAGATAAAACTGACATATTACAACAGATAATAGTCGACACATAAGTCAAACATTTTCAAACTGACTAGAAATGCACGATACAACACACAATTCAGACTCCCAACAGATATCAGCTGCAACATAAGCTAAATGATATCTTCAGATAGCAGTTCAAACAGCAGCTCAATCTTCTTCAGTCAGCAGATCATTCTCCTCTGGCAGATCCGTTGCCGTTGTGCCCACCGAAACAGTGGCCACCGTCCTTCACCTGAGGAGAGCCACTGCCATCCACACACCCACCGAAGAATAGGAACTGGTGCGTGCATGTGGTGTCGACCTTGTCGTCGTCCCACAGTGGAGTGTCCGAGACGACTGGGCCAGGGTCCACGACCTCCGAGACATGGATGAGGACAGTGCGCTCCAATGTCCTCATCGAGGTCGGGGTGCGCATTGTGGCCGGCATGTACGGCTCTGGCACCTCCACAATGTAGGTCTTCGGGACTGCGCTCGGCTGCTTCATCCAGGCCTCCGCCGACAGGAACCAGCTGTCCACCGGGACATGCATCTGCACCAGATCACTGCCAAGATGGTTGACGAACTGCTCCACCGCAACGGGCTCCCATGCCTCCCGCGGGAACCGCTCGAAGGTGAGCTTCGTCAGATACGGTAGCTCAGATCGCTCGGCGCCGCTACCACGGCACCAGCGAATAAATCTGAGCGGCGCTCCACTGGCGACGACGCGTCGGGACAGATGTAACACGGCGGTGCAGTCCTTCTCGGAACAGAATCGAATGAGAAAGTCCACCAGTGACGCGCTAACATCGACCTTCACCTGCCTACGGGTGACTGCGCATTGCACGACCAGCGCGGCCAGGACTTCCGCAGGCGACAAAGGAGGGCGACGCCCTCCCACGGTGACCTCGAGCGCGCGACCGTGCCACTTCTCCTCGAGCTTCTCCATAGCACGCGAGCGGGCGAGCACGCAACGGCCTTGAGTTGGCCGTAGTGCAGGCTCCCCATTCCGGAACATCTCCTCCGGGAACATGCGTCGGGCAGCCATCAGCGAAGGAGACAGCGAATAGCCGCCCGCGATCTATGGATTCGGTGGGGAAGAGTGGGGAATTTGGGGTTCGATCCTGTTTCAGTCTGCGAGCTGGGCAGATGAGCAAATGGGGAATTTGGGATTCGATCCTATTTCAGTCTGCGAGCTGGGCAGATGAGCAAATGGGGAATTTGGGGTTTGATCCTGTTTTAGTCTCAATTTGACCCTTTTTTAACACAAAATCTGCACTAGGGGCTCCAATTCTTGTTATAACATGTGCTAGATTTTGGTTTTCTATGTATCTACGGCATGCCCCAACAAAGTGAGAAAATAAATCCATTTGTCAACCCCCTTTCCGATGCCAGTTGAAGGGGTAAACGGAAAAGTTTCGGTCAACACATGCCAGAGTTTCGTTGAAGAGGGGGCTCCGGAGTAGGAATCCTTCCTAAGCCTATATGAGTAAAATCATGTCCATACAAGTGTGCTAGGAGGTGAAGAGAGCCAAGTTCCAAACCCGAGGTGTGACCGGTTTCACCCGCATCGCTTGCTATATATGCAGGAAGGACGTACCTCAACCCCCTCCCCCTTCGGACGATCCCGAGGGAATACTATAACAACTCCGGACCGTCTGAATCCCACCCAAAATAAGGGTTTGACATACCATGTGTGTTAGAGTGTGTCATGATCCTTGGATGCCCAATATTCCCTCACTCTTTGTGTTAGGGCTCACCGGCGTCAGATTCTCTCTAATGGGTTCTAGGACTACTCAGAGCCCAAAACTCCCGGTTCTGAAGGAACAGGGGGAATGTCGCCAATAGGTGGGCCCTACCATTGTCTTGGGTGTTCCTTGGGCCTAATCGAACACAACCGAGCAATTAGTTCCACTTTAATACCACCTTTCCGGCTCCTAGAGGGTCCAAAATGACAGTTCCGTCCTTTTCTTCAGGGAGCCTAGGGTTTCTCCGGAGAGAGGCTCCGGAGCGTGTGAATCCCACACAAACCTGGGGTATGCCATATAATGTGTGTTAGAGTGTGGCATGGGTCTTAGATGCCCAATATTACCTCACTCTCTGTGTTATGGCTTCACCGGCGTCGGATTCTCTCTCGCGGGTTGCAAGGCGCTACTCAGAGCCCGAAACTCCTGCATCTGACGGAAATGGGGAATCTTGCCAAGAGGTGGAACCCAACGTTTTCTTGGGTGTTCCTTGGGCCTAACCTAACACAACGAACCAATTAGTTCCACTTTGCTACCCCTTTCCGGCTCCCGTAGCGGGGCCAGATCGGCAGTTCCGTCCTTTTCTCCGATGGGCCTAGGGTTTCTCCGGAGAGGAGCTCCAGAGCGTCTTAATCGCACCCAAGACTAGGGTGTCACGTAACATGTTTGTTAGAGTGTGTGGCATGGGTCTTGTAAGCCCAAGATTCCCTCAATCTTTATGTTAGGGATTCACCGGCGTCAGATTCTCTCTAGTTGTTGCAGGACTACTCACGGACTAAAACTCCCGGATCTGACGGAGAACGGGGGGGGGGGGGGATCTTGCCAAGAGTTGGGCCCTACCATTATCTTGGGTGTTTCTTGGGCCTAACAAAACAAAACCAACAAATTAGTTACACTTTGCTACCCCCTTCCGGCTCACGTAGAGGGTCCAGAATGGCAGTTCCGTCCTTTTTTTTAACGGGCCTAGGGTTTCTCCGGAGAGGAGCTCCAGAGCGTCTTAATCCCACCCAAACCTATGTTATGCCATACCATGTGTGTTAGAGTGTTCCATGGGTCCTGGATCCCCAATATTTTCTCACTCTTTGTGTTATGGCTTCACCGGCATCGGATTCTCTCTCGTGGGTTCAAGGACTACTCACAGCCCAAAACTCCCGGATCTGACAGAACGGAGGAAACCTTGCCAATAGGTGGGACCTACCATTGTCTTGGTTGTTCCTTGGTCCTAACCTAACACAACCGAGCAATTAGTTCCACTTTGCTACCCCCTTCCGGCTCACGTAGAGGGTCCAGAACAACAGTTCCGTCCTTTTTTCTCCAACGGGCCTAGGATTTCTCCGGAGAGGAGCTTCGGAGCGTCTGAATCCCAACCAATCCTAGGGTATGCCATACCATGTGTCTTATAGTGTGGCATGTGTCTTCGATGACCAAGATTGCCTCAATATTTGTGTTATGGCTTCACTGGCGTCAGATTCTCTCTCGCGGGTTCCAGGGCTATATATACTCAGAGCCCGACACTCCTGGATCTGACGGAACGGGGGGAATCTTGCCAAGAGGTGGGCCCTACATTGTATTGGGTGTTCCTTAGGCCTAAAATAACACATTCAAGCAATTAGTTCCACTTTGCTATACCCTTCCGGCTTACCTAGAGGGGCCAGATCAGCAATTTCGTCCTTTTCTCCAACGGACCTAGGGTTTCTCCGAAGAGGAGCTCCGGTGCGTCTTAATCCCACCCAATCCTAGGGTATCACATAACATGTTTGTTGGAGCGTGGCATGGGTCTTGGATGCCCAAGATTCCCTCACTCTTTGTGTTAGGGCTTCACCGGCGTCGGATTCTCTCTCGCCGGTTCCAGGGCTACTCAGAGCCCAAAACTCCCGAACCTGACGGAACGGGGGGAATCTTGCCAAGAGGTTGGACCTACCATATTCTTGGGTGTTCCTTGGGCCTAACCTAACAGAACCAAACAATTAGTTCCGCTTTGCTACCCCCTTCCGGCTCACGTAGAGAGGGGCCAGATCGGCAGTTTCGTCCTTTTTCTCCCGGGGGCTAGTGTTTCTCCGGGGAGGAGCTCCAGTGTGTCTTAATCCTACCCAGGCCTAGGGTATCACATACCATGTGTCTTATAGTGTGTCATGTGTCATCGATGACCAAGATTGCCTCAATCTTTGTGTTATGGCTTCACTAGCGTCGGATTCTCTCTCGCGGGTTCCAAGGCTATATATACTCAGAGCCCGAGACTCTCAGATCTGATGGAACAGGAGGTAATATTGCCAAGAGGTAGGACCTACCATAGTCTTGGCTGTTCCCTCTTGCCTAACCTAACAGAACCAAGCAACTAGTTCCACTTTGCTACCCCCTTCCGGCTCATATAGAGGGGCCAGATCGGCAGTTCCGTCCTTTTCTCTAGGGAGGCTAGGGTTTCTCCGGAGAGGAGCTCCAGATCGTCTTAATCCCACCCAAGACTAGGGTATAACATAAAATGTTTGTTAGAGGGTGGAATGGGTCTTGGATGCACAATATTCCCCCACTCTTTGTGTTAGGGCTTCACCGGCGTGAGATTCTCTTTAGTTGTTGCATGAACAAAACTCCCGGATCCGACGGAACGGGGGGATCTTGCCAAGAGGTGGAACCTACCATTGTCTTGGTTGTTCCTTGGTCCTAAATCAACACAACGAAGCAATTAGTTCCACTTTTCTACCCCCTTTCGGCTCACGTAGAGATTCCATAACGGCAGTTCCGTCCTTTTTTCCAGCGGGCCTAGGGTTTCTCCGAAGAGGAGCTCCGGAGCGTATGAATCCCACCCAAGCCTAGGGTAAGCCCAACCATGTGTGTTATAGTGTGCCATGGGTCTTGGATGTCCAATATTCCCTCACTCTTTGTGTTATGTCTTCACCGGCGTCGGATTCACTCTCGTGGGTTCGATGACTACAAACAGCTCGAAACTCCCGGATCTGACGAAACGGAGGGAATCTTTCCAATAGGTGGGACCTACCATTGTCTTGGTTGTTCCTTGGGCATAACCTAACACAACCGAGCAATTAGTTCCACTTTGCTACCCCCGTCCGGCTCACGTAGAGGGTCCAGAACAATAGTTCAGTCCTTTTTTCTCCAACGGGCCGAGGGTTTCTCCGGAGAGGAGCTTCGGAGCGTGTGAATCCCACCCAAGCCTAGGGTATGCCATACCATGTGTCTTATAGTGTGGCATGTATCTTTGATGACCAAGATTGCCTCAATCTTTGTGTTATGGCTTCACTGGCGTCAGATTCTCTCTCGCGGGTTCCACGGCTATATTGTAACATCCCAAGTATGAAAATACCCCCTAGATGTTTTGTTTCTTGTTTTAATTCAAGTATTGCATCATGTCATCATGTTTAATTATTTGTTTGCATTTGTTTACTATTTGTTTTGCATCTGTTTATCTTGTTTTCATAATGAAACTCAAACAAATTCAAATGGTTATTTCATACTTGCTCTGTTACAACATTTGAAATAAAAATCACAAATAAAAACAACCCATTTGTTGTCATATTTTTCAATATTGATCAACTAATAAAATGGTGTTTTTAATTCCACTAATTCATTCCAAATTGGTTTCAAATTCAAAGCAAATCATCAACAGCACCTCATTTGGAAATTATAAAACTACCAAACCATTCCAATATTTTTAATCCAATTAATAATAGGGTTCACCCTATTAAGTTGTTGTTTTCTATATTATTTAACAAATGATTCCAATTCAAACCAAATGTATTCAAACATAACCCAACTTGAGTTTATGAAAATCACCAATCAATTATACTCATTTAATCACATTAAATCATAGGGGTCACCCTATTAAAATGGATGTTTTCATTAATGTTTAATTAATATTAAGATTCCTTCAAATTTTGGTTTAACTCCTAAACGGCAATAATTTTGAAAACTTTGTGAAAACAAAAGTTAGCATTTGTTTGCTATTAACCTAATAAGATTAACCTAATTTTTCTAATATTTTTACTAACCTACAAACCATCCTTTTCTTCCAATTTTTTTTTCTGCAAAAAAAAAATATAAAACAGAAAAAGAAAAAGGAGAAAACTGCAACGCGCGCAGCACCTAAGCCTCTACCCAGCCAGCCCAAACCCACCTAACCCACCTAGCGCGCAGCCCAGCCCGTTACCGCGCGCGCATACCGCTTCGAAGCGCGCGCCCCCTTCTGTCCCAAGTACGGCGTGCATCGCGCACCGCCACGTCGCCGTACGGCCGATCCCGACGGCTAGGAGATGCCGTCGCGCCCTATATAGCTCCCCTCGGGCAGCGAGCGCCGCCAGACCTAACCCTAGCCACCCTAGCCCTCTCTCGCGCCGCAATTTCCTCTCCTCGCCACGTTCCCCTCTCTGAATCCCTCACCGGCGAGGAGCCCTCTGAACCTCCGACCACCGCGACCACCATGACCCACCTCCACCTCACCTAGCCTCGGGAACCAACTCGCCACCACCTCCTCTTTCTTTTCGACACCCTAGCTAGCACGGAGGCCCACGGTTTCGTCGCCGCCATCAACGACATCGTCGCCGGCCGCGCCACCCGAGCACCTGCATCCACGACGAACGCCGGTGAGCGCGCCACCGTTTCCCTCCTCCCTCTCTGCTGTTCGCAATCGCCACCGCACCGTGCACGTCCACCAGATCTCATCACAACACACGCGCATGCGAGCACGAGCCGGTGATCGCCGCCGTTGAACCTCTGTCAGGTCGCGGAAGCACGCAGTCGTCAGTAAAATTCAGTTAGCGCCTGGTTCGAAAGGTTATCCTCACTGCCGCGCTTCCTCTGTCAAAACTGAAGCCGTATCGCAGTGGTTGCACTGCCCCGTTCGTTTGCCCGCGGTGCACGGTTCGAACTTTGGCAACGCTGAATAAAGCCAACCCTTTTTTGCGCCCGTGCCTGACAGCCTAGCCCCACCCGTCAGCGTCCCTAGCTGCCACGCACGCGCGTGCCTGTCACGCTGGCCTCAGGCCCACGCTGCAGTGACGCTGGCTAGGTTCCAGTGCGTGTAAAATGTTTTAACAGTTTCTGTTTTCAATCCAGGTCCAAATAAAATTGCAGATGGGTCCCTGGAATTATTTTGGCAATAACTTTAGATTTATAACTCCAATAAATGAAAATAAAATATGCACACTAATCTAAATTTAATTGTCTACCTATTGGTATCATTTGTTTCCTGTTTTGAAATTTCAAAATGCAATTCAAATTTGCATTCAAATAATTCAAATGCAATTTGCTAAATTCAATAACTAATTCATTATTAATCCAATAAATGCAACTAAAATATGTTTTCCATGCTATTTCAAATAAGCTTTTCAAATATAATTTTTTTTCATGGTTTGAATAATTCAAATTGCCTAAATAATTTAATACTTGTTTAATTCATTTAAATTTGATAAAATCATAACTTGCTCAATATAAAATATTCTTGAACATGCAAAATATGTTTTCAAACCATCAAAGTGTGAACTTTTCAAATGTGAGTTTGAAATTATGTTTTGAATAAATAAAAATTCAAATAATATTCAAACTTGTTTCAAATTCAATTAAAACTTGTTTAATATTGTTTAAGTCATAATAAATCCATCCTAACTCCTATTTCAAAATTTGAAACATGTAATCCAACTAAAATTTGATGTTCTTTTCAAATATAAATTTGGTTAATTTTTTTGCACACTTTAACTTGATGAAAACAACAACTGTTTGTGTGACATGTTTAAGTAACCCAAAATTTCTAAACTTAATAAATGATTTCCAAAACTTGTTAAATCCTTTTATCACTTGCATCAAATTTTGTTATTTGTTGTTATTTTGTTGTTACCATCATGCATGCATCATGCTAACAACTTTCACATAATAATTAATTGTAAATCATTTGTTTCCACTTAATTCATGGACCCTTTCCCATATGCAACTCAAAATTGCATAGGGGTCCATCTTAATTGTGTTACCATGTCACTTAGTTTATTTTGATGCATCTATTAAATTGACATGCATCATCCCATGATTGTGCACTATGCCATGATAATGATTGTTTATATTTCTGCCTTGTTTGTTTGCTTCTTCTCGAATAGACGACGACGTTGAGACAGACGATCTTTACAGCACCCCTTCTGAGGATCTAGCTCAGTACCCGGCTGCTGAGTTTGCAGGCAAGTTATCACTCACATGAACCATTGTGTTCCTTTCAACCCTGGTTACCGATACTTTCCGTTGTCTATTTCTGCTAGCCTTAGTGGTAGTTGTTTCTGTTACGAACCTATCACATGAATCCCTTAACCCTGACATTGCCTCACCACCACTCCTACAACCCTATTGTTTGAGCCAGTGTCTTACTAGCATGCTTAGGTTGTTTTGCTCGAGTCTGTTACCCGTTACTTTCAGTTACTATATTTATTATGTTCTGGGGGGCTCGATGTTTAATCAATCAATCAATCATGCTAATGTTATTGTTAAATAATAATTTGATGATAAGGCACCGGCAGGAGGCCCTGTGTGGTTTTGAGGCCTGCTAGTGTCGACCCTAATAGGAAAAGGGTCTTGTCTACTGATCCATGATGAGCGCACTACCCGCATGTGGGAAGCGAGTATGGGTGCCCCCCTCAATTTGATTCGATTCGCATCTCGTCCAAATCATCTCATTTAGTTCGTGTTTTCCATTTGCCGCATGCATGTTTTTGCGAGCCCAGCGCAGGGTGGAACTTTCGTAGTCGGCATATAGGGGGACACGTTCTTAGAGTGCTATGAGGGTCCATTTTCTTCTGGGCTCGATTAGCCGTGCGCCCAAGGTGCTTTGGGCTTGATGCGAAGAAGTTGAGTTGTGTTGAGTGCCCCGCTTGGTGGGAGGCATCCATCTGGCGGGGTATTCTTACGTGTACGGCCAAATTGGTGCAACCCTGCAGGGATAATCTTCTCGAGAAGCCGTGTTTTCCGCGGTTATGGTTAACTTGGTGAAAGTACTGGCTAACAAGTACTCAGGACAACTTAAACCACAATCTCACACCCAATGTTTAACAACTTGACTAGTAATAGGATGATTGTCACAATAACTTGATTCATCTTTAATCCAACTGTGTGAGTTATCCTCGGATTGCTTCTTTGGATAAGGGGCGAGGTCCAGGATGGGTTTGTTTGATGTTACCTTTTCAGTTGGTTACGATACTCGATCTTATCTCCTTTCTGTTAGCCAGAAGTGGTAGAATCTCTGTAGTTGGTTAGTGCAGCCAGTTGCAGCATCTTTTATATCCCCTTTCTTCCATTGATCCCAATGCATCCGTGCTTGGTGTTGACGGGCTACACTTTGGTGAACTGTGAGTCTTGCTTGCCAGTACGTCTATGTACTGACCCCTTTGGGGCTGTGGTTTCCGCAGACTACGCTTACGAGGATCCAGGTGACGGCTACTACGTGGAGTTTGACGAGGCTGCTGACGAGTAGTTAGCGGACCCGGGCAGGATCCGAGACATCGTGGATGGGCTCCGTCTTATTTCAGTTTCCGGCTTCTTAAGCCTATTTGGATTTGTCTGTACTCAGACCCTTTGAATGCTTCCGCTGAGATGTAATGATGTTATGTTGGGACATGTGTCCTCTGGATGATTGTATTTGCTATCCCTGCTCTAGTGAGAGCTATTTGCCACTTATTTCAATCTTTTGTGTCTTAGAGATATGTTGTGTTATCAGTTTGTTCAAAGCCGTTGACGTACCATGTGTGTATGGTATGAAGTACGTCAGTGGTAGTGTCCTGATTTCTACGGGATAGTTTATATCGACGGTGAACAGTAGCGATGGGTTGTCACACATAAGTGTTGGCCTACTCGTAAGAGGACGCGGGTGCCGGTAAGCCCCGTAATCCCATCAGAATACTGTTCAGTTCGTGCGGTGAGTATCCTCTAGAAGTCCGGGTGCGACAAATGGTATCAGAGCCTGTCTGCCTGTAGGATCCCTTTTACTGGTCGCAGTTGAGTCTAGAAACTATTTTATAGCTATATAGGAAAAATAAAACGTGAGAGTAGGAATTCTGCCATTTTTCTTCTTTCCCCACCCACCCTCCCTTTTCTGGTAAGGAAGTGCAACGTTGTTTTTCTCTTCTCACCTAAACTTTCAAGTTAGGATTTCACGTGTTTTGGGTTCTCCGTAGTACCTCAGGAGTTTTTGGTCTCGTGTTTCCCGATGTTGCTTCAATATCCTGTTCTTTTCAACATCCTTTTCGTCCGTTGAACCTTGTTGTTGCTTTCCACATCAGTTCTCTACCGGCGTCTAATCAAAACCTCCCAAATCATCTGCAGATGGATCTCAGGTTCTACCCGCAGGTGGTTCGGATGACTCGTTGTGAGAGCACCGCCGGTTATCCGGAGATGCTGAGACATGGTCACTTATCTGGGGTTCCATTGGGCACCAGTACCAGGTCTACGAGCAGCAGCGAGAGTTTGACCAGACCTACTACCAGGCTATCGTCTACATTCTGTCAGATGATGGCATGAGCGTTGTCCACCGCTACGAGGCAGTAGGTTCCACAGTGGATATGGCCGTGCAGCAGGCAGCTTACGTGAGTCTCACCGTCCTCCGTGCTGACTACTGGGGGTTTGACGATTCTATCTATCGCCACATCCCCCGTGGTTACATCACTTCAGCGGGAGCTCACTTCACTCTCTACGACAACCTGGATGTCTACGAGCATGATAACACCAGGCTGCACACCACCGCACAGTTTGTGAGGCACAGTGACGCTGTTGCCACCACACTTTCTCAGGAGTTAGCCTCAGTCAGGGAGCAGCTCTATCTTGCTTTGACTCGTCTGGCTACGTACACCACAGACTTTGTTGGAGATGAGCGCTTTGCACGTTTCCATCAGACAGTTGGACGTAGTTTGCCAGATGCTGGAGGTTACGAGCCGATCAGAGGTCCACTCCTCAACCTCGGAGCTGGTTACACTGGGATTCCACGCTTTGGAGCACAGGGAGACGACGCTTTCTACTTCACCACACCGAGAGTTGCTCTCAGAGCAGTCCCGATCTACGTGGATCGTCGTTCTACCTACTTCCGGGGGATTCCTCCTCACCGTATCTCTCGTCGTACTACTCACCGCCGTCCTGCGTGATGAGCATGGGAGTACCGATGTATCCGTTCCTAGCTATGTTTAGTTATCCTTAGTCTTTCGAACCCTGTATTGGTGTGTTGGATGTTCTGATGTATTTGAACATGTGATGATGTACCTGTTGGTTATCTATTCATGCGTCGGAATAATCTATCTTTCGGTTACCAAGTCTATCCTTTTCTATTGTTGTGCTAAATTGCATGTCTATTCAGGATGCCGCCAACAAGGAGCAACCCGCCTGAACCACCTCCACTCACGGAGCTGTTGACTCAGATGACTCAGGTCGTGGCTCAGATGGCCCAGATCCAGGATAACCAGCACAACAACCAGAATGCTCCGCGAGTCAGCATCAAGGAGTTTCTGAGCATGGGCCCGAGAGCTTTCGTGGCAACACGTGAGCCTCTGGATGCTGATGACTGTATCAGGGAGATGACCAGGGCTCTGGACATTGCTCACGTTGCTGAGGAGGATAAAGTCAAGTATGCCACCTACCTACTGAAGGGTCAGACAGCTACCTGGTGGGAGAACTACCAGACCATGAGAGCTGGCTATCCTATCACCTGGGGATGTTTCAAGGATGCCTTCCTGAAGCACCACATCCCAGATGGTCTCATGGAAAGGATGCGTGAGGAATTTTGCTCTCTCAAACAGGGCAAGCTGGATGTCATTGGCTACCAGAACGAGTTCAATCGTCTCGCTCGATACGCTGGTGATGAGGTGTCCACTGAAGCCAAGAAGATGGCAAGGTTCCGCCGAGGTTTTAACCCGGAACTGAAGTACGCTCTCACCAACATCAGGTGCAAGGACTTCGAGGAGCTCGTGAACACCGCGCTCAATGAGGAGAATGGGCGCAAGGCGTTCGAGGATTCCCGAAAGCACTCGCGTGAGGGTGGTTCCTCCTCCAACATGACCACCCCTCCGCAGAAGCGCCGCATCTGGGTGCCAAATGCTGCTGTCACTAGGGCTCCATATGCCCAAGCTTCTCCAGGCTTTGCTCCCGCCACCCAAACCCATCTCAGATGCAGGGTCAGAGGGTTCCAATGGGGCAGCCAAGGCCAGGTCCTTCTCGTGTCGTCACTTGCTACAAGTGCAAGGATACTGGACACTATGCTGATAAGTGCACTCAGAGGCAGCTACCTCCACCTCCTCGCCCCAACACCAACCATGCAATGGTTCGTGCTCCCCCGGCTAAAGCCTTCAACTCCAACAACAGGCCTGTCGGGAGGACCGCGAGGGTGAATCATATCAAGGCCGACAAAGCTAAGGAAGCTGCTGACGTCGTTCTCGGTATATTACCCGTAAACTCTATTCCAGCTAAAGTGTTGTTTGATACCGGAGCATCGCATTCTTTTGTGTCAAAGATTTTTGCAAAAGCATACAACCTAGTTCTGGTTCCACTAAGCAATCAAATGACTGTTCACTCTCCGGGACCGCAAATGTTGACTTCCAAGATAAGCATGGACAATCAGATCCTAATTGGAGGTCGCATATTCCTTGCTTCACTCATGTTGCTGGGAAATTCTGACATTGATGTCATTCTGGGTATGGATTGGTTGAAGACCCACAAAGCTAAAATTGACTGTGCTCAAAAGTCAATAACTCTCTCTCACCCTTCGGGCCAGATAGTCTATTCTCCATATGGAACAAGTTCTGTTCAGCTATTCAACCTCGATGCAAAACCTCTTCCTGCAATTGAAAATGTTCCGGTGGTTTGTGAATTCCCTGACGTCTTTCCAGAAGAGTTGCCAGGGATGCCTCCGGACAGAGCAGTTGAGTTCGTGATCGAGCTTGAACCAGGTACTGCTCCAATCTCTAAGCATCCATACAAGATATCTCCTCCTGAACTGAAATTATTGAAGGAGCAAATCGATATGTACATGTAGAAAGGTTACATTCAGCCTAGTTCATCCGCTTGGGGTTGCCCAACTCTGTTTGTTGCCAAGAAGGATCAAACAAAAAGACTCGTGGTTGACTATCGTCCTCTCAACGAGAAAACCATCAAGAACAAGTATCCAATTCCTCGTATCGATGATCTTTTTGATCAACTTGCTGGAGCCTCAATATTCTCAAAGTTGGACTTGAGGATGGGTTACCATCAGATAAAGATCAGAAAGGAAGATATTCCAAAAACAGCTTTCACCACTCGGTACGGTCTATATGAATACACTGTCATGTCCTTTGGCCTCACCAATGCACCGCCGACGTTCTCAAGACTCATGAATTCTGTATTCCATGAATACCTCGACAAGTTCGTTGTGGTATATCTCGATGACATTCTAGTCTACTCAAAATCTGAGGAAGAGCATGGAGAACACCTTCGTCTCACTCTCATGAAACTTCGCGAGCATCGTCTATATGCCAAGTTCTCCAAATGTGAGTTCTGGATTCCAGAAGTTGCATATCTTGGTCATGTCATCTCTGCCAAAGGCATTGTCGAGACATCGTAGTAGTTTTCATAGACGGGGGTGCCATGAGACTACGGTAGAGACGTGGGGTAACGGGATAGCGTAGTAACACAGAACACGGGATTTTACCCAGGTTCGGTACGTCGCGACAGTACGACGTGCCTACTCCTGCACTTCTCACTAATTGGGACTAAAGCCCGTAAACAGGGTTACAATGTGAGGGTTTTAGATCTAAGCTATTCGACGAGGATGATCTTCTCGGCGAGTTGGCGTAGAGCTTCTCTGTTTGTTGGTTGTTTTGTTTATCTCCCGTCCGGTTTTATATAATAGCCGGATTAGGGCTTACAGAATAGAAAACCTAGAAAACTACGGTAACTTGTAACTTGGAAAGCAAGGAATCCGTCTTCTTCTCCAAGCCAGATCACATGGGCCGTGATCCGGGTTCTTCTAGAATCCGGCTTCTGCGCGTCGGATTACTGGGCCGCCTAATGGACCTAAGCCCACTACCACTTAGGCCACCCTGGTAATCCGGCACTTGGCCTACCATCTTCTATGCCCCTATTTGGTATATATCGGACAGTAGCCCCCAAGAAGGATCAAAACTCTGATTCTCCGCCGTTCGCCAAATATTCTTTGTCCGAGAAATATTGATTCAGCAGTCTTGATTCTTCTTATTCTTCTTTTGAAAAAGATGGTAACATGAAACTCGGAATCCTGAAAATCCGTCTTTTCTCTCACGATCCTTCGCGGAAAAGAAACTTCTGACGTCAGCGCTTAAATCATGCTGACGCAGGCGACGTTTGGTTTCACGCGGGAAACCCTGCAACGTTTCTCTGACAGATTCTCACGAGAAACGAGGAGATAGCTATAATTTCCCTGTCGTTTCATTTCCCGGATTTTCCGGCGAGCGACACGCGTCGAACATCCAACGGTTAAAATAGCCGTTGGCACGCATCTAAACGGTTTTCTGGCTATAAATAGCCGTCCTCGTCCTCAACGAAAACTTTCCACACTCCTCACTGTCCACGCCATTGACGCGAACGAGCTCGAGAGCAAAGCACCGTCCCAAGCGCACTTAGCCTCCAAGCACGCCGGAACGCAACGCGCCACCACAAGATGGTCTCCTCGCCGTCCTCGCCGACCCGCGCCGCCATCAACGACATCATCAGCGATTTAGATCCGCAACTGGGATCGCCCAAGCACACCGGCGGCGAGCCGGAGAAGACCGCGGCCTCCGCGGCGGGTGAAGCGAATTCTTCCGCCGCCGTGGACGTTGCGGGGTCGAGCTCCGCAGCCTCCCCGCCGTTTGCTCCAGAAACGGCGGAGGAAAAGATCCAACTCCTCGGCGACGAGCTCGCCGCCGCGGAGGCCGCCGCCTCTGCCACCGCCGGAGCAGACGAAGAGGCGGAGTCTGCAGGCAATTGGATTGCCTGCAGCATTCCTCCGGCCCTCCTTCCAAACCTGGAAAAGGAGGGCCTGGTTCTTAAGAAGAAGTGGCGGCTTCCAGAAGACGAGACCGAGCCAAC
This sequence comes from Alopecurus myosuroides, assembly GCA_028641055.1. NCBI lineage: Eukaryota > Viridiplantae > Streptophyta > Magnoliopsida > Poales > Poaceae > Alopecurus > Alopecurus myosuroides. The sequence continues at coordinate 571,483,317 of CM054057.1, forward strand.
GCCAAAAAATGGCGAAAGGGTCCTTCTTTGTTCCCACCTTCTTCGAGGTATGGGACTTCCACCTTCTTCCTTCTTCCTCCAAATCCTTTCTCACTACAACATCCAGCCCCATAACCTTCCTCCCAACTCCATCCTCTACATGGCCGGCTTCCAGGATTTGTTCGAGGGCTACTTAGGGCTAGAACCTAGGTTAGATTTCTGGACTTACTGCTTCGGGGTTAAGCGGAACTCTTCGGAGGGCGCACTCCCGACTTGCGGGACCATATCTTTCACTCTTCGGAGATTCCGAGAAGATTGGTTCCCCAAGATAAAAACATCGGAATCCGTCAAATTTTGGACGGGTTCCTTCTTTTATCACCCCGACGTGCCTTTCCTTAAGGAAGCCGTCGGGGTTCCTCCTTTCGTGAACTCTGCCGCAGTTCCCCAAGACAACTGGGGAACGGAAGCCGTCCAGGTTCTGCCGCCAGATCTACTAAAGATCAAGCGGCGCATCGCCAAGCTCACCTCCATGGATCCGCCTCTAACCGGCATGGACACGGTTCTATGCTGGCTGACTAGGCGAATTCAGCCATTGGCCAACCACAGTGGCCGTCTCCTGTGCGAATACACGGGAGTCAAGGATCCGATGCGGACAACCACCAAAGATTGGCCCGCAAAGGAGCTTCGACGGCGCATCAACCAGTTGGTCGCATCACGCGACCAATACGAAGCGAGTCGGCCAATGTATACAGCCGACAATCCGGTTCCCAAGGTAATTTTTCAGTCATTTGGGTACAGTTTTATTTTTTCTCGGATTTTCTAGCTTCTGATTCTGATCTTGTTTGTCCGACAGTTCGCGGATCTTCCAGATTCGGAATTGGTCTCCGAGGCTGAGCTGGACGCGCTGCGCACCGCCGCTACAGGTGGACGCAAGCGCAAGAAGATTATTTCCTCTGAGGAAATTATCGACCTTGACGGAATCCCCGTCGCCACTTCCAGGTTCTTTCATCTGGTTTCTTTTTTTTCTTCATGAGAACTTTTCATCCATCCTCGGTTTTTTAACTTTTCCGGGTTTTTTGTTTTTAGCCTGCCTCCCTCCAGTTTAAAACCAAAGAAGCTGAAGAAACACAAGGTTGCTTCCAGCCGAGGCGGTCAACCTTCTCCCGCCGTTGCCCCGGACACGCCGTCCACAATGGCGGAAGAGCAAGCTGCAGCCCCCACCACCAAGCCTCAGAGCCCAGCCAGCCCGTTGTGTCGGACACGGACACGAGGGAAAGGGCGGCTCCAGAGGTGGAGAAATTTTCTCGGACTTTCGACGAAGAAATTCCCACCTTTGACAAGGACTTCAAGATTATCAACGACGGCCTAAGCGCGGCCAGAACTGCTTTTGCGGAATACGCAAAAGAGTTCAAGGAAAACTTGGCGGGTTTGCACCGAATGAGCCAGGTATGTAACTCTAGCCCCCAAGCATTAAACAAAATTGCATGCCTGTTTTGCTTTGATGCTTTTTGTAACCATTCTTTTCCTTGCTATGTTGCAGCAAACCGCCGAAACCATAAACATGGAAGTTTTCAACAAACTCACCATCAAGAATAAGGAGGTTAGAAATCTCCTTTCTATTCTTGAGGAGAGAGGCGGAACTGGCATCGTCTCAGCTCGCTTTGTCGGAAACATCAGGTACACATTTTTCCTCTGAGGTTTGCGATTCAATTTTTTGTCTAAGTACTTATTCCGGAAATTTGCTAAACCCGGAATTTTCTTTGCTTTCCAGCTGCTTTGGTTAAGGCCAAGCAAATAGCTGAAGACGCCGGCAATGCCGAGAATCTCCGGAAGGAGAATTTGGAGCTTCACAAGCATCTTGTGAAGGCTCAAAAGGATCTGGAGGCCAGCAACTTGGCCCTTGGAGTTGCCAACTCCAAGGCTTCTGAACAGGCGGAGAAGGATAATCCACCATTCAGGATTTAGAAAATGCTCTAAACCTTCGCCTGGAGGAAATCTCCGAGATCGACAAGCTTATCGGTAATTTTCCGTTACCTTTTTTTTTTCCATATCTTGTTTTTCTTCTCTGTTTTTTGCCTAACACTTTTGATTGTTTTGTCGGAAAAAACAGGAGATATCCCAGATGGTACCCGACTGAAGGGATCCAAGCCTTTGGGAAGATGTGACTTCGATCCGTGCTGCTGGAATGCAGCTGGTGAACAAGTTCTTCCCGCAAGGACTGGGGAGTTCTCGGAGGTTGAAAAACTTCCGGGAGCCATCATGGAGGTAGCGGAATCCAGGATTCTATCCTGCGTTCCGCTGCACGGGGTGGTGCGCGTATAGCACTCGGCCTTATGCGCATGCACTACCCCGGTGCTAAATCCTGGCGCGTGGGCGTCCGGTGTCCTCAAGGATACACGGACACTCAGCGAAATACCATCTTTGATGAAATCAAAGGCCACGCCACCCAGATTGCCTCCATGGTAAATATTTCCGTCAACTATCCAGAAGAGGAGATCCCTCCAATCCCCGAAGACGACAGCAGCGAGGAGGAATCAGATGCTTGAAGGGCTACCTTTGACCTGGATAGCAAAAATAGACAATAGGAGCATTACTGTTCTTTCAATGTAACTGCAATGTAATGCTACTTTTGTATGAATGAAAAATTCCGCCTTTTGCAATTTTTAGTTATGAAATTTTTTGCAAGGTTTTTCGGATGTTACTATTCCTTTATCTTCTAAGTTCTCTGGCATATATGTTTTAACTGTCCTTAGTGTTTGAAATGGCTCAAATAGCAATATGAATCGTCATGCCGAGTAACTGGGCGTAACCAATCAGTTTAAACTCGGAAACATGGACCATGCTAAAGGCATTTTTACTAACTAGAGAAACAAGGAATCTTTTGATCCAAACTTGGGCACGCAGGCAATTCAAGTTTCCTTTAGCCGTTAGCAGGCTGAAAAAACATTCAGTTTCTTAACGCCGAGTACGTAGGCACAATTCGGGTTAACATTGAGTATTTTGTAAGATCATTGGGAAATAGAGAAGGTGGAAACATGCTTTTACTATAATGAACTTTTAAAAAACATGGATACCAGAAATCCAACAACTTTATTTCATGATCTCAAAATATGTTTACATAGATATTGAACTAAGTATAGAAGAGACATAACTGCTATGTATTCCAAAGCTTTGCTATCCACTTGACTTTGTCGGATTTCTTCAACAACTTGTATAGTGTTAGGATTTTAGCCCCCATCCGACTAATAAATCTGCTAACGGCAGCTGCGGAACCCGTCAATCTTTGGACATCTTTGACGCAGGTAGGTTTTGTGATGTTCAAGATTGCCTTGATCTTTTCCGGGTTAACTTCTATTCCTCTGTGAGAAACGATGAAACCCAGAAGTTTTCCTGAGGGAACCCCGAATACTTAGATGGATTCAACTTCATCTTGTAGGTGCGTAAGTTTTCGAAAGTTTCTCGCAAATCCTCAAGGAGTGTATCTTTTTCCTTGGTTACGACAGCAATATCGTCCACATAAACATGGACATTTTTTCCAATCTGAGTATGCAAACAACGTTGCATGCAACGCTGGTAGGTTGCACCTGCGTTCTTCAGGCCAAACGGCATGGTTACGTAATAATACGTCCCGTATGGGGTTATGAAAGAAGTCTTAATTTGATCTTCCTTTTTCATGCGTATTTGGTGGTACCCAGAGTATGCATCCAAAAAGCACAAAAGCTCAGAGCCTGCTGTGGCGTCTATTATTTGATCGATTCGCGGTAATGCGAACCTATCTTTCGGACACAATTTGTTCAAGCCTGTGTAATCTATACACATTCTAAGAGCAGTAGTGTCTTTCTTCGGTACTAATACCGGATTTGCGGACCAGTCAGTATGGATCACTTCCTTGATGAAATCCGCTGCTAAAAAGCTGGATAATTTCTTGCCAATAGCCTTCCGTCTTCTTCCGTCAAATCGACGGAGACCTTGTTTGACGGGTTTTGATCCAGGAATAACCTTAAGTTGGTGCTCAGCAAGTTCCCTGGGTACACCTGGCATGTCAGCTGGACACCAGGCAAAAATATCCCAGTTCTCACGGAGGAACTTGATGAGCTCGCCTTCCTATTTGTCAGTCATCCCAGTCCCTACGACGACAAATTTTGTCGGATCTTTGGGATCTAGGATTACCTGTCTTGTATTCTCGGATGCCTTGAAGCTGTCTGTTGGCTTCCGAGTTTCTTTTCCTGCCGCCATTTCTGACGGCGATGCCTCCTTGGCTAATTCCTTCAGTTCTTCCTTTGCTATAACTCTCTGAGTGCAAAGGGCGTTTTCTTTCTCCAACTCATTTGCCAGCTTGAAATCACCAGCTATAGTGATTACTCCTCCTTTGGGTCCTGGCATCTTCAGCTTGTTATAAATATAACAGGATCTTGCCATGAATTTGGCGAAAGCTGGACGTCCGAGTATTGCGTGATACACGCTTTCGAACGGCACTACTTCGAAGGATACTTTTTCCTGCCGGAAGTGATCTTTATCTCCGAAGGTGACATCTAGGGAAATTTCTCCTAGGGATCGTGCTTGCCTGCCAGGGACGATACCATGGAAGCGTATGTTGCTGTAGTTGAGCTGAGACTCGGAAATCTTCAGGTGCTTCAGTGTATCCAGGTACATTATGTTTAATGCTGGATCCTCCACCATCAGCACTCTTCTTAGCCTAGTATTTTGAACAATAGGACTTACAACAAGAGCTTGTGTGCCGGGTTCAGGGATATTTCCGGGATGATCAGACTGATCCCAGATTATCGGTGTGTTGGAGTACTTCAAGAATTTCGGGGTTGCCGGAACAACCGCGTTTATTTCTCGAAGTGTTCTTTTTGCCACCTTTGCTGACGGTTGCTAAGAAAGTTAGCATTGCTTCCATCAACTCTCGGAAACTTGGGTTCGCCTTTACGCTGTTGTTCCTGGATTTTTTCGTCAGTGTCCGATTCACTGTCTTCTTTGTCAGCTTCTGGCTTTTGTTTGGCGGGTTTCCTTTTGGAACCCTTCCCCTTATTTCCGGACCCTGCACTGCCTTTCATGTGCTTATTTAGCCGGCATTGCACGTTTGTATGGGTGGGTTTCCCAAATTGCGAGTGGTGAACGCAAGGTTCCGACTTAATCCTTTCCCACTCCGCTGGAGTGTAATTGATTGGATCTGGGTTGCGTCCTTTCCACTTGTTTCCCTTTTCTCCTCCAAAGGCTATGTTCACCTCTTTGGGCTTCGTTGTTGTTTCTGGAGTGGCTTTTTTGTCAGAACGAGGGGTTTTCTTGGCAAGTATCAATGATTCAATATTGCCTCCTCTTGCTCTGATGTCATCCTCGGCTATGGCATGCTCATTGGCGGTTGTAAGCATGGATCCGAGATCCTTGTGCTTTTTGGAACCAACCATGAACGGTACAAGTCCGGGTTTTAGGCCATTGACGAAAGCATGCATTGCTTGTACGTCAGTTACTCCAGAGCAACTATTCTTCATTGCTGTCCATCTGGAGATGAAATCCACGTATGGTTCATCCTCAAATTGCGTGCAACGGTTTAGCTGGTTGATGCTATTCGGGCGTTTGTATGTTCCCCGGAAATGCTGAGTAAATACTCTAGCCATATCGTCCCAGCTGTCGACTGTTCGTGACGGTAATCCATTGATCCAATCTCTGGCTCCGTCCAGCAGCATTAGTGGAAGAAACTTGACAGCTTCCAAGTCTGTCCCATTGTTGATCTGGACGGCTGTATAGTAATCCGAGAGCCAGGTATCCGGGTTTGTCCTGCCGGTGTATTTCTGGTACGTTGGACCGACCTTGGCAAATCCAGAATGCAGCGTTATTCTTTGGATCCTGTCAGTAAAACACTTAGGACCAAAGTATAGATCATCCTTTTCTGCTCTGTCAATGTGTGCAGAATATCTTCCGGCTGAATGGACAGAAGGGGATCTGCTCCTTTCTCTTCCATTGTTGCGCGAACGCGCTTTTCCGGGATTGTTTCTATCTCTTCCGTGTTCACGCCCTTTTGGATTAGGCGGAGTTCTACTCCTGTGCCTTTCTTTGTCCTTAGGCGGTGTCCGGGATCTCTCACGCCTGTGAGGTATATAGTATCTTCCAGCTTTCTCAGCTGGGTTTCTCGGAGGTGGCATTATTTTGCCGTCCTTCCGGTGTTTGTCTTCCCGATCATGGGGTTTATACCCATCTTTCGGGAGATGGTTTCCGGTTCTAGACGCTGCATCCCGGTTGTCGGGGTTTTTCTTGTCTTTTCTCGGATCCTCTTTTTTATCTTTTGAGTTGTCTGAATCCCCAGGTTCTTCCGGTCCAGGTGCTCCAGCAGCGCAAGTAGCTGTCTTGCATAGGGCGGAGTTATCATGCAGCCTCCCTGATCGCTCTTGAGCGCGCTGTTGTTGTTGCAATGCTTTTCCTAGGAAGGCATACACCCCTTGGAGTTTTTCCCCGTTGGAATACAGATCGTTGTTAAGAATCGCGAACGCTGCTTCCGCGTTTTCTGCTGCGGTCTTGTATATTGGTTCGCCCTTGGCATCTTTGCCGTTTACCTGCTTTTGCCAAGACGGGTTATGGAACCTTTCTTTTGGCGGCAGTTCTTCCGGTCTTGCGATTCCGGGTAACCTAGTAGGTTTTAACGCGGATCTATTCTTTCTCTCGTACTCCTCTATTTCTTCCTTCATGACCTTGATGTCATTATGGGTTTGTTGGAGATGTTGCCGAGATCTGAGTAGATGTTGTTGTTGCCGTTGGAAAGCTTGTCTCCTAGCTTCCAGCATCTCAGGGGGTTCATCTGGTCCCACTGGTGTTTGCAATAGCTCTTGCTCTTCTTGTTCCGTCATTGGCGGAGCAGTGATTTCCTTAGATTTCTTCTCCGCAGGCTTTGTTCCGCTAACATCTCCAACTTCCAGGTTTTCATCAGCGAGATCAGCTGATTTTTTCTTCCGGATTTTGTATTGGAGTTTTTTAGCAGCACGGTGCTTTTTCTTGGAAGAGGGAGTTTTTTTACAGGCTCATCTTCTGTCATCTCCTTGACACTGGGGAATATCGGAGAAGTTTCTCCGTCTTCTCTCTCTTCCTCTGGCGGAGGGGTTTTAGGGCTTTCCAGGCTGCCGGCGTCCGTGGTATCAGCCGGTTTCGCCATTAAGACTTCATGGAATCCCTCTTGAAAGGATTTAACCTTTCTTACGAAGGCGTCCTCATCTTCGTCTTCAGAGTCGAAGTTATCCGATCCGGTTTCCGACTCCAACCTCGCCTCAATGGCGGCAAGCACGGATTCTGTTTCCGAGTTCATCGTCTTGTTGACGGATGTCGGATCTTCCGCCTCTGTGACGGGTGTTTGATCTTCCGTCTCCATGACGGGTGCGTTGTTGTCTGCCTCTTGCACGGGATTTCCATCATCCGTGTTTTCGGCGATTTCGGATTGCACCATGCCGATAAAGTGTGTATCACTTTTTTGTCGGCGATCTGAGCAGAATCCGGCATCATAGTCATCTTCGACTGGGTTATAGGGCGGGTGGGATAAATTTGCTTCCACCGCAAAACCCCATTGCTTCTGCAGTTAGCCCGATAAAGATGTTAGCAGATCCTATCGGTAGCACGCAGGCACTTACCAGGTGGTTTTGCGCCGGTATGTAGGATCCGTTGTCGAGGAAGCGCCCGACGTCGTTGTCGAACTCCAAGCTTCCGACAGTGATTGATCTTCCGATTCCGCCAAGTATCCCAGATCGGATTCTCACGCCTGACGTCGTTTGCTCCACGGTGGGCGCCAACTGTCGAGACATCGTAGTAGTTTTCATAGACGGGGGTGCCATGAGACTACGGTAGAGACGTGGGGTAACGGGATAGCGTAGTAACACAGAACACGGGATTTTACCCAGGTTCGGTACGTCGCGACAGTACGACGTGCCTACTCCTGCACTTCTCACTAATTGGAACTAAAGCCCGTAAACAGGGTTACAATGTGAGGGTTTTAGATCTAAGCTATTCGACGAGGATGATCTTCTCGGCGAGTTGGCGTAGAGCTTCTCTGTTTGTTGGTTGTTTTGTTTATCTCCCGTCCGGCTTTATATAATAGCCGGATTAGGGCTTACAGAATAGAAAAAACCTAGAAAACTACGGTAACTTGTAACTTGGAAAGCAAGGAATCCGTCTTCTTCTCCAAGCCTGTAACATCCAAGTATGAAAAATCCCTAGTTGTTTTGCTCTTTGTTTAATTTAAAGCAATGCATCATGTCATCATCTCATTGCATTTGTTTTATTTCTGTTTGCATTGTTTTCATAATGAATTTCAAACTCTAATCAACATTTGTTTTCATACTTGTCTGTTACAATCTTTTCAAATGAAGAATACAAATCAAAAACCTCTTTTGTTTCCAAATGCTTCAATAATGTTCAATTAATAAATTGCTGGTTTTTATTTCAAACAAATAATTCCAAATCACCTACAATTTCAAATCAAATTCATTCAAACAGCACCCAAGTTGAGTTATAACAAATTTATAAACATTATCAATTCAATCAACTAATTTTAATCTTTTAATTCATAGGGGCTACCCTATTAAAATTCTTTGATTTCATAAGGTTTACTTAATATGAAAATTCATTCAAAGTTGGTTGAAATACAAATATCAAATAAAAATTCAAACTTTTGACAATGGAAGTTAGCATCTGTTTGCTAATGGTCTAAATAACCTACACTGAATTTCCCAAAAAATTTACCACATTAAAAACCATCCAATGCTTCCATTTGCTTTTGCTACAAAAAAAACAGTAAAACGAAAAATAACAAAAAGAGAAAAACGAGCGGCAGCTAACCTACCTACCTGGCCCAGCCCACCTAAGCGGCTAACAGCGCGCGCAGCCAGCCCAGCAGCCCCGCGTACCGGTTCGTTATAAGCCGCCTGCGTCGTCTCCCCGTACGGCGCCCCATCTACCGGTGCCACGGCGGCAGACGGACGCGTCGACGGCCGAGCGCGCACCCTAGCCTCTATAAGAGCTGCTCCTAGGGTTCCCGAGCGCGGCCCTATCCCTTACCTCCCTTCTACATCGAGCTCCGCCGCCACTTTACCCCTCTCGCTGGCCGGACTCGCTACTGCTCTGAACCACCCCCGGCGTCGATCTCTGAACTCCGTTGAGCCACCGCCGCCTCACAGCACCACTTCCCCAGCTAGTCCTTGAAATCAAGCCGCCACCATCCCAGCTATCGTTTGGACACCGCCGCGGGACCGGGGACGTCGAGGATCACCGCCGCCGTCTGCTACCTCGCCGTCGACCACCTCTGCACCGGCCCTCTGCCTCACCTGCATCCGCGGTGAGCAAGCCACCATCCCTTCCCTCCTCTCCTCCTGGCATGCATCGCATCCGTGCATGCGCACTGCACCCCCAACGTCTGCCACGGCGCGGCAGCACCCCAGCACGCCGCCGTCGTTTCCCCGTCGTTCACTGTCGGAGGCGCGGAGATGTTTGGGTTCAGTTAACTTCACGCGAAACTGAACCTTAGCTTTGCGGCGCATGTGCTACTGACAAGCGCGCGCATCTTACTGCATTGGTTGCGCTACTCTGAACCTAACGCTTGGTCACGGGTTCGATTCCCTCCTATGGGAATTAACCCCAACATTTTTGCTCCGCTGCGCCGCGCCAAGGCCCACCTGTAAGCCACCCTGGTGGCCACGCGTGCGCGCGCGCGCCACGCTGGCCTTAGGCCCACGGGGCAGTGACTGTGGCTAGCCCACAGCACAGTAACAAACTTTTCCATGTTTTTCTGTTATTTTCCTATTTCTTTTAAATGGAAGAATAAACACTAAATCCAAATCTCTAATAACTTTTAAGCTATAATTCCAATAAATACAAGTTTTATATGTTTATTGCTCCAAATTTAATTGTCTATCCAATTATTCCAAATGTGTACTGTTTTGAATTTTCCAAATACATTTAAAATTCAAATTTGAATAATTCAAATGTAATTTGCAATAATTCATAAATAATTCATACTAATTCCAAATAAGGCAAATAAAATATGTTTTTCATACCATTTTGAATATCCTATTCAAATATAAAATTTGTTTCATTGTTTGAATAATTTAAATTGCCTAAATAATTTAATACTTGTTTAATTCATTTAAATTTGATAAAAATCATAACTTGCTCAAAATAAAATATTTTTGAACATGCAAAATATGTTTTCAAACCATCAAAGTGTGAACTTTTCAAATGTGATTTTGAATTTATGATTTGAACAAATAAAATTCAAATAATATTCTAACTTGTTTTAAATTCAATTAAAACTTGTTTAATATTGTTTAATTCATAATAAATTCATCCTAATTCAAATTTCAATATTTGAAACATGTAATCCAACTAAAATTTGATGTTCTTTTCAAATATACATTTTGTTAATTGTTTTGTTTTGAATTGATGAAACAATAATTTGTTTGTGTGACATGTTAAGTAACCAAAATTTCTAAAACTTAATAAATAATTTCCAAAACTTGTTAAACCCTTTTATTACTTGCATCTATTATTGTTATTTACTGTTATTTTGTGGTTACCATCATGCATGCATCATGCTAATAACTTTCACCTAATAATTAATTATAAATCATTTGTTCCACTTAATTATGGACCCTTTCCCATATGCCACTCAATTTAGCATAGGGGTCCATTTAAATTGTGTTATCATGTTAGCTAGTTTATTTTGATGCAACCATTAACTTGTCATGCATCATCTTGATTGTGCACAATGCCATGATAATGATTGTTTACATTCCTGTTTGTTTGTTTGCTTCTTCTCGAATAGACGACGACGTTGAGACAGACGACCCTTACAGCACCCCTTCTGAGGATCTAGCTCAGTACCCGGCTGTTGAGTTTGCAGGCAAGTTATCACTCACATGAACCATTGTGTTCCTTTCAAACCTGGTTACCGATACTTTCCGTTGTCTATTCTTGCTAGCCTTAGTGGTAGTTGTTTCTGTTACGAACCTATCACATGAATCCTTTTAACCCTGATATTGCCTCACCACCACTCCTACAACCCTATTGATTGAGCCAGTGTCTTACTAGCATGCTTAGGTTGTTTTGCTCGAGTCTGTTACCCGTTACTTTCAGTTACTATATTCATTATGTTCTGGGGGCTCGATGTTTAATCAATCAATCAATCACGCTAATGTTATTACTTAATAATAATTTGATGATAAGGCACCGGCAGGAGGCCCTGTGTGGTTTTGAGGCCTGCTAGTGTCGACCCTAATAGGAAAAGGGTCTTGTCTACTGATCCATGATGAGCACTACCCCGCATGTGGGAAGCGAGTATGGGCGCCCCCCCCCTCAATTTGATTCGATTCGCATCTCGTCCAAATCATCTCATTTAGTTCGTGCTTTCTATTTGCTGCATGCATGTTCTTGCGAGCCCAGCGCAGGGTGGAACTTTCGTAGTCGGCATATAGGGGGACACGGTCTTAGAGTGCTATGAGGGTCCCTTTTCTTCGGGGCTTGATTAGCCGTGCGCCCAAGGTGCTTTGGGCTTGATGCGGAGAAGAGTTGAGTTGTGTTGAGTGCCCCGCTTGGTGGGAGGCATCCCATCTGGCGGGTTATTCATACGTGTACGGCCAAATTGGTGCAACCCTGCAGGGATAATCTTCTCGAGAAGCCGTGTTTTCCACGGTTATGGTTAACTTGGTGAAAGTACTGGCTAACAAGTACTCGGGACAACTTAAACCTAATGATTCATAATCTCACACCCCATGATTATCAATTTGACTAGTAATAGGAATATTGTCACAATAACTTGATTCATCTTAAGCCAACTGTGTGAGTTATCCTCGGATTGCTTCTTTGGATAAGGGGCGAGATCCAGGATGGGTTTGTCTGAAGTTATCTTTCAGTTGGTTACAACACTCGATCTTATCCCCTTTCTGATAGTTGGAAGTGATAGAATCTCTGTAGATGGTTAGCGCATCCAGTTGCAGCATCTTATATACCCCTTTCTTTCCATTGAACCCAAGTCATCTGTGCTTGTGTTGACGGGCTATACTTTGGTGAACTGTGAGTCTTGCTTGCCAGTACGTCTATGTACTGACCCCTTTGGGGCTGTGGTTTCCGCAGACTACGATTACGAGGATCCAGGTGACAGCTACTACGTGGAGTTTGACGTGGCTGCTGACGAGTAGTTAGCGGACCCGGGCAGGATCCGAGACATCGTGGATGGGCTCCGTCTTTATTTCAGTTTCCGGCTTCTTAAGCCTATTTGGATTTTGTCTGTACTCAGACCCCTTTGAATGCTTCCGCTGATATGTAATGATGCTATGTTGGGACATGTGTCCTCTGGATGATTGTATTTGGTATTTTCTGCCTTAGTGAAGGCCATTTGCTACCTTATTTCAATCTTTTGTGTCGTAGAGGCATGTTGTGTTATCCTTTTGTTCAAAGTCGTTGACGTACCATGTGTGTATGGTATGAAGTACGTCAATGGTAGTGTCCTGATTTCTACAGGATAGTTTACATCGACGGTGAACAGTAGCGATGGGTTGTCACACATAAGTGTTGGCCTACTCGTAAGAGGACGCGGGTGCCGGAAAGCCCCGTAATCCCATCAGAATACTGTTCAGTTCGTACGGTGAGTATCCTATAGAAGTCCGGGTGCGACAAATGGTATCAGAGCCTGTCTGCCTGTAGGATCCCTTTTTACTGGTCGCAGTTGAGTCTAGAAACTATTTTGTAGCTATATAGGAAAAATGAAACGTGAGAGTAGGAATTCTACCATTTTTCTTCTTTCCCCACCCACCCACCCTTTTCTGGTAAGGAAGTGCAACGTTGTTTTCTGTTCTCACCTAAACTTTCAAGTTAGGATTTCACGTATTTTGGGTTCTCCGTAGTACCTCAGGAGTTTTTGGTCTCGTGTTTCCCGATGTTGCTTCAATATCCTGTTCTTTTCAACATCCTTATCGTCCGTTGAACCTTGTTGTTGCTTTCCAAATCAGTTCTCTACCGGAGTCTAATCAAAACCTTCCCAAATCATCTGCAGATAGATCTCAGGTTCTTCCCGCAGGTGGTCCGGATGACTCGCTGTGAGAGCACCGCCGGTTATCCGGAGATGCTGAGAGACATGGTTACCTATCTGGGGTTCCATTGGGCACCAGAGTACCAGGTCTACGAGCAGCAGCGAGAGTTTGACCAGACCTACTACCAGGCTATCGTCTACATTCTGTCGGATGATGGCAGGAGCGTTGTCCACCGCTACGAGGCAGTAGGTTCCACAGTGGATATGGCCGTGCAGCAGGCAGCTTACGTGAGTCTCACCGTCCTCCGTGCTGACTACTGGGGGTTTGATGATTCCATCTATCGTCACATCCCCCGTGGTTACATCACGGCAGCGGGAGTTCACTTCACTCTCCACAGCAACCTGGATACCTACGAGTCTGATAGCTCCAGGCTGCACACCACTGCTCAGTTCGTGAGGCACAGTGACGCAGTTGCTTCCACACTTTCTCAGGAGTTAGCCTCAGTCAGGGAGCAGCTCTATCTGGCGTTGACTCGTCTGGCTACGTACACCACAGACTTTGTTGGAGACGAGCGCTTTGCGCGTTTCACTCAGCCAGCTGGATTTCCGCTGCCAGATGCTGGAGGTTACGAGCCGATCAGAGGTCCACTTCTCGACCTTGGTCCTGGTTACTGGGATTCCCCGCTTTGGAGCACAGGGAGACGGCGCTTTCTACTTCACCACACCGAGAGTTGCTCTCAGAGCAGTCCCGCTCTACGTGGATCGTCGTCATACCTACTTTCGTGGGATTCCTCCGCACCGTATCTCTCGTCGTACACACCGCCGTCCTGCGTGATTGAGCATGGGAGTACCGATGTATCCATTCCTAGCTGTTTTAGTTATCCTTTGTCTTCGTACCATGTATTGGTGTGTTGGATATTCTGATGTATTTGAACATGTGATGATGTACCTGTTGGTTATCTATTCATGCGTCGGAATAATCTATCTTTCGGTTACCAAGTCTATCCTTTTCTATTGTTGTGCTAAAATGAATGTCTATTCAGGATGCCGCCAACAAGGAGCAACCCGCCTGAACCACCTCTGCTCACGGAGCTGTTGACTCAGATGACTCAGGTCGTGGCTCAGATGGCCCAGATCCAGGCTAAACCAGCACAACAACCAGAATGCTCCGCGAGTCAGCATCAAGGAGTTTCTGAGCATGGGGCCGAGAGCTTTCGTGGCAACACGTGAGCCTCTGGATGCTGATAACTGGATTAGGGAGATGAACAGGGCTGGAGATAGCTCATGTTGCTGAGGAAGATAAGGTCAAGTATGCCACCTACCTACTGAAGGGTCAGGCAGCTACCTGGTGGGAGAACTACCAGACCATGAGAGCTGGCTATCCTATCACCTGGGGATGTTTCAAGGATGCCTTCCTGAAGCACCATCCCAGATAGTCTCATGGAAAGGATGCGTGAGGAATTCTGCTCTCAAACAGGGCAAGCTGGACGTCCTCGGCTACCAGAACGAGTTCAATCGTCTCGCTCGATACGCTGGTGAGGTGTGTCCACTGAAGCCAAGAAGATGGCAAGGTTCCGCCGAGGTTTTAACCTGGAACTGAAGTACGCTCTCACCAACATCAAGTGCAAGGACTTCGTGGAGCTCGTGAACACGCGCTCAATGAGGAGAATGGGCGCAGGGCGTTCGAAGAGTCCCGTAAGCACTCGCGTGAGGGTGGTTCCTCCTCCAACATGACCACCCCTCCGCAGAAGCGCCGCATCTGGGTGCCAAATGCTGCTGTCACTAGGGCTCCAAATGACCAAGCTTCTCCAGGCTTTGGTCCCGCCCACCCAACCCATCTCAGATGCAGGGTCAGAGGATTCCAATGGGGCAGCCAAGGCCAGGTCCTCCTCGTGTCGTCACTTGCTTCAAGTGCAAGGAGACTGGACACTACGCTGATAAGTGCACTCAGAGGTAGCTACCTCCACCTCCTCGCCCCAACACCAACCAGGCAATGGTTCGTGCTCCCCCGGCTAAAGCCTTCAACTCCAACAACAGGCCTGTCGGGAGGAACGCGAGGGTGAATCATATCAAGGCCGACAAAGCTGAGGAAGCTGCTGACGTCGTTCTCGGTAT
Source organism: Alopecurus myosuroides (assembly GCA_028641055.1). NCBI lineage: Eukaryota > Viridiplantae > Streptophyta > Magnoliopsida > Poales > Poaceae > Alopecurus > Alopecurus myosuroides. The sequence goes on from CM054057.1 coordinate 571,498,414, forward strand.
ATTACCCGTAAACTCTTTTCCAGCTAAAGTGTTGTTTGATACTGGAGCATCGCATTCGTTCGTGTCAAAGATCTTTGCTACAACGTACAATTTAGCTTTGGTTCCACTAAGTAATCAAATCTATGTTCACTCTCCGGGAACTAAAATGATTACTTCCAAGATAAGCATGGACAATCAAATCCTAACTGGAGGTCGCATATTCCTTGCTTCACTCATGTTGCTGGGAAATTCTGACATTGATGTCATTCTGGGTATGGATTGGTTGAAGACCCACAAAGCTAAAATTGACTGTGCTCAAAAGTCAATAACTCTCTCTCACACTTCAGGACAGATAGTCTATTCTCCATATGGATCAAGTTCTGTTCAGCTGTTCAACCTTGATGCTAAACCCCTTCCTGCAATTGAAAATGTTCCGGTGGTTTGTGAATTCCCTGACGTCTTTCCAGAAGAGTTGCCAGGGATGCCTCCGGACAGAGCAGTTGAGTTCGTGATCGAGCTTGAGCCAGGTACTGCTCCAATCTCTAAGCATCCATACAAGATAGCTCCTCCTGAACTGAAATTGTTGAAGGAGCAAATCGATATGTACATGGAGAAAGGTTACATTCAACCTAGTTCCTCCGCTTGGGGTTGCCCAACTCTGTTTTGTTGCCAAGAAGGATCAAACAAAAAGACTCGTGGTTGACTATCGTCCTCAAACGAGAAAACAATCAAGAACAAGTATCCAATTCCTCGTATCGATGATCTTTTTGATCAACTTGCTGGAGCCTCAATATTCTCAAAGTTGGACTTGAGGATGGGTTACCATCAGATAAAGATCAGAAAGGAAGATATTCCTAAGACAGCTTTCACCACTTGTTACGGTCTATATGAATACACCGTCATGTCCTTTGGTCTCACCAATGCACCGGCAATGTTCTCAAGACTCATGAATTCTGTCTTCCATGAATACCTCGACAAGTTCGTTGTGGTATATCTCGATGACATTCTGGTCTACTCAAAATCCGAGGAAGAGCATGGAGAACACCTTCGTTTCACTCTCATGAAACTTCGCGAGCATCGTATGTATGCCAAGTTTTCCAAATGTGAGTTCTGGATTCCAGAAGTTGCATATCTTGGTCATATCATCTCTGCCAAAGGCATAGCCATTGATCCTGAAAAGGTTAAGGCAATTGTTGACTGGAAACCCCCTAAGACGGTGAAGCAAGTCAGAAGTTTTCTTCGCTTGGCTAGCTATTGCCGTCGTTTCGTCCAAAACTTTTCCAAGATTGCTAAACCTCTCACTGATCTCACAAAGAAGGACAAAAAGTTCGTTTGGACTCCACAATGTGATGAGAGTTTCAACCTCCTGAAGACTAAACTCACTTCCACACCTGTTCTGGTTGGCCCAGATACTAACAAACCTTTCCATATATTCTGCGATGCATCTCTCCAAGGTCTGGGAGCAGTTCTTATGCAAGAACGTCAAGTTGTGGCTTATGCTTCACGTCAGTTGAACCCACATGAGCAAAACTATCCCACTCATGACCTAGAACTTGCAGCAGTTGTGTTTGCCCTCAAGAAATGGAGACAATACTTGTTGGGTAACAAAACTGAAATCTTTTCCGATCATAAGAGTCTGAAATACATCTTCACTCAGCCAGATCTGAACCTCAGGCAAACGAGATGGATTGAGAAGATTAAAGACTTTGATGTCACCATTTCTTACACTCCAGGCAAGGCTAACGTTATGGCCGACGCTCTCAGTCGCAAATCCTATTGCAATAATCTCATGATCATGGAAAGCCAACCTCCACTTCATGAGGAATTCCAGAAGCTGAACCTTGGTCTTGTCCCTGAAGGATACCTTGCTAGCTTGACAACCAGTCCAACTCTCGAGGACAAGATTCATTCTGAACAACTTCGTGATACTGAAATCAAGAACATTGTAGAGCACATCAAGGAAGGCAATGATAAATTCAAGTCCTTCTCAATTGATGACAAGGGAACTGTGTTCTTCGAAGGACGCATTGCAGTTCCTCAGATTCAAAGTCTCAAGGATATCATTCTCAAGGAGGCTCATGAAACTCCTCTCTCCATCCACCCTGGAAGTACAAGATGTACCAGGATCTCAAGACTCTGTATTGGTGGCCTGGCATGAAACGTGAAATTGCTCAATACGTTTCTGAATGCGACGTTTGTCAACGTTTAAGGCAGTCCATCAGAAAACAGCCGGTCTACTCCAACCTCTGAAAATTCCTGAGTGGAAGTGGGACATGATTGAAATGGACTTCGTTACTGGGTTTCCAAAGTCCAAAAAGGGCAACGATGCAATCTTCGTTGTTATTGATCGTCTCACTAAGGTTGCTCACTTCTTTGCTGTAAAGGAAACTATCTCAGCTAGCCAGTTAGCAGAACTCTACACAGCAAAGGTTGTTCCTCTTCATGGTGTTCCATTGGAAATAAGCTCAGACCGTGGAAGTATCTTCACTTCTCATTTCTGGAAGAGTTTTCAAGAAGCATTGGGCACCAAACTTCTGTTCAGCACAACTTATCACCCTCAGTCTCAGGGAAAGTCAAAGAGTCAATCAGATTCTCGAGGATATGCTCAGAGTGTGGTCTCTCCTTTGGCATGAAATGGGAGGATTGCCTTCCATATGCTGAATTCTCCTACAACAACAGCTACCAGGCAAGCCTAGGCATGGCACCATTTGAGGCACTGTATGGTCGCAGATGCAGGAGTCCAATCAATTGGTCTGGAGCTGGTGAACGATCACTCTTAGGCCCTGACATTGTTAAGGAAGCCGAGGAGAAAGTTCGTATCATTCGTGACAATCTCAGGATTGCTCAGTCTCGTCAGAAGAGCTATTATGATAGCAAGCACAGGGATATGATCTATGCACCTGGTGATAAGGCATATCTCCGTGTAACTCCCTCAGAGGCACTCATCGTTTTGGTGTGAAAGTAAAGCTTGCACCAAGATACATTGGTCCTTTCAACAACCCTCTCAGGCGGGCAGAAAATGCTTATCGTCTTGAACTTCCAGAAAAACTATCCAAGGTGCACGATGTGTTCCACGTGTCACAGCTCAAGAAGTGTTTCAAAGATCCAGATCGTGCAGTTGATCATGATTCCATTGAACTGCAAGATGATCTATCTTATGAGGAGCACCCTGTTCGTATTCTCGATGAGACCGAGCGTAAGACTCGCAACAAGAGCACCAAGTTCTTGAAAGTGCAATGGTCGCATCATTCCGATAAAGAGGCAACGTGGGAGACCGAAGAGGATCTTCGCAAGAAGTATCCAGACCTTTTCACTTCTCAGTAAGGAATCTTGGGGCGCGATTCCTTCAAGGGGGGGCGTTTTGTAACATCCAAGTATGAAAAATCCCTAGTTTTTTTGCTCTTTGTTTAATTTAAAGCAATGCATCATGTCATCATCTCATTGCATTTGTTTTATTTCTGTTTGCATTGTTTTCATAATGAATTTCAAACTCTAATCGACATTTGTTTTCATACTTGTCTGTTACAATCTTTTAAAATGAAGAATACAAATCAAAAACCTCTTTTGTTTCCAAATGCTTCAATAATGTTCAATTAATAAATTGCTGGTTTTTATTTCAAACAAATAATTCCAAATCACCTACAATTTCAAATCAAATTCATTCAAACAGCACCCAAGTTGAGTTATAACAAATTTATAAACATTATCAATTCAATCAACTAATTTTAATCTTTTAATTCATAGGGGCTACCCTATTAAAATGCTTTTATTTCATAAGGTTTACTTAATATGAAAATTCATTCAAAGTTGGTTGAAATACAAATATCAAATAAAAATTCAAACTTTTGACAATGGAAGTTAGCATCTGTTTGCTAATGGTCTAAATAACCTACACTGAATTTCCCAAAAAATTTACCACATTAAAAACCATCCAATGCTTCCATTTGCTTTTGCTACAAAAAAAAACAGTAAAACGAAAAATAACAAAAAGAGAAAAACGAGCGGCAGCTAACCTACCTACCTGGCCCAGCCCACCTAAGCGGCTAACAGCGCGCAGCCAGCCCAGCAGCCCCGGGTACCGGTTCGTTATAAGCCGCCTGCGTCGTCTCCCCGTACGGTGCCCCATCTACCGGTGCCACGGCGGCAGACGGACGCGTCGACGGCCGAGCGCGCACCCTAGCCTCTATAAGAGCTGCTCCTAGGGTTCCCGAGCGCGGCCCTATCCCTTACCTCCCTTCTACATCGAGCTCCGCCGCCACTTTACCCCTCTCGCTGGCCGGACTCGCTACTGCTCTGAACCACCCCCGGCGTCGATCTCTGAACTCCGTTGAGCCACCGCCGCCTCACAGCACCACTTCCCCAGCTAGTCCTTGAAATCAAGCCGCCACCATCCCAGCTATCGTTTGGACACCGCCGCGGGACCGGGGACGTCGAGGATCACCGCCGTCGTCTGCTACCTCGCCGTCGACCACCTCTGCACCGGCCCTCTGCCTCACCTGCATCCGCGGTGAGCAAGCCACCATCCCTTCCCTCCTCTCCTCCTGGCATGCATCGCATCCGTGCATGCGCACTGCACCCCCAACGTCTGCCACGGCGCGGCAGCACCCCAGCACGCCGCCGTCGTTTCCCCGTCGTTCACTGTCGGAGGCGCGGAGATGTTTGGGTTCAGTTAACTTCACGCGAAACTGAACCTTAGCTTTGCGGCGCATGTGCTACTGACAAGCGCGTGCATCTTACTGCATTGGTTGCGCTACTCTGAACCTAACGCTTGGTCACGGGTTCGATTCCCCCCTGTGGGAATTAACCCCAACATTTTTGCTCTGCTGCGCCGCGCCAAGGCCCACCTGTAAGCCACTCTGGTGGCCACGCGTGCGCGCGCGCGCCACGCTGGCCTTAGGCCCACGGGGCAGTGACTGTGGCTAGCCCACAGCACAGTAACAAACGTTTCCATGTTTTTCTGTTATTTTCCTATTTCTTTTAAATGGCAGAATAAACACTAAATCCAAATCTCTAATAACTTTTAAGCTATAATTCCAATAAATACAAGTTTTATATGTTTATTGCTCCAAATTTAATTGTCTATCCAATTATTCCAAATGTGTACTGTTTTGAATTTTCCAAATACATTTAAAATTCAAATTTGAATAATTCAAATGTAATTTGCAATAATTCATAAATAATTCATACTAATTCCAAATAAGGCAAATAAAATATGTTTGTCATACCATTTTGAATATCCTATTCAAATATAAAATTTGTTTCATTGTTTGAATAATTTAAATTGCCTAAATAATTTAATACTTGTTTAATTCATTTAAATTTGATAAAAATCATAACTTGCTCAAAATAAAATATTTTTGAACATGAAAAATATGTTTTCAAACCATCAAAGTGTGAACATTTCGAATGTGATTTTGAATTTATGATTTGAACAAATAAAATTCAAATAATATTCTAACTTGTTTTAAATTCAATTAAAACTTGTTTAATATTGTTTAATTCATAATAAATTCATCCTAATTCAAATTTCAATATTTGAAACATGTAATCCAACTAAAATTTGATGTTCTTTTCAAATATACATTTTGTTAATTGTTTTGCACACTTTGAGTTGATGAAAACAATAATTGTTTGTGTGACATGTTAAGTAACCAAAATTTCTAAACTTAATAAATAATTTCCAAAACTTGTTAAACCCTTTTATTACTTGCATCTATTATTGTTATTTACTGTTATTTTGTGGTTACCATCATGCATGCATCATGCTAATAACTTTCACCTAATAATTAATTATAAATCATTTGTTCCACTTAATTATGGACCCTTTCCCATATGCCACTCAATTTAGCATAGGGGTCCATTTAAATTGTGTTATCATGTTAGCTAGTTTATTTTGATGCAACCATTAACTTGTCATGCATCATCTTGATTGTGCACAATGCCATGATAATGATTGTTTACATTCCTGTTTTGTTTGTTTGCTTCTTCTCGAATAGACGACGACGTTGAGACAGACGACCCTTACAGCACCCCTTCTGAGGATCTAGCTCAGTACCCGGCTGTTGAGTTTGCAGGCAAGTTATCACTCACATGAACCATTGTGTTCCTTTCAACCCTGGTTACCGATACTTTCCGTTGTCTATTCTTGCTAGCCTTAGTGGTAGTTGTTTCTGTTACGAACCTATCACATGAATCCTTTAACCCTGATATTGCCTCACCACCACTCCTACAACCCTATTGATTGAGCCAGTGTCTTACTAGCATGCTTAGGTTGTTTTGCTCGAGTCTGTTACCCGTTACTTTCAGTTACTATATTCATTTATGTTCTGGGGGCTCGATGTTTAATCAATCAATCAATCACGCTAATGTTATTACTTAATAATAATTTGATGATAAGGCACCGGCAGGAGGCCCTGTGGGTTTTGAGGCCTGCTAGTGTCGACCCTAATAGGAAAAGGGTCTTGTCTACTGATCCATGATGAGCGCACTACCCGCATGTGGGAAGCGAGTATGGGCGCCCCCCTCAATTTGATTCGATTCGCATCTCGTCCAAATCATCTCATTTAGTTCGTGCTTTCTATTTGCCGCATGCATGTTCTTGCGAGCCCAGCGCAGGGTGGAACTTTCGTAGTCGGCATATAGGGGGACACGGTCTTAGAGTGCTATGAGGGTCCCTTTTCTTCGGGGCTTGATTAGCCGTGCGCCCAAGGTGCTTTGGGCTTGATGCGGAGAAGAGTTGAGTTGTGTTGAGTGCCCCGCTTGGTGGGAGGCATCCCATCTGGCGGGTTATTCATACGTGTACGGCCAAATTGGTGCAACCCTGCAGGGATAATCTTCTCGAGAAGCCGTGTTTTTCGCGGTTATGGTTAACTTGGTGAAAGTACTGGCTAACAAGTACTCAGGACAACTTAAACCTAATGATTCATAATCTCACACCCCATGATTATCAATTTGACTAGTAATAGGAATATTGTCACAATAACTTGATTCATCTTAAGCCAACTGTGTGAGTTATCCTCGGATTGCTTCTTTGGATAAGGGGCGAGATCCAGGATGGGTTTGTCTGAAGTTATCTTTCAGTTGGTTACAACACTCGATCTTATCCCCTTTCTGATAGTTGGAAGTGATAGAATCTCTGTAGATGGTTAGCGCAGCCAGTTGCAGCATCTTATATACCCCTTTCTTTCCGTTGAACCCAAGTCATCTGTGCTTGTGTTGACGGGCTATACTTTGGTGAACTGTGAGTCTTGCTTGCCAGTACGTCTATGTACTGACCCCTTTGGGGCTGTGGTTTCCGCAGACTACGATTACGAGGATCCAGGTGACGGCTACTACGTGGAGTTTGACGAGGCTGCTGATGAGTAGTTAGCGGACCCAGGCAAGATCGGAGACATCGTGGATGGGCTCCGTCTTTATTTCAGTTTCCGGCTTCTTAAGCCTATTTGGATTTTGTCTGTACTCAGACCCCTTTGAATGCTTCCGCTGATATGTAATGATGCTATGTTGGGACATGTGTCCTCTGGATGATTGTATTTGCTATTTTCTGCCTTAGTGAAGGCCATTTGCTACCTTATTTCAATCTTTTGTGTCGTAGAGGCATGTTGTGTTATCCTTTTGTTCAAAGCCGTTGACGTACCATGTGTGTATGGTATGAAGTACGTCAATGGTAGTGTCCTGATTTCTACAGGATAGTTTACATCGACGGTGAACAGTAGCGATGGGTTGTCACACATAAGTGTTGGCCTACTCGTAAGAGGACGCGGGTGCCGGAAAGCCCCGTAATCCCATCAGAATACTGTTCAGTTCGTACGGTGAGTATCCTATAGAAGTCCGGGTGCGACAAAGCCAGATCACATGGGCCGTGATCCGGGTTCTTCTAGAATCCGGCTTCTGCACGTCGGATTACTGGGCCGCCTAATGGACCTAAGCCCACTACCACTTAGGCCACCCTGGTAATCCGGCACTTGGCCTACCATCTTCTATACCCCTATTTGGTATATATCCGACAGGCATAGCCATTGATCCTGAAAAGGTTAAGGCAATTGTTGATTGGAAACCCCCTAAGACGGTGAAGCAAGTCAGAAGTTTTCTTGGCTTGGCTAGCTATTGCCGTCGTTTCGTCCAAAACTTTTCCAAGATTGCCAAACCTCTCACTGATCTCACAAGAAGGACAAGTCGTTGGACTCCACAGTGTGATGAGAGTTTCAATCTCCTGAGACTAAACTCACTTCCACCCCAGTTCTGGTTGGTCAGATACTACCAAACCTTTCCAGATTTCTGCGATGCATCTCTCCAAGGTCTAGGTGCAGTTCTTATGCAAGAACGTCAGTTGTGGCTTATGCTTCACTCAGTTGAACCCACATGAGCAAAACTATCCCACTCATGACCTAGAACTTGCAGCAGTTGTGTTTGCCCTCAGAAATGGAGACAATACTGTTGGGTAACAAAACTGAAATCTTTTCGATCATAAGAGTCTGAAAATACATCTTCACTCAGCCAGATCTAAACCTCAGGCAAAGGAGATGGATTGAGAAGATTAAAGACTTTGAGCTCACCATTTCTTACACTCCAGGCAAGGCTAATGTTATGGCCGATGCTCTCAGTCGCAAATCCTATTGCAATAACTCATGATCATGGAAAGCCAACCTCCACTTCATGAAGAATTCCAGAACTGAACCTTGGACTTGTCCCTCAAGGTTACATTGCTAGCTTGACAGCCAGTCCAACTCTCGAGGACAAGATTCGTTCTGAACAACTTCGTGATACTGAAATCAAGAAGATTGTAGAGCACATCAAGAAGGCAATGATAAATTCAAGTCCTTCTCAATTGATGACAAGGGAAATGTGTTCTTCGAAGGACGCATTGCAGTTCCTCAGATTCAAGCCTCCAAAGATATCATTCTAAAGGAGGCTCATGAAACTCCTCTCTCCATCCACCCTGGAAGTACAAAGATGTACCAGGATCCCAAGACTCTGTATTGGTGGCCTGGCATGAAACGTGAAATTGCTCAATACGTTTCTGAATGCGACGTTTGTCAACGTGTTAAGGCAGTCCATCAGAAAACAACAGGTCTACTCCACCTCTGAAAATTACTGAGTGGAAGTGGGACATGATTGAAATGGACTTCGTTACTGGGTTTCCAAAGTCCAAGAAGGGCAACGATGCAATCTTCGTTGTTATTGATCGTCTCACTAAGGTAGCTCACTTCTTTGCTGTCAAGAAACTATCTCAGCTAGCCAGTTAGCAGAGCTCTACACAGCAAAGATCGTTCCTCTTCATGGTGTTCCATTGGAAATAAGCTCAGACCGTGGTAGTATCTTCACTTCTCATTTCTGGAAAAGCTTTCAAGAAGCATTGGGCACCAAACTTCTGTTCAGCACAGCTTATCACCCTCAGTCTCAGGGGCAAGTCGAAAGAGTCAATCAGATCGAGATATGCTTAGAGCATGTGGTCTCTCCTTTGGCATGAAATGGGAGGATTGCCTTCCATATGCTGAATTCTCCTACAACAACAGCTACCAGGCAAGCCTAGGCATGGCACCATTTGAGGCACTATGGTCGCAGATGCAGGAGTCCAATCAATTGGTCTGGAGCTGGTGAACGTTCACTCTTAGGCCCTGACATGTTAAGGAAGCCGAGGAGAAAGTTCGTATCATTCGTGACAATCTCAGGATTGCTCAGTCTCGTCAGAAGAGCTATTATGATAGCAAGCACAGGGATATGACCTATGCACCTGGTGACAAAGCATATCTCCGTGTAACTCCCCTCAGAGGCACTCATCATTTTGGTGTGAAAGGAAAGCTTGCACCAAGATACATTGGTCCTTTCAACATTATCTCACGGCGGGCAGAAAATGCTTATCGTCTTGAACTTCCAGAAAAACTATCCAAGGTGCACGATGTGTTCCACGTGTCACAGCTCAAGAAGTGTTTCAAAGATCCAGATCGTGCAGTTGATCATGATTCCATTGAACTGCAAGATGATCTATCTTATGAGGAGCACCCTCTTCGTATTCTCGATGAGACCGAGCGTAAGACTCGCAACAAGAGCACCAAGTTCTTGAAAGTGCAGTGGTCGCATCATTCCGATAAAGAGGCAACGTGGGAGACCGAAGAGGATCTTCGCAAGAAGTATCCGGACCTTTTCACTTCTCAGTAAGGAATCTCGGGGCGCGATTCCTTCAAGGGGGGCGTTTTGTAACATCCCAAGTATGAAAATACCCCCTAGATGTTTTGTTTCTTGTTTTAATTCAAGTATTGCATCATGTCATCATGTTTAATTATTTGTTTGCATTTGTTTACTATTTGTTTTGCATCTGTTTATCTTGTTTTCATAATGAAACTCAAACAAATTCAAATGGTTATTTCATACTTGCTCTGTTACAACATTTGAAATAAAAATCACAAATAAAAACAACCCATTTGTTGTCATATTTTTCAATATTGATCAACTAATAAAATGGTGTTTTTAATTCCACTAATTCATTCCAAATTGGTTTCAAATTCAAAGCAAATCATCAACAGCACCTCATTTGGAAATTATAAAACTACCAAACCATTCCAATATTTTTAATCCAATTAATAATAGGGTTCACCCTATTAAGTTGTTGTTTTCTATATTATTTAACAAATGATTCCAATTCAAACCAAATGTATTCAAACATAACCCAACTTGAGTTTATGAAAATCACCAATCAATTATACTCATTTAATCACATTAAATCATAGGGGTCACCCTATTAAAATGGATGTTTTCATTAATGTTCAATTAATATTAAGATTCCTTCAAATTTTGGTTTAACTCCTAAACGGCAATAATTTTGAAAACTTTGTGAAAACAAAAGTTAGCATTTGTTTGCTATTAACCTAATAAGCTTAACCTAATTTTTCTAATATTTTTACTAACCTACAAACCATCCTTTTCTTCCAATTTGTTTTTCTGCAAAAAAAAAATATAAAACAGAAAAAGAAAAAGGAGAAAACTGCAACGCGCGCAGCACCTAAGCCTCTACCCAGCCAGCCCAAACCCACCTAATTAACCCACCTAGCGCGCAGCCCAGCCCGTTACCGCGCGCGCGTACCGCTTCGAAGCGTGCGCCCCCCTTCTGTCCCAAGTACGGCGTGCATCGCGCACCGCCACGTCGCCGTACGGCCGATCCCGACGGTCAGGAGATGCCGCCGCGCCCTATATAGCTCCCCTCGGGCAGCGAGCGCCGCCAGACCTAACCCTAGCCACCCTAGCCCTCTCTCGCGCCGCAATTTCCTCTCCTCGCCACGTTCCCCTCTCTGAATCCCTCACCGGCGAGGAGCCCTCTGAACCTCCGACCACCGCGAACACCATGACCCACCTCCACCTCACCTAGCCTCGGGAACCAACTCGCCACCACCTCCTCTTTCTTTTCGACACCCTAGCTAGCACGGAGGCCCACGGTTTCGTCGCCGCCATCAACGACATCGTCGCCGGCCGCGCCACCCCGAGCACCTGCATCCACGACGAACGCCGGTGAGCGCGCCACCGTTTCCCTCCTCCCTCTCTGCTGTTCGCAATCGCCACCACACCGTGCACGTCCACCAGATCTCATCGCAACACACGAGCATGCGAGCACGAGCCGGTGATCGCCGCCGTTGAACCTCTGTCAGGTCGCGGAAGCACACGGTCGTCAGTAAAATTCAGTTAGCGCCTGGTTCGAAAGGTTATCCTCACTGCCGCGCTTCCTCTGTCAAAACTGAAGCCGTATCGCAGTGGTTGCACTGCCCCGTTCGTTTGCCCGCGGTGCACGGTTCGAACCTTGGCAACGCTGAATAAAGCCAACCCTTTTTTGCGCCCGTGCCTGACAGCCTAGCCCCACCCGTCAGCGTCCCTAGCTGCCACGCACGCGCGTGCCTGCCACGCTGGCCTCAGGCCCACGCTTGCAGTGACGTGGCTAGGTTTCCAGTGCGTGTAAAATGTTTTAACAGTTTCTGTTTTCAATCCAGGTCCAAATAAAATTGCAGATGGGTCCCTGGAATTATTTTGGCAATAACTTTAGATTTATAACTCCAATAAATGAAAAGAAAATATGCACACTAATCTAAATTTAATTGTCTACCTATTGGTATCATTTGTTTCCTGTTTTGAAATTTCAAAATGCAATTCAAATTTGAATTCAAATAATTCAAATGCAATTTGCTAAATTCAATAACTAATTCATTATTAATCCAATAAATGCAACTAAAATATGTTTTCCATGCTATTTCAAATAAGCTTTTCAAATATAAATTTTGTTTCATGGTTTGAATAATTCAAATTGCCTAAATAATTTAATACTTGTTTAATTCATTTAAATTTGATAAAATCATAACTTGCTCAATATAAAATATTCTTGAACATGCAAAATATGTTTTCAAACCATCAAAGTGTGAACTTTTCAAATGTGAGTTTGAAATTATGTTTTGAATAAATAAAAAATTCAAATAATATTCAAACTTGTTTCAAATTCAATTAAAACTTGTTTAATATTGTTTAAGTCATAATAAATCCATCCTAACTCCTATTTCAAAATTTGAAACATGTAATCCAACTAAAATTTGATGTTCTTTTCAAATATAAATTTTGTTAATTGTTTTGCACACTTTAACTTGATGAAAACAACAACTGTTTGTGTGACATGTTTAAGTAACCCAAAATTTCTAAACTTAATAAATGATTTCCAAAACTTGTTAAATCCTTTTATCACTTGCATCCAATTTTGTTATTTGTTGTTATTTTGTTGTTACCATCATGCATGCATCATGCTAACAACTTTCACATAATAATTAATTGTAAATCATTTGTTTCCACTTAATTCATGGACCCTTTCCCATATGCAACTCAAAATTGCATAGGGGTCCATCTTAATTGTGTTACCATGTCACTTAGTTTATTTTGATGCATCTATTAAATTGACATGCATCATCCCATGATTGTGCACTATGCCATGATAATGATTGTTTATATTTCTGCCTTGTTTGTTTGCTTCTTCTCGAATAGACGATGACGTTGAGACAGACGATCTTCACAGCACCCCTTCTGAGGATCTAGCTCAGTACCCGGCTGCTGAGTTTGCAGGCAAGTTATCACTCACATGAACCATTGTGTTCCTTTCAACCCTAGTTACCGATACTTTCCGTTGTCTATTTCTGCTAGCCTTAGTGGTAGTTGTTTCTGTTACGAACCTATCACATGAATCCCTTAACCCTAACATTGCCTCACCACCACTCCTACAACCCTATTGTTTGAGCCAGTGTCTTACTAGAATGCTTAGGTTGTTTTGCTCGAGTCTGTTACCCGTTACTTTCAGTTACTATATTTATTATGTTCTGGGGGGCTCGATGTATAATCAATCAATCAATTGTAACATCCCAAGTATGAAAATCATCCTCTTAGAATGTTTGTTGCATGTTTATTTAAGTATTGCATCATATCATCATTTTTGTTTCCATGTTGTTTGCATTTGTTTCTAAATGGTTACAATTGTTTTCCACTGTTTTCACAACTCAAATTCAAACCTTTTTCAAACATTGGTTTCATGTTCTGTTACAACATTTTGAATAAAAATCACAAATAATAACAATCAATTGGTTCCATGTTTTTCCATAGTGAACACTTGGGCAAATGATGGTTTTTAATCAATTGTTTATTTTCCAAATACAATTAAAAATTCAAATCAAAGCACCCAAAACAGAACCATTTTGAAATCATGTTGTACCAAATCAAATTAACTCAATTTGCTTTTTTTACCATAGGGGTTACCCTATGTTCAATATTGATTTTATTAATGTTTATTAATATTAACAATTTTCACTCATATTTGGTTCAAATTTCAAAAAGCAATCAAATGTTTAAATTTTTGAAAATGAAAGTTGCCAAATGGTTGCATTTGGCCTAAGGAATATATCTGAATTTTTTCAAATTTTTCCCTAACTTAAAAACTATGTTTTTCTTCCATTTTTGGTTTCAGCAAAAAAAACAGAGAGCAAAAAAAAAATAAAGCAAAACCTTGCGCGCGCGCAGCAGATAACGAACCCAGCCCAACCTATCTACCGCGCGCGCCAGCCCAGCCCAACTAAACCCGCACGTACCGCTTTGAGAAGCGTGCAGAGCTTCTGTCTGCTGTACGGCGGCAATCCGCCGGTGCCACCACGGCAGAAAACTTCCTCGACGGCGATCCGAGCTCGTGGAGCTCTATAAATCATGCCCTAGTGCTCCGCGTCAAAACCCTAGCCCCTAGGTCCTATTTCCCCTCTCCGCCGCCGTCGTACGCTTCCTCCCCGACGAATTCCTCCTCTACTGCCACCTCGCCGGAATCCCCTCCTCTGAACCTCCCGATGGCGCCACCTCCTTAGCCACCCTCTCCACTCGCTGATCACGGGAACCAAAAGCCCACTGCTCCCTCTACGATTCGGACACGCGAGCTCAACCGGAGATCGACCGTGCCTTCCCCGCCGTCCACGACACCGCCGCCTGTCACGCAGTCGTCATCTCTCTGCAACCCGGCGAAATCCCGGTGAGCCACCCGTGCTACCCCTCCCATCTCTCCCTCTGCTGCTCGCGCATGATCCCGTGCACGTTCTGCACACAGCACACGCACACACCTCACGTCGATCACTGGCCGCGGATCAACGCCGGCGAGCTCTGTTCTGTCAGTCGCGGAAGATATCGTTCGTCAGTTCAGTTTCAGTTAACGTAGCGAAGTACGTGTTAACCTGTATGCGTCGCGTACTCTGTCGAACAACTGAACGCAGCGCAGCTGTTGCGCTCTCTCTGAACCTTGCGCTGGTCACGGGTTCGAACCCCGCGGCGCGCAAACCTTTTTGGCTATTTTCGCCTCCGCGCGCAGGCCCACCCGTCGGTGACTGCCACTGCCACGCGGGCGCGCAGCGCCACGCTGGCCCCCAGGCCCACACTGCAGTGGCTGGGGCTGGCTAGCTGTGCGGTGAGAAAAGTTTTTGCGAATTTCTGTTTATTCCAAATCATTTTAAATAGCATTTGAATATAAAACTTCAAACTTTAATATCTTTTATTCTGTAAATCCAATAAATAAAAAGTTTATATGTTTTCTGATCCAAATTTCCTAATCTTTCCAAATATTCAATTTGTGTACTGTTTTGGAAATTACAAATGCATTTAAAATTCAAACTTAACTAATTCAAATGTTAATTTATAAATTCAATAACTAATTATTTATTAATCCAATAAATGCAAATAAAATATGTTTTCCATACCATTTTAAATAACCTATTCAAATATAATTTTGTTTCTGGTTTGAATAATTTAAATTGCCTAAATAATTTAATACTTGTTTAATTCAATTAAAATTTGATAAAATCATAACTTGCTCAATATAAAATATTTTTGAACATGCAAAATATGTTTTCAAACCATCTAAGTGTGAACTTTCAAATGTGAGTTTGAATTCATGTTTTGAAACAAATAAAATTCAATTAAATTCAAACTTGTTTTAAATTCATTTAAAACTTGTTTAATATTGTTTAATTCATAATTAAATAATCCAAATTCCAATTTCAATATTTGAAACATGTGTAATCCAACTAAATTTGATGTTCTTTTCAAATATAAACTTTGTTATTTGTTTTGAACAATTTAAATGGTTGAAAACAACAAATACTTGTGTGTCACCTTTAAGGCACCCAAAAAATTCCCTAAATTAATAACAAAATTCTAAATTGCTACACCCTATTTTAATTTGATTCAATGTTGTTATATTTGCTGTTTTCCTTTTGCATGCATCATACTAAACCACCAGCACCTGTTGATTAGTTGGAAAACAAATAATCTAACCAAAATCCATGGGCTTTTCATATGCAACTCAAAGTTGCATATGTGTCCATTTAAATTGTGTTATCATATCAATTAGATTATTTTGATGCATCTATTAACTTGTCATGCATCATATTTGATTGTGCACTATGCCATGACAATGATTGTTTATATTTCTGCCTTGTTTGTTTGCTTCTTCTCGGATAGACGACGACGTTGATACCGAGGACCTTTACGACACCCCTTCTGAGGATCTAGCTCAGTACCCGGCTACTGGGTTTGCAGGCAAGTTATCACTCACATGAACCATCGTTCCTTTCAACATTGGTTACCGATACTTTCCGTTGTTCTTTCCTAGCCATAGTGGTAGTTGTTTCTGTTACGAACCTATCACATGATACCCTAAACCGATATTGCCACACCTCCAGTCCTAAAACCCCGTTGCTTGGGCCCGTGTCTTACTAGCATGCTTAGGGTTGTTTTGCTCGAGTCTGCTATCAGTTACTTTCTGTTATATTCTGTTATATTCTGGGGCTCGATGTTAAACAACACCTGTTAATTTGAGGTAATAATAATTTGCTGATAAGGCACCGGCAGGAGGCCCGGCGTGGTTTTGAGGCCTGCTAGTGTCGACCCTAATAGGAAAAGGGTCTTGTCTACTGATCCATGATGAGCGCACTACCCATGTGGGAAGCGTGTATGGGCGCCCCCCTCAATTTGACTCGATCCGCATCTCGTCCAAATCACCACACTTAGTTCGGGCTTTCCATTTGATGCACGCATATGCAGGTACGAACCCGAGGCCAGGGTGGAACTTTTGTAGTCGGCATTTAGGGCGGCGTGGTCTTCCAGTGCTATGAGGGTCCTCCTTTTCTTCGGGGGGCTCGATTAGCCGCGCACGCACAGCACGTGGTGCTTTGGGCTTGATGCGAGGAAAGGTTGAATTGTGTTGAGTGCCCCGCTTGGTGGGAAAGGCCTTCCCATCTGGCGGGTTATTCTTATGTGTACGGCCAAATTGGTGCACCCCTGCAGGGATAAATCTTCTCGAGAAGCCGTGTTTTCCGCGGTTATGGTTGACTTGGTGAAAGTACTGGCTAACAAGTACTCAGAACAACTTACACCTAACTAATGATAACTTGACTAGTAATAGGCTTATTGACACAACAACTTGATCCATCATTAAACCAACTGTGTGAGTTATCCTCGGATTGCTTCTTCGGATAAGGGGCGAGGTCCAGGATGGGTTTGTTCGGTGGTTAGTTATAGTTGGTTACGATACGCTATCTTATCTCTTTCTGTTACACCGGAAGTTGTAGTATGTTCTGTAGATGGTCAGGGCAGCCAGTTGCAGCATCTTTCATACCCTTTTCTTCCGTTGACCCCAAGGCATCTGTGCTTGGTGTTGACCGGTTACATTTTGGTGAACTGTGAGTCTTGCTTGCCAGTACGTTGTTGTACTGACCCCTTTGGGGCTGTGGTTTACGCAGACTACGACTACGGCTACGATGACCACCAGGATGGCTACTTCGTGGAGTTTGACGAGACTGCAGACGAGTAGATAGCTGGACCAGGGCTGGATCCAGGACCTACATGGATGGGCTTCGTCTTCTTTATTTTCTCCGGCTTCTTAAGTTGGATTTGTCTGTACCCAGACACCTTTGATTGCTTCCGCTGATGTAATGAATGTTATTTGGGACATGTGTCCTCTGGATGATTGTATTTGCTATTTCTCTGCCTTAGTGAAGGCCATTTGCAACCTTATTTCAATCTTTCGTGTCTTAGAGGCATGTTGTGTTATCCGTTGTTCAAACACCGTTGACGTACCATGTGTGTATGGTATGAAGTACGTCAATGGTAGTATCCTGATTTCTACAGGATAGTTTACATCGACGGAACAGTAACGGTTGGTTGTCGCACATAAGTGCTGGCCTACCCGTAAGGGGACGCGGGAGCCGTTAAGCCCCGTAATCCAACCAAAATACTGTTCAGTTTGTACGGTGAGTATCCTCTAGAAGTCCGGGTGCGACAAATGGTATCAGAGCCTGTCTGCCTGTAGAATCCCTTTTACTGGTCGCTGTTTGAGTCTAGAAACTATTTTGTAGCTATATAGGAAAATGAAACGTGAGAGTAGGAATTCTGCCATTTTCTTTCCCCACCCACCCACCCTTTTCTGGTAAGGAAGTGCAACGTTGTTTTCTGTTTCTCACCTAAACTTTCAAGTTAGGATTTCACGTGTTTTGGGTTCTCCTTAGTACCTCAGGACTTTGGTCTCGTTTTCCCGATGTTGCTTCGATATCCTGTTCTTCTAAAGAACCTTTCGTCCGTTGAAACCTTGCTGTTGTTTTCCACTTCATTTCTTCTACCGGAGTCTAATCAAAACCTCCCAAATCATCTGCAGATGGATCTCAGGTTCTACCCGCAGGTGGTTCGGATGACTCGCTGTGAGAGCACCGCCGGTTATCCGGAGATGCTGAGAGACATGGTTACCTATCTGGGGTTCCATTGGGCACCAGAGTACCAGGTCTACGAGCAGCAGCGAGAGTTTGACCAGACCTGCTACCGGGCTATCGTCTACATTCTGTCGGATGATGGCAGGAGCGTTGTCCACCGCTACGAGGCAGTAGGTTCCACAGTGGATATGGCTGTGCAGCAGGCCGCTTACGTGAGTCTCACCGTCCTCCGTGCTGACTACTGGGGGTTTGACGATTCTATCTATCGTCACATTCCCCGTGGTTACATCACGTCGGCGGGAGTTCACTTCACTCTCCACAGCAACCTGGATACCTACGAGTCTGATAGCTCCAGGCTGCACACCACTGCCCAGTTCGTGAGGCACAGTGACGCAGTTGCTTCCACACTTTCTCAGGAGTTAGCCTCAGTCAGGGAGCAGCTCCACCTTGCTCTCACTCGTCTGGCGACGTACACCACAGACTTTGTTGGAGATGAGCGCTTTGCACGTAGCTTTCAGACAGCTGGGTTACCGCTGCCAGATGCTGGAGGTTACGAGCCGATCAGAGGCCCACTTCTCGACCTCGGAGCTGGTTACACAGGGATTCCCCGCTATGGAGCACAGGGAGACGACGCTTTCTACTTCACCACACCGAGAGTTGCTCTCAGAGCAGTCCCTCTACGTGGATCGTCGTCATACCTACTTCCGTGGGATTCCTCCGCACCGTATCTCTCGTCGTACTACTCACCGCCGTCCTGCGTGATGAGCATGGGAGTACTGATGTATCCGTTCCTAGCTATGTTTAGTTATCCTGTGGCATTCGAACCATGTATTGGTCTGTTGGATATTCTGATGTATTTGAACATGTGATGATGTACCTGTTGGTTATCTATTCATGCGTCGGAATAATCTCTCTTTCAGTTACCAAGTCTATCCTTTGCTGTTATTGTGCTAAAATGCATTTCTGTTCAGGATGCCTCCAACCAGGAACACCATGCCTGAACCACCTCCGCTCACGGAGCTGTTGACTCAGATGACTCAGGTCGTGGCTCAGATGGCCCAGATCCAGGCTAACCAGAACAACAACCAGAATGCTCCGCGAGTCAGCATCAAGGAGTTTCTGAGCTTGGGGCCGAGAGCTTTCGTGGCAACACGTGAGCCTCTCGATGCTGATGACTGGATCAGGGAGATGAACAGGGCTCTGGAGATTGCTCATGTTGCTGAGGAAGATAAGGTCAAGTACGCCACCTACCTACTGAAGGGTTAGGCAGCTACCTGGTGGGAGAACTACCAGACCATGAGAGCTGGCTATCCTATCACCTGGGGTTGTTTCAAGGATGCCTTCCTGAAGCACCACATCCTAGATGGTCTCATGGAAAGGATGCGTGAGGAATTCTGCTCTCTCAAACAGGGCAAGCTGGACGTCCTCAGCTACCAGAACGAGTTCAATCGTCTGGCTCCATACGCCGGTGACGAGGTGTCCACTGAAGCCAAGAAGATGGCAAGGTTCCGCGGAGGTTTTAACCCGGAACTGAAGTACGCTCTCACCAACATCAAGTGCAAGGACTTCGTGGAGCTCGTGAACACCGCTCTCAATGAGGAGAATGGGCGCAAGGCGTTCGAAGAGTCGCGCAAGCACTCGCGTGAGGGTGGTTCCTCCTCCAACATGACCACCCCTCCGCAGAAGCGACGCATCTGGGTGCCAAACAGTGCTGTCACTAGGGCTCCAAATGCCCAAGCTTCTCCAGGCTTTGGTCCCCGCCCACCCAACCCATCTCAGATGCAGGGTCAGAGGTTTCCAATGGGGCAGCCAAGGCCAGGACCTCCTCGTGTCGTCACTTGCTTCAAGTGCAAGGAGACTGGGCACTACGCTGATAAGTGCACTCAGAAGCAGCTACCTCCACCACCTCCTCGCCCCAACACCAACCAGGCAATGGTTCGTGCTCCCCCGGCTAAAGCCTTCAACTCCAACAGGCCTGTCGGGAGGACCGCGAGGGTGAATCATATCAAGGCCGACAAAGCTGAGGAAGCTGCTGACGTCGTTCTCGGTACATTCCCCGTAAAATCTAACCCAGCTAAAGTGTTGTTTGATACCGGAGCATCGCATTCGTTCGTGTCAAAGATCTTTGCAACAGCAGTTAAACTACCTTTTGTTGGTTTGGGTTCCCCGCTAGTAGTAAACTCACCTGGAGCAACTATGCAAACTTCCAAGATCAGTCACGAGAATCAGATCTTGATTGGAGGCCACATATTCCTTGCTTCCCTCATTCTGCTTGGCAATTCTGACATTGATGTAATCCTTGGCATGGATTGGTTGAAGGCCAATAAAGCTACGATTGATTGTGCTAAGAAGTCAATAACTCTGTTCCACCCTTCCGGCCAGATAGTCTATTCTCCAAGTGAATCAAGTTTTGTTCAGCTGTACACCCTGGATGCTAAACCTCTACCTCTGCTTGAAAATGTTCCGGTGGTTTGTGAATTCCCTGACGTCTTTCCAGAAGAATTGCCAGGGCCTCCGGACAGAGCAGTTGAGTTCGTGATCGAGCTAGAACCAGGTACTGCTCCAATCTCTAAGCATCCATACAAGATAGCTCCTCCTGAACTGAAATTGTTGAAGGAGCAAATCGATATGTACATGGAGAAAGGTTACATTCAGCCTAGTTCTTCCGCTTGGGGTTGCCCAACTCTGTTTGTTGCCAAGAAGGATCAAACAAAAAGACTCGTGGTTGACTATCGTCCTCTCAACGAGAAAACCATCAAGAACAAGTATCCAATTCCTCGTATCGATGATCTTTTTGATCAACTTGCTGGAGCCTCAATATTCTCAAAGTTGGACTTGAGGATGGGTTACCATCAGATAAAGATCAGAAAGGAAGATATTCCAAAAACAGCTTTCACCACTCGGTACGGTTATATGAAATACACCGTCATGTCCTTTGGTCTCACCAATGCACCGGCAACCTTCTCAAGACTCATGAATTCTGTCTTCCATGAATACCTCGACAAGTTCGTTGTGGTATATCTCGATGATATTCTGGTCTACTCAAAATCCGAGGAAGAACATGGAGAACATCTTCGTCTCACTCTCATGAAACTTCGCGAGCATCGTCTGTATGCCAATTTCTCCAAATGTGAGTTCTGGATTCCAGAAGTTGCATATCTTGGTCATATCATCTCTGCCAAAGGCATAGCCATTGACCCGGAAAAGTTTAAGGCAATTGTTGATTGGAAACCCCCTAAGACGGTGAAGCAAGTCAGAAGTTTTCTTGGCTTGGCTAGCTATTGTCGTCGTTTCGTCCAAAACTTTTCCAAGATTGCAAAACCTCTCACTGATCTCACCAAGAAGGACAAGAAGTTCGTTTGGACTCCACAGTGTGATGAGAGTTTCAATCTCCTCAAGACTAAACTCACTTCCACCCCAGTTCTGGTTGGCCCAGATACTACCAAACCTTTCCAGATATTCTGTGATGCATCTCTCCAAGGCCTAGGAGCAGTTCTTATGCAAGAACGTCAAGTTGTGGCTTATGCTTCACGTCAGTTGAACCCACATGAGCAAAACTATCCCACACATGATCTCGAACTTGCAGCAGTTGTGTTTGCCCTCAAGAAATGGAGACAGTACTTGTTGGGTAACAAAACTGAAATCTTTTCCGATCACAAGAGTCTGAAATACATCTTCACTCAACCAGATCTAAACCTCAGGCAAAGGAGATGGATTGAAAAGATTAAGGACTTTGATCTCACCATTTCTTACACTCCAGGCAAGGCTAATGTTATGGCCGATGCTCTCAGTCGCAAGTCCTATTGCAATAATCTCATGATCTTGGAAAGCCAACCTCCACTTCATGAAGAATTCCAGAAGCTGAACCTTGGTCTTGTTCCTCAAGGCTACCTTGCTAGCTTGGCAGCCAGTCCAACTCTCGAGGACAAGATTCGTTCTGAACAACTTCGTGATATTGAAATCAAGAAGATGGTTGAGCACATCAAGGAAGGCAAGGAGAAATTCAAGTCTTTCTCAGTTGATGACAAGGGAACTGTGTTCTTTGAAGGACGTATTGCAGTTCCTCAAGTTCAAAGTCTAAAAGATATCATTCTCAAGGAGGCTCATGAAACTCCTCTATCCATCCACCCTGGAAGCACAAAGATGTACCAGGATCTTAAGACACTGTATTGGTGGCCTGGCATGAAACGTGAAATTGCTCAGTACGTTTCTGAATGCGACGTTTGTCAACGTGTTAAGGCAGTCCATCAGAAAACAGCAGGTCTACTCCAACCTCTGAAAATTCCTGAGTGGAAGTGGGACATGATTGAAATGGACTTCGTTACTGGGTTTCCAAAGTCCAAAAAGGGCAACGATGCAATCTTCGTTGTTATTGATCGTCTCACTAAAGTAGCTCACTTCTTTGCTGTCAAGGAAACTATCTCAGCTAGCCAGTTAGCAGAACTCTACACAGCAAAGATTGTTCCTCTTCATGGTGTTCCATTGGAAATAAGCTCAGACCGTGGAAGTATCTTCACTTCTCATTTCTGGAAGAGTTTTCAAGAAGCATTGGGCACTAAACTTCTGTTCAGCACAGCTTATCACCCTCAGTCTCAGGGGCAAGTCGAAAGAGTCAATCAGATTCTCGAGGATATGCTCAGAGCATGTGGTATCTCCTTTGGCATGAAATGGGAGGATTGCCTTCCATATGCTGAATTCTCCTACAACAACAGCTACCAGGCAAGCCTAGGCATGGCACCATTTGAGGCACTGTATGGTCGCAGATGTAGGAGTCCAATCAACTGGTCTGGAGCTGGTGAACGTTCACTCCTAGGCCCTGACATTGTTAAGGAAGCCGAGGAGGAAGTTCGTATCATTCGTGACAATCTCAGGATTGCTCAGTCTTGTCAGAAGAGCTATTATGATAGCAAGCACAGGGATATGATCTATGCACCTGGTGATAAGGCATATCTCTGTGTAACTCCCCTCAGAGGCACTCATCGTTTCGGTGTGAAAGGAAAGCTTGCACCAAGATACATTGGTCCTTTCAACATTCTCTCAAGGCGTGCAGAAAATGCTTATCGTCTTGAACTTCCAGAAAAGCTATCCAAGGTGCACGATGTGTTCCACGTGTCACAACTCAAGAAGTGTTTCAAAGATCCAGATCGTGCAGTTGATCATGATTCCATCGAACTGCAAGATGATCTCTCTTATGAGGAGCACCCTATTCGTATTCTCGATGAGACCGAGCGTAAGACTCGCAACAAGAGCACCAAGTTCTTGAAAGTGCAATGGTCGCATCATTCCGATAAAGAGGCAACGTGGGAGACCGAAGAGGATCTTCGCAAGAAGTATCCGGACCTTTTCCGTTCTCAGTAGGAATCTCGGGGCGCGATTCCTTCAAGGGGGCGCGTTTTGTAACATCCCAAGTATGAAAATCATCCTCTTAGAATGTTTGTTGCATGTTTATTTAAGTATTGCATCATATCATCATTTTTGTTTCCATGTTGTTTGCATTTGTTTATAAATGGTTACAATTGTTTTCCACTGTTTTCACAACTCAAATTCAAACCTTTTTCAAACATTGGTTTCATACTTGCTCTGTTACAACATTTTGAATAAAAATCACAAATAATAACAATCAATTGGTTCCATGTTTTTCCATAGTGATCACTTGGGCAAATGATGGTTTTTAATCAATTGTTTATTTTCCAAATACAATTAAAAATTCAAATCAAAGCACCCAAAACAGAACCATTTTGAAATCATGTTGTACCAAATCAAATTAACTCAATTTGCTTTTTTTACCATAGGGGTTACCCTATGTTCAATATTGATTTTATTAATGTTTATTAATATTAACAATTTTCACTCAAATTTGGTTCAAATTTCAAAAAGCAATCAAATGTTTAAATTTTTTAAAATGAAAGTTGCCAAATGGTTGCATTTGGCCTAAGGAATTTATCTGAATTTTTTCAAATTTTTCCCTAACTTAAAAACTATGTTTTTCTTCCATTTTTGGTTTCAGCAAAAAAAAACAGAGAGCAAAAAAAAATAAAGCAAAACCTTGCGCGCGCGCAGCAGATAACGAACCCAGCCCAACCTATCTACCGCGCGCGCCAGCCCAGCCCAACTAAACCCGCACGTACCGCTTTGAGAAGCGTGCAGAGCTTCTGTCTGCTGTACGGCGGCAATCCGTCGGTGCCACCGCGGCAGAAAACTTCCTCGACGGCGATCCGAGCTCGTGGAGCTCTATAAATCATGCCCTAGTGCTCCGCGTCAAAACCCTAGCCCCTAGGTCCTATTTCCCCTCTCCGCCGCCGTCGTACGCTTCCTCCCCGACGAATTCCTCCTCTACTGCCACCTCGCCGGAATCCCCTCCTCTGAACCTCCCGATGGCGCCACCTCCTTAGCCACCCTCTCCACTCGCTGATCACGGGAACCAAAAGCCCACTGCTCCCTCTACGATTCGGACACGCGAGCTCAATCAGAGATCGACCGTGCCTTCCCCGCCGTCCACGACACCGCCGCCTGTCACGCCGTCGTCATCTCTCTGCAACCCGGCGAAATCCCGGTGAGCCACCCGTGCTACCCCTCCCATCTCTCCCTCTGCTGCTCGCGCATGATCCCGTGCACGTTCTGCACACAGCACACGCACACACCTCACGTCGATCACTGGCCGCGGATCAACGCCGGCGAGCTCTGTTCTGTCAGTCGCGGAAGATATCGTTCGTCAGTTCAGTTTCAGTTAACGTAGCGAAGTACGTGTTAACCTGTATGCGTCGCGTACTCTGTCGAACAACTGAACGCAGCGCAGCTGGTTGCGCTCTCTCTGAACCTTGCGCTGGTCACGGGTTCGAACCCCGCGGCGCGCAAACCTTTTTGGCTATTTTCGCCTCCGCGCGCAGGCCCACCCGTCGGCGACTGCCACTGCCACGCGGGCGCGCAGCGCCACGCTGGCCCCCCAGGCCCACACTGCAGTGGCTGGGGCTGGCTAGCTGTGCGGTGAGAAAAGTTTTTGCGAATTTCTGTTTATTCCAAATCATTTTAAATAGCAGATTTGAATATAAAACTTCAAACTTTAATATCTTTTATTCTGTAAATCCAATAAATAAAAAGTTTATATGTTTTCTGATCCAAATTTCCTAATCTTTCCAAATATTCAATTTGTGTACTGTTTTGGGAATTACAAATGCATTTAAAATTCAAACTTAACTAATTCAAATGTTAATTTATAAATTCAATAACTAATTATTTATTAATCCAATAAATGCAAATAAAATATGTTTTCCATACCATTTTAAATAACCTATTCAAATATAATTTTTGTTTTCTGGTTTGAATAATTTAAATTGCCTAAATAATTTAATACTTGTTTAATTCAATTAAAATTTGATAAAATCATAACTTGCTCAATATAAAATATTTTTGAACATGCAAAATATGTTTTCAAACCATCTAAGTGTGAACTTTCAAATGTGAGTTTGAATTCATGTTTTGAAACAAATAAAATTCAATTAAATTCAAACTTGTTTTAAATTCATTTAAAACTTGTTTAATATTGTTTAATTCATAATTAAATAATCAAAATTCCAATTTCAATATTTGAAACCTGTAATCCAACTAAATTTTGATGTTCTTTTCAAATATAAACTTTGTTATTTGTTTTGAACAATTTAAATGGTTGAAAACAACAAATACTTGTGTGTCACCTTTAAGGCACCCAAAAAATTCCCTAAATTAATAACAAAATTCTAAATTGCTACACCCTATTTTAATTTGATTCTAATGTTGTTATTTTTGCTGTTTTCCTTTTGCATGCATCATACTAAACCACCAGCACCTGTTGATTAGTTGGAAAACAAATAATCTAACCAAAATCCATGGGCTTTTCATATGCAACTCAAAGTTGCATATGTGTCCATTTAAATTGTGTTATCATATCAATTAGATTATTTTGATGCATCTATTAACTTGTCATGCATCATATTTGATTGTGCACTATGCCATGACAATGATTGTTTATATTTCTGCCTTGTTTGTTTGCTTCTTCTCGGATAGACGACGACGTTGATACCGACGACCTTTACGACACCCCTTCTGAGGATCTAGCTCAGTACCCGGCTACTGGGTTTGCAGGCAAGTTATCACTCACATGAACCATCGTGTTCCTTTCAACATTGGTTACCGATACTTTCCGTTGTTCTTTCCTGCTAGCCATAGTGGTAGTTGTTTCTATTACGAACCTATCACATGATACCCTAAACCCTGATATTGCCACACCTCCAGTCCTAAAACCCCGTTGCTTGGGCCCGTGTCTTACTAGCATGCTTAGGGTTGTTTTGCTCGAGTCTGCTATCAGTTACTTTCTATTATATTCTGTTATATTCTGGGGATCGATGTTAAACAACACCTGTTAATTTGAGGTAATAATAATTTGCTGATAAGGCACCGGCAGGAGGCCCGGCGTGGTTTTGAGGCCTGCTAGTGTCGACCCTAATAGGAAAAGGGTCTTGTCTACTGATCCATGATGAGCGCACTATCCGCATGTGGGAAGCGTGTATGGGCGCCCCCCTCAATTTGACTCGATCCGCATCTCGTCCAAATCACCACACTTAGTTCGGGCTTTCCATTTGATGCACGCATATGCAGGTACGAACCCGAGGCCAGGGTGGAACTTTTGTAGTCGGCATTTAGGGCGGAGTGGTCTTCCAGTGCTATGAGGGTCCTCCTTTTCTTCGGGGGGCTCGATTAGCCGCGCACGCACAGCACGTGGTGCTTTAGGCTTGATGCGAGGAAAGGTTGAATTGTGTTGAGTGCCCCCCTTGGTGGGAAAGGCCTTCCCATCTGGCGGGTTATTCTTACGTGTACGGCCAAATTGGTGCACCCCTGCAGGGATAAATCTTCTCGAGAAGCCGTGTTTTCCGCGGTTATGGTTGACTTGGTGAAAGTACTGGCTAACAAGTACTCAGAACAACTTACACCTAACTAATGATAACTTGACTAGTAATAGGCTTATTGACACAACAACTTGATCCATCATTAAACCAACTGTGTGAGTTATCCTCGGATTGCTTCTTCGGATAAGGGGCGAGGTCCAGGATGGGTTTGTTCGGTGGTTAGTTATAGTTGGTTACGATACGCTATCTTATCTCTTTCTGTTACACCGGAAGTTGTAGTATGTTCTGTAGATGGTCAGGGCAGCCAGTTGCAGCATCTTTCATACCCTTTTCTTCCGTTGATCCCAAGGCATCTGTGCTTGGTGTTGACGGGTTACATTTTGGTGAACTGTGAGTCTTGCTTGCCAGTACGTTGTTGTACTGACCCCTTTGGGGCTGTGGTTTACGCAGACTACGACTACGGCTACGATGACCACCAGGATGGCTACTCGTGGAGTTTGACGACTGCAGAGAGTAGCTGGACCAGGGCTGGATCCAGGACCTACGTGGATGGGCTTCGTCTTCTTTATTTTCTCCGGCTTCTTAAGCCTGTTGGATTTTTCTGTACCCAGACACCTTTGATTGCTTCCGCTGATGTAATGAATGTTATGTTGGGACATGTGTCCTCTGGATGATTGTATTTGCTATTTCTGCCTTAGTGAAGGCCATTTGCAACCTTATTTCAATCTTTCGTGTCTTAGAGGCATGTTGTGTTATCCGTTTGTTCAAACACCGTTGACGTACCATGTGTGTATGGTATGAAGTACGTCAATGGTAGTATCCTGATTTCTACAGGATAGTTTACATCGACGATGAACAGTAACGGTTGGTTGTCGCACATAAGTGCTGGCCTACCCGTAAGGGGACGCGGGAGCCGTTAAGCCCCGTAATCCAACCAAAATACTGTTCAGTTCGTACGGTGAGTATCCTCTAGAAGTCCGGGTGCGACATCAATCATGCTAATGTTATTGTTAAATAATAATTTGATGATAAGGCACCGGCAGGAGGCCCTGTGTGGTTCTGAGGCCTGCTAGTGTCGACCCTAATAGGAAAAGGGTCTTGTCTACTAATCCATGATGAGCGCACTACCCGCATGTGGGAAGCGAGTATGGGCGCCCCCCTCAATTTGATTCAATTCGCATCTCGTCCAAATCATCTCATTTAGTTCGTGTTTTCCATTTGCTGCATGCATGTTTTTGCGAGCCCAGCGCAGGGTGGAACTTTCGTAGTCGGCATATAGGGGGACACGTTCTTAGAGTTCTATGAGGGTCCATTTTCTTCTGGGCTCGATTAGCCGTGCGCCCAAGGTGCTTTGGGCTTGATGCGAAGAAGAGTTGAGTTGTGTTGAGTGCCCCGCTTGGTGGGAGGCATCCCATCTGGCGGGGTATTCTTACGTGTACGGCCAAATTGGTGCAACCCTGCAGGGATAATCTTCTCGAGAAGCCGTGTTTTCCGCGGTTATGGTTAACTTGGTGAAAGTACTGGCTAACAAGTACTCAGGACAACTTAAACCACAATCTCACACCCAATGTTTAACAACTTGACTAGTAATAGGATGATTGTCACAATAACTTGATTCATCTTTAATCCAACTGTGTGAGTTATCCTCGGATTGCTTCTTTGGATAAGGGGCGAGGTCCAGGATGGGTTTGTTTGATGTTACCTTTTCAGTTGGTTACGATACTCGATCTTATCTCCTTTCTGTTAGCCGGAAGTGGTAGAATCTCTGTAGTTGGTTAGCGCAGCCAGTTGCAGCATCTTTTATATCCCCTTTCTTCCATTGATCCCAATGCATCCGTGCTTGGTGTTGACGGGCTACACTTTGGTGAACTGTGAGTCTTGCTTGCCAGTACGTCTATGTACTGACCCCTTTGGGGCTGTGGTTTCCGCAGACTACGCTTACGAGGATCCAGGTGACGGCTACTACGTGGAGTTTGACGAGGCTGCTGACGAGTAGTTAGCGGACCCGGGAAGGATCCGAGACATCGTGGATGGGCTCCGTCTTATTTCAGTTTCCTGCTTCTTAAGCCTATTTGGATTTGTCTGTACTCAGACCCTTTGAATGCTTCCGCTGAGATGTAATGATGTTATGTTGGGACATGTGTCCTCTGGATGATTGTATTTGCTATCTCTGCTCTAGTGAGAGCTATTAGCAACTTATTTCAATCTTTTGTGTCTTAGAGATATGCTGTGTTATCAGTTTGTTCAAAGCCGTTGACGTACCATGTTTGTATGGTATGAAGTACGTCAGTGGTAGTGTCCTGATTTCTACGGGATAGTTTACATCGACGGTGAACAGTAGCGATGGGTTGTCACACATAAGTGTTGGCCTACTCGTAAGAGGACGCGGGTGCCGGTAAGCCCCGTAATCCCATCGGAATACTGTTCAGTTCGTGCGGTGAGTATCCTCTAGAAGTCCGGGTGCGACATATATATACTCAGAGCCCGAAACTCCTGGATCTGACGGAGCGGGGGGAATCTTTCCAAGAGGTGGGACCTACATTGTATTGGGTGTTCCTTGGGCCTAAAATAACACATTCAAGCAATTAGTTCCACTTCGCTACACCCTTCCGGCTTACCTAGAGGGGCCAGATCAACAATTTCGTCCTTTTCTCCAACGGACCTAGGGTTTCTCCGAAGAGGAGCTCCGGTGCGTCTTAATCCCCCCAAGCCTAGGGTATCACATAACATGTTTGTTGGAGTGCGGCATGGGTCTTCGATGCCCAAGATTCCCTCACTCTTTGTGTTAGGGCTTCACCGACGTCGGATTCTCTCTCGCCGGTTCCAGGGCTACTCAGAGCCCGAAACTCCCGAATCTGACGGAACGGGGGGAATCTTGCCCAGAGGTGGGACCTACCATAGTCTTGGGTGTTACTTGGGCCTAACCTAACAGAACCAAACAATTAGTTCCGCTTTTCTACCCCCTTCCGGCTCACGTAGAGAGGGGCCAGATCGGCAGTTTCGTCCTTTTTCTCCAGGGGGCTAGTGTTTCTCCGGAGAGGAGCTCCAGTGTGTATTAATCCTACCCAGGCCTAGGGTATCACATACCATGTGTCTTATAGTGTGGCATGTGTCTTCGATGACCAAGATTGCCTCAATCTTTGTGTTATGGCTTCCCTGGCGTCGGATTCTCTCTCGCGGGTTCCAGGGCTATATATACTCAGAGCCCGAAACTCCCGGATCTGACGGAACAGGCGGGAATATTGACAAGAGGTGGGCCCTACCATAGTCTTGGGTGTTCCCTTGCGCCTAACCTAACAGAACCAAGCAACTAGTTCCACTTTGCTACCCCCTTCTGGCTCATATAGAGGGGCCAGATCGGCAGTTCTGTCCTTTTCTCCAGGGGCTAGGGTTTCTCCGGAGAGGAGCTCTAGATCGTCTTAATCCCACCCAAGACTAGGGTATAACATAAAATGTTCGTTAGAGGGTGGAATGGGTCTTGGATGCACAATATTCCCTCACTCTTTGTGTTAGGGCTTCACCGGCGTGAGATTCTCTCTAGTTGTTTCATGAACGAAACTCCCGGATCCGACGGAACAGGGGGATCTTGCCAAGAGGTGGGACCTACAATTTTCTTGGTTGTTCCTTGGGGCTAAACCAACACAACCAAGCAATTAGTTCCACTTTTCTACGCCCTTTCGGCTCACGTAGAGCTTCCATAACGGCAGTTCCGTCCTTTTTTCCAGCGGGCCTAGGGTTTCTCCGGAGAGGAGCCCCGGAGCGTATGAATCCCACACAAGCCTAGGGTATGCCCGAACATGTGTGTTAGAGTGTGGCATGGGTCCTGGATGTCCAATATTCCCTCACTCTCCGTGTCCTGGCTTCACCGGCGTCGGATTCACTCTCGTGGGTTCGAGGACTACAAATAGCCCGAAACTCCCGGATCTGATGAAACGGAGGGAATCTTTCCAATAGGTGGGACCTACCATTGTCTTGGTTATTCCTTGGGCATAACCTAACGCAACCGAGAAATTAGTTCCACTTTTGTACCCCATTCCGGCTCACGTACGTAGAGGGTCCAGAACAATAGTTCCGTCCTTTTTTCTCCAACGAGCCTAGGGTTTCTCCGGAGAGGAGCTCTGGAGCGTCTGAATCCCAACCAACCATAGGGTATGCCATACCATGTGTGTTAGAGTCTGGAATGGGTCTTGGATTCCTAGTATTCCCTCACTATCTATGTTATAGCTTCACCGGAGTCAGATTTTCTCTCGTGGGTTCCAGGAGTGGTCATAGCTCGAAACTCCCGGATCTGACGGAGAACGGGGGGAATCTTGCCAAGAGGTGGGCCCTACCATTGTCTTGGGTGTTCCTTGGTCCTAACTTAACACAACCAAGCAATTAGTTCCACTCTGCTAACCCATTTCCGCCTCATGTAGAGGGTCCAGAACAACAGTTCCATCCTTTTTTTCTCCAACGGGCCTAGGGTTTCTCCGGAGAGGAGCTCTAGAGTGTATTATTCCCACCCCAGCTTAGGGTATGTCATAACATGTGTTTTAGAGTGTGGCATGGGTATTGGATTACCAAGATTGCCTCAATCTCTGTGTTATGGCTTCACCGGCGTCAGATTCTCTCTCGTGGGTTCAAGGACTACAAATAGCCCGAAACTCCCGGATCTGACGGAACAGGGGGAATCTTTCCAAGAGGTGTGCCCTACCATTGTCTTGGTTGTTCCTTGGGCCTAACCTAACATAACCAATCAATTAGTTCAGCTTTGCTACACCCTTCTGGATCACGTAGAGTCCAGAACAACAATTCCGTCCTTTTTTTCTCCAACGGGCCTAGGGTTTCTCCGGAGAGGAGCTATGGAGCGTCTGAATCCCACCCAAGCCTAGGGTATGACATACCATGTGTGTTAGAGTGTGGAATGGGTCTTGGATTCCCAATATTCCCTCACTCTCTGTGTTATGGCTTCACCGACGTCAGATTCTCTCTCGTGGGTTCCAGGACTACTCATAGCCCGGATCTGACAGAGAACCGGGGGGATCTTTCCAATAGGTGGGCCCTACCATTGTCTTGGGTGTTCCTTAGGCCTAACCTAACACAACCAAGAAATTAGTTCCACTTTGCTACCCCCTTCCGGCCCACGTAGAGGGTCCATAACAGCAGTTTTGTCCTTTTTTCTCCAACGGCCTAGGGTTTCTCCGGAGAGGAGCTCTAGAGCGTCTTACTCCCACCCAAGCCTAGGGTATGTCATATACCATGTGTGTTAGAGTGTGACATGGGTCTTGGATTCCCAAGATTTCTTCAATCTCCGTGTTATGGCTTCACCGGCGTCAGATTCTCATTTGCGAGTTCCAGGATATACTCAGAGCCCGAAACTCCCGGATGTGACTGGACGGGGGGTGGGGGTGGGGGAATCTTTCCAAGACGTGGGCCCTACGATTGTCTTTGGTGTTCTTTGGGCCTAACCTAACACAACAAAGCAATTAGTTACACTTTGCTACCCCTTTTCGGCCTACGTAGAGGGGCCAGGACGATCGATAGTTCCGTCCTTTTATTTAGCAGGCCTAGGGCATCTCCGGAGAGGAGCTTCAGAGCGTCTGAATCCCACCCTAGCCTACGGTATGCCATACCATTCATGTGTATTATAGTGTGGCATGTGTCTCCGATGACCAAGATTCCCTCAATCTTTGTGTTATGCCTTCGTCACGTGCGTCGGATTCTCTCTCGCGGGTTCCAGGGCTACTCAGAGCCCGAAACTCCTGGATCTGACGGAACAGGGATGAATCTTGACAAGAGGTGGGCCCTACATTGTATTGGGTGTTCCTTTGGCCTAATACTAACACAGTCAAGCAATTATTTCCACTTTGCTACCCCCTTCCGACTCACGTAGAGGGGCCAGATCAGCAGTTCCGTCCTTTTCTCCAACAGGCCTAGGGTATCTCCTGAGAGGAGCTCCGGAGCGTATTAATCCCACCCAAGCCTAGGGTATCACATAACATGTTTGTTATAGTGTGAATGGGTCTTGTATGCACAATATTCCCTCACTCTTTGTGCTAGGGCTTCATCAGCGTGAGATTCGATCTCTCTAGTCGTTGCATGATTACTCAGGGACCAAAACTCCTGGATCTGACGAAACGGGGGGATCTTGCCAAGAGGTGGGCCCTACCATTGTCTTGGTTGTTCCTTGGTACTAAACCAACACAACCAAGCAATTAGTTCCACTTTTCTACCCCCTTCCGGCTCACGTAGAGGGTCCAAAACAGCAATTCCGTCCTTTTTCCAGCGGGCCTAGGGTTTCTCCGGAGAGGAGCTCTGGAGCGTCTAAATCCCACCCAAGCCTAGGGTATTCCATACCATGTGTGTTATAGTGTGGCATGCATGGGTCCTGGATGCCCAATATTTGCTCACACTTTGTGTTAGGGCTTCACTGGCGTGATATTCTCTCTAGCTGTTGCATGACTACTCAGGGACCAAAACTCCCGGATCTGACGGAACGGGGGGCCGGATCTTGCCAAGAGGTGGGCCCTACCATTGTATTGGTTGTTCCCTTGGGCCTAACGCAACATAACCAAGCAAATAGTTACCCTTTTTCTACCCCCCCTTCCGGCTCACGTAGAGGGTCCAGAACGATAGTTCCGTCCTTTTTCCAGCGGGCCTACGGTTTCTCCGGAGAGGAGCTCCGGAGCGTCTGAATCCCACCCAAGCCTAGGGTATTCCATAACATGTGTTTTAGAGTGTGGCATGGTTCTTGGATGCCCAATATTCCCTCACTCTCTGTGTTATGGCTTCACCGGCGTCGGATTCACTCTCGTGGGTTCCAAGACTACTCATAGCCCGAAACTCCCGGATCTGATGGAGAACGGGGGGGGGGGGGGATGTTGCCAACCTTTCCCCTGTTGATTTTTTTGTTATGAACATTGAATGCAATGCTTCTTGTCCTATTGTGTTGGGAAGACCTTTTTTTAGAACTTGGTGCTTTATTGACATGAAAGAGGGAGTATTAAATATCAACTTCCCCTCAAGAAATGTTTGGAACACTTTCCTAGAAATAATATGAAGCTACCCTTTCACTCTATTATTAGAGAAAAATATGATCTTGATGCTTCTTCACTTGAAAATACTTCAATTGATCTTTTAGGCCTAGCTGAAAGGCGTTAAAGAAAAGCGCTACCGGGAGACAACCCATTTTATTTCTTTGTTTCCATTCAGTTTTCCTTTATTTTCTTTGGTGTGCTTTGCACCTGGGTGTTTTCTATCTCCTTAGAAACCCCGCTGTATCTTTTCTTTTGTGTTTTTGTTGATCCAAGTAAAGCCTCTAGTGGAAAGTTGACACTATATTTCGGATTTCTGCGCAGGAAACAGATTTCTGCTGTCCACTGTTAATTCCGTTGAAAATCACAGAAAATTCAAAATGACCTGAGGGTTTTTGTGCTTAATACTGGGTTATATACGCAAATTTTCTTAGAACACCACTTTTTCATTTGAGCAACATAAGATTTTTCAAAAAATCTATCTTTACCTGCTGTTCTGTTTTGACAGATTTCTGCCATTTATCGCATTTGCATCTTAATCTCTTTCTTTTGGTGTTCTTTTGAGAAAAAGAGTTTTGAAATAAGTTGTGATAGTAGCTAATGTGTTTTTGAGTGTTATACTTGTGTTGAAACTGAACCATGTGAATTTATTATTTCAATTGAAATAACGTTGCTAATGAAGATTGTGAGAATTTTGATGTGAAGGAAGTTTTCAAGGGTCAAGAGAAGAGGATGATATGATGTGATCAAGAAGAGTGAAAAGCCTAAGCTTGGGGATGCCCCGGTGGTACATCCAAGAAAATTCCAAGAAGACTCAAGCGTCTAAGCTTGGGGATGCCCAAGTGATGCATGTAAAATGCATACATGAACTTTGCATGTTATTACTTGTTTTTCCTACATATTCGCAACTTATATTCATGTTTTATAATGATTTGGGGGATTTTATGAACAATCCCCTTCTTTTGGTTCTAACCCTATTTTTCCAGAAAACGTACTTTTTAGTGTTTCAGACTTTGCGGGAGCTTCGGGACTCCAAAAAGGGCAAGGCCAAAGAGCACGGTTCAGAATTTTCGAGACGACGACCATGGGCCAAATTAGAGGGCCAAAAGGCCAACCAGGTGGAAAAGAGGACCCTCCACGTGGCCAGATTCCTTGGCCGTGTGTGGGGCCCCCTTTTTGCCCCCGTGGCTCCGATGCCGTCGATCTTTCTTCTCCCGAGTGTCTCGTGACCTAAAAACGACTATATAAAGGGCCCCTTGGCCTTTTCGAGGAGGAGGCGGCGCCGAGAGACGAAACCACGAAACAGAGAGACAGAATGTTGCCGCCGGAGAAGATCGGAGGGGGAAACGCCGTCGGGATCACCCCCGGAGGGCTCCACCCCCCTCCGGCGTGTTCATCATCAACATCTACAGCAAGATCAGCTCCATCTCTCCACTGTAATCTCTTGGCAAACACGATGTATGATGCAATACTATATTCCCTTGATGTATTGTGTCTCCCCGTCTATGTTTGAGTAGTGAATTGTTCTTGGCAATGGTGAAATAGTTCGTTGATTGGTTGCATACAAGTTTGTTATCTTCTATGATTGTCTTTATGTACAATATATGAGTGCATGCATATGTTGGGGAATGCATGTAAGGTGATCACCGGTAGCATAATGGAGTGGTGGTGACTTGGGAGTGACAGTAACCTGAGACCGAGCCACAAAGTTAAGTTATTGGGGGATATATATAGGGGACCTTAGAACGTAAGGCTATGGTGGGACTTTATGTCTTAATCAATCTTGTGCAGTCATTTACTTGGCCACATGATCCATCATAAGGGGTTGTAGATCATTTACTTGACTATACCTATTCATGGCTCCTTCCTAGAAGAAACAACTAAGACTAAAACATGTGCTTCAATAATTGTGACAACCACACGAACGAAACACCTATTGCTAGAACACTTGCTCCCTTGAGATATTTGAGATATTTGCTGCTTGCTACTTGTGAAACTTGCTTAGAAACTTGCTTTAGAAACTTGCTTTAGGATTACTTGCATTTTAAACTTGCTTCACTAGTTACTAGACAAACCACACTCCACGTCACTTGCTTTTAATTAGTTAGTTCCTTTTAGTCAAACTTATTGCTTTGCATAAACAGCCATATAAGAGGGTTATAGGGCTTTAGAGAATAGATAGCTTACCTTCAGCTCCTCGTGGGTTCGACACTCAAATACTTATCGAAAGGTACTACAATTGATCTCCAGCACTTGGGAGTCATCAAGCACTTTTCTGGCGCCGTTGCCGGGGAGCGTTGTGCTAAGCTTTTATTCTTGTTTGCATTGCATACTAACATATAAACCTAAAACACAAAAAAAAATATATAATGGAAAACAACCAAACAATTTTAGAACTGTATAATATCTACCTTGAATTAGGACATGAACTGTTTGAGGAGAAATTGAAAAATTATTTGCACAACAATCATATTTGTGGTAGTACTAATTCTTTGAACACCTTTATTGCTAAGGAAAACCTTGAGCTTGGGGAAGTTTGTCTTGATGAATATGATATTTTAGTCCCCCCTACTATTGAGGATAAAAATGATATACTTGCTGATTCTATGGAAAGTTTTAACCTTGGGGAAGTTGGTTTTGATGAGCATGATATTTCTAGTTCCCCAAGCTTGGAGGAAAAAATTCACTTTGATGATACTATGCCTCCTATATATGATGATTGCAATGAAAATTATGAATGTTTAACTCCCACTATCACTAATGAGGATTTTACTTATGTGGAGAGTGATTCTTTTATGCATGTGGCTCATGATAAGAATGTTTATGTGATTTCATATTGTTGAATCTATTCATGATGCTACTGAAAATTATTATGAGAGAGGAAACATGGTTACACATATTTCAACAATATTAAGTTTCCCCTCTTTATGCTGAAAGTATTGAAGTTGCACTTGATCTACCTTTCTATGCTTGCTATTATGTTCTTCTTTTATTTGTTTCATTACAAAATGCCAATGCATATGAAAGGGGTTAGACTTAAAAATAAATTGTTTAATATTTTTTGGTGTGTTCCTTATGCTTTAATTTCCTATTCGGTGTGAGCACACATTTATGTCTTTTCAACATGTAAAATACCTTTACCTACTGTTATCTATCATTTAGTTTAAGATTTTCATTTTATAAATTTTTTGGGAAAGTAAATGAGAAGGATGAGTAATGGAGAAGTTGGGGTCGACCTTGAACATGTGTTGTTCATGCCAATGAAACCATTGCAAAGTCTCCATCATTAAAACTTTTTCCAGAGCTAAAAACAATAAAAATATTATTTCACTACTGTAACATCAAATTTGTGTCTTATTTCTCATCATAAATGGCAAGAATAATCTTATATGAGAGATAGGATTAAACAATAGTAATTAGCTGTTCAGAAAACAGATTCCTGAACTTCACTGCGAAAAATGTTTAAAATCACAGAAGTGGAATTTTGACCTGGTAATTTACGACAGCAATATTTAGTTATCAGTACATATTTCATTAGTTTTAAGTTTTATGATTTGAGCAACTTAAGTGCCTCTAAAAATTCACTCTTTACGGGCTGTTCAGTTTTTGGCAGATTATGTCTTTATTTTGCATTGCTCTCATTACTTGTGTTTTGTGTGGTTCTTTTGATCAGGAGCAATGCACGACTATAGTAAAAGTAGTTAATATTTAGAATCAACTCATGATGTGTCTTTGCTGTACCTATGTGGATTTTATTTATGGAGGCACTAACCCCTCTAATCAAGTTTTATGTTGAGATTTGTGTAAGAAGAATTTTTCAGGAGGAAGAGTTGAGTGAGATGAACAAAGATCAATAGGGAAACCCAATCAAGCTTGGGGATGTACCCCTGGTCTCACCCTACATGTATCAAACAAGTAAAAGAATCCAAGCTTGGGGATGCCGAGCCACCTCACTCCAACCATCATGATGTTAAGTAAGAAAAGCCTAGCTATACGGCTATCAATAAAGCGCTTTACGGGAGGCAACCCGGTTGTTCTTAGTTGGTTTTTCCTAGTGTCCTCTTGCTGTAACAAGAGACTTAGTCTTTAGTTTAGTTTCTTGAGGTTTCAATGAAGTGTCAAGTTTCACCCATTTGGATTTAAAAGTTGCTATCCTAGTGCATGGAATTTCTGTTTCAGCACGATTCTGCTCACCGTATGATTTTCCATTTTTTATCTGTAAGTCGGATTGAGCTAATTTTTTAGTATGTTCTGAAACTTTTCGTACTATGTAAGCAAAAAAATTGGATTAATTTTTTGATGAGTCTAGATTAGGGAAAACGTTCGTTTTTCGGCTACTGCTTTTCTGGACAGATTTTGCCTTCTTTTGTTGGATGCACTCTTTGGGTTTGGGACTTGAATTTCCTTGATCTTTTCGAGCTAGAGAGTGAACATACAACATTATGAACCTTATTTTCTATCTTCTGGAGCATTTGTTTTGGAATTTTGTGCAGCATGCATACGTTTTGTTTGTCCTTGCTAATCTCACCCCACAGAAAAAGAATGGGAGAAACATGTTTTGTAAAGTTTTTTCACAGGGAATAGAGGAGCTGCGCCAAGAGAGATCCAAGAGTGGTGAAAACCACAATCTGGGGGATGTGGTGAACACCCCTTGGACCGACACTCTTTTGGTTAGCACACGTCTACTTTCTGTTTTTCTAAGCAAAGAATTTGTCGCAGAAACTTGAAGCGTCTAGTTTTGTTTTTTAGTTTATTTGTGAGACCACCACCACAATTATCTTTATGATAATCATCTAATAGAATAATGGGTTGAATTAAGTTGGATTCTGTTATATTTATTGGGAAAGGGATGATTTAGTTGATTATAAAAGCTACTTATAGTTGCATGATTTATATGCTGTTTTAGGTGTAGAAATTTGCAATAGTGTTGTCATGAGCTATCTCTTATTCATGTTTTTGATGTTAATTGTTAGTTTACTTAGTTTTTCATGAAATGAGTAGTTCTATGGACACTAATGCATGCATAGTATCTGGTCAACTATCTCCCTCTTGCTAGCTAAAAAATAAAAAATTCCAACAAGTATAAACTTGTTTCCAACACCCTTTAGCCAAGTATTTCCAGCGAGTCCACCATATCTACCTATTAGCTTCAGAGCTATTCCGAGTATGTTCACCATGTTATAGTGTTATTTATGTTCTAAATTAAGATATTCACTTTATTAATTGTCATGAGCTGAATTTGGGATAGGACTCTCACGAATGCACACCTTTACTTTTAATTGCCCTTAATAAACATGACCCAATAACGGGAGCTAAAAGTTTTGCGTTTGATAAGTGTTTGGTTGGGAGCTAGCTATAAACGTGTATCACTGGAAAGCTTTCAACATTGCACAAAAATTTACATTTGGTTGATATCATGTACTTTTGTTTTTGGACTCCTGCCATGCCGAAATGAAATAGAGGAATAGTAAGTTTTGATGAGTAAGTATATTTATGACTAGAGAAACGCATTGGGACGCTAACCCAACCCATGCTTGATCATGGTGGAAATTTACTTACAGCTAGAGTGGACTCTACAAACACATTCTATAATAAAATAAGAATCTATGCATATAGTGAATGAAATAAAAAAGGATGATGAGTCTACTCCGTTTGTTCATCTTGTCATTGTGACATGGGCTGGTTTCCATGTCATGGGGCAAGAGGTACCTCTTTGCAGTTCTCTATGATGTCATTAATACTTATTATGATTGTACAAAGCTTATTAGGAATCTTAAGTTGAGTAATCATGGAGTAGGTTTTCACACTCACGGGGCATGAGGCATTCAACCAACACCTTGTCAATCACATTACTTCAACATTCACAATTTAAGATGCTAGTGATAAAGGGGCAATGAGAGTATTAGACCAATGGATGCCACATTTCAATTAGTAATTTTAGTTGAATAATTTAGAGGCTAAATAAGACTTGATCATGTTTACCTCTACTCAGTTTTCTCCAAAGTGTCCACCATATTTTCTATTTTACATTATGCTATTCTTTGACCAATATAGGATTTTATTTTTCATTTTGTGTATGCATTTGGTCCATAGTGCTTTTATTTCATTATACACTTTGTGAACTTTCATGAAGCATCTTTGCTTGCATATTTGATATTTTTTATAACATGAATTGTATGTTGCTACTCATCTACATTATGAATCATTTGATTATGTAGCATGAATATAATCTTCTTTGATATTCCATGATTGTTTTAAAATGCAAAGTCCATGTTAGTTTTATCACCTTCATACTC
The DNA here is from genome assembly GCA_028641055.1 of Alopecurus myosuroides. Lineage (NCBI taxonomy): Eukaryota > Viridiplantae > Streptophyta > Magnoliopsida > Poales > Poaceae > Alopecurus > Alopecurus myosuroides. Next base: position 571,538,829 of record CM054057.1, read on the forward strand.
GAGGACGAGTATGGGTTAAGCTTGGGGATGTTGATGCATGTAAAATGCATACATGAACTTTGCATGTTATTACTTGTTTTTCCTACATATTAGCAACTTATATTCATGTTTTATAATGATTTGGGGGATTTTCTGAACAATCCCCCTTCTTTTGGTTCTAACCCTGTTTTTCCAGAAAACATACTTTTTAGTGTTTCAGACTTTCCGGGAGCTTCGGGACTCCAAAAAGGGCAAGGCCAAAGAGCACGGTTCAGAATTTTTGAGACGAAGACCATGGGACAAAGTAGAGGGCCAAAAGGCCAACCAGGTGGAAAAGAGGACCCTCCACGCGGCCAGATTCCTTGGCCCCGTGTAGGGCCCCCTTTTTGCCCCGGTGGCTCCGATGTCGTCGATATTTCTTCTCCCGAGTGTCTCGTGACCTAAAAACGACTATATAAAGGGTCCCCTGGCCTTTTCAAGGAGGAGGCGGTGCCGAGAGACGAAACCACGAAACAGAGAGACAGAATGCTGCCGTCGGAGAAGATCGGAGGGAGGAAACGCCGCCGGGATCACCCCCGGAGGGCTCCACCCCCCTCCGGCGTGTTCATCATCAACATCTACATCAAGATCAGCTCCATCTCTCCACTGTAATCTCTTGGCAAACACGATGTATGATGCAATACTATATTCCCTTGATGTATTGTGTCTCCCCGTCTATGTTTGAGTAGTGAATTGTTCTTGGCAATGGTGAAATAGTTCGTTGATTGGTTGCATACAAGTTTGTTATCTTCTATGATTGTCTTTATGTACAATATATGAGTGCACACATATGTTGGGGAATGCATGTAAGGTGATCACCGGTAGCATAATGGAGTGGTGGTGACTGGGGAGTGACAGTAACCTGAGACCGAGCCACAAAGTTAAGTTATTGGGGGATATATATAGGGGACCTTAGAACGTAAGGCTATGGTGGGACTTTATGTCTTAATCAATCTTGTGCAGTCATTTACTTGGCCACATGATCCATCATAAGGGGTTGTAGATCATTTACTTGACTATACCTATTCATGGCTCCTTCCTAGAAGAAACAACAAAGACTAAAACATGTGCTTCACTAATTGTGACAACCACACGAACGAAACAACTATTGCTAGAACACTTGCTCCCTTGAGATACTTGAGATATTTGCTGCTTGCTACTTGTGAAACTTGCTTAGAAACTTGCTTTAGAAACTTGCTTTAGGATTACTTGCATTTTCAACTTGCTTCACTAGTTACTAGACAAACCACACTCCACGTCACTTGCTTTTAATTAGTTAGTTCCTTTTAGTCAAACTTGTTTCTTTGCATAAATAGCCATATAAGAGGGTTATAGGGCTTTAGAGAATAGATAGCTTACCTTCAGCTCCTCGTGGGTTCGACACTCAAATACTTATCGAAAGGTACTACAATTGATCTCCTGCACTTGGGAGTCATCACCAAGGCATCCCCTTCTTCATCAACAGATTATCATGTCACTTCTAGTGAAACTATATTTTTATTCGGTCGCATCTTATGTGCTTTACTTGGAGCGTCTTTTTTTTTCAGTTTGCTTTTTCTTTTTCTTTCAGTTTGTTTTCACTTTCATAATAAGCCTGGTTGGACCCCAGCATTCTTTTATTGGAGAGTGACACGCTTTGCTTTTTCATGAGAATACGTTGTATTCTTAGTCTCTGTTTGGCTGCTGCATTTATTCAGCTCATGTTTTGCATGCATATCTTATTAGAGCTGTTAGTTTTAGTATTATTATTTGAGTACTCTCATGTTTGCTTGATGTATCATAATGAGTATTTTTGTTAAAGCATGTTTTGTATGGTGCTTGTTGGGAGAAAGAAAACTGCTGCTTGAAGTAGAATTTATAACAGTACTAGTAGAAGCTTGTATAGACTGTGGCTAGAACTTTTTCATGTCATGCTAAATGTTATTTTAGTTTTAAATCGTTGTGGTTATTGAGTAGCATGAATAGCCTAAAATATCTGAGAGTGTTTAATATGTATTGAAAGATTCATGAGTTGTTCTTGTCATAGTAAAGCATCAATATACGGTATTCTCTTTCGAATGAGCTCTACTTCTGCATCCAACTTCCAAAACCCAAAGTTTTCCAAATGTGTCCACCATACCTACCTATGTATGTGGTATTTAACTGCCTCTCCAAGTAAATTTCTCGTGTGCTACCCTTAAAACCCGCTAAAAATTATTCATGTTTTGTGCCCCTGTTTTAGCTCATGAGGACGTATACTGAGAATCTTTATCTCACTTGTTGATTGGATTTCACACCCCCGGACTAGTGGCTTCATCCTCTTATCCAATGATAGAAGAGCCGGCAGCGGGGTGCCCAGCCCCAAATTAATAACACAAATTCTCTTCACCCTTTTTGCCCCTGATTTATCAGTCAAAGCATACACTACCAAATTCCGTGCGATCCGGAACGTTTTGAGCTGAACGTTTTGATAACGTCGAGCGTTTCCATCGCGAATGGCTGAATAGTGGAGTTTTCTCTCGACGTATTTGTTTGGTCCGTCGCAGACTGGTTTTGCCCGACTTTTTGCTACTTTTACGTCGTGGATTTTCTTCTCTGGCCCAGTAGCCCACTAAGAGCCCAGTTGCCTTCGACGAAACTGGCTTGGTAATGTAGAACGTCGCGAATTTTCATCGGACCCACACATCCTGCCATGTTTGACTGCTTTGATCGGCAACGACCGCGCTCTCTCTTGGTTGTTCCTAACGTTTTTTTGCACGGGCCCAGCTTTCAGTTCATCAGTTCACACCAGGATCACAAAGGTTACCCGCCATCATCACAACAAGGAGATTTATAATAACTAGAATTATAATAACTAGAATTAACATCAGTTCACACCAGCATCACAAAGGTTACCCGCCATCATCACAACAGGCTCACATCATTAACTAAATAGTTTCATGTCATCGATAGGGTTTACATCACAACAGGTGCACCTCAGCATCTAAACAGGTGCACATCATAAACTAAATAGTTTCTCATCGATACGGTTCACGTCACTTTTTCCAACCGATCCACCCATTCCGAAGGCACATCCACAGGTTCCACGTCACTTTTCCTAGTCACCAATCCATTCCAAAGGCACATCCATAGGTTCCACGTCACTTTTCAGCTTCCTCAATGCTCTCCAAAGGCACATGCAATTGTTCAACCTCACTTCTCCCATTGATCCATCCATTCTGAAGCCACAACCACAGGTTCACAAACCCTACAAAAAAAGGCACCATACATGTTTAGCACATCATCAACTACAAGGCCAACCATTAGCACAGTCTAATCATCGGCACATGCAACAAAACAAATAAAAGTATAATAGTGAGCCTCATTGCCAACCATGGTGCATACAAATGACACGCAATAATTCTGACAGATTTACCTACTATAGTAAAATGAGGCACAACTTAACTTGTTCTGCATGCTATTTGCTATAGTAGCCAAACTGCTAGACACATTGCTGCATATTAATCATTGGTAGAGACAGTTTAATCATTGGCACACGTATAAGGGCTTCTTTGGATCATAGGATTACAAAATAGAGGAACCAATGATTAGATTGTGCTGAAATTGGGTGTACGAATACAATCCATAGGAATTTTGTAGGTGTCATTCCTTTGATCCAAAGGCATTCCTTAGGAAAGAATCGTATGGATCATCGAACATTCCAAAGGCATTCCTATGGATCCAAAAGCATTCCTATGGATCCAAAAGGCATTCCTATGGATCCAAAAGCAATGGAAAGCAAGAAAAGTAGCCTCATACTAATAAGCACAAAACAAAATTAATGAGATCATCGAACATTTACCAAGGAAGATGCAGAACCAATGTGGTTGTACACAACACTAGGTAAATGCTCGATGATCTCATCAAGATCGAGTGCACACTTTAATCATTGGCACATGTATCAAGCACAGATGTTTAGCAATGGAAAACAAGAAAAGTAGCCTCATACTAATAAGCACAAAACAAAATTAATGAGATCGTAGAACATTTTACCAAGGAAGATGCAGAACCAATGTGGTTGTACACAACACTAGGTAAAATGCTCGATGATCTCAGCAAGATCGAGTGCACAGTTTAATCATTGGCACACGTATAAAGCACATATATTTAGCAACTGAAAACAAGAAAAGTAGCCTCATACTAATAAGCACAAAACAAAATTAATGAGATCATCGAACATTTTATCAAGGAAGATGCAGAACCAATGTGGTTGTACACAACACTAGGTAAAATGCTCGATGATCTCATCAAGCTCGAGTGCACAGTTTATTTATTGGCACATGTATCAAGCACAAATGTTTAACAATGGAAGACAAGAAAAGTAGCATCATACTAATAAGCACAAAACAAAATTAATGAGATCGTAGAAAATTTACCTCCCGAGTTGGAATTTTACCAACTCCATTAACCAGAATGTCACGCGCCTCCATCCAGTTACGAGTTTCATAAGGATAAGAAGACATGGTGCAGAAGGTACAACCTCGACTAGAGTGCTACAGCCAAATATGAAAATAAGAAAAATCAAACCAGTAGCTACGAAGGCGAAAGGAGATACTAATTTATATGCTAGTATTTACCTTGGGGATCTGAAGAACAGGGGGCCTTTCGAGCTCCAAGGCCTTGTTCAGGTGGATCTCCATATGGGTGGGGGAAGCGATCTTCGAGATACCTGTGACGGTAGCGTGAGCAAAATCCATGGCTGGTGGTGACCTAAAACACGTCAACGACGATGGCCTCTGGCATCTAACCTAGATCCTCCGGCATCTAACCTAGATCCGCCGCCATCTAAACTAGATCGAATCATTTGGTTGAGGAAGTGAAGGGAGGCAACCAACACTTACCAATCATAGGTTGAGGACGGGGAAGCTAGGGAGGGCACCGCCGTGATAGCCGCCGCCCAGTGGGCGAAGTGGAGGCACTGGGTTTTTTTTGGGAGGGGGCAGAGTGATCCCTTTCAGTGGGGAAGTAGTCGAGAGTGGGCGAGGGAGCGCGGCGGCCTTTGACGCTGACGAGTAGGACCTCGTGTGAGGTTGTTTCAGTGAAGATTTAGCGCGCGCGCGGCTATGACGCTGACGAGTTGGACCCCGTGTGAGACTGTTTCGTTTTTTAGCGCGCGCGCGGCTGTTAGCAGTCGTAATTTAAGCGCTCATATGTTAGGTTTGGATGTGAATTTTTTAATATTGAGGGTCTATGTGTTAATTAGGGTACAATGGGCTATAGCTGCCAATTGTGGCATGTTGTCCCATAAATTGAAGGTTTTTCAAATGTAAATCTTTGCTAATACGAAAAATGTTGCATTCTTACCATTAGTTCTTTATATTCTACTAATTAAATGAAGAATTAAAAACCATTGATCCATCAGATCAACGAGTTTTCGACAAGGATTGGCTTATTGGCCATGATCGAGTACTAAATGGACGTGACACATCCACTTATCACTAAGTTATATCATATTTAGGCATCCTACAAACATGATCGGCTGAAGCAACATAGTATAGAAATACTACATATATAGTACTTAAATTCTTACACACACGAGGAATTCTTCCACAATACTAATAAAGTTCTTACATATACTACTTGTCCAAACTAGATGATTAGCTAGTAGCACAACTATTCAAATTAAGTTCATGCATTCGACACAAGCGACATCATTACTGGCTCCTCCAAGGATTCCTGTCCTGGTGATTGGGGTTCAGATGGGGATGCGCGAGCCCTAAGCGGATATTGCGCACGAGCAACTTCTTTAGGAACACACCGTAGGCAGCGTGCTTGGCCCTAACAGCGGGCACGCGGTTTTCCGAGCCACGTCCAATGCCGCTGGCATGCTGGATCATGCTGACGATGCTCGTGTCAATGTTCCTGCAGCAGAAGGGGCAGAACAGCATGCCGGCGCGACGACGGTACCTAATCTGCCCATTCTGTAGCTTCCTAAGAACATGTCTGCTCTTAGCATCGCGGGACTCCTTGTCAGATGATACGCCGTCATCGAAATTCTTCAAATTAGAAATGAAACAAAAGTTAGAACCACACTCCAATTCTAGGTCATTTTTAAAATGCACGTACTAACACTAGTTTGAATCAAATAACCATGCCATTGATAAACTAATGACATCAATCTTTGCTTAAATAGCATACAAAAATTTAAGCAGAACATAAATGGTACCACATATATGCAGTTAGTTAATGGACTTAATATGTAATAACAAGCCTAGAATTTATGCCCACATTCGAATCATGTATAGCTAATTCCTAGTTAATGGACAATAGAGCTTGCAGATAGACAAAATGCCATCAAAATCATGTATAGCTAATTCCTAACTTGCATATACCAATTGCTCTATTCTACAAGCTCTAGAATCCCGGACCTAAAATCATTAGCGGACCCGGGAATAGATTCAAGTCCGGGCAAACAGTCAGTTACAAGGCTTAATGTGTATTTTTTTTCTATGAAATAAACTTCAACTATACTGTTCTGACCGCTGGGTAATAGGGGGCGCTGGGTTCGCAGTTGCATATGTAGAATCCCCGTCTCCAGATCCAACTTGCTTGCATGTCTCTAGAAACCATTGGTTCTTCAATACTAAACTAGGGCTAGATATATATGTTTAGGGAAGCACCTCAGACTCCTCGTCGGAGACGACCTTCTCGAACGCCGGTACCTCCCCCATGGGGTCCCCCAGATCGGACAGGAGAGGGAGTCCCGGCGCTTCCACCATGGCCGGCCGCGCCTGCGGCAACGACATCAGATGTCGCGTCAGCGTTATTCCCCTGCATCGGATCCGGACATGAGATCCAACCGACATGGTGGGCCGCGCCGGCAGCAGATGATGCGACGACGTCCTCCATTCCTCGCGGAACCGCCTCAAGGTTGGGGGAGAAGGAGGGAGGAGTTGGGGCCAGAGCAAAGTGGTTTTTTTGTTTTGCTAGATTTGGGGCCGGAATAGTGGGGGGAAGGAGGCGATGCAAGCAGGAGGGGCATTTATACTGACTGCCATTTCGAGGGCTGTTGGGCCTGCTGACGTGTGCGCATGCATGTCTCTGCATGGCTCTCCCGTGGGCTGACTTTGTCAAACACAGAGTGATGTGACATTTAGTCACTGTCAAACGGGGCCACAATGAGTCAGGGCCACCTATCAGTCGAACATATTCAGCCAAACCGAGCCAACGAATTGCTCTCTTTCTGCGAACACAACGGTCATTTGCGAGGGAGGTCAAACAGCCACCCACGGTGACGAACGTGTATATGCACTCTGCCTCGTTTTCAGTTGCCATTAGTTTCCCGTTCGTTCATCTACTCGCTTGGGTTCACACACCTTCGTTCCACACGGTGACGAACGTGTATATGCACTCTGCCTCGTTTTCAGTTGCCATTAGTTTCCTGTTCGTTCATCTACTCGCTTGGGTTCACACACCTTCGTTCCACACACGCCTTCGATATTTAGGCGGTTGCCATTTGCAGTTGCCATTTGCGCTCCTTCCGTTCATCATCTTCCCCGACTCTTTTTCCAAACCCATTGAAGTATCGAACCCATCGAATCCAGACTTCATCTTCCCTGACTCTTCTTCCAAGCCCACGGCGGAGACTTGCCATGGACGATCGCCGACCAACCACGGAGGTTATCAGCCTCCCTGTCCACGGCGGCAACATGTTGGAGGTGATTTACACCAACGAGGAACGTTCCTTCGAGACTGTCCTAGCCAATTTCGAGTAATGGCTTCAGCCTAAAAAGCACAAGTTCTTGGGCTTCGACCTTGAGTACACATGTAGCCATGCTTACAAACCCCATGCCGTCGCCGTTTTCCAAATCGCCATGCGAAACCACGTCCTCGTGTACCACTGGTGCAGGTCGCCGCAGACAGATCATGGACGCAAGTTGCTGCAAGACTTCTTTTCAACAAAGAAGATCACGTTCGCAAGCGTGGACACGACGGGCGACAAGAAGGCTCTTGCCCAATCAGGCTTCTTTCTGCCACCAGAGTACCACCATGACATCCAGTTGGAATTCGGGGTACCCAAAAGTGGAATGGATACTCTAGCAGGAAATATCATAGACAGTTGGTACCTCGAGATGAAGTCTGGATTCGATTCATACCTGCACCATTATTGGGAATGGAAGATGACTCCAACAAGCCACAACTATGCAGTGGTGGACGGGTATGTCAGCTACGAGTTATACAGAAGAATCCAAGACATGAAAAACAGTTTAGATCCAACATGGCTGGAGAAGATCCGCCCCTGGTGCAAGAGCGAAGGTAAAGCTTCACGCCGCCGCCGCGGCAACGAGGGCACGCGCAAAAGGATACGCAGGAATAGTTGTTTAAGTGTTTTTAGCGCTTGATAATAGGTGTTCTTATTCGTGTTTTGGTTTGTGTGCGCGAAAAATATGTTTGTTTTACATATTAATGTAATTTTGTGCAATATGTAGCACCTGGAATTTGTTTCCATGATTTATAGATGAAATACATTGCTGCTGTTTTTTTTTTGCATGAATTAACATTAAGTGGTCAAACATTAGGAGCCTTAGATTTAACTCAAATTCAACAACAAACTCGAACATTTTCAAACTGACTATAGATCAAACTAACATATTAAAACAGATAATAGTCGCAACATAAGTCAAACATTTTCAAACTGACTAGAGGTCAAACTGACATATTACAATAGACAATAGTCGCAACATAAGTCAAACATTTTCAAACTGACTAGAGATGCACGATACAACACACAATTCAGACTCCCAATAGATAGCAGCTGCAATATAAGCCAAATGATATCTTCAGATAGCAGTTCAAACAACAGCTCAATCTTCTTCAGTCAGCAGATCATTCTCCTCCGGCAGATCCGTTGCCGTTGTGCCCACCGAAACAGTGGCCACCGTCCCTCGCCTGAGGAGGGCCACTGCCATCCACACACCCACCGAAGAATGGGAACTGGTGTGATGAGGGGATAGTAACCCGGTATGCCAACCCCAGGTGTAATCCGGCCCAAACGGCGTATGGACCAAATCCGGCTAAGGACGCAGAAGCTTCCGGAAGGCCCAGGGCTTGTAAGGATCGTAACCCGGATTGTGGGTTACGATAAGGAAAGCTAGGATACGTATGTAGAATTCGAGTAGGACTCAAGGAGCGCTTTGTATGGCAAGTCAAAGGGGGTATGAGTACTATATAAACCAACCCCTAGGCTTCGCCTGAGAGAGATTCAAGTCATAACTGTAACACCTATTATCGAGTATCCAGTATAATCATATCGAGATCCGGCGAGTTGTTTTCCGGCTCTTAGATTACTTTTCGTCATGTCTTCCTTCGAGCTAAATCCTCTCCCAAATACCTGTGTCGACTTGCCCCTAGATCAGTTACCCCCGGTAACATCTGCCGTGATTATCCCACGACAGTTGGCGCCCACCGTGGGGCCTGCGTCCAAAGGTGTTTACATCACGGGAGAAGCTCGGAAGAACATGAGGAACCTCGTCGTCGGAGAAATCTACGTCAACAACCAAGGAGAGAAGATGGTAGACGATTCTGGCTGGGGGCCAGAGTCGGATCACCTCGAAACCGGATCCGTCGTGACAGTCGGTCGCATCAACGTCTTCATCGGTATGGTATGTGCTTCCAATTCGAGCCGTGATAATCTTGAATCTGATTCTGTGTCAGGGGAGGACACGCGTGTTCAATCGGAAAAAGAAGAATCGATCGGAACAACGGGTCCGACAGAGAGGGAGGAAGGTACCGAGTCTATACGGGATTTATCGGAGGACCGATACGAGAAGGAAAATAGCGAAGAGGAAGAACGGTACGAATCTACGCCAAGCATTATGCGCCGGGTTGCAGTTTATGCGGCCCCCGCAATCAATACCACTCAAGGAAACGCAGCCGCGGCGCCAGTCGGGGCGGCGCAGGTGCTGGCTCAGCAACAAGGTACGGCTGGCCCGATCTTGGCCCAGGTCGATGGAGAATCGGCATCAGTCACCAGTCGCCCAGCGGAGGAGGAGCGACACGCAAATATGTTTGGGTTCCAAGCAAACCGGACACCGGGGCGGGCCCCTCGAACCCTCGTCACCCAGCTCTGTTTGATAATAATTTGATCTTGGATCCCACAGTCCTAGCTACAGTTATCACCCCAGAAAACGCAGCAGAGCGTGTAAGAGATCTGGACGTGGCTCGTCGTGCATTGGAGCAGCAAAGAAGGCAGGTAGAAGCAGAAAAGCAGGGGATGGCAGCGCGGCAGCGGGAACTGGATGACCTAGAGACCCGGCTTCGGGAGGAGACGACGAGGATTCACCAAAGGCACCGAACTATGCTACCGGCAACAGGAGGGGTTATCAACCCGACTGCCCTGGTGTTCACGCCTCAAGATCAGCCAATCCCACCGGCGAACCAAGGGACCATACCGCAACCAGCAACGGGAGTGCAGCTGGTAAACGCGCCAGCCGGATTACCCTTGCCTCGGGCGGGGGCGACAGCCGGCAACACCATGCCGCCTCCACCATCGCGATTCCGTACCCCAGCAGGTCACTACAACAACCCCATGGACAACGTGTATGCAGCAACACTCGCATTAAACCAGATTCCTGTAAGAGACTCGCCGCACGCAGAAGAAACCCGGCGAGCGATAGATCTGCTGCACACCGCGGTAGCACAGCAAGTCAATTATCCAGATCACAGAAGTGGGATGCATGGGACGCCATACGTGAGTCAACAACAGGGCAACGTCCAAACAAGCGCGGCACGACGAAGGGAAGAGCAGCAGCAGATGCTACCCCCACCGCGCGTCCAGACAGTACCGGCAGTATCAGCAGCACAGGCAGTAGTGGACAGCTCCAGGGCCAGAAGAGCCGGGGCCGGGTCTGCAGCACACGATCCACCGGTGGCTCCTCACCCCGTGGCACCCCCGGCCGGTCACGCATTTCCCGGGCGAGACCAGCCCCAACCACCCTTGCGGGACCCAAGTGTCTCTCGGATGATATCAGAGCGGAACCTTACCCGGAAAAGTTCAAAGAACCGGGTAAAGTAGTGAATTACGAGCCAACGATGGATCCGGAAACGTGGTTAAGCAGCTACGAGATGGCAATGTCAATTCGCAACGCGTCCGAGAATCTCCAAGCCAAGTTCATGCACTTAATGATGTCAGAGGGAGCGGCAAAGTTATGGTTCACCAATTTACCGGAAAAGTCGATCAAGTCGTGGGAGGAGCTAAAAACCGCATTTATCAAGCACTTCCATGGGACCTGTAGGAAGTTATTTACTATTGATGACTTAGAAAGATGCGTTCAGAAGAAAGGAGAATCGGCACGCAGCTGGGTACGCCGGGTTATGGAGATACTCCACTCGTCTACGGATATCCAGCCTAAGGACGCGCTACAAGCTATGGCAAAAACATGTAAGTATGTTCCTTTAGTGCAAAAGCTAACTCGCATGAAATCTAGTAGGAATGCAGCGGAGGTTACGATGGGAGAGTTAATGGATGCATGCAACAAACACGCTGCAACGGATACTACAGAAGAGGAAGTTGATGACAAAAGGCAAAAGCAAACGCAAGTAGCAGTGGGAAGACCGGCAATGGATCGGCACCAAACAACAATGGAAATAGCCAGAACAAGCGCCCGTTTGAGGGGAGTTCCGAGTTTGTGGCCAATACAGAGGCCGGGTCTTCGAGACCTAGATCCGAAGGGAATTTTAATACCGGAAATCACAATGGGGGACACTACCAAGTACCCCCAAGACCAAGCAACAGTTGGGACATATTTAGGATGGCGTGCCCGAAGCATAGCAGGAATGGCAAGCCGGCCAATCATTCATTGGAGCAGTGTGCCGACTTACAAAGGTGGAAGAACGAGGAAGTGAACAGGGCCATGCGAGGTGCGGGCCGAGGAGGAGGTCCGGGTCCAGGTGGAAATTCGGGCAACGGGCCGCCCCCAGCCGGCAATCCGCCAGTTGGAAATCAAGGTAACAATCAAGGGGGAGCGGGAGGATTTCAAGCTAACCCCAAACAGCTGGGTCAGTATCATGTGCACACTACTGGAGGTTCTAGCAAGGACAAGAAGATACTGAAACAAGCAGTTAATTCAGTCTCCTCCGCTGTTCCAAGATATTTGAGGTGGTCAGAGCAAGAGGTAACATGGAGCAGAAGAGATCACCCGGATAGGATTGATCACCCGGGAGTCTTGGCTTTGGTAGTGGCGCCACAGGTCAATGGTTACGAGCTGAAGAAAGTCTTGATGGATGGAGTAGTATCAATATCCTATACTGGGAAACCTTTCTGCGCATGGGCTTAAAGGAATCACAGTTGCAAAAAAGTACAACAGTTTTTCACGGGATAGTGCCGGGTCATTCGGCATGCCCCGAAGGAAAAGTGGCATTGGAGGTAGCTTTCGGGGAGTCAAAGGACAATTATCGAATCGAGTGGCTTACCTTTGAGGTAGTAAAGTTGCGCAGTCCTTATCATGCATTGTTTGGAAGGCCGGCTTATGCCAAGTTCATGGCAAGACCGTGTTATGTGTACCTACAACTGAAAATCCCGGGTCCCAAGAAGACCATTACAATACACGGAAATCGGGATATAGCGGCTGAGTGCGATGAGGGAGATGCGGCAATGGCCGAGCAAGCTTGCAGGAAGGAAGAGCTCAAACATTACCGTTCCAAGGTGGACCTAGAAGAGAGGACGACAAAAAAGCCAACTCCTGAAGGGGACAAGGCAAACATTAGAGCAGAAAAGGACCTTAAGATGGTAGGTTTCATCAAGGGCGAGCTTTCCAAATCCCCTAACAGAGAAGAAGAAGTACTGCTACACGCAGCCGATCACGTTTCAAGGACGGTATACCCGGATTGGCTACCAAATCCCATATTCATTATGAAAAGGTCTGGCGAATGGAGAATATGTATCGGTCACACCAGTGTGAGGCCGCTTCCCGAGAATAACTAAAGCAGTGTACTCGACGGCAGGTTTCAGACGCGCTCTTTTCCTTACCAGGGTACCTAAGGGGACTGGAAGGTTTTTAATGAGGCGGCCTGCTGATTCAAAAAAGAAATTTTTATCAATAAAAGAAGATGGTTTCGGGTCTTATCATGGTCTTTTGCTTCAGTTACAAGTAAGTAACGTTGTTATTATCAGTACATCAATATCATCGAAATACGCTGCGTGAATTTAGGTCTCTGGGGGTTGATCTACTTCAGTAAGTAATCACAAACCCGGAGACCCGGCCATGATGCCTATGAGTTATGGGGCTGATCACCCGTAGAAACGGGTGCGGCTACAATCCTATAACTGGACGAAGGAGCCAAATTTCTTGATTATTCTTACTTAAGCTCGATGTGACTCGCACCAAAGTGCATGATCTGTTCACTTACGATTACAATCAAACTATGCAGCCCAATGGAGCGTGCTTGATTTTGTTTTTCGTATAGATGCAACGACATGGTATCCACGCGAAAGCCGGCTTACAGTACAAGGTAATCAAAAGGGTCATCTAAACCACAAGTCCATGCAGAGTATAAGGCTAACATAGCCGGAAACTCAACAAATATTAAGCATGACTTCAGTATTTATGAGAACAGCTATTGGTCTTCAGCTTGGTAAACAGCAGTATGTCATCTGAGAAAGCCCACGCCCCCATAGCTCGTACTTTGGGTCATGGGGACTGGGGACTTCGAAACAGAAACAAACTGTTTAACTACCAAGGTCTGTAAACCTTAGTTGCCGAGTATTGGGGACTTAAAGAAAAGTCCATCTATCAAAACCTACGATACTCGGTTAACCGAGTCTCAAAAGGAAATTGAAAGCAAGAGTTCAAAGTATCGAGAATAAGCTTATACGTAACACAAGTATCGAGATTATAAAAAGCCAGGGAAGGCAAAGAGTTATCATGAATTAACAAGCGTACAGGCGTAGTATCAGTATCAGTGGCGCACAGGCGCACCGCAAAAATCATATCAGTCTTAAGAAAACGAAAAGCACTAGTAGCATCCTACTCGGCATCCTGAGAGCGATCTTCCGGGTCTAGATCTTGGACTTGCTCCTTGGCCTTGTCAGTAGTCTTGCTCGGGCTCTTCACATCTGGACGGACAGGCGGAGGCACGGCCGGTGTAGAGGTGGACGGCTTTGCGCCTAGCTCTGCTTCTCTCTTTGCGGCCTCTTCTTTCCTCCTGGCCAGGTCAGTCGACCATCTTTCCACCATATCAAAAGGAGGAGGTGCATCCACCAAAATAACTTTGCCCTCAGCGTCATAAGAACTCATGATCTTGTCCAGTTCCATTTTGTCGGCCAAGGTAGTGGCTGAGGAGCGTACAGCACGTTGAATATCTTTGAAGTCCTTGGGCTCAAACTTGGACCCGTCAGCTTTGAATTCTGGAAACCCGGATGTTACCTTGGCCGGGTCAAGCTTAGGAAAATAAGCCTTCGCCAGTGTAAGGGCCCGGGTCATTCCAATCCGGCAAGCTGAGCGCTTCATTATCTCAATCCACCCAGGCACCGTTGAGAAGGCCTGCATAAGATTATCTTCTCCCGGGTATACCTCAGAAGGCCACTTGATAGCATCAAGTAAAAGTTTAGTGCCGGCAAAAAATGTCCGAAGCACAGTCTTCAAAGTCTTAGCCTGAGTAATGGCATTCTCCTCCGGAGTAGCAAGGTTGGCACCTAAAATCGAACAACACAAAGGCATATCAGTAATCTTGATTATTACAACGGCACGGTAGAAATACGCAAGTTAACGGCAAATAAAAACTTACTCAGTAAGATGCGGTAAGTGTCCGTGATCTGAGCCGACAAGTTATTCAGCGACGATTGGGCAGCGTTGTACTTCTTCTTGTAAGTGGAGACATCTTTTTTCAGAGTCTTTACCTCCGCTTCAAGGGTCTCCCTACGCTCTACTTCAGCCTGTAAGAGCTGCTCAGCCTTAAGTAACGCTTCATCTGACTGAGTAATCTCTGCCTGCAAAGACCGGGCAAAGCTGTAAGCCGGATATCACGAGAGCATTTCCTTCGAGAAAATGATTACCGAAAAAATATTATGCGAAGTACCGAGAATAATTGCAAAAATTATACTCGGAACTTGGGGACTAGTTGTATAATAAGGAGTATCAAGTGAAAGTTACCTGATGTGCTGCAGCTATACGTTCTAAAACAGTCCCTTCTGAAGCTTTCATGGAGAGAAGAGCGCTCATCAGCTGGTTAAAGTCAGCGTTATCCGAGTTAGATGGCTCGGGTACCTGAAAAGTGGAAAAAGGAGCATTTCTTGTAACAGGAGGTGGCACCCGGGTTATCCGAATATCGGAGTTTGGTCCCCCTCCCGCGCTCGAAGCTGCTCCCGTTCCTTCCTCGCCTGCGTGCGAAGCAATGGGATACCCGGCGTCATGCTTAGCCAGCTCCGGCGGCGACGCTTGCTCGTCACCAGCGTCGTTAGCCGGCCTATTCTCGACTCGGACCTCAGTTTCCGTGCCCTCATCGTCGCTAATGACAACTGTGGCTCTGCAGAAGGTGCAAGGATGCAGTTAGTCTTTGGTTGTGAAAAAAGTGGTAAAAGTTTGGCATAATGACAAGGAAAGAAGTTTACCCGGTGTTCACCGGGAAGTCCGAGGGGAGCTGCCGCTAGACCCGGAAGAGACTGAAAAAAGGCAGGAAAGGTTTGGGGTTACGTTGCAAAGGTTAACCCGGAAAGAAATTGTGTTTACGATGAATACCAGGGTGTTGAACCGGGGGCGGCGAAGCGACCGGGTTAAGGGTCTCGCTACCCGGATGGTTCCGGGTTATGCGGCGCCTAGTCGTGGGTGGCTCCTTCAGTTATGATCAAAGGGGGAGAAAACGGGGTTAGCCCCGGAGTAAGGTTATGGGAACAAAAAAACAAGGAGTAGGGAGATGAAATAAAAACCTGGAGGGCTATCCTTTGAGATTTCCTCTTTGTTCCGGCTTTGGGGGTCGGTTCCGGCTCTTCCTCCTCGCTGGCGGACTTGTCCCTGCTGTCTTCTTCTTCTTCGTTTTGGCCTTCTCGTTCTGAAAAGTATCCGAGTTATGGCATAAGGAAGAAGAAAAGGTGGGATTTAATACGCGTAAGGGATTGAATATGCACCTTCATCCGAGTTGGCGGCATCATCTTCCTCCTCCATATCTTCGGAACTAGGAGAGGTGTCGACCTTCCAAAAGTCATCATCGGCCTGAGGAGAAGACGCCAGGATAGTGATTAATATCGAGCCAAGAGAAGCAAATAAAAGTAAGCTGCTGGAAGTCAAAATCGAAAGATAGAAAGACTCACTGCGGGGGCTGGATTCTCGAGGGTGAAAGGTTCTAATCCGGTTATGCCCCGGATCACCTCGAGCTTCTCCGTTAAAAAACCTTTGATCATCTTGTTCATATCGCTAGGAGCAAGGGTGTTAGGGGAGTATCGGATGGGGTCCGTGGTTTGACCCGAGTATTCACACATCAGTTTCTCACGAATGGAGTTCGGCTGAATGCGGAAGCTAACCCAGGCCTTCACCAGGTTTAGCCCGACGAGGCCTCGGGCGGACAAGATGGAGATCCTAGCTAACGAAGGCAAAATCGCCTCCCTGTCCGAGTCACAGGCGAAGGCGTTGAAAGACTCGGAGATGTCAAGTTGACCCTCCGAGTAACCCGGCAACTTCTTTTCGCCGGGTGGAGAGGTATCTTGGCAGTAGAAGTAAGAAAGCTGCCAGTGCTTTACGTGAGAATTGAGAGAAATGGGGGGCATGAGGGAGTTCTTGCGGCGCTGGATAGAAACCCCGCCGCAAGTAAGAAGTGCGCCGTCGCCGCTTTCGCGACACGGCTTGCACTGGAAAAGTTCGACAAAAAGAGCCAGACTTGGCGGAGTGCACAAGTAAGACTCGGAAAGAACGATAAAATGGGAGATGTTTAAAATGGAGTTCGGGCCTATATCAAAGATACGGAGTTTGTAGTGGTCTAAGACGTCACGGAAGAAGGGGTGACCCGGAGGCCTGAAGCCCCGGGTCACGTGTTCAACGAAGCATATTACCTCATCCGTGGCTGGAGAAGGCCGGGTTTCGTTGCCAGGTGCTCTCCAGCGGATGGATTCCTGTGGAGGTAGGATTCCAAGCTCTACCAATTCCTCCAGTTTGGTCTTGGTGACGGAGGACTTCCCCCAGTTGGCTGAAATGGCGTTTGTGGATTTAGCCTTAGCCGGCTGTTTCCCCTGCCTCTTGGGCGCCATGGTTGACCTGGTAAAACATTGAAGAAAAGGACGTAAGAAACAAAAACTTGGAAGTTAGCAGGTAAGCAGCTATCGGCAATTTAAACATAATCCGGCTATTGCCTCGCCGGTCAAGTATGGTTTGTCCGGGTGTCAAGTGACTCTACAAAACCCAAAGAGCTTTCCGCAAAAGCAAATGTTTGGAGAAGCTAGGGGAATACTTATACGCATACTATCTGCGAATGAGCCGGAGAAGTAAGATTTTCTGAGGAGGGAGAACAAAGGCGGAAACTCTAGATGGCCCGAGCCTAAACTGGGGATCTTATTTCTAAATTTGTGACCAAATTAGTGATTACTGGAGTTAGGGGAGCAATACAAGCTATAAATCCTATCTATGGGAGCGGTTATAGTGGAAACCGGTGAGTTAATCTGGCGCAGCCCGAGAAATCGCGGACCGCTCGATTCAGATCCAATCTGAGGAAGAACTAAGAAACTGCGAGAATAAGCTGGAAGATGTAAGGAACTTACCGAAGAGGATTGGAGTAAGGCCTTGCGGAGACAGATAGCGCAAGATTCGTGCCCTTTCGTGACCGTTGGCCGGCGAATCGGAGGCTTGACGGCGGATTCGGGAGCTGGAGCGGTTCGTGCGGTGGCGGAGCGCAAACGAAGTCGGATGGGCTCCGGCGAGATGCGTGGGGCTCCCGTGGTGGTACTCTGCGAGCTCGAGCTTGGGAAGAAGTGGAATGGGGAAATGAGCCGTTAAGAGTTGGATTTGCTCATTGGTCTTTATTTATAACCGTCCGGGTGGAAAGGCTTAGCCTAACGGTCGAGACCCGGGGAATGCGGAGTAATTGGTGGCTTCGAAATTTGAAAGGCACATTTTATGCGCAGGCCAATATGATCCAGAGAAAAAGGAAGGGAAAATTGCCTTCCCTGTATCAGCGGTAGTTATCAAGAAGGATGTGGAGTCATGGAGTTTCCTATTGAGATTTAAGTTTGAGAGATTAAGGAAGAACCTAAAAAGAAGAGCCGGGTTTTCACCTGGCTTCCTTGGCGCCAGTCGCGGCTATTCATAGACGCGCTGCGTCTTAATCCTCATGTGTTTGCATCTAATATTTCTGTAGGGAATAGCCAGCGCTTCGAAGAGTAAGTCTTGGAAGCCCAAGCTATTCTGGGGACTACTGATGAGGGGATAGTAACCCGGTATGCCAACCCCAGGTGTAATCCGGCCCAAACGGCGTATGGACCAAATCCGGCTAAGGACGCAGAAGCTTCCGGAAGGCCCAGGGCTTGTAAGGATCGTAACCCGGATTGTGGGTTACGATAAGGAAAGCTAGGATACGTATGTAGAATTCGAGTAGGACTCAAGGAGCGCTTTGTATGGCAAGTCAAAGGGGGTATGAGTACTATATAAACCAACCCCTAGGCTTCGCCTGAGAGAGATTCAAGTCATAACTGTAACACCTATTATCGAGTATCCAGTATAATCATATCGAGATCCGGCGAGTTGTTTTCCGGCTCTTAGATTACTTTTCGTCATGTCTTCCTTCGAGCTAAATCCTCTCCCAAATACCTGTGTCGACTTGCCCCTAGATCAGTTACCCCCGGTAACATCTGCCGTGATTATCCCACGACATGGTGCGTGCGTGTGGTGTCGACCTTGTTGTCGTCCCACAGTGGAGTGTCCGAGACGACTGGGCCAGGGTCCACGACCTCCGAGACATGGATGAGGACAGTGTGCTCCAATGTCCTCATCGAGGTCGGGGTGCACATTGTGGTCGGCATGTACGGCTCTGGCACCTCCACAATGTAGGTCTTCGGGACTGCGCTCGGCTGCTTCATCCAGGCCTCCACCGACAGGAACCAGTTGTCCACCAGGACATGCATCTGCACCAGATCACTGCCAAGATGGTTGACGAACTGCTCCACCGCAACGGGCTCCCATGCCTCCCGCGGGAACCGATCGAAGGTGAGCTTCATCAGATACGGTAGCTCAGATCGCTCGGCGCCGCTACCACGGCACCAGCGAATAAATGTGAGCGGCGCTCCACTGGCGACGACGCGTCGGGACAGATGTAACACGGAGGTGCAGTCCTCCTCGGAACGGAATCGAATGAGAAAGTCCACCAGCGGCGCGCTAACATCCACCTTCACCTGCCTACGGGTGACTGCGCATTGCGCGACCAGCGCAACCAGGACTTCCTCAGGCGACAAAGGAGGGCGACGCCCTCCCACGGTGACCTCGAGCGCGCGACCATGCCACTTCTCCTCGAGCTTCTCCATTGCACGCGAGCGGGCGAGCATGCAACGGCCTTGAGTCGGCCGTAGTGCGGGCTCCCCAGTCCGGAACATCTCCTCCGGGAACATGAGGCGGGCAGCCATCAACGAAGGAGACAGCGAATAGCCGCCCGTGATCTATGGATTCGGTGGGGAAGAGTGGGGAATTTGGGGTTCGATCCTGTTTCAGTCTGCGAGCTGGGCAGATGAGCAAATGGGGAATTTGGGGTTCGATCCTATTTCAGTCTACGAGCTGGGCAGATGAGCAAATGGGGAATTTGGGGTTCGATCCTATTTTAGTCTCAATTTGACCCTTTTTTCAACACAAAATCTTCACTAGGGGCTCCAATTCTTGTTATAACATGTGCTAGATTTTGGTTTTCTATGTATGTACGACATGCTAATGCACCCAAAATGCATCTACTTTTCCAAGCACTTTGCATCGTATTTCTCTCCGGAGTCCCCCCATAATTAAATAAATCTGCAGAATCTGACGTTGTTTTTAGCAAAAGTCTTCTTTCCGTCTATTTTCGCAGGACTTTTCACAGGGGACGAAAACCACGTAACTTTTTATGGAAAAGAAGGGGAATGAGCACTAGATGGGGCCGGGGGGCCACCCGAGGGCCAAAAGGGGGCCCCGCACACGGCCAGATTCCTTGGCCGCGTGGGGTCACCCCTTTTGGGCCCAGATGGCCCACTCCGGTAGGTCTTCGACGTACCCCTCCATATATACGAGAAACTGACGGGTTTCGAAGGAGAGGGCTGTTCGCGAAACGGAGCGTCGCCGCCACCACGATCTTTGATTTCGGAGTCAGATTGATCCGGGATTTCACCCCCGGAGGTGGAATTCGAGGGGCTTCGTCGCCATCATCATCACCACCATCATCTCCATCAACCATGAGCTCCATCACCCCCTCCATGTGTGAGTAGTTGCTGTAGGCATGTGAGGTGTGAGGGGTTTTGGATGAGAGTGATCATGTAATTGCTACCCAGTATGCGGGATCTAGGGGTTTGTCTTGAGAATTCTTATGTCTTATGTTGATGCACTATTGCTAGGCTTAATGCTTGTTACTAGGGCCCAAGTGGCATGATTTCAGTACTGAACTTACATTGCTACATCATATATTTGAGTTTGGTATCTATCTGCAATGTGTATTACCTGCTATTATGTTGAACCTGAGAACCCTAAAGTGACAGCTAGGGAAAACAAGGGGGATATGTTCTAGTTTGAGGATTATGTGTGTTCATGGAGTGTTAATGCGTTGGTCCGGGCTATTCGAAAGGGTAGACCTTAATTACATGTAGTTCCAAATTGGCCCCGGTGAAATGGGCAGGTAGGACAATAGGCTTTGTGCAAATTCTCTTGGGTTAATACGCACAATAATTTACGGAGCACACACCTACATAAAACTGAGATAGAGAAAGGCCCCGCTGCTAGCTAAACATTATTACATGTTCAATCTTATCCGTGCAACACCCCGCTGTCACCTCATGCCTGCGTTTTAGTCTCTGGTTTACTTTCACTCTTTTCCGGTGAAAACTGGGAAAACACTTGCTCTCCATTTACTTTCTGTTTGTTTACTTTCACTGCATTATTACACTCACCACTCTCGCCGCAAGTTTGTTGATACACAGGTGTGGTTGGGAGTGACGTCCCAATTGTTAAAGTCTCACCAGTATTCTTGTGTTCCCACTGAGTCGAACTACAAATTTGGGTAATACTTCCCATCGAAGACTACGATTGATCTCCTACACTTGGGAGCCATCAAGACTGTTTTCTGGCGCCGTTGCCGGGGAGCCTAGCTTTATTGGTAAGACCACTTGTTATTGTCTACTTGCTGCACTTTCTTGTTCCCTACAATGGGAAAGGGAAAGGACACTTCAAAGGAGGTAATGCCTTCGACTACTCGTTCTGGTAATGATTTGCCTAGTAGACCAAATTTTTCACCTAATATTGTTTCTACTGTGGCTGCTAAGAAAAAGAAAGGAAATAGCTGGTAAATCACCATTGTCAAAAATGTCTACTAGTACATCTAATGATCAAACACTTGATAATGTAGACAAAGAACTAGCTTCTGAAATTCCTGAAACTATTGAAACACCTGAGGCAAATGAAACACCTGAAACAACTGAAATTCCTGAATCTTCTGTAGATGAAAATGTAGAACTTGAGCTAGAAAGAAAAATGAGACTCGTAGAGAGTATGAATATGGGGCCTCTTCTGAAGAAGAAGAAGCATTTATTGAGGCCTTTATATCACCTGATTATACAAAACTTGATAAACTCTCTATTTATGATGATGCATCTCTTGGAAACTGTTTTGCTGCTACTAGGAATTTGTGTGGCCCAGCTATTAGAATTAGAGATAAAGATTATGAATTCAATGTTAATCCTGAGATAATTGAGATAGTTGAGAAGTCTAGATTCTGTGGACAGGATTAGGAGTCTCCTCTTGATCATATTGCTGAATTGCATGCTTTATCTACTACATTTGGAAATGATGAAATCCGTCAACATTATTTATTCTTAAAATTGTTTCCTTTTTCTTTGGGTGAAGATGCTAGAGTTTGGTATAATCGTTTAGGACCTGCATGTATTACTAGTAAGGAAGAATGCTTGAAATTGTTTTTCAATAAATATTTTCCTGCTAAAAGGATACATGCATTAACTGTTGAAATTGGCAATTTTAAACAAGATAAGAAAGAGAGTCTACCCCAAGCTTGGGGGAGATTTGGTAAAATGTGTAAGAAATGTCCTGGTCATGGTTTTAAACCTCATGAATTGCTTGATATATTCTATAATGGACTAATGGGGGAAACAAGAGACTACCTTGATAGTATTGCAGGGAATATCTTTAGGGACAGAAGTGTTGATGAAGCAATTGAATTACTGGAGTCTATTCTCGAGAATGAAGCTGATTGGAACGTTGAGGAGATAGATAAAAATGAGACACTCCCAGAGAAGAAAGGAGGTATACTCGAATTGAACCAAGAAACAATGGCTGAAGCTTCCAAGGATATTAAAGAGAAGGGAATTAAAACCTCTCATCTCAAGGAATTATCTGAAATGGGTATTAAACTTCCTACTGATGAACCATGCTTTCCAATTCAAGTGAACTCTATACTCCCTATGGAAGGTAATGAGGAGGTAACACCTCCTATTGATGTCTCTTATGTTAACAATTTTTCTTATCATGATAATCCTGAGGAGCGTAAAATTAGAATGACTATCATGGAAAACCATCATAAAATTAATTTCCTCCGTGAAAATTTAAATGCTAGTGTAGGGGAAGTTAAAAGAATTGTTAAACATTGTGAAATGATGAACAATCAAGTTGAGCAAATGATTTCTTTACAAAATCAATTGTATGAAAATCTGAATAAACAAAAACAATTATGTGGAGTTAATACAAGGGGAGGTGCAAGCACCCAGGATCCTGATTATCCTGATGATCATCCTAAAAGAAAAGAGCAAGCTGCTCTTAAAGATAAATCTTTTGCAGGAAAATCTCCCAATGAAAATGAGCATGATGATGACTCCGATGAGCAAGACAAGGATATTTCTATTTCTGATGCTGAAACTGAGGATGATAATAATGAAGAAGAAGAATCATCTCCACCTGATATTGAACAACATGATGATAATAATGAAGAAGCTGCTGGTAAGGAGGATCCTCAGCCTCCTATTGAGAAGACCAAGAAGAAGAAGAAACCAAATAAAGATAAAGATAAAGGTAAAGAAAGGGATCCATGGGTACAAAGACCCATTCCATATCCCCAAGAGGTATCAAAAACAAAAGATGAAGAGAGGTATGGGAAATTTTATGATATGATTAAGAATATGAAATTAGAGATTCCACTTATTGATGCTATTAAGAATCCTCCATATTCAAAATACATGAAAGATATTGTCACTAATAAAAGAAACATACCTATTGATGCTATTACTGCTATGCTAGCTGATTATTCATTTAAAGGAAAATTGCCTGAAAAACGTGGAGATCCTGGTATTCCTACTATTCCTTGCAAAATTAAAGAAGCCTATGTGAAATATGCATTATGTGATTTACGAGCTGGTGTTAGTGTTATGCCTTTCTCACTATATAAGAAGCTTAATTTGAACAAACTAGTTCCAACAGAAATATCTTTACAAATGGCTGATAAAACAACTGCTTACCTATAGGAATATGTGAGGATGTTCCCATCTCTATTGCTAATGAGTTGATACCTACTGATTTTGTTATATTAGAAATGCCTGAAGATGATAATCTATCTATTATTCTTGGTAGACCTTTTTTTG
The DNA here is from genome assembly GCA_028641055.1 of Alopecurus myosuroides. Lineage (NCBI taxonomy): Eukaryota > Viridiplantae > Streptophyta > Magnoliopsida > Poales > Poaceae > Alopecurus > Alopecurus myosuroides. The sequence continues at coordinate 571,562,593 of CM054057.1, forward strand.
AATACTGCAGGAGCTGTGATAAATTGCACTAAGAGCAAAGTGACATTTAATGTTAAAGGCAAAGAGCACACTGTTTATTTTCCCAAGAAGAAACATGTTACAAGTATGAGCACAAGTGTGAACGCTATACAAATAAATTCCATTAAGATTGGTAGCATTGAAATACCTATACCACCTCCAACACCAAGGTATGAAATATTGATGATTGGGACCATTCCAATCAAATATGAGGTAACTTGATTTATTGTTTTCTAATAAGTAATAATAAGAATCATGAGCTATATTCTTTACATGTTGCTAATGAGACCTTATCAACCTCATTACTAATGTGGAAATGATAAAGGCATGATTCACAAACATTTAAATTGCATTTTTTTATGTTATTTGCTTTAAAATTGTGAGACATAGACATAGTATTAAAAAATTTAGAATCAGAAATCACAGAATATGAAGTTGTAGAAATTCTCTGTAGAAAAGTTTCATGTAAAATTCCAGAAAAATTAGGGGGTCATTTTTTTGCCCGAAGGGACCAGCAGCCAGTGGGGGAGCACCAGCAGGCCACCAGGGGCCAAAATAGGTACCTCCACGCGGCCAGATTCCTTGGCCGCGTGGGATACCCCATTTTTTGCCACAAGTGGATGCTGGGGCCCATCTAATGCTCATCTTCTCCCTTTCGACCGAAAACCAACCCCAGTTCATCTCCTCCATTTTTCCCGTGCTATGTTTCTCCGTCAATCTTCGATCTCCACATTTGAGGCAGATTTTTCAAATCTGTTTGATGGAATCACTCCTTGGTATGTAACTCCTTCACTCATCCAATTACTTTTTGCTCCCATGCTTTGTGTATGAAGTATTTTGCTGCACTAGGTGTCACCTATTATGTCTAAGAACTCCATGAATTTAAGTTTTCTAGTTGATATGGATGCATGATATTGATTAGAGGACTAGTTATGGATTCCTTAGCAATGTTTTAGAGTGATACAATTTAATTTTTGTTGAATTTTATTTTGGTACAGCAAGGTAACATGTTGAACAAGGGAAAGGCATTGCTTGGATGTCCTCAAGGACAAGGAGAAGAGAATCAAGGGTGTCCAACAATCATGATGATGATCAGTTATGGGAGGATGAATTGGTTTTTGCAGGTGAAAATCTGCGTGTCCATACCACAAGATGGCAAGACCCCGAAGTTCTTGAAAATTGGGGGATTGCTGAAGATTTCCAAGCCTTTGCTGCAACTACGGGGCTGCTTGAGTTCTCACGCCATCCACGCAACACATATGTGGAACTCTCGAGGGAATTCCTCTCTACATTCAGGTTTGAGGGACCGGTGGTGCACCGGAAAAGTAAGTCTAAGAACCCTCCTCCAGCTACTTTTGTCATTAAATTTACAATGAGGGGAAGCGTTTAGTCATTTCATTAGAGGAATTCTGTAAGGCTATACGTGTACCAACTACGGGGTTATGGGATGAAACATATGCTGATTCTAGAGAAGAACTTGTCACATTCTGGCGTAGCATTGCTAAAAATATTCCTGAAAGAATAAATAGAGGCAAGCTCACATGCATCCAACACCCGGGCCTTAGATATTTTGCATTCTTTCTTGCTAGAGGATTCCTTGCTAGGGATAACACTTCTGCTTGCACTGGTCCTATGATCTATTTATTAAAATGTGCAATGGAAAATACAACACCTATATATAACCTGGGAACCATACTTGCTACACTGGTAGAAAATAGGCCTTCGGTACACCCCCATTAGTCCCCAAAATAATCGGCCCGCGACCATAGGGGTCTTTAGTCGCGGTTCAGGACGAGACCCGCGACCAATAGTCTGGGCCCAGCGCGCTCGGTCCACAGCTGTCGGAGGGGAGGGGCTTTAGTCCCGGTTGTCCAGACCAACCGGGGCTAATAGGTCATCGGTCTGGCCCCACGGCCTTTAGCCGCGGTTGTCCAGGTAAACCGGGACTAAAGGCCCATCCCTATATATAGAACTCAGCTCGCTGCACTTAGCCACATTTGGTGTCACTTCTGCTCACAACATTCACAAGGGGTGGTGGGTATGCTTTTGGTTCCTACTATGCACACTAGGTGTTCGATGAAATGCCCGATAGCATGAAACACACATGATATTAAGTGTCCGAGCCGCACTTGAGCGTTTTCATTTATTTTACCTCCGCGGTCGCGGTTAGCAACTTGAACCCTTTCATGATTTGTATTATTTCCAGATAGTTAGTTTAACAAATGCATGATGGTTAATTATATACTTTATATAATAATAATGCAGATGAATCGGCAATGGATGTACGGTAACCGACTCTCCGGCGAGTTCACTACGGGTTTGAAAGATTTCCTCGTAGTGGCAAATGCGAACAAGCAGCGAGGTTTTATTATCTGTCCATGTGCTGAATGTAAGAATGAGAAGGGTCACTCCTCCTCAAGAGTCGTTCACATGCACCTGCTTCGGCACGGTTTCATGCCAAGCTATAATTGTTGGACCAAGCATGGAGAAAGAGGGGTTAGAAGAAGAATATGAAGAAGAGGATGATATCGATTTCAACTATCATGACGCTTTCGGTGATACCTTCATGGAGGATGATGCTGAAGGTGGGGGAGGGTTTGGTGAAGGTGAAGAAGAGGCACATGATGAGCCCGCTGATGATCTTGGTCGGACCATTGCTGATGCACGGAGACGCTGCGAAACTGACAAGGAGAGGGAGAATTTGGATCGCATGTTAGAGGATGACACGAAGTCGCTGTACCCAGGATGCGACAATAGTCTGAAAAAGCTGGGCTGCACTGGATTTGCTGAAATGGAAGGCACGGGAAGGTGTAGCTGACTCATCATTTGAAAATTTGCTGAAAATGTTGAAGAATATGTTTCCGAAGAATAACGAGTTGCCCGCCAGTACGTACGAAGCAAAGAAGGTTGTGTGCCCTCTAGGTTTAGAGATTCTGAAGATACATGCATGCATTCACGACTGCGTCCTCTACCGCGGTGCATACGAGGAGTTGAATGAATGCCCTGTATGCACTGCATTGCGTTATAAGATCAGAGGCGATGACCCTGGTGACGATGTTGAGGGCGAGAAACCCAGGAAGAGGGTTCCCGCCAAGGTGATGTGGTATGCTCCTATAATACCTCGGCTGAAACGCCTGTTCATGAACAAAGAGCATGCCAAGTTGTTGCGATGGCACAAAGAGGACCGTAAGTCCGACGGGGAGTTGAGACACCCCGCTGATGGAACGCAATGGAGAAAGATCGACAGAGAGTTCAAAGATTTTGCAGCTGACGCAAGGAACATAAGATTTGGTCTAAGTACTGATGGCATGAATCCTTTTGGCGAGCAGAGCTCCAGCCATAGCACCTGGCCCGTGACTCTATGCATCTACAACCTTCCTCCTTGGTTGTGCATGAAGCGGAAGTTCATTATGATGCCAGTGCTCATCCAAGGTCCGAAGCAACCCGGCAACGACATCGATGTGTACCTAAGGCCATTAGTTGATGAACTTTTACAATTGTGGGGCAGACCTGGTGTACCTGTGTGGGATGAGCACAAAGAAGAGGAATTTAACCTACGAGCGTTGCTTTTTGTAACCATCAACGATTGGCCTGCTCTCAGTAACCTTTCGGGACAGTCAAATAAGGGATACAAAGCATGCACGCACTGCTTACATGAGACTGAAAGTGTATTTTTGGATAATTGTAGGAAGAACGTGTACCTGGGTCATCGTCGATTTCTTCCCCGAAATCATAACGTAAGAAGAAAGGCAAGCATTTCAATGGCAAGGCAGATCACCGGCCGAAGCCTGCGGAACGTACTGGAGCTGAGATATTTGATATGGTCAAGGATTTGAATGTCATCTTTGGAAAGGGTCCTGGCGGACAATCAGTTCCGCAGGGAGTTGACGGGCACGTACCCATGTGGAAAAACAAATCGATATTTTGGGAGCTACAGTATTGGAAAGTCCTAGATGTCCGCTCTGCAATCGACGTGATGCATGTTACGAAGAATGTTTGCGTGAACCTGCTAAGCTTCTTGGGCGTGTATGGGAAGACAAAGGATACAAAGGAAGCACGGCGGGATCAGCAACTTTTGAAAGACCCAGATGACCGGCATCCGAAATGGTTTCAAGGTCGTGCCAGCTACGCTCTTACGAAAGAAGAGAAGGTCATTTTTTTTGAATGCCTGAGCAGTATGAAGGTCCCGTCTGGCTTCTCGTCGAATATAAAGGGAATAATAAACATGGCGGACAAAAAGTTCCAAAACCTGAAGTCTCACGACTGCCACATGATTATGACGCAATTGCTTCCGATTTCTTTGAGGGGCCTCCTACAGGAAAATGTTCGAGTAGCCATTGTGAAGCTGTGTGCATTCCTCAATGCAATCTCTCAGAAGGTAATCAGTCCAGAAGATCTACCACGGTTACAGAACGATGTGGTCCAATGTCTTGTCAGTTTCGAGTTGCTGTTTCCACCATCCTTCTTCAATATTATGACGCACCTCCTGGTCCACCTAGTCGAAGAGATTTCCATTCTCGGTCCTGTATTTCTACACAATATGTTCCCCTTCGAGAGGTTTATGGGAGTATTAAAGAAATATGTTCGTAACCGTGCTAGGCCAGAAGGAAGCATCGTAAAGGGCTATGGAAATGAGGAGGTAATTGAGTTCTTTATTGACTATGTTCCTGACCTTAAGCCGATTGGTATTCCTCAATCGCGGCACGAGGGGAGACTAAGTGGAAGAGGCACGATCGGAAGGAAATCAACGATATGTATGGACGGTCATTCTATGACTGAAGCACACTACACAGTTCTGCAAAATTCGAGCTTGGTGGCTCCGTACTTCGAGCAACACAAGAATATTTTACGCTCGAACAACCCGGGGAAGCCTGAATCATGGATTAGAATGGCCCACATGGAGACTTTCGGCAGTTGGTTGCAAAAACATTTAATGAATGACAATGATGTTGGAGATCAGCTGTACATGTTGGCCAAGACACCATCTTCGACTATAACGACTTTCCAAGGGTACGAGATTAATGGGAATATATTTTACACGATCTCCCAAGATAAAAAGAGCACCAACCAAAACAGTGGTGTCCGCTTTGATGCAGCAACCGAGATTGGGCAAAAGGTCACATATTATGGTTACATAGAGGAGATATGGGAACTTGACTATGGACCCTCCTTTAAGGTCCCTTTGTTCCGGTGCAAATGGTTCAAGCTAACAGGAGGTGGGGTAAAGGTGGACGAGCAATACGGAATGACAATGGTGGATTTCGACAATCTTGGTTTACCTTGACGAACCATTCGTCCTAGCCAAAGATGTCGCTCAGGTTTTCTATTTGAAGGACATGAGTAGCAAACCGAGGAAACGGAAAGATAAGAAAACGATCAGAACATCATGTGATGATCCAAAGCGCCACATTGTTCTTCCAGGGAAAAGAAACATCGTGGGAGTGGAGGACAAGACAGACATGTCAGAAGATTATAATATGTTTGGTGAAATTCCGCCCTTCAAAGTCAACACTGACCCAAGCATTAAGTTAAATGATGAGGATGCTCCATGGATACGGCCAGATCGTAAGAAAGCAGGGACACAAGGGAAGAATTGATGTGTAATAATTTATTGTGTACCAAACTTTTTTGAATGGATCATGTGAATTATATTATCTCTGATGTGTTTAAGACTAACTCCTTTGCAAAATATTTGAGAAAACGAGTGGAAAGCATGGAAAACAGAAAGTTACTTAAATGTCTCAAAACCTTGTGAGATAAAATATCTGATTTCATAACTTTTATTAAAAACAGAAAACAGACGCGCTAGCACGCCGCAGTGTCGCCGGAATACAAATTCTTTTATTAAAAAGAGAGAACATACGAACACTACTCCTCGTCGTCGTCGTCGGGGAACTCGTCGGTGACCTCCTCCGGGACATCGACGTCGGCGAACTCGTCGGTGACCTCCTCGTCGTCGTCGGAGGTGCATGATGGTATGTCCGAGATAGGCCCCCACCTCGGATCGTCGGAGGCCCAGACTTCGCCGGCGCGGTCGGCCCGACGAAGCTCTTGCAGCGCCCTCGTCCTCGGCTCCCGAGCGGCATCTAACGCGAGGTGGCGTTCGAGGCGGCGCTCCGCCCGCTCAGCCGCGCGGGTCTGCCAGAGCTCCTCGTCGGCGCTCTCCTCCCCCGGGTTGTTCCGGTAATACTCGCGGACGACGCGTTCTTCCCTGGCGTCGACTAGGCCCTAAAACGCGCGGTGACGGAGGTGGAGGTTGTCGGCGGCAGTGACGATCTGCGGCTTCGGCGCCCTGGCCTCCGCTTCCCAGACGGTGTGGCAGTCGTTGAAGTTCATCAGTGAACGCGGGCGGTTGAGGCGCCAGGCCGCCGCGTCCCAGGCGCGGGCGGCCTCCGCCGCCGTCGCAAAGGAGCCGAGGGGGATGCGGTCGTCCCCCCAGCGGATATCTGCGCTGAACATTCCGTTCTTCCATGCTCGGACGCCGCGAAAGCCGGTGGTGCTGTTCCTCCTCGGAGGCATGGTGGAAGTGCGACGGTGCGTGGAGAGGAGAAGACGCGCTCGAGGCGCAATAGTTTATACCGCGCCCTCCTGGCCACGCGTCACAACTCCCGCGCCACGCGTCGCAACTCCCGCGCCACGCGCCACCCTAACAGAACCAAGCAAATAGTTGAACAACACTAACCAAGCTCAAAGTGAACACTGACCCATAGCATGGATGGATGTGTTAAAGGGGGGGTGTGTAGAACAAAACAATCGGTATCACCATCATATAGCCCTACCGTGGCTACTCGGTGCAATATGCATACCAAATGCACGGCAGGACGTATGATGGCGAAACCGGATGTTTTGTACTTGCTCGATAAACTGAATATATGATATGTATCAAACCTTAAAGGGGGATGTAGAACAAAACAATCGGTATCGCCATCATACAGCCCCACCGTGGCTACTGGGTGCAATATGCATACCAAACGCACGGCAGGACGTATGATGGCGAATCCGGATGTTTTGTATTTGCTCGATGAACTGACCGGTGTATGAAGGTGGGCTATATATAGGGTCCTCTGGCTCACAAAGTGTTGTGCTAGGGTTTTGATCCAACGGTTAAGAAACCACCTCATCCAACGGCTCACAACAGCTCGAAAGAAACACACCGTAGCCCTGATCGAACGGCTCACAACAGCTCGAAAGAAACACACCCCGGATCCAACGACTCACAAGCGCTTTAAAGAAACACACGATCCGTGTGATTCTATCTGATTGGTCCAAACGAAACCCTAACCCATTTAGTCCCGGTTGGTGTCCCCAACCGGGACTAAAGGGATGTTTTCTTCTCGCTATATATATGTATGCATTGCCACACCATTGGCATAAACACATACAAACTCACCACTCTCTCTCATGGCTTCTACTGTACCCATTCTAACATTCATCCAGGCGGAGGCACTTTCGGCCTCGAACTACCCCTGCCCGTGCGGCTACAACGTTCCCGCCGGTTGGATGCTGGGCGCCGGAGGAGTGTCGGTCCCTCCTCTTCCTCAAGGTGTGGCGCGTCGGGCGGCCATCACAAACCACTACTATCACGAGCTCACGCCGGAGCAGCGGAAGAATCCCAGTTGGCATCCTGATAACCAGCATACTTGGGATGCCTTCTTCATCAATCGGCGTGAGAGGGCGCTCGCCAGGTATGAGGAGGACGGCCTGCCTCCTGGGAACTTTCACTAGGCCGGTCGTCGGCTATGGTGGTCCGGCCGGACTCTACAGAGCGTCATGGACTACATCAGGGCCGGCGATATCCCCCGCCTGCGGTACCCTGAGGCCCAGTCCTGGAGTCGTGATCCTCCGAGGGAGTGCAGAGCACCGTCAGACGATAGTGACGACGACGGTGGCGGCGACTACGACGACTACGAGTACATGTACTATAGGCCTAGGCAGGAGTATGACTAGCTAGCAGATATCAGATCATGCATCTATGCTCTCCGTTTAGGTTTAAATCCACTCTAGCCATTATGTACTGCCTTTTTTATCTATATATATTCAAGATGTGTGTGAATATTTATGATTAGTTTTATTTTTCTGAATTTTCTGATATATTATTTGTATTTTTAAGATTTTAAAAAGAATTAGTTTTATTTTTCAAAATTTTCTGATATATTATTTGTACTTTAAGATTGGAAAAAGGAAAAGTATTTGAAAAACCACCTTTAGTCGTGGTTCCTGTCACGAACCAGGACTAAAGGCTCTTTCCGCGCGGGAACGAAAACGCCGCGAAAAAAATACCCCTTTAGTCCCGGTTGGGGACAGGAACCGCGACTAAAGGTCCGCGGGGGGGCCTTTAGTCGCGGTTGGTGTCCCCAACCGGGACTAAAGGCTGCCCCTATATATTCTCCGCCCCCCCAAAAATTCCCAAACACATCTCGTCTTCTCCGCGCCGCCCTCGCCGATTCCGTCTCCGGTTGCTGCCCGTCGCCCCCACCGATTCCGTCTCCGGTTGCTGCCCGCCGCCCTCGCCGATTCTGTCTCCGGTAGGTGCCCGCCCGTGCGTTCTTGAGGATCTCTGGAGGACCGTGCACGACGATCGGAAACGGCGACGACTGCCGTGGCCCCCGCCGGAGGATCTGTTTAGGGTTTGGCCGTGCCCGTGCGTGCGTGCTTGGCCATGCCCGTGCCGTGGCCGTGCCGTGGTCGTGGCCGTGGTCATGGCCGTGGCCGTGCCGTGGTGCGTGGCCGTGGCCGTGCCCGTGCCCGTGCCCGTGGCCGTGGCCGTGCCGTGGTGTGTGGCCAAGTGGCCGTGGCCGTGCTCGCGGGGGAGAGAGGAGAGTGGCGCCGTGGCCTTCGCCGGAGGAAGACGAAACAGAGACGCTGACGTCACGCTGACGTCACGGCCTGCGGGAGAGAAAAAAAAACGCTCTTGGGCTGCACTCGGATTCTCAAAAAAAAAAAGTTGGGCTGCACTCTTTTTTTGCAAAGTTAAAATAAATCCTAAGTCAAAAAAATTCCTAAGTCAAAAAATTTCCTATTAAGTTAAAATAAATCCTAAGTCAAAAAAATTCCTAAGTCAAAAGTTGGGCTGCACTCTTTTTTTGCAAAGTGCTAACCCTAAGTCTACTAACCCTAAAAATATATTTGTACTAATATTTGCTAATTCTACTAACCCTAAATATTCCTAAGTCAAAAAAATAATGAAAATAAGTTTTAATTCAATAAATTCAGAATATTAAGTGTAATATACCAAAATGACCAGAAAAGCAAATGCAACGTAGCTATGGGGTTCTCCAAGTCATTTGAGAAACTAATCTTGGACACACCTCTAAAGTATGGTTTTCCCCCTCCGGTGGTCATCGTTCTTCCACCGGAGTGACATATCGCGGACAATTTGAGAAAGAGGGTGTAATATTTGCTAAGTCTCCTATATACTTAATTAATTTTTACTATATGCATGTCTGCAGGAGTGACATATGGCGGACAATGGAGCCTTGCCGTATACGTATCAGGAGGCTGAAGGTATTATATACGGCATGATAGCCAACCAGAACCCTTATGTGCCGGGCCCAGAAGATGAGCAACAAGACGATGTAGTCTCTTCTTATCTGAACCTTGATGATCAAGAACGTGGAGGAACGGACATTGTCGATGATGAAACAGGTGAAGGAACGGACATTGTCGATGATCAAGGAGGTCCCCCCGCTCATAGTGAAAGCCGCTCCGGAACAGGACCCCGAGGTCATAAATGTTGTGGCAGCAATGGGATTGACTGTACCTACTGCCATGCAAAATGCGTCCGAGGCCGGTATATCTCTTCGTCTCTTTTTAGGCCTAGACGATGCGCCAGTGGCTGAGGTAGGATTACAATATGAGAAGAAAGGGCCTCTCGTCGAGCCTGCGAAGGAAAAGGATCTACCACCACTAATGCAAGCTCTGCTACGTTGGTACAAACATTTCATAACATGGACCGACAAAGAATTTGTGTATGTGGATTATACAGAGGAGCATCACACTAAAAAGTACTCTGTAACAGTTGAGATGAGTGAATTGTTCCAGCTGTTCAATCTGCGTGAGCTCGATAAATCTATCCTGAGTTCCTACGTTCTGTAAGTGATTTATTTCTACCTCATCTCGTTCTTCATTGCCTACACTATATATATATATTGTCCTAACTATATTGTTGCGTACGCTATTATGCAGATTGAAGATTTGGGAATGCAAAATAAGACTCATCCATGATGTTGGGTTCATTGACCCACAAATCATTAATGGAACTATGTTAGAACGTCACCCCAAAGACGTGGAGAAAGACTTGTACAATTTTTTTAAAAAGCATGAATCCAAAAGATATATTCTATTTCCTTACCTTTTTGGGTGAGTGTTTCTCTCATGTTCCCATTCTCTTTTGTTTACTCCATGCATGGTATGTCTAATCGATAAGTTATGCATGACTGTGCATCTAACGTGTCCGCAGGTTCCACTGGATTCTGCTAAAAATTGATCTTCAGAACTCCATAGTTTTGATCTTTGACTCTATGAATTCAAATACAGATCTTTGGATCAACATGAGAAAAATGATGCAAAGGTAATTATTTTTCAATCATTTGCGCTCTATATTGATCGGTCTCGTTTGTTCATTTCCTAAGCTAATAACTCCCTTGTTCATTTAATTTTATTTGCAATGTAGAGTTTGGAGACAGTTCTCACTTGGACATGTCGGTGGATTCAAACATGAGCTAAAATTTAAAAATGTGGTCAAAGGTGTGGATAAGCAGCCACCGGGGACCGGTCTATGTGGATACTATGTTTATGAGAACATACGGAAAGAAATCTCTGAGAGGAAGAAGGATGAGACCACGCGGAGGGGTCTCAATAACTTGCGGAGGGCGCTTACTCCAGAAGCTCGCTTCCGACCAATTCAAGAGGAAATAGCAGGATTTTTCCTTAGGCATGTCATCGATAAGGAAGAAGAGTACCATGCGTCCACCGACGATGACTATTATACGCCGCATAAGCCATCTTAATTGTTCGAATTTGTGTATGGTCATCCATCTTAATTGTGTAATATGGAAACTTGTTCGAGGTTGTATATATGGTCACCCGATATTGAATATATATTATATATTCCTATGGAATTCTCCTTGTTTGAAATTTCATATATATATATATGCATGTATATAGTATCGTAATATATATATATATATATATATGTGTACTGAAACTTCATCAAAATTAAAATAAAACACAAAATAAAATATAAAAGAAATAAAACAAAACAGATTAAAAAGGAACCAGGTTTAGGGGGACTAAAACCCTAAACATGCGCAGGTTTTCAGTCCCGGTTGGCCACAAGAACCGGGACTAAAGGTCCTCCGCCGCGACGGATCCCTGGCGCCCACGTGGACGGGCCTTTAGTCCCGGTCCGTAAATGGCGGGACTATAGGGGGGGTGTTTAGTCGCGCATAGCTAGTCCCGGTTGCGCGGCCGGGACTACTGGCCCTTGCGAACCGGGACTATAGGCCTATTTTCTACCAGTGCTAGAACTTTGCATTTAGCTGTGAGTAGGAATGGCACGGATAAAACTCCTTTATATGTTGGTGCCATTGCCACTTTAATCCATGAATACATTATGGCAGAACGAGGTTTTAATGATAACTTGGGTACCATGGTAAATGAGTCTCGACTGCTGGATTTTGGTTTACTTTTTCGCATGGATATGAGCAGGGCTGAGAAAGAATATTTTTCGTATTGCTATAAGGATTCTAATGGGCACATTGTGTCTGTTAGGCTCCCTTGTGCTAACTTGTTTGACAGGGAGACAAAGTGGACTGTGCAAGAAGAGCCACAACAAGAAGAGCAACAACAGGAGGAGCCCCAATACCAGGCGCCTATGGCATATCCCAAGGGCTTCCCTGAACCACACCTTGGAGCACAGGCATGGCAGGATCCATCCTTCTTCCAGGGAGGTTTGTCGAGTGGTGGACATGATTACCACCCAGGATACTAGCTTGATCACAAGCTTGGGGGAGTATTTCTCTCCCTCCTCATTCGTTGTGTTATATCACTTGCATGTTATTTGTTGTTTATGTTCTTAAATCTGAAAAACACAAAAATATTTTTGTTATTTGTTAGCTAGTTTACTTCTGGTTATTTACATTATGTTTCTAAAAATCAAAAACTACAAAAAGATTTTTGTTTTCTTGAGTTTAGTATAAATACGGAGCTGCAGGAATTGCTGAAATATGTTCACTGTCATATGCTTTAATCTTTACTTGTGACTCCGTTTGAGCTGAAAATTTAATCACTACTGCAACTTTTTATGGCCTTCACCTCTGTAAAAACATGAGAAACTTTTGAGGTGTTTAGGTAGGTAAACAAATTGCTGAATGCAGTAACTTTTTATAGCAAGATTTGAGTTTTTATTGAGCAGTTCAAGTGGGGAGAGGAGAACAACAATGATATGATAATGTGCTTGAAGTGATGAAAGGTATGACACCTTTGCCGTGCTTATGTATGATTTTTAATAACAGCAAGTGCACACCTTATGATTCCCTTAACACTTAGTGACATAATAGCCATTGTTTATCTTCTCCGTGGTTTAGTAGAATATATTCTGATGCAACTGAATATTGTTTAGTGTCATTACTTGGCTGATGGATTGAATAATTGTAGCCTTAAGCAAAGGTTTACGCATCCCATTGTGCTTACTGAACTTGCCAACCAAGGAAATAATTAAAAGAGAAAATTTCATGAATGATAAAAGTGGAGTCTTATGCTTGACGAACTTATGGTTGGGGGTTAGTCTAAATGTGTATCACATGGAAAACTTTCAACGCTGCACTAAGAATTCTATATTCAAGTTGATATCATGTTCTTTTAACTGTGGATGTCTGTCATGCCGAAATGAGGTAGAGGAATAGTAAGTCTCGATGAGTAAGTATATATGATTAGAGAGACGCATTGGGCCGCTAACCCAAGCCATGCGATATCATGGTGGAAATTTACTTATAGCTAGAATGGACTCCGCAACATATCCTATAATAAATAAGAAGCTATGCATATAGTGAATGAAATAAAAAAGGATGATGAGTCCATTCCATTTGTTTGTCTTGCCATTTTGACATGGGCTGGTTTCCATGTCATGGGGCAAGAGGTACCCCAATTGCTGCTCTCTATGATGTCATTAATACTTACAATGATTGTACAAGGCTTATTAGGAATCTAGAGTTGAGTAATCATGGTGCTGACTTCGCTTTAAGGGGCATGAGGCTTTCAACTTGTAGTTTGTCAAGCATAAGAATCAAAATGAAAAATTAATGCTTTAGCAAAACTGAGAGCAAGGTAGTAAGCACAATGATTTTACTTGTCAACATATGAAAGAATCAGAGATCTCAAAAATCTTGATATGATTCAATCATCAGCGATGCACAAGCCTTTGTTCATGTCTACAATTGAGAAAACTCATTCAAGTATTAACACTTCATGTTATTTCTATTGCAACAAGTATATATGCTTCAACACTGAGTAGATGCACACTTGCTAGTATTTTGCTACTTGTTACAGGAATCATGTCTTGAGTATTTGCTAGTATTAATTGATGATGCATATGCAATGCAAAGTTCTTGCCAAAGTTTTTATCGCTTCTGCACTGCGTTTGAGTTGTTCGAGGACAAACAACGAGCTAAGCTTGGGGGAGTTGATGCACCCAAAATGCATCTACTTTTCCAAGCACTTTGCATCGTATTTCTCTCCGGAGTCCCCCCATAATTGAATAAATCTGCAGAATCTGACGTTGTTTTTAGAAAAAGTCTTCTTTCCGTCTATTTTCGCAGGACTTTTCACAGGGGACGAAAACCACGTAACTTTTTATGGAAAAGAAGGGGAATGAGCACCAGATGGGGCCGGGGGGCCACCCGAGGGCCAAAAGGGGCCCCACACGCGGCCAGATTCCTTGGCCGCGTGTGGTCACCCCTTTTGGGCCCAGATGGCCCACTCCGGCTAGGTCTTCGACGTACCCCTCCATATATACGATAAACTGACGGGTTTCGAAGGAGAGGGTTGTTCGCGAAACGGAGCGCCGCCGCCACCACGATCTTCGATTTTGGAGTCAGATTGATCCGGGATTTCACCCCCGGAGGTGGAATTCGAGGGGCTTCGTCACCATCATCATCACCACCATCATCTCCATCAACCATGAGCTCCATCACCCCCTCCATGTGTGAGTAGTTGCTGTAGGCATGCGAGGTGTGAGGGGTTTTGGATGAGATTGATCATGTAATTGCTACCCGGTATGCGGGATCTAGGGGTTTGTCTTGAGAATTCTTATGTCTTATGTTGATGCACTATTGCTAGGCTTAATGCTTGTTACTAGGGCCCAAGTGGCATGATTTCAGTACTGAACTTACATTGCTACATCATATATTTGAGTTTGGTATCTATCTGCAATGTGTATTACCTGCTATTATGTTGAACCTACGAACCCTAAAGTGACAGCTAGGGAAAACAAGGGGGATATGTTCTAGTTTGAGGATTATGTGTGTTCATGGAGTGTTAATGCGTTGGTCCGGGCTATTCAAAAGGGTAGACCTTAATTACCTGTAGTTCCAAATTGGCCCCGGTGAAATGCGCAGGTAGGACAATTGGCTTTGTGCAAATTCTCTTGGTTAGTACGCACAATAATTTACGGAACACACACCTACATAAAACTGAGATAGAGAAAGTCCCCGCTGCTAGCAAAACATTATTACATGATCAATCTTATCCGTGCAACACCCCGTTGTCACCTCATGCCTGTGTTTTAGTCTCTGGTTTACTTTCACTCTTTTCCGGTGAAAACTGGGAAAACACTTGCTCTCCATTTACTTTCTGTTTGTTTACTTTCACTGCATTATTACACTCACCACTCTCGCTTCAAGTTTGTTGATACACAGGTGTGGTTGGGAGTGACGTCCCAATTGTTAAAGTCTCACCGGTATTCTTGTGTTCCCACTGAGTCGAACTACAAATTTCGGTAATACTTCCCATCGAAGACTACGATTGATCTCCTGCACTTGGGAGCCATCACATGCCCCAAAAAGTGAGGAAATAAATCCATTGGTCAACCCCCTTTCCGATGCCAGTTGAAGGGGTAAACGGAAAAGTTTCGGTCAACACATGCCAGAGTTTCGTTGAAGAGGGGGCTCCGGAGTAGGAATCCTTCCTAAGCCTATATGGAGTAAAATCATGTCTATACAAGTGTGCTAGGAGGTGAAGAGAGCCAAGATCCAAACCCGAGGTGTGACCGGTTTCACCTGCATCGCTTGCTATATATGCAGGAAGGATCTCTGCGTACACCTCAACCCCTTCCCCCTTCGGACGATCCCGAGGGAATACTATAACAACTCCGGACCGTCTGAATCCCACCCAAAATAAGGGTTTGACATACCATGTGTGTTAGAGTGTGTCATGAGCCTTGGATTCCCAATATTCCCTCACTCTTTGTGTTAGGGCTCACCGGCATCGGATTCTCTCTAATGGGTTCTAGGACTACTCAGAGCCTGAAACTCCCGGTTCTCAAGGAACGGGGGGGGGGGGGTAATGTCACCAATAGGTGGACCCTACCATTGTCTTGGGTGTTCCTTGGGCCTAATCGAACACAACCGAGCAATTAGTTCCACTTTGCTACCACCTTTCCGGCTCATAGAGGGTCCAAAACGGCAGTTCCATCCTTTTCTCCAGCAGGCCTAGGGTTTCTCCGGAGAGAGGCTCCGGAGCGTGTGAATCCCACACAAACCTGGGGTATGCCATATAATGTGTGTTAGAGTGTGGCATGGGTCTTGGATGCCCAATATTACCTCAGTCTCTGTGTTATGGCTTCACCGGCGTCGGATTCTCTCTTGTGGGTTGCAAGGCGCTACTCAGAGCCCGAAACTCCTGGATCTGACGGAACTGGGGAATCTTGCCAAGAGGTGGGACCCAATGTTGTATTGGGTGTTCCTTGGGCCTAACCTAACACAACCAACCAATTATTTCCACTTTGCTACCCCTTTCCGGCTCCCGTAGAGGGGCCAGATCGGCAGTTCCGTCCTTTTCTCCGACGGGCCTAGGGCTTCTCTGGAGAGGAGATCCAGAGTGTTTTAATCCCACCCAAGCCTAGGGTATCACGTAACATGTTTGTTAGAGTGTGTGGTATGGGTCTTGGAAGCCCAAGATTCCCTCACTCTTTGTGTTAGGGATTCACCGGCGTCAGATTCTCTCTAGCTGTTGCAGGACTACTCACGGACCAAAACTCCCGGATCTGACAGAGAACGGGGGGGATCTTGCCAAGAGGTGGGCCCTACCATTATCTTGGGTGTTCCTTGGTCCTAACAAAACAAAACCAAGCAATTAGTTACACTTTGCTACCCCCTTCCGGCTCACGTAGAGGATCCAGAATGGCAGTTTCGTCCTTTTTTAACGGGCCTAGGGTTTCTCCGGAGAGGAGCTCGAGAGCGTCTTAATCCCACCCAAACCTATGTTATTCCATACCATGTGTTTTAGAGTGTGGCATGGGTCCTGGATCCCCAATATTCTCTCACTCTTTGTGTTATGGCTTCACCGGCGTCGGATTCTCTCTCGTGGGTTCAAGGACTACTCACAGGCCGAAACTCCCGGATCTGACGGAATGGAGGAAATCTTGCCAATAGGTGGGCCCTACCATTTTCTTGGTTGTTCCTTGGGCCTAACCTAACACAACCGAGCAATTAGTTCCACTTTTCTACCCCCTTCCGGCTCATGTAGAGGGTCCAGAACAACAGTTCCGTCCTTTTTCTCCAACGGGCCTAGGGTTTCTCCGGAGAGGAGCTTCGGAGCGTCTGAATCCCACCCAAGCCTCGGGTATGCCATACCATGTGTCTTATAGTGTGGCATGTGTCTTCGATGACCAAGATTGCCTCAATCTTTGTGTTATGGCTTCACTGGCGTCAGATTCTCTCTCGCGGGTTCCAGGGCTATATATACTCAGAGCCCGAAACTCCTGGATCTGACGGAACAGGGGGAATCTTGCCAAGATGTGGGCCCTACATTGTATTGGGTGTTACTTGGGCCTAAAATAACACATTCAACCAATTAGTTCCACTTTGCTACACCCTTCCGGCTTACCTAGAGGGGCCAGATCAGCAATTCCGTCCTTTTCTCCAACGGACCTAGGATTTCTCCGAAGAGGATCTCGGTGCGTCTTAATCCCACCCAAGCCTAGGCTATCACATAACATGTTTGTTGGAGCGTGGCATGGGTCTTGGATTCCCAAGATTCCCTCACTCTTTGTGTTAGGGCTTCACCGACGTCGGATTCTCTCTCGCCGGTTCTAGGGCTACTCAGAGCCCGAAACTCCCGAATCTGACGGAACGGGGGGAATCCTGGGAAGATGTGGGACCTACCATAGTCTTGGGTGTTCCTTGGGCCTAACCTAACAGAACCAAACAATTAGTTCCGCTTTTCTACCCCCTTCCGGCTCACGTAGAGAGGGGCCAGATCAGTAGTTTCGTCCTTTTTCTCCAAGGGGCTAGGGTTTCTCCGGAGAGGAGCTCCAGTGTGTATTAATCACACCCAGGCCTAGGGTATCACATACCATGTGTCTTATATGACCAAGATTGCCTCAATCTTTGTGTTATGTCTTCACTGGCGTCGGAACCTCTCTCGCGGGTTCCAGGGCTATATATACTCAGAGCCCGAAACTCCCGGATCTGACGGAACATGGGGGAATATTGCCAAGAGGTGGGCCCCTACCATAGTCTTGGGTGTTCCCTTGGGCCTAACCTAACAGAACCAAGCAACTAGTTCCACTTTGCTACCCCCTTCCGGCTCATATAGAGGGGCCAGATCGGCAGTTCCGTCCTTTTCTCCAGGGGGGCTAGGGTTTCTCCGGAGAGGAGCTCAGAATCGTCTTAATCCCACCCAAGACTAGGTATACCATTTAATGTTTGTTAGAGGGTGGAATGGGTATTGGATTCATAATATTCCCTCACTCTTTGTGTTAGGGCTTCACCGGCGTGAGATTCTCTCTAGTTGTCGCATGAACGAAACTCCCGGATCCGACGGAACGGGGGGATCTTGCCAAGAGCTGGGCCCTACCATTGTCTTGGTTGTTCATTGGGCCTAAACCAACACAACCAAGCAATTAGTTCCACTTTTCTACCCCCTTTCGGGTCATGTAGAGGTTCCATAACGGCAGTTCCGTCCTTTTTCCACCGGGCCTAGGGTTTCTCCGGAGAGGAGCTCCGGAGCATATGAATCCCACCCAAGCCTAGGGTATGCTCGACCATGTGTGTTAGAGTGTGGCATGGGTCCTGGATGTCCAATATTCCCTCACTCTCTGTGTTATGGATTCACCGGCGTCGGATTCACTCTCGTGGGTTCGAGGACTACAAACAGCCCGAAACTCCCGGATCTGACGAAACAGAGGGAATCTTTCCAATAGGTGGGACCTAACATTGTCTTGGTTGTTCCTTGGGCATAACCTAACGCAACCGAGCAATTAGTTCCACTTTGCTACCCCCTTCCAGCTCACGTACGTAGAGGGTCCGAGAACAACAGTTTCGTCCTTTTTTCACCGACGAGCCTAGGGTTTCTCCGGAGAGGAGCTCTGGAGCGTCTGAATCCCAACCAACCATAGGGTATGCCATAAAATGTGTGTTAGAGTCTGGAATGGGTCTTGGATTCCCAGTATTCCCTCACTCTCTATGTTATGGCTTCATCGGCGTCAGATTTTCTCTCGTGGGTTCCAGGAGTGCTCATAGCTCGAAACTCCCGGATCTGACGGAGAACGGGGGGAATCTTGCCAAGAGGTGGGCCCTACCGTTGTATTGGGTGTTCCTTGGGCCTAACTTAACACAACCAAGCAATTAGTTCCACTTTGCTAACCCCTTTTCGACTCACGTAGAGGGTCCAGAACAACAGTTCCGTCCTTTTTTCTCCAACGGGCCTAGGGTTTCTCCGGAGAGGAGCTCTAGAGTGTATTAATCCCACCCAAGCTTAGGGTATGTCATAACATGTGTGTTAGAGTGTGGCATGGGTATTGGATTCCCAAGATTGCCTCAATCTCTGTGTTATGGCTTCACTGGCGTCAGATTCTCTCTCGTGGGTTCGAGGACTACAAACAGCCCGAAACTCCCGGATCTGGCGGAACGGAGGGAATCTTTCCAAGAGGTGGGCCCTACCATTGTCTTGGTTGTTCCTTGGGCCTAACCTAACACAACCGAGAAATTAGTTCCACTTTGCTACACCCTTCCGGCTCACGTAGAGTCCAGAACAACAATTCCATCCTTTTTTTCTCCAACGGGCCTAGGGTTTCTCCGGAGAGGAGCTATGGAGAGTCTGAATCCCACCCAAGCCTAGGGTATGACATACCATGTGTGTTATATTGTGGAATGGGTCTTGGATGCCCAATATTCCCTCACTCTCTGTGTTATGGCTTCACCGACGTCAGATTCTCTCTCGTGGGTTCCAGGACTACTCATAGCCCGGATCTGACGGAGAACCGGGGTGGATCTTTATAAAAGGTGGGCCCTACCATTGTATTGGGTGTTCCTTGGGCCTAACCTAACACAACCAAGAAATTATTTTCACTTTTCTACCCCCTTCCGGCTCACGTAGAGGGTCCATAACAGCAGTTATGTCCTTTTTTTTCTCCAGCGGCCTAGGGTTTCTCCGGAGAGGAGCTCTAGAGCGTCTTATTCCCACCCAAGCCTAGGGTATGTCATATACCATTTGTGTTAGAGTGTGACATGGGTCTTGGATTCCCAATATTTCTTCAATCTTCGTGTTATGGCTTCACCGGCGTCAGATTCTCTCTTGCGGGTTTCAGGATATACTCAAAGCCCGAAACTCCCGGATGTGACTGGACGGGGGGTGGGGTGGGGGGAATCTTTCCAAGACGTGCGCCCTACCATTGTCTTGGGTGTTATTTGGGCCTAACCTAACACAACAAGCAATTAGTTCCACTTTGCTACCCCTTTTCGGCCTACGTAGAGGGGCCAGGACGATCGATAGTTCCGTCGTTTTCTTTAGCGGGCCTAGGGCATCTCCGGAGAGGAGCTTCAGAGCGTCTGAATCCCACCCAAGCCTACGGTATGCCATACCATGCATGTGTATTATAGTGTGGCATGTGTCTTCGATGACCAAGATTCCCTCAATCTTTGTGTTATGCCTTCGTCACGTGCGTCGGATTCTCTCTCGCGGGTTCCAGGGCTACTCAGAGCCCAAAACTCCTGGATCTGATGGAACGGGGGGGGGGGAATCTTGACAAGAGGTGGGCCCTAAATTGTATTGGTGTTCCTTTGGCCTAAACCTAACACATTCAAGCAATTAGTTCCACTTCTCTACCCCCCTTCCGGCTCACGTAGAGGGGCCAGATCAGCAGTTCCGTCATTTTCTCCAACGGGCCTAGGGTATCTCCGTATAGGAGCTCCGGAGCGTCTTAATCCCACCCAAGCCTAGGGTATCACATAACATGTTTGTTATAGTGTGTAATGGGTCTTGGATGCACAATATTCCCTCACTCTTTGTGCTAGGGCTTCATCAGCGTGAGATTCGATCTCTCTAGTCGTTGCATGATTACTCAGGGACCAAAACTCCCGGATCTGACGAAACGGGGGGATCTTGCCAAGAGGTGGGCCCTACCATTGTCTTGGTTGTTCCTTGGTACTAAACCAACACAACCAAGCAATTAGTTCCACTTTTCTACCCCCTTCTGGCTCACGTAGAGGGTCCAAAACGGCAATTCCGTCCTTTTTTCCAGCGGGCCTAGGGTTTCTCCGGAGAGGAGCTCTGGAGCGTCTAAATCCCACCCAAGCCTAGGGTATTCCATACCATGTGTGTTATAGTGTGGCATGCATGGGTCCTCGATGCCCAATATTTTCTCACTCTTTGTGTTAGGGCTTCACTGGCGTGAGATTCTCTCTAGTTGTTGCATGACTACTCAGGGACCAAAACTCCCGGATCTGACGGAACGGGGGGCCGGATCTTGCCAAGAGGTGGGCCCTACCATTGTATTGGTTGTTCCCTTGGGCCTAACGCAACATAACCAAGCAAATAGTTACCCTTTTTCTACCCCCCCTTCCGGCTCACGTAGAGGGTCCAGAACGACAGTTCCGTCCTTTTTCCAGCGGGCCTACGGTTTCTCCGGAGAGGAGCTCCGGAGCGTCTGAATCCCACCCAAGCCTAGGGTATTCCATAACATGTGTTTTAGAGTGTGGCATGGTTCTTGGATGCCCAATATTCCCTCACTCTCTGTGTTATGGCTTCACCGGCGTTGGATTCTAGCTCGTGGGTTCCAAGACTACTCATAGCCCGAAACTCCCGGATCTGATGGAGAACGGGGGGGGGATGTTGCCAACCTTTCCCCTGTTGATTTTTTTGTTATGAACATTGAATGCAATGCTTCTTGTCCTATTGTGTTGGGAAGACCTTTTTTAGAACTGTTGGTGCTATTATTGACATGAAAGAGGGGAGTATTAAATATCAACTTCCCCTCAAGAAATGTTTGGAACACTTTCCTAGAAATAATATGAAGCTACCCTTTCACTCTATTATTAGAGAAAAATATGATGTTGATGCTTCTTCACTTGAAAATACTTCAATTGATCTTTTAGGCCTAGCTGAAAGGCGTTAAAGAAAAGCGCTACCGGGAGACAACCCATTTTATTTCTCTGTTTCCATTCAGTTTTCCTTTATTTTCTTTGGTGTGCTTTGCACCTGGGTGTTTTCTATCTCCTTAGAAACCCCGCTGTATCTTTTCTTTTGTTTTTTTGTTGATCCAAGTAAAGCCTCTAGTGGAAAGTTGACACTATATTTCGAATTTCTGCGCAGGAAACAGATTTCTGCTGTCCACTGTTAATTCCGTTGAAAATCACAGAAAATTCAAAATGACTTGAGGGTTTTTGTGCTTAATACTGGGTTATATACGCAAATTGTCTTAGAAGACCACTTTTTCATTTGAGAAACATAAGATTTTTCAAAAAATCTATCTTTACATGTTGTTCTGTTTTGACAGATTTCTGCCATTTATCGCATTTGCATCTTAATCTCTTTCTTTTGGTGTTCTTTTGAGAAAAAGAGTTTCGAAATAAGTTGTGACAGTAGCCAATGTGTTTTTGAGTTTTAAACTTGTGTTGAAACTGAACCATGTGAATTTATTATTTCAATTGCACTGACGTTGCTAATGAAGATTGTGAGAATTTTGATGTGAAGGAAGTTTTCAAGGGTCAAGAGAAGAGGATGATATGATGTGATCAAGAAGAGTGAAAAGACTAAGCTTGGGGATGCCCAGGTGGTACATCCAAGAAAATTCCAAGAATACTCAAGCGTCTAAGCTTGGGGATGCCCAAGGCATCCCCTTCTTCATAAACAGATTATCATGTCACTTCTAGTGAAACTATATTTTTATTCGATCGCATCTTATGTGCTTTACTTGGAGCGTCTTTTTATTTTTGTTTTCAGTTTGATTTTGCTTTTCCTTTCAGTTTGTTTTCACTTTCATAATAAGCCTGGTTGGACCCCAGCATTCTTTTATTGGAGAGTGACACGCTCCGCTTTTTCATGAGAATACGCTGTATTCTTAGTCTGTGTTTGGCTGCTGCATTTATTCAGCTCCTGTTTTGCATGCATATCTTATTAGAGCTGTTAGTTTTAGTATTATTATTTGAGTAATATCATGTTTGCTTGATGTATCATAACGAGTATTTTTGTTAAAGCATGTTTTGTATGGTGCTTGTTGGGAGAAAGAAAACTGCTGCTTGAAGTAGAATTTATAACAGTACTAGTAGAAGCTTGTATAGACTGTGGCTAGAACTTTTTCATGTCATGCTAAATGTTATTTTAGTTTTAAATCCTTGTGGTTATTGAGTAGCATGAATAGCCTCAAACATCTGAGAGTGTTTAATATGCATTGAAAGATTCATGAGTTGTTCTTGTCGTAGTAAAGCATCAATATACGGTATTCTCTTTCGAATGATTTATTTGCTTGACTTGGCGCATGCTCACACCATGTTTATGACTACAAACCAGTCACGAATAGCCTCCATGACCACTTAGTTTTTGAACTTGTGATACTGCTTATGTTTTAATTGATGTTACTTATGTCGCTATGCATGAATATGGCTCTTGTGCTCTCTTGATTTGTCGCTCCCAGTCTTTTGCTAGCCTCCACATGTACTGAGTATGAGCTCTACTCGTGCATCCAAACTCCCTAAACCAATGTTTTTCCATTGTGTACACCATACCTACCTACATGTGGTATTTAACTGCCATTCCAAAGTAAATTGCTCATGTGTTACCTTTAAAACCTTCAAAATTACTCCTGCTTTATGTTCCTGTTTTTGCTCATGAGGACGTAAATAGAGAATCTTTATCTCACTTGTTGATTGGATTTCACACCCTGGACTAGTGGCTTCATCTGCTTATCCAAATAATAGAAGAGCTGGCAGCGGGGTGTACAGCCCCAAATTAATACAAACAAATTCTCTTCACTATTTTTGCCCCTGATTTACCAGTCAAAGCATAATTGTGTAGACAAAAGAGAAAGAGGGATGACCTTCTACACCAGTTGCGTCCTTCATCTGGGGATCCGCTCTTGTGAATCCAGTTGACTTGTGACGTACTGTATTTTCTGTTTACCATTCGTTGACATTAGCATACATCTCCCAAAATATAGATACTCGGTGTCAAACTTTTAATACCTCTGTTTAATAAAATAAAAGCTCTAGCACATGAGTGATCCATGCTTCCCTCTGCGAAGGGACTTTATTTTACTTTTATGTTGAGTCTCCATGTTCTAACATTATGCACAGTTGAGAGAGCATTTTTGCCATTCTGCGTTCTATGTGCATTTGTCCCATAAACATCAATAATTACTTCATGATGTGATATCATTTGTTCTTAAATTATTCGTTCTAGTCTTCCTCATGAACTTTGAAGGTGTCCTGGCATTTATGTTTTGCCCCACTCTTAAGGACTATCGAAATTTCACTTTGCCATGCTTTCTCTATACCCGAAACAAATGTCTACCTTTCTTTGCATTATTATTCATGATCCTTTATTTGTGTTACTCTTCGTGCTGCAAAGTAATTTCTATGCTTTATTGTTAAAGTTTTATTTATCATGCATGTGTTTAAAGTTTTATGGTCTCAGCCTGCATATGCTTTTACATTAGATTGATCAAGTTTATGTCAGTAGCATGTCACCTCAGAAATTATTGTTTATCGTTTACCTACTCGAGGAAGAGTAGGAACTAAGCTTGGGGATGCTTGATACGTCATAAATGTATCCCTAATTTCTGATGCTCCATGATCATATTATGCCAATTGCTACATGTTTTCTCCCTTCTTCATGTCATTTTTATCGATTTTCCGGACTAACCTATTGACAAGATGCCACAGAGCCAGTTCTCTGTTTTCTGCTGTTTTTAGATTCAGAAAAGTTGTTCTGGAAATATTCTCGGAATTGGAAAGTTCGAAGCCTGGAAGTCCTATTTTCCCCGGAAGCATCCAGAAGACCGAAGAGGAGTCGAAGAGGGGCAACAGGGGGGCCACACCATAGGGTGGGGCGCCCCCCTGGCCGCGCCACCTATAGGTGTGGGGGCCCTGGAGCTCCACCGCCTTTGCCCTTTCGCCTATTTAAGCCCCCCGGATGGAAAACCCTAAGCACCTGATCAAAATCCCCGAAAAAGTTCCGCAGCCACCGTCACCGTCAACCCAAGATCAGGGGGTCTGAAGCTGTTTCCGGCACCCTGCCGGAGAGGAGATTATCACCGGAGGCTTCTACATCACCATGCCTGCCTCCGGAGTGATGCGTGAGTAGTTCATCCCTGGACTACGGGTTCGTAGCTATAGCTAGATGGTTGTCTTCTCCTCATATGCCTCCAGGTTTAGATCTCGTGAGCTGCCTATCATGATCGAGATTGATCTTATGTAATTCTATATGCTGTGTTTGCTGGAATCCGATGAATATTGACCTTATGCCAAGTTTATTATAGTCTTTATTGCATATGTTAGTTGTGATCTTGCATGTTTTCCGTTGCTAGTGGTTACTCTGGCCAAGTAGTTGCTAGTGACTCCAAGTGGGAGTATTTATGCTTGATAGTGGGTTCATGCCTCCTTGTTGCCTTGCTCGAGTGACAGAAATATGAAGGGGGAGGATACGTTGTTGCCATTAGGGAGAAAACAGCGGTGAGAGTGCCCGCGTGCATAATCATTGCTTACATTACACACTTTGTTTAATGCAATTATGTGTTGCTTGCAACTTAATACCTAAGGGGTTCGGATGATAACCAGAGGTTGGATTATTAGTCATAGATGCAGATGGATGTCGGTCTATGTTTCTTGTTGTAATGCCCGCACTAAATACCATAGTAATATTCATGTTATATTGTGCACTACGGTGCAACCTCTATTTGTCAATTGCCCAGCTGTAATTTGTTCAACCAACATGCTATCTTTTATGGAGAGACACCACAAGTGAACCTATGAACCCCGGTCCATTTTTCCACACTGTTAAACAAACCACAAAAATTTCCTGCTTTCTTTACTTACTGCAAGCATACACTATTTTTCCACACTATACGTATAATCTTTGTTTTCAGCAAGACCGGTGAGATTGACAACCTCACTGTACCATTGGGGCAAAGTATTTTGGTAGTGTTGTGCAGGTTCCACGTTGTTGCTGACACCGGTGAAGCGCCAACACCACCGTCAGTGGCATCAACCTTCCAAAGGTCCTCCTTCTCCTACTGGATTGATAACCTTGGTTCTTAACTAAGGGGAAAACTCCTACCGTTGTGCTCATCACACCCTCCTCTTGGGGTATCCCAACGAGTGCAAGATATGCACCATCAGGCAATTGACAGAAATGAAGGTTGCACCATAGTGCAT